>OY728158.1:1604487645-1605737645 GCA_963277665.1 Viscum album
CACATGAACCATGAGCAATGTGAGAAACAATAGTAGTATGCAATTTTCATCACGGAATCACCTAATTCAAAAACCCCCTAAATGATTTTCATTAAGAACTCCATATATTAGGATATATAACTATTGACCTATCATCATTATAATATTCAAAAATAAAAACCTAATACTTCACTACTTCCCCTAACAGCTTCACTAACTCTCTTAATTTAGATATTTTATTCCCCTTTAATAGACACAACTTCTCCCCTTTCTCAAAGTACGTAAATTTCAATATATTTAGGTCTTATATAGGGAATGGAACACATATTTTAATATTAATGAAAAACACATCATACATTTGGGATAGGGTTTTCTATATCCATTTTTTTTCATGTCTGGGGACTCAACAAAACTCTATGATCATGTTGATTTTACTCAAACATCACTTTTGGTAATGTCTTAATCAAATTGTTTACAATGTTTAGTTCTGTAGGAACATGATCCAATATCGACATCCCTTGCTTCTCCGTTTCCATGATGAAATGATACATAATATCAATGAAAATTATAATATTTTTTTGGGACATATGGTTTCTGATATTTATAGAACATTAATTTTCACAATGGATTTTGATCATAGACTTCACATCAACCCCCTTACCATAATAAAATTTAATTATGCACTAAAATAGACTAAAATCATGAGTCTTTGCATTATATTCAGCTTCTAAGATGATCATAGGAATGAAATCATGTCTCTTACTTATCCATGAAATAAAAAGTACACCGAGATATAATGCACAACCTGATGTTGATTTTCTATCATTTATTGATCCGGCCTAACTGGCATCTGTATAGACTAATAACTCTAGATAGTATTTTTCATTGTACAAAAAACCGAAATCAAAAATTCCCTTAATGTACTAAATTATTATTATTAATGAATATATATGTGTTTCATTGATATTACATTGATATTGTGCTTCTTTGAATGTGGGGAAAAAATATCAGGTCTAGTCTCTATCCATTACAATAGACTTCTAATGATATACCTATATTATATTACATTAACTACATTCCCATAAAAATATCCTAATACATTCATATGATTAGTCACAAATGTCATCATCTTCATGGAATTAGACATTCAAATTGACCTAAAAACCTCCATAGAATATTTTAATTTGAAAACAAATCAATCGTTTCTTCCTGGTTTGACCTATAAAACATGGAAAAGTTATATTTCACTAATAATTGAAATTTAAAACTCATATTTAAAGAATAATATGATTTTATAGAAATTTTCTTCATCTGATGGGTCGCAGATTATACGGTCGACAAGCACTAGAACCATTATTATTTGATTACTTTCATTGTTGACATAGATATTATAATCAACTCCACCATAAAGAAAAATAATTTTCTACCCAAATAAAGATTAATACTTGAATACTGTGTTGTCCATGATTTCTTCAATGAAGATAGTGTATACCATAGAAAGAAAAATGTCTTAATATTTAGTAAAGTGGAAATATAAGGATTCATGATATACACATCTTCATCTAGAACCCCATTTAGATGCGCTGACTTAGATTTCATGTGGATAACATTAAATTATGATTTCACTATTATATACAAGAATAATTCGATTATTTACATCCTGGAAATAGGTGGAAATGATTCATCAACATAAAAACACTCTATAAAGGAGTAACCTTTACACACATTTAATATATTTTTTGTATCATTACACAATTTTCATACATATTATTATTAAAGTCCCATTTGGCCCATATTAAATTATTATCTATTTGTCTTAAAACAATATCCCAAGATTGATTCATCTCAATTTGGTCCAGAAAATCATTCATTTCATGAATCTATTTTTCATGAAAATATACATCATCAAAACATTTAGGCTACACCTATGATATGAAAGATGACTACTTTAAGGATTTCATTATACATGTCTGAACTAGAAATTTCTGATCAAAAATGATATTTTTACCTCAATTTTTTCTTGAATATTTAGCATTCATGAATATAAAAATTTTACTTCCTCGTTGTCATTTATATTATCATCTTACGTATCATCATTTACCAAATAGTATCCCCTTGAGTTTCTTACCTCCTCATTATATTCATCAATGATTTGTTCATGGTGTTATAGATGATTCCATTTATTCTATACTATAGAGATATCATTTCTTGAAACTACATTTCATATCCTCTTATTAAACAATTTATATGATTTACTTATTTTGGAGTATCCAAAGGGTATCCCCTCATCATCGCATGAATCAAATTTTAGGTGTTTCTCATTATTGATAATTAAAAACTTAGTTCCAAAAATATGAATGTATTTAAATAATTTCATCATTCCATACCAAATACCATACTAGTTTTATACCTGCTTTGAACACAACAAAACCCTAATATATATTTAAACCGATATCAATACTTCATCCTTCCCTAATTTCTATCATGATCCCAATGAATAAAGACTATTATGTCCATGTTGTTTATGATCTGATTTATCCTCTCATGCAATCCATTTGGTTGAGAAGTTCTCATATCCAAAACGTGATTCTATGTCCCATGTTTCTTGAAATATTTTTCCACATGTGTGTGTTATGAATTTCATACCATTATCTGTAAGAAACATCAGAATCATTTTACCAATCATACATTCTAATTCCTTCCTATATTATTTCATGAAACTAAATACATTTTATTTGTGGGAAATAAAAATTACCCATGTCATGCTATTGAAACCATAAATTAAAATAATTTTATACCTTATAGTGTTAATAGATCTTGGAAATATAGGTCCACACACATCATCATAAACCAATTCAAGAAATCTAGTAGATTCTGTTATTTTTTTCATGTATGTATTTCCTATAATATTACCTTTTTAAAAGCATCATACTTGTGAGTAAGATCATATGAAATCATTCAGATATCATGATCCACATAATATTATACATTATCATATTGGGTAGAGTTTAATAAATGAACAAGACATTTATGCCACCACATATGTTCCCCTTATCTGGATTGAAATAACATATGTTCTTCTACACTAACAAGGTTTATAATCCTTTTTTTCATTCTCTGTAATACAATTTTACCATATTTTGGCCAGATGATACATAATTTTTTTGACAATATTATATCATGTTCAAAGTAATAAAATTGAAAAACACATATCATGTATAGACATAGAAAATAAAAAACCAAGACATCATAATGTGTCATGTCTCTTCCCCCAAACGTGTTTTTTCTCAAGAAAATAATATTCAGGCCATTATTATCACAAAATATTGCGATACCATTCATATAGTATGTAATTACTATCACAAAATCATTATTCCCTATCATATGAGTGGTGGATCCACTATCAATGATATATATGACAATGTGATTGAATAATTTAAAATAAATCTCTACAGCCACATCCTTCTCATCTCTTATCTTTCTATTAAATTTATTTATTTGATATTTTTTATCTTCCACAGTGTATAATGGAGCACCTTCATCATTCAAGGATACCAACAGTATTTTTGTTTTCATCTAATTTATCTATTCCTTTTATTGTTGAATTCATCTAATTTTAGTCCTTTTTGTTACATTTCTACAATTTAGTAGATTTAAATAATATAGACATGTGTCCAAATAAACCACACTATAAATTAAGACTCTAAAATGATATCATGGAATATTGATCACTCTTTTGATTCCAATGTTTCTATATTTCCATTAGAATCCTCGTAGATAAAGAAGAAAAATTTTGTGAGTATCCCATTTTAACATAGTAGTAACATCTAAGAGGATGTGACTTCTTGTGTGTCACTACTAATGAACTGGTAGACACATTTTTTCTATGAGTCTTATAGTTCTGATTCAAACCCAAATCAATAGTTATCTTCATAGTGGAATCATATAGTATAAATTTCAGCATTACATATTTATGTGTGTGATCATAATACATTTCAGTTTTACTACTCTAATATATCATTTTCAACTCTTGACTCTCTATTATGTGTTTCACTAGAAATATTAATTCTACATTACATTTTCTAGTTTCTTAGATATCGTAATTTAAGTAAGTCAATAGTATCTCGAGATCATTTGCTTTTATTCACCATTTTACAACATCAGTCTATAGATCTTCAAAATATTTATGTTGATATTCTAATTTTTTAGTCATACTATCGAAAATGGTGGTTTATTATACACCATTGATAATGTATTCAATGACTATTTCTAAGGATTATATCTTCTCTGATTTATACCCTCCAATTCCATCATTGAGATGCTAATTCTCTTCTCCCATGTAATGTATATTTTATTTTTCATCATTTACAACCCTATTAGATTTCATGGTTTTGTCTCTCAAAAAAATATTTATCTTCATGTGAGGCATCTAATTTTACCTGAAATTCAACTCTTCCATTGATGAATCCTTCATCGTTTTTTTTCTCTTATTTGGGAAATTATAAAAACTCCAACCATATAATTTTCATCAAGATAAATACAATCCTATAACTATTATATCTATTATTATTCTACAATGTCGTCTTTTATAGAAATAAAACACTTCTTTTTCTAGAAATGTTTCTTTGTAATTGTCCAACATTTCACCTTAGATGAATATTTATTCCCGAGAATTTCATCATCATCCTCATCATCATCTTAAAAAAATTTAGGATATTTTTCTACAAGATATCAAATCATTTCATATCAAAATCGAGTTTATTAATCTTACCTTTGAACTATCCTCTTCTTCAAGGAATATTTGAGGAGATGAATAACGTGAAATCGTCCATGTTTTCTTCAAGTTTAAAATATTAAATAATGTTATTCTTTATGGCCTTGGATGACAACTATTTGGACATACCGTTTTACACAACATTATTATCATCATTTCTAATCTCATATCTGACAATAGTGTTGTGTAAGCAGTCCAATATAATGGTGTGATTTCCTCAAATGATCCTATGGTTATACTTAATAGTTAAGGAAGGTCATATTAGGTAACTAATGGTGTGATTTCCTCAAATGATCTTTAGGGGAGTTCTGGTAGTTCCCCAGTGGCGATGGAGATGATGGGAGTAGAGGGACATGGAAACCTTATGAACTATTGTAGGGAAGCATCGACATTAACAAAATAAAATATGCATTCCACATATCTAGGTATAATAACAGTGGTGGTTAATAGATGTATTTAACCATGATAAAAGAAAAATTCTATTGGAATAATGAGAGGGTATGGATTTCCCATTAGTACTTGGAACCATACGGTCATGTATGGATAATTGATTATTGATCATCATTGATTTTCTATCACTTATGAATGTTTATAATAAATCAATAGGTATGGATTTGTGTTTGGTGTCTAGTATATAGCCCTTCCATGATAATGTTCTAGGCATAGTGGATACGGCCCCATGGGCATGTAAGGTTACCACTAAACTCAATCTATAAGAGTTTTATCCAAATGATTAAAATAAATCAACGGCCTTTGGGATTTCCAATCATAATTGAGAAGATAAAAACCATAACGAACATAATAATTAATGATGTATATAAATATTTAAAAGGGATTTTGTTATTTAAATTTAAATGATAATAAAATAAATAACATCATTCTATATTATAAAATCAATGTGCATGACATAATTATATTTTAATGACAATGTATAAGAATAAAAATCAGAACAAAATTACGAGAAATGAAGTTAACAAATACCCTTACCATTTATCCCACTTAGCTGGACATGATATAACATTATATATAATAAATTAATATAGTAATCACCGATTTAATTTCCATATTAAAACCCATATACTATAATTATAATCATTGAGTGAAAATATATTACATTCTTATAAATTATTTTCACCATTAGAAGTTATTATCATCAATTGTTTTTTTAGTACCAGTTTCGTAATGATGGTTTTTAATAAATTTCAATGATAAAAATTTTATCATTTCGATATCATTATTGGTATTTTTTTTAAATTCTTTATAATGATTTATAATGTTATAATTTCATATAATAACTATATTAGTTATGATTCATGACAAAAATATTTGTAGTGTTCTTATTTCCTTAATTTATAATGAACAAAAGGGTGGTGCAATTACAGTAAGTTAATCATTTATATAATGTATCATGAACCATAATCCAAACATTATTTTAACATCAATTTAGAAAAATAAATTTTATATATTTTCCATAGTCACAAATGATACAAATATACAGCATTTTTCATGTATGCAGATAAATTAATCTAATGAAGAGTAAATAATAATATATGGGTGATTATGGTTAGTAATGTGATTCATTTGGCATAATATAATTATCAATCAATAATAAGTACATTATTTATATGTTTTAATGTGGTTAATAATATTTTAATGTTGATTGAAAAATATTAAATAAATTTTTGAAAAAACAAATATTTCACTTTAATAGAGGTAGTAATCCACACATACATGTCAGAAATAGGATCAGTTACATAGATTTAGAGGATGATAAAGAATGAAATATATTTTTTATAATACTAAAAAAATTACATATCGTATTTATTCATAAAATAACCCATTTTCCCATCTCTATTAGTCATTTATCAAAATTGTATCACTTCTCTTAAGGTGGAAGTATTGCTAATGTAACAGACGAATAATTTCTATTTTTAATGGTTAGATAGAAGGTGTAAAATCGGTATCCAATAAAAATAATAAAATTATAATTATAATTTTTATACTTATGTAATTATGTCAATAAGGTTTTTTTATATTCTTGATGAGGTAGAAGAAGAAATATAGGAAAATAAAATAAAAAGGGTAATTTATTATTTATATTACTCCACATAAGGGTGCTATTTAAAATTGGATTTAGACTTTGAGATGTTGTATTTTTAGAATAATATAACCCCTAAGAGAGGTATAATATTATTGGTGTTTAATTTAAGTATAGTTTTTATGAATATATAAGGCTTGGTAGACGAAGAGAAGTGTGGTGGTCATTAATCATTTTATAGAAGATATGAGTAAGATTTTTGTAATTATGTAAAACCTGAAGTCAATAATGAAATTCCAAGTTGATATAATAATTAAAAATATTTATGTGGATACATATTTAATTTTATGAAATATTCAAAAATAAATTTTCGAAAATATTATTATGTCTTTTACTCTTAAATGTTTCACTTTTATGAGTTTTTTTTACAATGATAACTATTTTTACATAAATAATTTACATTTAATGCCTAAAAATTAAAATGATATTTATTATATAATTTGTAAATAATGATTCCAAATATAATATATTTTTAAAAAAATACTATGGGTGATAAAAATTAATTTTAATTTTAACACACATAACACTCAAAAACCATATTTATGAAGATTGTGTTTTTATGATAAATAATTATGACTATTATAGAATTAATAATTCAATTAATTTATATGAAAATAAATTTTTTATTACTAATTTTTTAATGAGTTACATTGATTTCAAAATAATCCAAAAAATTTAATTCCACATTATAGTGATTTATTTAAAACAATGAAACCAGAAATATTTTTTATTCGAGTAAAATATTTCCTACTTTTTTAAAATGTTAAACATGGGTTTTATATGTTCATAATTTTGTTTTCAAATGATTTATTTTTATTTATAAATATATATATTAAATTAAATAATGGTTATAAAATCTGTTAAACATTCTTGTATTATTGAAAATCCATAAAAGTGAACGGTTTTTTAAAAGTGTTAATTTTAATTATTAATCCAAAAATTCTAACCTTTTTAGAAAAAAAATAAAACTTTAATCCTAAAATAATTTTTTTATATTGAATACAATGTGTAGTTAATTTCATAAAATTAATTTTCTTATATTGTTAATATTATTTTTTATATGAAAATAAAAAATATGATGAAAACCTAGTTTCATAAAAAAATAAACATTTCAACTATAAATATTATTAATCTTATATCATATTAGTATAAAATTAAATTAGTGTAAATATATTATTATAAAATAATAAATATAATCAATAAAATATTTTAAAAGTGGTTAATCGTATTTATTATTTTAACTACTTAAACCTTTAAAAAATATTTATATAATATTAAACAATCCATTTTAATATGAAATAAAATTGATTATTTATCTACTTATTTTATGAAATTTTAATTGAGTAATATATTTTTATTGACTATATCTATTATTACTATTATATATTTCATAATAATATTCATTTATTTTCAATTTTATTATTTTAGTGTAGTTTTGGGTGTGGAGAATGCAATTGAACACATTATATTTATTTAATGGAAATATATATATATTAAAATTTTGGCTTGTATCAATAACCACTCTGATCAATATAAAAAAATGCATCCCATGAAACAACACTAAATGGAAACTATCATCAAACCATCCATTAGGTGAAACTACATAGATTATGTCATCCCTCCATTACTCTACCTCAGGATCTCTTAGTTGAGACTCTTCTACCTAGTGCATCAACTAAGAATTAATTTCAATATGGAATAATTAAACACCACCACTAGCTTCTTCCAATATAATGATCCATAGATGAATGGTTTTCCATCCTCATATACACATCATAATCCTCTCATGAGATATCACCAAATTAATTTAAATGTTCAGTATTAGCTGTAAAATTTCCTTTCCCTATAGTATATTTTATCTATGTGTCATAATCCTTTAAGAACTCCACCCCATAACACTGATGTACATAAAAAACATTGGGTGAAGGTATATCATAGAATTGTTCTGAATATGAACACTATAAAATTATATCTACTATGATTTTTTGCATATTTATATTTAACACAATAGACATATGATCAATATCATAAGAATTATAATTCGATTCACAATGACTTAACTACTATGAACCTAAGAGATCACCACTTCAATTATATTAGAACACATCCACGAAATAGATTATAATAATCATATCAGACACTAAACATGAGTATCTCCTTTAGAAAATAAAATATCAAGAACATTAATTATCTTCTTTTTCATATATATAATTTTTTTCACCGGTCAATCAATTTAATGTTCTATTAATTACTAGTAAAATATATCAAGAGATTCATTGTCTAAGACATTTCATAAAAAATGAACTACAATAATATCCTAGGATAATAAGGAAACAAAAACCCATTACATCATTCAAATTATTCACTCAAGATGATACCACCTCAATATTCAAAGCATCAACTTCCACACCATGTTGTGATATAAATATGCTAAAGATATGCACTAACCACATCCAAAAACATAAACATAGACACATTCCCATATAATTTTTTCCATTGACAAACATACACAATAGCCATAAAATGGTTAATATGATCATATGATTATATTAAATAAATGATTTTTTATGGAACAAAATCTCAAATTATTCCCAAAAAATCATGTAACATTACTTCCATCGGTCCCATGAAATCAATTATGTTGTTAAAAAAATAATTGGCATATCCAAAAACTCAATGTCCCCATAAATACGTTTAAAGGTAAATCTGGGGGTAGATTATTAATTCACCATAATCTAATTATTTCTAGAATATTAAATTATCATTGATAATAAATCATATCCCATTTAAAATTTTATTAATTCATCAATATAATTAAGAGGTTAATATATCTTCATTGTCACCTAATTCAAAAAATCATAATTGATGTATCGATGGATACTACAGTTGAATTACTTAGAAAAATAGTGGATCACCCTATATTAAAAACCAAGACTAGAAAATCCCATCGTTAATAAACCATTGATCATAACATGCGACTACAACAACTATAATGTCTTCACCACATAAAGATACATCTATGTTAGAGAAAAACTCTTATATAACTCTATCTTAAAATCATTATCATGTTGAGGTGGTTGTTTCTTAACATCATATGAAAAATAATTAGAAAACTACTCAAAAACACCAAAGAACGCCATTAATTATAACAAAACCTCTGCTATCTAAGTATAATAAAACTCAAAATAATTTTTTTTGATAATATCTTAAAAAATATTTGTTTTATTTATTCTACACCATCATGAGATCACAGCCATAAAACACTTCCAAAAAAATTAGAATAACCTCCAATTGAAATATTAAACACTAAAGGGATCCAGAAATCTCTCTAACATAGATCATATAATTGAATCAAAGTTAGGGGAAAATGACTGTAAATATTATCAATAAAATATGGAATATACCTAGGTAGAACAAAAACATAAGATACCTCCAATAATTTATATTCGACATGAAATTTGGGTACTAAATTCCATATATTCTACCATATTTTTCTCCTATGACTCATTGAACATGATAAAGACCACCATTAATATATGTATCATCCATATGTCTATAAGGATAAGTAATGTCACAGTGACTTCCTTTTCATGATACATATCTCTTTTATCGCCAAATACCTGAGGAATCTAGTGTTACCAATACTAAGAAGGTCTCAAATGAACCAACTACATAATGGCATCTAAAGTAGGCAATAAGATCTATATAGACAACTATTAACGTTCAGTCCCTTAAACTATCAATGTACATGATGTAAATAATATAAGCATCATTGATCTCCCAATATCAATCCAAAAATCAACATCTCCACAAAACAAATTGAAAATAAGATATATTATATTAAATCTATGTTGTCTAATATGTCTACTACTCAAACAAAAAGAAACTATGTCAATATTTATTCTTAATGAGGGGTTATGATGACCTACGTATCGAGATAAAATATATCATTCTATAATCAACTCTTACTAAAATAAAACAAGGAAAATACCCTAAGAGGTGAAGGAGTTAATCAGTGTAAAGTAATATGAATATAATTCCATTAAAATGATCAAGTTATCTCTTTTATATTAAATATATTCTATGTCCTTCACAAGATCATTGGAGTAATAAAAGTAGTAATATAGAACACATGTATTTTTTCCTTGATACACTAAAATGTATAAATAGATGTACCATACAATGAAATGTATCTATACAACCAAGACAATAAAGTGAGGTACATTTAGATTACTTATTGTGGTGTATCCATGTTAATCCACTTTGATTAGAACCATTAATAATGGAAATCTAAAACTTCTCCTAACACTTTGAGAACGTAAATATCCTAATATTGGTTCCTTCTTCAATGATGTATAGTATATGAAAACTAAACCAATATTTGTTTAATAATATACTAAAAATTCATATCCTTGAAGAACCACACTCTCGACATTCATTAATAGAAGTCATGGAACATCTATTGTTCTTATTATTGTTATATGAAGTATAATACCAAGATACATGATCCTCTAATATATCGTTTCCAGCCTTATAGAAGGTGAATGGAATAAATTATCACTCTATAGATTTATCTAAAAATATCTCTTCTAATTTTAATTAAATCTTTCACCTTTTATAATGAGATTTATTTATTATTTTTTGAAATGATATAATAATAATTTCCAAAAAATCATTACCTGCCTTTTGAAAAGAGTGGCCATTTTCCAAATGGCTATGGTAAACTATTTCCTCTATTATTGGAAAAGGGATCTTCCAACTCATGAAAAATATACCCACTATAATGAAATATTAATCTAGTAACTAGATCACATAATATCAACCATCTATTGTATTATAAAAATTCATTCACAATGTGCTATACAAACCACAAAATCAATTTATTCCATCATTATTAATAGGTATAATAGTCAAAAAGGTTCCTCCAAAACACATTTAAACCTATGAAAAAATTAGGTAACCGGTTTTTTTATATCCTATGTATTTCAACATGACTTTCCCATTTAATTTTCTTGGAAATGTAAATCATTGTTTGTTATTAATAGAATACATCATAACAATTTTTGTACCTTCATATAGTTGAAAATTTTATAAATTTCACAAATGGATCAATAATTCATAAACAGACCCTAATGACTCATTTATATGGGATGAATCATATAGAATAAGAAAATGACATGTAAATGAAGGTGAATGACTCATACATAATTAAAAATAACATGATCATATATATTTTTTAGTCATACACAAATACTCCCTTAGTCATTCACCATTCAAATTTTTTTATATTTTTAAATTCCAGAATAATTTACTTATATGTGGTAGATGAAGGACTTATATAAATAGTTCGTCAAATCATATAACAACTCAATTTTTCCTATATAAAACATGAATTGGAAAATTTTCATGTGCATTTCCAATTGGATTTTTTGGGAAATAATACATAACTCTTTCAATACTCTTATATAATTGAAAAATAAATCACCCATAATAGATAAGGATTGAAATAATTTTTAAATTAACTACTTTATAAATAATAATAATCCTATGTAAAAAATATAAAGTATTATATTTTGGAAAATTTTCCCCTTGGGATTGTAGAAAACACTAAACTAATTAAAAACGTAATCCAATGAATATTTTCAGACATGAAAAAATAAAATATAAATAAAATATAAAACCCTTACTTATATGTATTTTATCAATTATTCCATTATAATCAACTATATCCCACTTGAACTACTCTCTATTTGGAAAATAAGAGATATATGAAAATAAAATGCTCCTTTGGACTAGATTCCAATACACTAATCATTTGTAAAACAAAATTTCTCAACTTTTATCAAAACAAAGTAAAATGAAAGGGACCTATATCTTATCCTATTTCAAAAAATGTAACATATCATACTTTTTAAATGAATTATATGATCTTTAATCTAGACATTATCAAAATACAGATTATAAAATTATTTATTAAATTTATAGAAGATGTCACAAATTTATATAAAATAAACATAAATGGGGGGAGTTGTCATCCCTATTCGAAAACATATAGAAAGAGGGATTCAGATTGAATCTATGAGAAAAAATATTCCCTATCAAATCATCTCTCACTATAGCCTTGTCCATAATTTCAACCACTCATTTTTTAGTGAACAGATACTCCAATTTCATACATTATTTCTAAATAGTCTACTTTGTGAAATCATATTTTATTTCAATGTATATTTTAATAGAATGATATTTTTAATTTATCAAATATTTATAGCACTAGACTTATCTCACATCATAAGAATATGATATTTTACTTCCATACAAATGTATTTATGTTTTTTTCTTATCCATATCAATTGGTTACAATATTGATTGGATACAACATATTCAGTATACTTTATTATTAAATTTATTTAATATTCCATCTTTTCAAGTTAAGATATATAAGAACTATCAAGATAACATAAAAAACTATAGATTAACTTTAATTCATTCATAAATCCTTACAAAAAATTCATTTATGAAGAAAAAGTGGGGTTGATATGATTTTATATAACATAAAAATACCAAATTACACTATATGATAAAAATATGTAATAATATCTATCATATATATAATAAGAAATTATTATGTAAAACTTTTAAAGTGAGAATATTGAAATTTGGTAAATACTATATCGAATAGAGTGGTTTTTAGATAAGTTAAATTGTAAATGATTAACTTTAATTCTGTCAAATTATAAACCACAACTTCCCATATTTCAATAATTTTTTCTAGTTCCCCATCAAAGTATTTATTGACCTTGAATAATCCATTGGAAAAATATTAATATATCATTGGAAGGTTTTATTAGAGAAACACAAGTATAGTTCTTTTTGAATTAACTGAACACCATGGTTAAATAACAATTCCCCTATCAAAAGAATTTGAACCTCTCAGTTTATGTATTCTGAAAACTACATGAATTTTTTTAATATTCGATAATCAAAACGATTTATAATCCACATATTTATTCACCACCATTAATTTATCCATCTTCTAATTGAGGTAGAGGTTTTGACACACCCCACATCAGGGAAAGTGGTCCTACTTCAAGAACTGATCCATCATTGTGAACTAGGGTCTTGGTGCTTGTTATTGTCTATAAATGCACATAATTAAACGATAATAATTTTTTCATATTCATTTACAATGATACCATATAGTTTCTAAATAAAAAACTCATCTTTTACGAATCCATTGTAGAATGTCGACTTACATCCATTAGATGCACTCTAAATACTCTATGGACATACATGTTGAGAAATAGTCAAATTATTTCATATTGTGGCATGGGGGAAATTTTCTAATATAAAATGATGCAATTAATTATTGAATAAACTTTTCATATTATTTATACCCTCATCATTTGCACCTTTCTATATTCATTGAGATTATTTGGGAAACCCCCTTGCATTTTCTAATAAAAACATTCTCTTCCTTGGAACCACTTCCGAAGTAATGTTATTTTAAATTTTGTCATGAACCTCATGAATAACCTTAATCCTATGATAATACATAGTATACTATAAAAAACTATTTTAATCTAGAGGTAGATATGATTAATTAAACAAATAAATCATTTTCATTGTTTGAATTGGGGATGTCAGGTAACCAACAATTTGATGTATATGTTTTGTATTCCACTATTTTCTTTATTCTTTTATATTGTTGATAGATTTTTTTCATCACCATAGTCGTATATTTTCCATTTATATCACTTAGATTAAAACAATTCCAAATCAACTTACTTCTCTAAAATATAACTATTCTTTTAAAAACATTCCTATCATATTTTGGAATTTATCTGGATATAAATAATGTATAAATGTTTTACATATACAAATTTTACTATCCTTTTTATATAATTTATAAGTATTACTCTTGGATGAATAAATAATATTAAAAATTATCATCACTATAAGATTATAACTCCCATCTATTATTTTTATAGAAAATAAAATATTACCTTCAGACGACCTAAAAGTACTTGTGGATATATTTATTTTGGAATTAATTATTATATGTGGTATTCTTTTTATTCAAACATTGTAAATTTATTTGGGGGGTTTAAGAAGATGGATGAACTACTTCATTCTTATGTGTTTCAAGAAAATTATATTCAATTAGCAATATCGAGTCCAATTTTATATAATCTGTCTCCTTCATTAAATAAATCTGTTTTTTGGACTAATTTTGGATGAAACATGATATATTATTCCATAAATTTAAAGGTAATATTGTACCTAATATTTTATAACCTACATAAAATTATTTCTGAAGAATATTTTAATTTTAAATTGAATAATTTTCTTCATCAATATTCGGTATTTGATGATGCCCCAAAGCCCATATGATTTTTGGTAATTAATCATGATTTTTCTATCCTACTTCAAAAATCAATGAATAATAAAAAATTTCTTTTCCCATCCATGGGTTTATGTTTCATTTTCCCATAAACATATATATTCACAAGATTAATTAATCCTACTAACTGCATCTCTTTTATAATATAAGTCAATCGGATAACATTCCTTTATAATAGGTATCACATGAATGTGTTTTATCATGAGTATTATTAGATATATCTTGTGCGCCTTTATTTAATAACAAAATTTCCAATGATTTTTGGATCAAATGGATAATCTTCATATATAGTAATTGAGTTTCATATTCCTTGGGAAATATGATCCTATTCTATTATCCATCAATAATATATAAGATGAGTTTTATGAAACATCCTTATATAAAAATCCATAAAATCCTTTTATTCTATATGTTTTATTAATGAATTTGTTTTTATGACTCATATCAAGAAGTTTTCTTGCACAAATCATGTTGCGAAAAAGACCATCAACTAAATACACTTCCATGTCACATACTTATTTTCCTCCAATCATTTCTCTCTCATAGATAAAAATTCTTATCCCTTCATCTAATACATACTAATTCAAAAACCTAATAGTTTATTTGATGTTAGTGATGTGTTCACTATTCTCTATCAGTTGATATGTAAAGATATTCTCAAGATTATAGGTAAAGTATAATCTATTTTCTATAAATAAATATCAAAAATATTGTCATTCTCATTATTCTAATTTTTTATCAATGTTTTTTTTCTACAGTGTATTCTATTGTAATTTTATTAGATCCATCTTCTTTTTGTAGGATCCTGCACATCTTGCAGGGTCGAAATCAATTTTATGTTCTCATCCTACTTGAAAAATATAACAACTTTTTTTATACTACATTTTTTTATATTTTGGTATTTTCATTTATACCATTAGTGACCAATACATAGGTTTGTATCCATACTCTCCCTAGTAAATGAAATCTCCAATAAAACACACTATGGATAGAATAATTTTATTTCTTATTTTAGTTTCAAGTGAGTAAAAAAGTGTATCCTTTATATTGGAAAAATGTATTTTATATGTGAAATAATTATATTGTAATAACATTAAATATTTTTAGGTATTTTTGTAATTAGTAATTACTCTATATTTCATATTTTCTACCCTCAATGAGGCAAAAAACATTCTTCATATGTGTGGGTTTATGAGTATATTCTTAAATTTTTTTCTCCCTTTGGTAAAACCCCTTAACTAATATAATTTTTCGTATAAAATTATGTAATAGTTAAATAATATCCACCTTCTCAAAATATTCCATATGCAACTAACTTCCTTCTTTCATAGTCTTTGAACCTAAATATATTGATGTTATAGTATGAGTTAGAAATATATCCTGATTATCGTACATTAATCATAATTTTTAAATTAGGCCTCATGTTCTTATATAATATTAAACTAATATTTTACTGAATGATTCTAGACATCAATAATCATGGTTGATTCACTAATATTCAAGACAAATGTGAACATATAATACTAAATTTTATATAATATCTAAATTTTGGTTTCTTATCTATATCTTCAAGTATAAATACTCAAATTTTTGTATTGTATATAGATTTTGGAGTCATGAAAAATGATATGTAGGATTGTCAATTTTAGCTCTCAAAATCTCAAAATATTCATGGACTACCTCTAGTTCGACTTCAATATCCATTATACCATCAATTACAGTATCATAAACCACATTAAATTTTTCTTAATTCATTTCTACAATACATATACTTACTTATTAAATGTGGTTCTTATATTCCTGTAACTTCTCTAATTTTTCTTCATTAGAGTCATCAACTTAATTGGAATGTATGTAAATTGTATTAATGAATTTTTTCTATAGTTTCCTCTTATTGTGTTTTACCATTATTGTTTTCTTCACCAATTAATCTTCTCCAAATTTATCATTAAATTTAATAGGCCACCGAGTTGGATGATTTGTGACTTTTACACATCAGAAACAATATAGTGGATGTTTTACCTTGAATTTAAATTATTCTATTTTGAGATTTGTTGAATGGAAAAAAACTATCACATTAATTTCATTGTCATGAAGATATTATTTGAAAAATATTTTCATCACTACCTTTATTTCAATATCTATATAATTCTTCATTAAGATATATTCATTGTAATTAATCCAAATTTATCTTGTGGAAATAAACTACTATTAAAGTTTTCTAAAATTACATACTTTAAATAATTTTCTTTTAGAATTAATTCATTCATATTAATCCAAGGCAGATACCTTATTAGTAATATTCTTTAATAAATTTTTATTCTTTAATGTTCTCTCTAAGACAACATATTTGTTTGATAATAGAATTTAACCAATTAAAAAATGCATTGACTTTATCATTTATGAATATTCTCATATAACCATACTGTTTTCAAAAAAAATATAGAATTAGTTCATTAACATTTTAATCACCTAAATTTGTATTAACAATCATCCCTTATATTACATGTTATTTATTTAATGAAATCATTTTTTATAAATAGGGTGAGAAAAAGATCAAACTAAATCATTAATTGTTTTTGGCATATACCACCAATTAAGAATGATATCTATTAAAAATATCCCCAGTCTACAACTAGTCTTTAATCTGATTTATTGCTACTTTATAAACACCAGTTACCAAATTTTTCAAGTAATAATTCATTTGGTTCTTCCAAAGACCAAAATTACTTACATAGAAAATGGATATTAATTTTTTGTTTAAAATATTCTCTATAGTTTCATGAGAGGGATTTTTTCACCTTAAACCATTGATTTGATACCACTTCATAGAAAAAAAATTGATAATACCCTAAGATGGGGAGGGAATCCTAGAGTTTTAAATAAGTAATAATTACTGTAAATTAATATTGTACTATATGTTTTATTAATTCTCTTATCTCTCTATTACTAAACATCAATAGTGATAAAAGAAATAAAATTTAACAAAATCATTTTTTTACTTGGCTCTCAAAAATGAGTTAATGAAATTTTATTTCATTAAAATGTACCTAAAAACACAATACACTATGGCACTTAACTTCTCATTTATATGTTTCATATAAATTATGAAAAACAGTGTTGTTTATAATTATAAAAAATAAAAATTCCATTAGTACTCTTACATTTGGGGAGTAAAATGATTCTAAAAATGGTTCCTTCTTCATAGACGTAAAAAATAAGATAAATGAAATAATTTTGGTTTACTAATTTAAATCATTTTCAATTACTTGAATATCCTTACTCCCAAATTCCATAAATAGACACCATGGAATACATATTCTTCTTATTCTTTCTAATTTATGACTAAAAAAGATGATCCTAATTTTCTCTCATTTATAGTCACAATGAATTTGAGTTTCAAGGCTTATAACTATGTTATATGTCTATAACACCCCTATATTCTTCTATAAATGTAATATTTTCACCATTTGTTAAGATATATCCTCGATATTTGTAGAGATCATCTTTCATTATTTTTATGAAAATATAATCATATTCTCATTTAAATTATAAGTTAATTTAAATAAATATAAATTCTTCCTTCAACATTCCTAGACAAAAAAATAAATACAATATTAGGAAAAATATTTATTTCATGAAGAAATCTTTATCCAAAAAAATACAAAGATATCTTTCAATTAGTTTATTTAGAAATACACTCATAATGTGCTATAACAACCATCATGTTTCCATATTTATTCTTTTATAATGGTATACATTATCAAAATAGACCCAATAAAATGAATAAATCATGTTCAAACCGAATGGATGTTTTTTTATTGTTATTTGATTATAGGATTGAGATTCACCTTACATTTTTTCTATGATATCAATCAGATTTTTTGATTATTAGAATCCATTTTATATATTGATGTAAAGAAATTTGAACACTTTTAGAAAATTCATAAAGGGAATAATGACCCCTATATATCCCTTGATGAATCATATGTAGGGTATTACTCAGATGAAATCATTAAATGAATCATACATAGATAAATATATTTTGTATGAACAACTAAATTACTCATACACACAAGATGTGCACCCATACACTATTTTCTCTATGAAATATAATAAATTAAATTCTAATATTAATAGATTATATAAAAAATTACACCTCTGTTATTTCTAATTTATTTATATTAATTTATAGAAAAATCAAATGAAAAATTGGATGACCAATTTTTATAAAATAATATATGAAAACTCTAAATGATGGCCAAATATAATGTTTCTAGAAATCATTCAAAACACCCTGAAACCATTGAAATGCATAATCCAATCACTTATAAACACTAAATTAAATATTAAATCCCCAAATTTTTTTATAAAATGTATCCTAAAACGCACACCTATTTAAATTTTTGAACATATCTATTACACATTCATTCAAATAACCGTAAGATATGTCAGGAATAAAAATGGTGTGACCTAAGTTTGGATCTATATAGAAATAAAATTGAATTTAAATGTAATTTAAAAAAATTATAATATTTAAGATTTTGGATAAAATTATGAATAAGGACCATATTTTAAATTATGAAATCTAAAACATTGTATCCCCATTTCAGGTAAAAGGAAACACCATCCACTATGTTTCCATCAATTTCACAGAAGAACACCTCACCAAAAACATAACAAGAATTTTCTTGGATGAAAATTCTAACTCTTCATGGTTACTATTGAATAAGATACACCACTAAATATTTTATCAACACAATAAGACGTTATCTTATAAAATCAATTTTCCCATCATGACATAGTTCATACTAAAAGTTGTCTTCATATCCTCCAATAACATCTCAATATCACAATTGAAAAAAAAGTAATGTGTTTACCTTAGAGCCACTACATTTTTCCCCAAGATAGTGGGTCAGGTGTTCAAAAGTATTCCTCCCCATAAGCTAGGGGATTATGACTAATCGTGATTCTATAAGGTTTTATATTTGGGAGACTATACCTACATATTTAGAGTCACATTATTGATCAAGAGATAAATACAAAATGTGAAATCACAATATAAATCAGAAGTAGTGGTAAATGAACATCTAGAAAATAATATTTGTAATAAAATAAAACAAATATCATGTAAACATTTATAATTTTATCTTCCTACAAAAAAAGGTATGTAGTACATTGAAACATGCATATAGTAAAATACATGTATCAAAAGTACAAAAGTTCAAAAAAAAACTATATCCATATAGAATTGTGAGAATAGAGTTACCCTATTCTCATATGCTTCAAATAATGTAAATTTTTTCATTTTATAGAGGAAAATATCCCTCTTCCATACCAACATAAAAAAAATTTCATGTATACCCATCAGTAGATCACGTAGTGTGTGACATAACACTCAATATTCCACCATCTATTATGTTCATAACAAGTCTTTTCTGTTTATATAATATTATAAGTGTGAAATATATAACAGTAATAAAAATAATAATAAGGATTTATCCATGTGATTATGATACTGTATACCCTACCAATGATCATTGAATATATGCAACCAAAAAATTGTTCATTAATAATGTATTTTAAAATATTTAATATAGTATATTCTGAGTAATCACCTGGAAATATTACATGGGCCATATCTAATGAATATGATTACCAAGGATTTCTCATTGAGTCTATTGAGTATCTCTATAGAATACCCGGTAAACACATGGGTAGATTCGAAAAATAATGTCCACAGATCATGTCTAAGGATTTCCAAGAAACCTAATCCAAGGTGTGGAAATATCCCAATAATCTGAAGTAATCTAAATAAATGGAGTATAAATTACCATGGAATAATATTTAATTGTGATCCCTAGTGTATAAATTTCAACAAAAAATAATAAAATAAAAACTATTTCTTTAATTCATTTAATAATTATATAAAATCAACGAGTTCATCCAACCCATTATTTCTTTTACATTTACACAATTTAATAATTATAATTACATGTAATCACATTAAAAAAGCGGAATAATCCATTTCTTAATATCAAATTCAATTTATTAAGGATACCACAAATAGATAGATATCTAACACAAACCTAAATGAGTTGTTAGTCATGGGAAGATACATAAAAACACCTCATAGGTTTTCATGGTTGAGGTTGACAACCTCCATCCATATTATCTTACTATGTGGGAAGGTTATCCAGATTAATATAAGTTAATTAAAATATTATATAAATTTTAGAATCAATTATGGAATTTCAACATGCGTCACTATTCCAAAATAGAATAATCAATCAAAAATTAAAGGATGAGTTATAGAACACCTACCTTATTACTGGGGAAGAACACACTTCCAATATCGGCTCTAAACTCGACCGAGGAATGAATAAAGAAGGAGAATGAATGAACTCCCTGAAAAATAGTTGATAATATTCCATACCAAAATAGCATCATTCATAGGAAGGAAAATGTTGAAATGATCCTTATTATTGAATATCTCACTGATAAGAATCAAACATGATTATTAGTGGTTTAAAGGGAATTCATATGGTTTATTATCACCAATTCCTAGGTTAAGATTAATGAACTCATACATGAGTATGAGATCCATAAGATAAATAAAAAAGGAAATGAATGTTTATGTTAATAAAAAGGGGGTAGAAAATAGACATTTAAAATTTATAATATGGATTTCATAGTTTTATCACATGGTTTTCCAAATCACGCACCAAATTTGATCCCCTCTATACCTCAAGATATCACTCTCACCCTTCTTGTTTATGGGTTAGTAAACCATGTGATTTTTTTCCTCTCCTAAATCTAAAGGAAGATGGCATGGGAATGTGGCCCTAGCTGCATTATTTTGATTAATAAATGAGTTCCTAGACAGAGCCCCAGAACACCTTTCATAGTTTATCCAAATCGTGTGTCCTGAGAGGCATTATCTCGAATAAATATGTGACCTAGATGACATTACAAAAACGGATCCTTTAGGCTGTAAACAAGAACAAAAAACCCTAAAAACTTATGTGACCACTTTTGGAATTTAAATTATGCCAAAAAATGATTTAAATTTAATTTATATGATCTGTTCCTCAATAAAACATCCCAAGATATTATAATATTTCCATTATAAGACAAATCATCTCTGAGTTTACTTTATGAGGTTGCTAATGAATCTGAAAAATGATTCATACACTGAGCACAAACATCTGCTGCTCTCTCATAGGTCTCATCTTATACACGAACATGCTTCTATTGAACCTGAAATAAAGGAACTAAATTAACTCTAATTGCATTCATGCTCTAATCAATAGTATGAATTGGATTCTTTTAAGACCCCTACCCTAGTTACCCAGATTTGGTGAATTTTTAGATAATATTGGCATGATCACAAAAGATCATGTATCGAAATACCTATTAGTTTGGTAGCCTTGTAATAACTAGATACATTCATAAAGTTTACATTACATCATAAAATGAAAAGTATAACAATATAGTCTCCATAGTCCACACACTTAACCCCTCAAACTATCCCTGTATGTCATCCCTGAAATACTTCTTCACATCCTGGGAAAAATAAAACATAGAAAGGGGTGAGCTCAAATGCCTAGTAAGGATAACAATATAGCATAAACTTTCATAAATAAGAATAAAAATTTAAGGCAATGTATAACTAAAACAAAATCCTTTTAAACTTGAACTTTAGCATAATATGGCAATGATGAAATTAAATAATTCCATTTACTTATTCACATGTATATTCTTCTAGTCTAATAATAAAATGCAATATCAATAACAACTTTCATAATGATGGAATGCATAATTCCATACTATCATAACCACATAGACAAGGCCGCGTGCCAATACTACAAATAAGATTTTGTCAACGCCTTGTGCCAAGATACTAGTTTGTCTCATGATACCTATCGATGCATCGAGGAGCTATAGCGGGCTCCACCTGTCACTTATTAAGTCCAATGCATTCCTCATATGAACAGGTTTAAACAAAACATAAACATTCATATTAAAACTAGGAGACAAAATGTCAATACTTTCTCCATAAACCATGAATGGTATAAAAATAACACATCCATAGTCAAGCATATCACAAAACCGTCAATACAATATGTAAGTTCTGTATTACAATAAATCAACTTCAAATAAGCTTAAAATCCAACAATGGATGTTTACATAGATGAAGTCAAAACTATTTGAGAGAAATATAACTTTTTTTGAAATCATTTAAAAGTCAAACAATTATAAAATAAAACATTTACTTTGAAAATTTTCTAATAATCTTTTAAGGGAATATTCGACGATTTATAATGTCGGAAAATAGCTGCACCCTCCGTATAAGTTAAAAAAACATTCTTACCTTAATACTGTCGAAAAGGTTAAAAAGGACCTTATTTGGAAAATGATAGAAAGATTCCTTTATAAAAATCTTATAAAAAGTCAACAAGGGTATAAATTAATTTATCCTATAGTCTTTAAAATAGTAAGAATGATTTGAAATACATTTTTAAAAAACATGGATGTGGATGATAAAGAGATCCCAGTAGATAATTAAGTATATACAACCTCGGATAATGCAGAGATTGTAAAATAAACCCTTACCTTGTACTTTTCCTTGGTCAAGGGTGGGTAACCTCCTGTATAATGGTGAAATAATTGTTATTAAATTATTCAATAATCATATACACTCATATGATATCATATATGATCTTTTAACATTGCTTTGTTAATAATATCTTAGTATTATCATCATTTCGAGTGTTAACTTACTCATTTTCTTTTATATGTTTTATTACATAAGCTATGTTTTTAGGGATATTTTGTATCTTATTTATATCTATAATGATATCATTTCCTTAAACATTATTTTTAATCATCAATTTATAATTTGTCTTGAATGGATACGATGGGGAATGAATCTCATCGCGTTCGTGGAGACGGTAGTTCGTACGTACGCACAAGCGACAATATCATTATTTTGATATTAAAATAATATATAATTGGATGGTATCTCATATATAAAGAATAATTATCATGTTATAGTTATTATTTACATGAATTAAACATCATTATTATACCCATCCAACTAATAATGTTTTGAATAACAATTACACCATGACGTGGTGACGGTAAGCCGTACGTACGCACGAATGGTGACATGCCATTCAAAGGATGGATAAAATACTGAATATTATTGTACCATATTTATAAAAACATCTTGGTGTATAGATGATATTGGAGTTATTATTTTATAATGGGAATAACAAAGAAAGAAGAAGTTGAAGAAAAAAGGAACTTGAAAATGGGTGGTGAAAACATTACATCTTCTTCGAGTTCTTACTTTTGATTTGATTAAAATGGATCTTTAGGATGGCTTTCTGATCAAAATAATGCCTATATGTTGAATTGAGGGAAGTTGAGAGTGTATTTGGAAGGGTTTGGATGAGCCAAAAGGTATTTCATGTGTGAATTAGTGAGAAGGGGGAGTTCCCTTTTATAAGAGGGGTGAGGGGCACCTTTGGAAACGTGAGAAATATTATTTTATAATAAATTCATATTTGGTTTCTAGTAGCTCCAAAGTGTATTATTTAAAATTCAAGTTGGGGATAGGTCTAAAACCATCCAAACAATAGGCTTAGATAGGTTTGGGTCAACATATTAACCTTATCTTATAGTTTAAACTCTTAGTTAATTAGATTGACATTTACCATGTCACTTTGTATTTTTATATTATATAGTTAATAAACATACTATATACATCAAATCGACCCCCAAGTGGTCCATTATTTATACACATATCATGATATAAGTCTCTTGGCCATACCTTAGATTTTTAGGAATTGAATATCAATTAATAATATAATATTTGTTTTAAAAACTCTTTTAAGTCAATTTTGACACTATTGGGTATTTTGTTTTTTATAAATTCATAACATAATTATTACTTCGAAAACAATTTATATAAACAATCCTAATATGTCATATTAATATAAACAATTATTTTAATTTATAAAAAGTCTCAAATTTCATTTATTTTCGTATTTATAATATCAATTATCTTAGTCTTTCATTAATACGGTAATTACTGCATCATCATTGTGTCAGTAATAAATTAAATTATTTAATGTGTAAAATTTATAAATAAAATACGATTATGTAGGAAATATTTTTATCTTTATAATATATATTTATAATCAAATTTATCTTCTGTAAAACCCTATATTAAAATTGTTTTAGTTAATAACCATTGATTTTAGCTCTTTTAACTCTTCTTTGAATTAAATAATAATAAATGTCCTAATCTAATCCTAGTGGACCTAAATGATAATATTTCATTTGTAAGGTTGTTTTTGGTCAAGATACAATTGTCTGATAGAATTAGGACGTGTTTTAGGGTAATATTAATATCATTTTTACCCTTAATTATCCAATTTAATTTTAACAGTGGTAAATAAAAGTAAAAAGTCACTATTCACCAAAAATTATTTTCATCTCATTGAACCACATTTTACTCCTTGATATTAACCGTGTCTTTAAGATTTTCAAAATTCCACTCACAAAAGTGGTAATATTAAGTTTTATGTGAATTTCCAAATACTCCTAGGAGGTGGGTAAAAGACGGTGAAAAGTTCAGTAAAATTTTTATATATATAAAATTATTCTAAACTAACTCCAATTAATTACATTGAAATTATATAGGTATTATTTATCTATTTTTACCATAATTAAATTTAAATAAAATAAATAATTATTTAAATAAAATATTTGGTTTTAAACTACAACATAGTGTTTTTTCACTATTCATCAAAAATTGAATGTTTTCATAAAAATACAAAAAAAATCACCCTAAGGTAATTTCGATATTCCAAATCCAAAAATTAAGTCCATTTTGAAAGATAAAATTTATAAAATTTCAAAAAGTTGTTATTACTATTCATAATGGCTAGTTTGATTAGTTGTGGTGGGTTAGAATCTCAAAGTTGCGTACAACACACGCTACTGTATTATTCAAAGAGAATCGTACCATGGAAGATTGGGGTGTTACATTCTCCCCTCCTTCAAATAATTTCGTCCTCGAAATTTCTAGAATACTACCACATGAAAATAATTGGGTGGTTCTTCATCATAAGTTCCTCAGCTTCCCACATTGCCTCTTCCATCTTATGGTTTCTCCATAGAACATTTACCAGACGAGTCATCCGGTTTCTCAGCACTTGTTCTCTCATATCTATAATCCTGATGGGCTCTTTGCAATAAGATAGATCGGGTTTCAGTTCTAATTCATCATAGGTGAGTACATGGGTTGGGTTAGGCATGTATTTCCTCAATAGTGATACGTGGAACACATCATGAACTTTTGAGAGACTTGGAGACATTGCCAAATGGTAAGATAAAACACCAATTCAATCTATAATTTCAAAAGGTTCGATGTACCTGGGACTCAATTTACCTTTCTTACTGAAACGTATAACTCCCTTCTATAGAGATACCTTCAAAAAAACATGATCTCCTACATGAAAATCCAAATCCTTCCTTCGGTCATCGGTATAGCTATTCTACCTAATTTGAGCTACTTTGATGTGGTTTTTGATTAGCTTTACCTTTTCCATTGTTTCCTCCACTAGTTCGGGGCCTACAAGTTTTCTTTCACCAACATCATCCCAACAGGTTGGTGTGCGACATCTCTTTCTGTATAACGCTTTATACGGTGCCATCTGAATACTTGAATGGAAGCTATTATTATAGGAAAATTCCACCAGAGGTAAATATTGATCCCACATACCCTGAATGTAAAGTGATCATGATCACAACATGTCTTCTAAGGTTTGAATAGTTCGTTATAATTTTCCATCTGTTTGAGGGTGGTAGGGAGTGCTCAAATGAAGTTCAGTATCCAGGGCTTTCTAATGACTTTTCTAGAATCTTGAAGTAAAACAGGGATCACGATCAAGAACAATCTATAGGGGTATTCCATGAAGTCTCACAACTTCATTAATATATAGTCTTTCTAGACGTTCGAGTGATAAATCTTCTCTTATAGCAAGAAAATGTGCTTACTTGGTAAGACGATCAACAATGACCCATATTTCATCGTTCCTTCTACGAGTCTTTGGTATCCCCATGATGAAGTCCATCGTAATATTATCCCATTTCCACTCAGGTATGTGAAGAGGTTGCAATACTCCACCAGGTTGTTGCCATCCAGATTTCACTTATTGATAAACCATACATCCTAACACAAAATCAGCAATCTCCCCCTTCATGTTGTCCCACCAAAAATGTTCCTTCAAATATCTATACATTTTGGTGCTCCTAGGGTGTATAGAGAAATTGGAACTATGAGCATCGTCTAGAAATTCCATTATTAGATCAGGTATATCGGGAACACAAAGTCTCTTCCCATATTTCAAAATTCCATCTTCATACACAAAGTCTCTCAATCTCCCATCATTCACAGCTTTAATCTTCTTTTGAAATTCTGCATCATTGGTCTGAGAACTATTAATCCTTTCTAGTAAAGATGGTTTGGAAACCATTTGAAAAATCATTGATGTTTCACCTTCTATGGTTATTCCCATGTCCATCTTTACTAGATCCATGAAAATTGGATCCCTTTAAATTCTCATATTGTTCAAAACTCCATGATCTTTTCTGGTCAAAGCATCTGCCACCTTATTTTCCTTCCTCGGGTGGTAGTGTATCATGCAATCATAATCCATGAGTAATTCAATCCATCTCCTTTGCCTCATGTTGAGTTCATTTTGTGAGAAAATATACTTCAAACTCTTGTGGTCAGTATAAATCTCACATTTTTCACCATAGAGGTAGTGTCTCCATATCTTCAAAGAAATGATCACAGCTGCTAACTCGAGATAATGAGTAGGTGGTCTCGCTTGTTGTTGATTGAAGTTATATGTGTCCCAAATTAATTACCCATTATTTATAACTTTAGTATAATATAATTTCGGGGTCGATCCACAGGTAACTATGGAGTTCATGAATTCAATTGAGTTAATACTTAATTAGGTGAAGTATGTATAATTTTGAATCGATTGGGTTGCTTTTGGTTTTTGATTGAAACTAAATTTTTTTACTTTTAAAAAATGATTAACAGTTTTAAGGAAAACAACTGGTGAATTTAAAGAGTTTAAAATAGGAAGAAAATAGGTGTCGGGGTTGTGGTGATTAAGGAGTTCTTATGAAGATTGTTTAAATGGTTGTGTTGTTCATAATAATTCAATCATTCTGGATTTCATTTTGTTACATGATTTCCTTGGTCTGGTTCCTTAGGTTTGGAATTAGAGCAGTCGACTCCTTGGTCTGGTAGTCGATGTTCTTAATTATTTATTAAGTTCAGTCCATTATTTGAATCGGTGAAATATTTCCAATGGTCTTGGACGTTTTCACCTTTACTTCTCTTATGTATCTCTGAGAATTATTCCCTTGGTCCGGCTCAGAATTTTCCGTTATATTTACTAGAGAATTAAGAAGAGTAAGATGAATTACAACGATAAAACATAACTATATAAAACAACACACAAATTACGATCCCTTCATCCACATCCCCAACACGAGGGGTTTAGTTACACATAGAAAGTGGGAGAGAAATGACACACGTGATACCTAACAGATTCATCGTGTAAGAGTTGAGGTAGGGTGTCGGAAGGTGGGATAGTGGAACTATGGCACCACGGTGGCTCGGGAATGGTAGCAGCAGAGCTTCTTCTCTTCTCCAATGGTTTTGATCCCTAAAATCTGTAGGCCAATGCCTATATTTATTGAAAAATAAAGTTCACGGTGTGTATAGAAAGTACATGTCATGTACTTTTCATCAACGCGCTTTGGTGCCAATTTCTCCACTGGTTGGTGGCCTAACACGCCGTCTTTGACTGTTGAATACAGCACCGCTTTGTGGTTGGGTGTACACTGCGTGTAGCGCCACCATACACGGCGTGTAGTATCGTACGTTTGGCCACTAGACCCTTCTAGAAAAGCAGACACGACGTGTAGAAATGAAACATGTTGTGTCTCCTTCAACGACCACATGGGCGTGTAAACTTCTCTCAGCAACCCCCACTTCTATAAAGTAGTAAACAGCGTGTAACGCGACCTCACATGACGTGTATCTTCTGCATAGTGACATGGGTGTGTACTCCCTCCTTCGGTCCATGTCCTTGTATGGATGTACACAACATGTATAAAAGTACACGGTGTGTAGTTTCAAAATTTTCACCGGCTTGCCTTGATTCGTGTATTTATACAGAAAGCTCTTGAAGGTAAATAGAATCACCAAAATCAAAGAATATGTTCATAAAACAACATATATTTGTTGAAAACATGTTTTTATCTTCAATTATGTATATGGAAATGTATACACAAATTGGGTGCATCAAATTCCCCCACACTTAGTCATTTTCCTGCCCTCAAGAAAAATTTCAACATCTAATTAAAAGATCATATACATTACAAAGGAAGGAATTTAATTAATCAAACGTATAACTGATAAAGTTACTGAGGATTATTTCTAAAAGGCACAAATAAATTAA
This sequence comes from Viscum album, assembly GCA_963277665.1. Lineage (NCBI taxonomy): Eukaryota > Viridiplantae > Streptophyta > Magnoliopsida > Santalales > Viscaceae > Viscum > Viscum album. The sequence goes on from OY728158.1 coordinate 1,604,517,459, forward strand.
ATTCATAAGATATTAAAATCATGCCTCATATATAATTCAATTAACTACTCTCATCCTCTTTCAACACATTTTTTCAACTTTTCAAAAATAAACATGCAACCTGATGATTTACCTCACCAGTTAAAATCACACTCCACACTCAAGATTTTTTTATTCAAATTTATGCTCAATATAAGGTATATACACTCTATTTATAGGTTTTAAATATATCTTGTTCTCTACTTCAGAAAAATTTAATTACAAAAATCATGAGGGCTTTATCAATAAGGTTCATATGTCTCTGTGGCTAAGGGTTGGTAGGTTCAGATGTGAAAATAAATTCTGAGGCTTGAAAAGGGAAGGCTAATTCCTTTAAACAATACTGCATGATATTCAAATTAAATCTCATTGAAAATGCATCCATCACAAGCTTAGTCAAATGCCTTTGTAATCGTCACCATCTTCCTTAGGCAAGTAGGCTTAATGGTCAAATAAGCATAAGGTACCCTTGTTATTTGTTTGTTTTTTTTATAATTACAACAAAACCCAAGGGAAAAACTTATGAATACAATTACTAGATGTTTGGAACCCATTTTCCCAAAATAATCAAGAGGCACTCCCCCACACTTTATTTCCTGGCTGTACATAAAAATATTCCATGTATTCCCAACTCCCTCTTTAAATCTCAAATGAATAATCATGAAAAGTTTAAAAAGAAATAGGGTAGAAAGGGAAATAGGCTTGTAATGTGGCTTCCTATAAAGGTTGTTCATGGCTTATATGGGCTTAACGAAGATTAAATGTAGGGTAGGTCTCAAGATAAATGGGTTGAAATAATCCAATGCCTCAATCATTTTAATGTAATTCAAAAAAATTCTTCATGTTTTGAAAAGAAATCTTGGAATTTTCTGGTAGTGATTCATATCCTAAGAATCTCTCAATAAAGAGGGTATTAGAAAAGAAATATGAAAAAGGGTTCAGAATACATCTCAGGAGTGGAAAAATAATAAAGGGACAATCAGGTCATGACATGCATATAAATTATTAGCCTAATCAATGTAATTTAATCAAGGATGAAAAGTTTCAATTAAAACTATATCAGCAATCATTTTAAAATACTTAAAAACTAAAATAATCATGAAACCTTTCCAAATGTTTCTACTGATAACTCTAGCATTTATAAGAATGATTAACCAAAATTGCTTTATATTTGAAAATATAGAATCTAATAATGATGTCTCATAGATTAGTTAAAGGGAAAAGACTAAGGTGAAAAAGATAGATGCTCCCCCACACTTAATATGGCACATGGTCCACCAACAACAATACTAAGGTAAAGGGTGGGAAAGGGTGAGATATGGGGGACAAAACAAGGGAAATCCATGGAAGAAGTAAATTCAAAAAGAAAGAAAATAAAAATAAAAAAAAATACTCCCCTCGTGAAAAGTGATGCCCAAGGCACTCCATGACCATACCTATGACTGTCGAGAAAAAGGAAAACTGCAAACATAAATAACATCATAGCATAGAAAATGACAAAAGAGATATATAAGATAAAGAAAAATGTCACAATCATGGGGTCGCCTCAGGGGAGGCATCATCCTGTACAGAATCGGCAGGTAAAGACGGCATAGGAGGCGTGGAAGTGGGAGGATATGACTCTGCATCAGGAAGGGGAGCTGAAAAAGTAGGAGTCGCAGGTGCGAGACTCGGCGAAGGAAGCTCAGCAGCAGGCCCTGGCCCGGCAGAATTAGTAGCAGCAGGGCTCACCGAAGTCAATAGAATAGAATCTGTGGACTGCACAGGATTGGGCGGTGGAGCAGCAGCAGAAGGGCTAGGAGCAGAGGAATAGGCCGGTGGAGGAGGCAGTGGAACACCAAGATGATGAGAAATATGCGCCAACAGTTGCTCCATACGGTCCTGGCGGCCTTCCAGACGAATCAAATGTTGTGAAATGGTGTCCTGGAAGCTGATGATAAGAACTAACTTCTGCTCCATCATGGCTAGGCGGAGGGAAATGGTCGGATCGACTGAGGGTGTGGGGGTAGGTTGGATGGGGGATGGGATAGAAAACGTAAGGGCAGAAGAAGTGGTGTCAGTAGGAGGTGGGTCAGGTGGAGAAGCTGGATGGGTTGGGGAAGGATGAGCAGGGTCAGCAGCTGGGGTAGGGGGGGTCAGCGGGTGGCTGGGCTCATGCCTGGGCAAGGATGTAGGCTCCCCCTACTTCCGGACCAATCCCATGTGAATGAGCATGAGAAATTCCATCTGCTGGGGTGAACCTAACAAGTCATGAGGTAAATAGGGCTCGAATACCCCCAACTGGTGGGAAAGAAAGGTGGTGTAAAACCCTCCGTTCATGTTGCCCTGACGGACGGTAAACATGGAGTGGAAATAGGAGGCGGTAAGATAGGGGAGGTCTGGGTAGTCATGCTGGATGACATAGGTAAGAAGCTCAATGTCACGGCCGTTCATGACCCCCATATCCCCATGGAGGGGGAAAAGGATGGCACTGAAGCACTGGTGAGTGATGCAAAGGACGGGGTCAGCTATAAGAGTTCTCATCTGGGAAGTGGGGGAGTACTGGTGGTCAGGCCCAGCGATCTCTCTCCACATGGCAATATGGTCAGAGTGCTCGGGCCGGATCAAGGTAGAAATGGGGGGTGGGGTGATAGGATGGGGGTAGAATCCGCACCCTCGGCCAAACTCTAGAAAATATCGAGGAGTGAGGTGTGCCCGAGAAGCACCTCCAACTCCTCCCAAATACTGAGCCTCTACAGAATGATGTTGTCGAGGCACAGACCACTCAATGGTATCAGCCAATGAGAGAAGCATCGGAACCTATCGTATGTGAGGTCGGTGACCGGGAATACCGTGCAAGGATAGGGAACACCTGCAGGTCCCGGCCTAGGTGCCAGTGTAGCAGCAGCGTCTGTCTCTAGAGGTGGATCTGCCGAAGTAGAGGGTGGCTCGGTGGAAGGTGTGCTCGAAGAGGGATCAGCTGCTGAGGACGATAGCACAGGGAAAGTGGAAGCTGGTGTAGTAGAAGTGGGTCCGGCCTCATCTGAGGGAGTGAGTGGCGGAAGAATGGCCAATGGAGGGAGCTCAAAGACCGGAGCGTCGGGGTCTGGCTGCGTAGGTGGTCGGAGTCGGATCCAACGATAGTTGGGCCTCTCGCCCTCAGTGGCGGAGGCTGGCCACTTCCCATTGGAAGGATCGTGATCTGACCTATCCTGAAATAGAAAGAAAAAGAAAACAAAACAAAAGAAAACGAAAAAGGAAAAAAAACAAAACAAATAAAATGTGAGAAAACTGGAAAATAAAATTACATGGTGTGTACTCCAGAGTACACGACGTGTAGTCAAAATATAGATCATCTCGTGTTCTCTGGATAGACACGTCGAGGGTGAAAATAGACCATGTAACACTACATGGCGTGTACCGAACATACACTTTGTGTTCACTCAAATTGTAGGTGGTTGTGTGGTACAAATGACATGGCCATGTTTTTATCAGTTCAATGAAAACAATACACACCGTGTAGGTATAGGACATGGCGTGTACTGCACACGAAGAACATGGTCGTGTAGAGGGTGAGATAGGGCCAGCTACAGATATAAAGGACACGACATGTACCGAACAGGCACGCCGTGTTCTGGAACAGAGGGTGACATGTCATGTTATGTGCCACACACGAAGGGACCAACAGAAATTATTTACGCGGTGTGTACCAAACATACATGTCGTGTATATGAAAATGGTGTGTACGTCTGTGTGCAATGGTGTACTCGGTCATGTTGAAAAGGAAACGGTGTGTGCCGATCATACACACCGTGTGTATTTAAATTTCAAAATATTTTGTGTGTGGCCATGTACAGAAGTACATGGCGTGTGTTCTTCATTTCATGGTCGTGTAAAGGCGGAAGCTGAATGGTCGGTCGATCTGATAAACACCCTAAACGATTCTAAAAAATTAAAATAGATTGTGTAGAATGGCGTACCTTGACTGAGGATCACAATGTGAGAAGAATAAGAACTTGAAACACCCCAAATCAACAGATCTGGCAAAGGGGGGGTTCGGGTGGCGTTCGGGAGAAGAAACTGGAAGAAAGGAGGAAATGGGGCGGTCGTGCGACACGACCTCAAGCCGGGTGGACCGCGACTTATATATTCCTGGTACACGGCATGTCTGTTTGGACTGCATGCCGTGTATTACCAATTTGTTTTTGAATTATATAAATAAATATAATTATTATAGTAAACTATAAAATTGTTATTATTAATAATTAAAATAAAATAGATATATCTACAAATTCTTTTATACATAAACCTATACACGACATATATCAGTAAATACAAGCCGTGTATTTTGAAATTATAAAAATATCAGTACAAACTTTGGCCCGGTGCTTTGGGCGGGATTCGAACCGGCGATCGGTCATTCCGAATGAAAGCCCTCAACCACTGGAGAAAAGGTTGTTCTGCTGTTCAAATTTATTTTATATATATATTTATTCTATACGGACTATACACATGGAAAGAACGAAAAGCACGGTGTGTGGTTTTTATTTGGGAATGAATGGGGTGAAGAGGGGAGATTAGTGTGATTCGAAACTGGGTCTTTTGAACCTGGTTCTGAGACATTGCCAACCCTCCAACTTCACCCGCATGTAATTTCTTATTTTAAAATTGTTTTTAATTTATATTTGAAATATAATGGCACACACGGCGTATATCGGAGTACACATCATGCGGTTTTATTAAAATAACAAATGATGGAAATGGGATGGTTTCCTGGATTCAAACCCGAGCCTTTTGGAACCGGATTATGATTCTAGACAACCGGTCCATCCCCATCATGGGTTTTTTTAAACACATATATATATATATATATATGAAAAATACCACACATGCCATGTATATAAAAGGAGGAAGCCCGTGCCGAAGGTAGGTCAAGAGGATTCGAACCAGGGGCGGTTTTGAATAAACTCCAGTGACTTTTCCATCGGCACCAGCATCATCCCTGGTGATTTATTTTTTATTTTGTAGATTTATACAATTAAGATTATAAATTAAAAAGATAAGTACATGCCATGTATATAAGTGGAACATGTCGTGTAACCTCTGGGTTGCCTCCCAAGAAGCGCCTTTGTTTTAGGTCGTTGGCTTGACCAACTTGCCTTGCTTAGCTGAGGTGTATGGTGGACAACGTTCCCACCGTGTTGTCTGTAGGATGGTAAGCTTTCAACCGCTGCCCGTTTACCTTGAATAGATAACCATCTTCTCCAGAAATTTCTACTGCTCCATGATGGAATACACGGACAACGTGGAATGGTCCCGACCATCGTGACTTTAACATCCCAGGGAATAAGCGAAGACGAGAATTACAGATAAGTATCTGATCACCGAGTTGGAAATATTTTCATGAAATTATCCGGTCATGAATGGATCTTGTCTTCTCCTTGTACAACTTAGTGTTATCGTATGCCTCTAATCGGATATCATCTAGCTCCGATAGTTGGAAATTCTGCTTCTCTTCAGTTGCCTTTAGATCAAAATTTAGGGCTTTGATGGCCCAGTAGGCTTTGTGTTCCAAATCTACTGGAAAATGGCAGGGATTTCCATAGACGAGGCAGAATGGGGAGATTCCCAGTGGTGTTTTGAAAGCAGTCTGATATGCCCATAAGGCATCATCTAACTTCTTGGACCAGTCCTTCCACGAAGTGTTTACTGTTTTCTCCAGGATCTGCTTGATCTCACGATTGGATAGCTCTACCTGTCCACTAAACTGGGGATGATATGGTGTCCCCATTTGATGATTTACTCCATACTTCGACATTATTCCTCTCATTAGTGTGTTGTTGAAGTGGGTCCCTCTATCGTTGATCAGTACTCGTGGAACTCCAATCCTACTAAAAATATTTTTCTTTAAGAAATTTATTACTACCTTGGCTGTGTCGTGAGCTGTAGCAGTGGCTTCCACCCATTTGGAGACGTAGTCGATGTAGACCAGGATGTAAGTGTTCCCAAACGATGGGGGGAAAGGGACCCATGAAATCTATGCCCCTGAAATAAAAAATCTCGACCTCCAGGATGGGGTGATGGGGCATCTCAGCTCTACGTCCCACATTACCGGCCCTCTGGAACCGATCACAACAGGAAACAAAGGCCAGGGAATCCCTATGCATGGTGGGCCAGAAAAATCTAGACTACATGATATTAGCTATGGTACGGTCCGACCCATGATGTCCTCCTACTGTTGAGGTGTGACAGAACTCTAGGACACTGTGAACTTCATTCTCTGGGATGAAACGGCGAATAACTCCATCTGCACAGGATCAGAATAGCAGAGGATCCTCCCAGAAGTACCTTTTCACATCAGAGAAAAATCTTTTCCTTTGCTAGAAAGAGAGGTTGAGGTGAACGAAACCAGTAACCAGAAAATTAGCGCTATCATCATACGATGGTCTAGGTGTTTCGTTGATCAAAAAGAGGTTCTCATTAGGAAAATCCTCCCTGATCTCCTGATCTTCTTCCTTCTCCAAATGAGGCATATCGAGGCGGGAGAGATGGTCAGTAATGAATTTCTCACTCCCTTTCTTATCTCGGATCTCAAGATAGATTTCTTGTAGGAGGAGTACCCAACGGGTCAATCGGGGCTTCGCGTCTTTTTTGTTGAGTTGGTACTTTAGTGATGCATGTTCAGTATAAACAATAACTTTAGAAAACACTAAGTAAGAACGAAACCTGTCAAATGTGAAAAGAAATATAAGAATCTCCTTTTCTGTGGTGGTGTAGTTGATATGTGCCGCATTGAGCACCCTTCTGGAATAATAGATAGGTCGGAAAATCCGGTCAAGTCGGTGGCCCAAGACTACTCCCACGGCGTAGTCGTTCGCATCTCACATCACCTCCAATTGTTCCTCCGAGTTGGGAGAAATCATAACTGGTGCTTCCACCAGGCGCTGCTTTAGATGTACAAAAGATCTGACACATGTCTCATCGAACTCAAATATGGAATCCTTGGTTAGAAGAATGGTGGGGGGGTTGGGCTATTTTGGAGAAGTCGCATACAAACCGCCTGTAAAAACCTGCATTCCCCAGGATGCTGCATATGGTGCGGACAGAAGTCGGTATAGGTAGTCGTGAAATGACTTCGATCTTCACCGGGTCCACCTCTATCCCCTTCACTGAAATTATGTGGCCAAGGACTATGCCACTTTTCACCATGAAATTACACTTTTCCCCGATCAATACTAGGTTAGTGTGCTCACATCGTTCCAAAACTAGCTCTAGGTGCCGTAAAAAATGGTGAATGATTTTCCGTAAATGGAAAAATTATCCATGAATACATCCAAGATTCGTTTCTCCATGTCATGGAAGATGGCCAACATATAGAGCTAGAAGGTGGGGGGGGGGGCATTGCACAAGTTGAATGACATCCTTCGATAATAAAATGTGTCGTAGGGGCAAGTGAATGTGCTCTTTTCCTGATCCTCTGGAGAAATGGATATTTGGTTATAGTCGGAAAACTCGTCGAGGAAGTAATAGAAGTTTTTCACTGCTAGCCTCTCTATCATTTGATCCATGAATGTCAAGGGGAAGTGATCTTTTCTTATGGCATTGTCTAACTTCCAGTAATCCACACAGACTCGCCAGCCCGTGATAGTGCGTGTAGGGATGAGATCATTCTTTTCATTTGAAATCAGAGTGATACCCCCCTTTTTGGGTACCACTTGGAGAGGACTCACCCACGAACTATCCGAGATGGGATAGATGATGCATGCATCCAATAATTTGATCACCTCTTTTTTACAACTTCCTTCATGGGAGGATTCAAGCACCGTTGTGGTTGCTAAGATTGCTTGGCACCTTCTTCAAGTATCACCTTGTGAGTGCAAATGGTAGGGTCAATGCCCTTCAGATCAGCGACTGTACACCCAATAGCATGCTTCCGTTGTTTGAGAACCTACAGAAGTGCATCTTCCTGCTCCTGTGACAGTTCTACATTAAGTATAACATACAAAGTTTGATTGGGTCCTAAATACCAATACTTAAGAGAAGATGGAAGAGGATTCAATTCGAGTTCAGGCCCCTTTAAAATATAAGGAACAAGTGGTTGCACCTCGTCGCGTTCCAAACTATCAGGAACAACGGCACGCTGCCAATAGTGTCCACCCAGACCTTCTATGAATTGAAAGTCATCTGGTGCTTCTTCTAATATAATATCTGGAATACTGAAATTATTTTAAGTAAAAGAACATAACAGATCATCCACATGTTCGCTAAAATGATTAACCACAGTGGACACTGCATAACAGTACTCATTCTCTGATAAAAAAGCATATTTGACGGCTTTGAGGACGTTGTAGGAAACTCATTAATCACCTACCATAAAAATAAGCTCTCCTTGGTGCACATCGATCAGTACCTTCCCAGTTGCCAGGAAAGGTCTTCCAAGTATAATAGGTGCTTCCTGGTCATCCCCCATGTCGAGGATGATGAAATCAGCGGGAAGGATCAGCCTACCCACCTTGACCAGTACGTCCTCCAGTAGTTCCTTCGAGTGTTTGATGGATCGATCAATAAGTTGAAGGGCTACATGTGTAGGCTTGAGCTCATGGAGTCCCAGATTCATGAAAACTCCAAGGGGCATGAGGTTCACACTGGCCCCTAAGTCGCAGAGGGCCTTCCCAAACTAATAGGATCTAATAGTACAAGGAATGGTGAAACTACCTGGATCGTGGAGTTTGGGATGAATGGAATGTTTAACCACCGCGGAGCACTCCTTTGTTAGTGCAATAATGCCCAAATCCTCTATCTTCCTCTTATTTGAGAGGATTTCCTTCATGAATTTGGCGTAGGTGGGCATCTGAGTTAGGTCCTCTGCAAATGGGATGTTGATATGTATCTTCCTAAACACATCCATGAATTTGCTGAACTGGTGGTCCAGCTTCCTCTGCTTCAATCGCTCCGAAAAGGGTAAGGCAGGCTTGAATGGTCGGATTACTTCCTTTTCTTTATTCTAAAAGCCTCCTTCTGCAAGCTTTTGGATGAGGAGGGGTCAGTACTGGTACATTCTTCATCATCAGGGGTGTGGGTATACATGGCTGTGCTGGTGGATCATTCTGTGGAAATTCTTTTCCACTCCGCAAGGTGATATCATTGGCCACCTCCCTTGGGTTCTTTTCGGTCTTTCCCAGCAGTGTACTGGGTTTCCTCCCTGATAGTTGGTTTTCCAACTGGCCAATATGATTCTCCAAGCCTCAAATCAAAGCATCCTGATTTTGGAACCGAGCCTCTGCAGTAGATATAAATTTAGTCATTAGATCCTCTAACCTTGAAGTGTTCTCCGGCTGAAGTGGTTGTTGAGCCGGTGGAGGAGGTGGCTATTGTGGCTGCTATGGAAGAGGGTTTTGGTACCCTTGTTGCTGATAAGGACCCTGCTAGGGTTCTTGTGGCCTTTGATATTGGTTCTGGTATGGAGGTTGATTGTAGCTGGGTGGTCGCTGGGGTGGAGGATTCTGCTGTTGTTGGCCCCAGCCTGTGTTTTGTTGATCTCGCCATACCAGTTTCTGGTACTGTTGGTATTGGTTAGGCCCTCTATTTCTGGAAAAACTACTCACCTCGCTCGTCGAAGGGCCTCCAGTCAAACCCGGGCATTCTCCCATGATGTGGTTATCACCACAGTCACCACATACTGGATGGTTTTCCACATGAACTTGAGATGCTCCTTTGAGATTCAATGTGTCGATTTTCATGGACAGAGCATCCAACTGAGCAGCTAACATAGTGTTAGCGTCAATATTTTTCATACCTCGCTTTTGAGTCCCCCGCTCGGAGTGCCACTAAAAGATGTTGGCTGACATGTCTTCCAGTAGTTCAAATAGTTCTTCAGGAGATTTCCGCATCACCGTGCCTCCAGCAGCAGCGTCCACCACGGACATGGTATTCGTGGTAAGTTCTTCGTAGAAGGTCTGGACTTGCATCCAGAGTGGGAGTCTGTGGTGGGGGAATATTCGTAACATTTCTTTGAAGCGTTCCCAAGACTCATTAAACGACTCGGAGTCGTGCTGCTAGAAATTATGGATGTCATTCCGGAGTGTCACCATCTTTGATGGTGGAAAGTACTTGGACAGGAATGCCTGGGCTAGCTCCTCCTAGGTGAGGATAGATCGTTGTGGTAGCCCCTTGATCCAATCTTTCGCATTGTCCCGTAGAGAAAAGTGGAATAGGTGAAGACAGATGGCGTCTTCGGACAGGCCGGTGTACCGAAAGGTGTCGCAGAACTCCAGAAAGTTGGAGTGATGGGCGTTCGGGTCCTCGCTGGCCAGGCCTCCAAATTGGACTTTTTTCTGGATCAGCTACATGATAGATGGATTGATCTCAAAGCTTGGAGCTTGGATCGAAGGACGAACGATGCCTTTATCAGCTACATGGATCGAAGTAAGACCATACTCCATAAGGGTACATCTTGGTGGTTGTTGCTAAAGGGGTGGAGCTTGCATGAACTACTCCTGAGGGGCGAAGTATGGTCGTGGGAAGAGTTGTTGTGGCGGTCGTTGGTAATCCATTGGGAGGAATTCCATGAATAATCCAAGAGCCTGCTCTGGTAAACTAGCAGCAGGATGCTGCTGATCCTGGTACTGATGCTCAGCCACAGTATCTACGGTTGGTGCTCCCTCTTCCTTGTTCTCCATGTGTTGCGGTTGCTGGTTGTGAGTTTCTGTCAATGTACGCCGACGATGAAGCATGGTCTGTTGGATTTCCGGGTCAAGCAGAACTAATTACGAAGACTCGGCGCTTCTGGATCATGTAAGATGTCTAAACAAACACTTTAAGCTCTGCACAACACAAAAATGAAAACCATACGTAAAAGGGAAAAACTAAAGAGACAATTTGAAATGGGATTAGAAAAAAGATTTTTGATAATTTTTTGATTTTTATTTTCACTTAAATAAATTATTAACAAAATTTAAATCTTAGCACTAAAACCAAAGATGTTCCCCGGAAACGGCACCAAAATTTGGTCTCACTTGTCGTTGATTGAAGTTATATGCGTCCCAAATTAATTACCCATTCTTTAGATCTTTAGTACAACATAAGTTCGGGGTCGATGCATAGGGAACTATGGCGTGCGTGAATTCAATTGAGTTAATAATTAATGAGGTAAGTTATGTAGAATTTAGAATCGATTGTGTTGATTTTCGTTTTTAATTGAAACTAAATTGTTTTACTTTGAACAAATGATTAACAGTTTTAAAGAAAACACCGGTTGAATTTGAAGAGTTTAAAACATGAAGAAAAGACGTGTCAGGGTTGTGGTGATTAAGGAGTTCTTATGCAGATTGTTTAAATGGTTGTGTTGTTTATAATAATTCAATCATTCTAGATTTCATTTTGTTACAATATTTCCTTGGTCCGGTTCCTCTTGTTTGGAATTAGAGCAGTCGACTCCTTGGTTTGGTAGTCGATGTTCTTAATTATTTATTAAGATCAGTCCATTATTTGAATCGGTGAAATATTTCCAATGGTTATGGACGTTTTCACCATTACTAATCTTTTGTATTGCTTAAAATTCTTCCCTTGGTCCAGCTTAGAATTCTCAGTTATATTTAATAGTGAATTAAGAAGAGTAAGATGAATTACAACAATAAAACACAACTATATAAAAAAACACAAAAATTACGATCCCTTCATCCACAGCCCCAACACGAGGGGTTTTGTTACACATAGAATGTGGGAGAGAAACGACACACGTGATACCTGATGGATTCATCGTGTAAGAGTTGAGGTAGGGTGTTGGAAGGTGGGATAGTGGAACTATGGCACCACGGTGGCTCGGGAATGGTAGCAGCATAGCTTTTTCTCTTATCCAATGGTTTTGAACTCTAAAATCTGTAGGACAAGGCCTCTTTTTATAGAAAAATAAAGTACATGATGTGTATAGAAAGTACACACCATGTACTTTTCGTCAACGCGCTTTGGCACCAATTTCTCCGCTGGCAGGTGGCCTAACACACCGTCTTTGACTGTTGAACACGGCGATACCTGATGGATGGGTGTACACGGCATGTAGCGCCGCCATACACGGTGTGTAGTATCATATGTTTGGCCACAAACCCCTTCTAGAATAGTAGACACGGCATGTAGCAATGAAACATGGCATGTCTCCTTCAACAGCCACATGGGCGTGTAGACTTTTCATAGCATCCACCGCTTCTAGAAAGTAGTACACAGCGTGTAACACCGCCTCACACAGCGTGTATCTTCTTCCTGGTGACATGGGTGTGCACTCCCTCTTATGGTCTGTGTCCCTATCTGGATGTACACGGTGTCTATAAAAGTACACGCCGTTTAGTTTCAATATTTTCACAGGTTTCCCTTGATTTGTGTATTTAGCCAGAAAACTCCTGAAAGTAAACAGAATCACCAAAATCAAAGAATATGTTCATAAAACAATAGATATTTGTTGAAAACAAGTTTTTATCTTCAATTATATATATGGAAATGTATACACAAATTGGGTGCATCAGTAGGATAGTTTTTCTCGCGAATTTTCAACTGTCGTGATGCATATGCAATAACCCTATCATTTTGCATAAGGACACAACCAAGTCCATTCTTCGATGCATCACTATAAATAACGAAACCATCATTCCTCGATGGTAGATTCAATATAGGATCATTGACTAATATTCTCTTTAGTTATTTGAAACATTCTTTACACTCTTTTGTCCAAACAAATTTAACCCCTTTACATGTGAGATTCGTTAATGGGTTAGCCAATCGGGCAAAATTCTGGACGAAACGTCGATAATAACCTGCTAAACCAATAAAACATCATACCTCGGTTATACTCATTGGTGTAGGCCATTCTTGGATTTCCTTGGTCTTAGAAGGATCAAAAAAGATTCAATATTTAGAGACAATATGGCCAAGAAAAGAAATCTCTTGAAGCTAGATTTCACACTTGCTAAGCTTCCCATATAATTCTTGTGTTCTAAGAGGCTTCAGGATAATGCGCAAGTGATTTTCATGATCTTCGTAGCTTTTGGAGTATACTAAGATATCATAAATAAATACCACCACAAAATCATCAAGATATTCCTTGAAAACTCTATTCATTTGGTCCATGAATATAGAGGGTGCATTAGTCAGCCCAAAAGGCATTATTGTAAACTCGTAATGCCCGTACCTGGTTCGAAATGCTATCTTTGGAATGTCTTCCTTCTTCACACACAACTTATGGTATCCATACCGATGTTCAATCTTTAAAAGTATTGATCTCCATGCAGTTGGTCAAATAAATCATCAATGCGTGGTAGGGGATACTTGTTCTTTATTGTAATAGCATTGATCTCCCCGTAGTCGATACATAACCGCATAGATCCATCATTGTTTTTAACAAAAAAAAGAGGGGATCCCCATGGAGAAACACTAGGGTGAATAAATCCATTATTACTCAATTTATCTAGTTGTTTCTTTAGTTCAACTAATTCCAGAGTGGTCATTCAATAAGGGTTCTTCGATATAGGCCTTGATCCAGGAATTAAATCAATGGAAAACTCAACTTCTCGTTCTAGAGAATGTCTTGGTAAATCTTCCGGAAACACATCTTCATATTCTTTAACAATAGTTACATCCTCTATTTGAACATTCCTTTACTCACCCATAGTCATTTCACTCTCTTCCTCCCCAATAATTGAATTTAGTTGAGCTATTGGGGGTGGATCTAGATAAGAATTAGGCGGTGGTGATTCTGCTCTAAAGATAAGGTGTTCCTTATCATAATTATCAAAAATAGTAACCTCATTCTTCTTACAATAAATTATTGAATCTTGGTTGGAAAGCTAATCCATACCGATGATTATATCATACTCAATCATGGGTATGACGATGAGATCAGCAGATAAAGAATATTTATGTTCTCTAATGGGGACTGATTCACAAAACATTGTTGCAATGATACTTCCCTAAGGAGTTTTAACTAACAACTCCCTTGTTAAATCAAATTGGAAATATCTAATTTTTATAGAAAACTGGGAAGATATGAAACAATGCGATAATCCAGAATCAAATAATGCATTTTCTAAACTTGAGGAAACCATTAAATTACCTTCCACCACGTCTTTCGGAGCTTCTACCTCAGCAGTAGTGATAGCATAAGCTTGGTCTTGATACCTTGGACATTTCTGAGGTAAGTTACCATGACTCTTAGGAAATTCATTTTCATAATGTCCCATCTCCCTGTAATTGTAGCATTGAACATCGGTAGCTTCCTTCTTCCCCTTGCAATCACGAGCTTGGTAGCCTTTTTAACCACACTTGTAACAGACTCTCATTCCCTTAAAGCAAGTACCATGGTCTTTCTTCCCACATTTACTATAGGATGGATATTCAACTTTTCCCTTCTTCCCCTGATTTCCATTCCCAAATTGATCGACAGATCTTTTCGTCTATTTATTTGCTTTAAAGTCATAAGACTTAGAGAATTCCTTTTCTGTATTCATAACACATGAGACAATGTCTTCATATGACGAGAAGGATTGTGAGACTAATGCTCGATGAAGAAATGGTTTTATCCCATCAAAGAAGCAATCAAAATTACTTCTTCGGTTATGTATATAATCTCCTTCATACCTTTCTAACCTTGTAATCTTAGCCTCATACTTTTCGACATTCTCATCCTCCTTTTTCCTTAGACTCAGAAATTGCCTTTCCATATCTTCTCGATGGTCACGAGGAAAGTATTTTTCTTAGAAAATATCTTTGAAATACCTCCATTCCATATTTGATACTTCATCATCTTCCTTTGTGTTTTGAATCAATGACCACCATTGATCTGCTTCTCCAGTGAGGTGATAAACTACCATGATAACTTTTTCCCTTTCAATACTCCCCAAAGCCTAAAATATTTTCTCTGGGGAACATATACATTCCTCGGCTACTAAGGGATTTGTACTCCCATTGAATGTTGGTGTTTGTTTCCTCATGAAGCGGTCTAATATTGATCTTACACGCTATGTATCAGGTTGCTCCATATGGGTAAGGTTATTATTCATAACCTGAGTGAGTTTTCCCAGTATGGTGATTAGATGATCAGCACCAGTTGCATCATCAGCTCCACTATAATTATAGTGAGTAGGAGGGAAATCCCTACATGGAGTGAGTGCATTGATACGATTTCCATTTCTTCCACTAGGCGCCATTTCTAAACAATGACATAAACTAGATCAGTTTATGAATCAAAATACATAATTTTATACTTGTAAATCACTTAACATAAATTGAACTATTTATGGATATAATCCATAATCATAAAAATGATTTCATTAAGGAAGTATATACTCATAAACCCTTCATAATGTTTTATAAAGAAAATGAGAATTATCCTAAACATATCTACCGGGACTGTCGTAACCAAGAGTGCAGCAAGGCCCGTTTTCTTGCACCAGTTCCTGTTCGAGTCTAGCTCAAAGCGGTGTTTTCGGGTTTTACCCCTTGGTACATATGTTCCAGAGCCGCCTCTACCTATTCATATCTAGGAAAGGATGTATTTCTTAGAAAACTCACAAAATTTCTATAATTCCAAAATTCTATGATGTTCTTCTATAATAATCCTCAAAGTCCATCTTTGGATTATGTGCTCAAATTAGAGTTTATCTAAATCCAGCTGTCAAGGTTTGTTCTAAACTTCCTCTGATACCAACTGTAACACCCCGACCCTAGTTACCCAGAGTCGGTGCATCATTACATAATATTGGCCTGATCACAAATGATCAAGTCTCAAAAGACCAATTAGTTTAGTATCATTGGAATAACTAGATACATTCATAAAGTTTACATTACATCATAAAATGAAAACTACAACAATATAGTCTCCATAGTTTACACTCTTATCCCCCCATACTATCCCTAAAGTTCATTCATAAAATACGTCTTCACATCCTGGGAAAAATAAAACATAGAAAGGGGTAAGCTCGAATGCCCAGTAAGGATAACAATATAACGGAAACATTCATAAATAAGCATAAACATTTAAGGCAATGTATAACTAAAAAAAGCCTTTTAAACATGAACTTCAGCATAATATGGCAATGATAAAATTAAATAATTCTATTTAGTTATTCACATGGATATTATTCTAGTCAAATAATCACATGCAATATCAATAACCATTTTCATAATGATGGAATGCATAATGCCAGACTATCATAACCACATAGCCAAGGCCTCGTGCCAAGACTACAAATAAGATTTTTTCAAGGCCTTGTTCCAAGACACTAGTTTGTCTCATGAGACCTACTGATGCATCGAGGAGCTATAGAGGGCTCCACCCTTCACTTATTAATTCTAATGCATTCCTCATATGAACAAGTTTAAACATAACTTCAACATTCGTATTAAAACTAGCATACAAAATGTCAATACTTTCTCCATAAACCATGAATGGTATAAAAATAACACATTCAGAGTCAAACATATCACAAAAACTTCAATACAATATATAAGTTTTGTATTACAATAAATCAACTTCAAATAAGGTTAAAATCCAACAAAGGATGTTGACATAGATGAAATCAAAAGTTATTTGAGAGAAATATCTCTTTTTTTGAAATCATTTAAAATTCACATAATTATAAAATATAACATTTAATTTGAAAATTTTATTATAATATTTTAAGGGAATCTTCGACAATTTATAAAGGTGGAAAATAGTCACACCCTCCGTATAAGTTAAAAAAACATTCTTACCTTAATTCTGTCGAAAAGGGTCAAAATGACCTTGTTTGGAAAATGACAACAAGATTCCTTTAAAAACATCTTATAAAAAGTCAAAAAGGGTATAAATGACTTTATACCATAGTCTTTAAAATAGTAATAATGATTTGAAATACATTTTTAAGAAACATGGATGTGGATGATAAAGAGGTCCCAATAGATAATTAAGTATAAACAACCTCGGATAATGAAGAGATTGTGATATAAACCCTTACCATGTACTTTTCCATGGTCGAGGGTTGGTTAAACTCCTGTATAATGGTGGAATAATTGTTATTAAATTATTCAATAATCATATACATTACTATGATATCATATATGATCTTTTAACATTGCTTTGTTAATAATATCTTAGTTTTATCGTTGTTTTCGGTGTTAACTTAGTCATTTTTTTATATTGTTTGTTACATAAGCTGTGTTTGTTATGGATATTTTGTATATTATTCATATCCATAATGATATAAAGTCCTTAAAAATTATTTTTAATCATCAAATTAGAATTAGTCTTGAATGGATACGATGGGGAATGAATCTCATCGCGTTCGTGGAGACGGTAGCCCGTACGTACACACGAGTGAAAATATCATTTTTTTGATATTAAAATAATATATAAATGGATGGTATATCATATATAATAAATCATTATCATGTTATATTTATTATTTACATGAATTAAAAATCATTATTATACCCATCCAAATAATAATGTTTTGAATAAGAATTACACCACGACTTGGAGACGGTAAGCCGTACATACACACGTATAGTGACATGTCATCAAAGGATATATAGAATAATGAATATGCTTTACCATATTTATAATAACATCTATGTATATTGATGATACTAGAGTTATTATTTTATAATGGTAATAACGAAAGAAATAAGAAGTTGAAGAAGAAAGGAACTTGAAAAAGGGTGGTGAAAACATTACCTCTTCTACGGGTTCTTCCTTCTGATTTGATCAAAAGGGATCCTTAAGATGTATTTCTGATCAAGATAAGGCCTCTAGGTTGAATTGATAGAAGTTGAGAGAGTATTTAGGAAGGTTTTGGCCAAGCCCAAAGGTTTTGAATCTGTGAATTAGTGAGAAGGGGGAGTTCCCTTTTATAAGAGGGGCGAGGGGCACCATTGGAAACTCTAGAAATATTATTTTATAATAAATTCATATTCAGTTTATAATGGCTCAGAAGTGGATTATTTAAATTTTAAGGTGGGGAAAGGTCCAAAAACATCCAACCAATAGGTTTTAGATAGGTTTGGGTTAAGAAACTAACCATATCATTTAGTTTTAAATCATAGTTAATTAGTTTGACATTTACCATGTCACTTTGTATTTTTAAATTATATAGTTAATAAACATACTATATACATCTATGCGACACCCAATTGGTCCATTAATAATACACCTATCATTATATAAGTATCTTGGCTGAGCCTTAGATTTTTTGGAATTTAATATCAATTAATAATATAATATTTGTTTTAAAAACTCTTTTATGTCAATTTTGACACTATTGGGTAATTTGTTTTTTATAAATTCATTACAGCATTATTACTTATAAAACAATTTTTATAAACAATACTAATATGTCATATTAAACTAGAAAATTATTTTAATTTATAAAAAGTCTCATATTAAATTTATTTAGGTATTTATAATATCAATTGTCTTAATCTTTCATTAATACGGTAATTACTGCATCATCATTGTGTCATAAATAAATTAAATTATTTATTGTCTAAAAATTATAAATAAAATACCATTATGTAGGAAATATTGTTATATTTCTAATCAATATTTGTAATCAAATTTATTTTTTGTAAAACCATATATTAAAAATTTTGTATTTAATAAACTTTTATTTTAACTCTTTGAGCTCTTCTTTGAATTATATAATAATAAATGTCCTAATCTAATCCAAGTGGACATAAATGATAATATTTTATTCCTAATGTTGTTTTTGGTAGAGATAAACTTGTCCAATAGAATTAGGACATCTGTTAGGGTAATATTAATATCATTTTTACCCATAATTACTCGATTTACTTTTAACCGTGGTAAATAAATGTAAAAAGTTACTATTCACCGAAAATTATTTTCATCTCATTGAACCGAATTTTACTCCTTGATATTAACCGTGTATCTCAGATTTTCAAAATTCCACTCACAAAAGAGGTAAAATTAGGTGTTATGTGAATTTTCAAATTCTCCTAGGAGGTGGGTAAAAGACGGTGAAAAGTTCAATAAAATTTTTATATATCTAAAATTATTCTAAGCGAACTCTAATGAATTAAATTGAACTTATATAGGTATTATTTAACCAATTTGACCTTATTTATATTTAAATAAAATAAATAATTATTTAAATAAAATATTCGGTTTTAAACTACAACGCATTGTTTTTTCACTATTCATCAAAAATTGAATGTTTTTAGAACAATACCAAAAATTCACCCTAAGGTAATTTCGATATTCCGAATCCAAAAATGAAGTCCATTTTGAAAGATAAAATTTATAAAATTTTAAAAAGTGGTTATTACTATTCATAACGGCTAGTTTGATTGGTTGTGGTGTGTTAGAATCTCGAAGTTGCGTACAACACACGCTACTATATTATTCAAAGAGAATCATACCGTTGAAGCTTGGGGTGTTACAATTCTCCTTGATATAAGTATCCAAATTTAATCTATAATAATATAACTGTATTGAATCATATGCATCTGATTGATAATTAAATACGTGAGATACATTGGAAAATTTGTACTTGGATCGACATCTTAGAGGTAACTGCAATTAAGAGGCTTCCAACCAAACATTCCACAAAAAATTTAAATTACTAGCATATCATATCATAAGATTACCCTATCCTTAAATCCAGATTTCCTACTACCTTAGAAAGATATGTAAAATACCTTATTCTAAACTCAAACTATAGAGATTGTAGAAGGAGTTCATTGTAGCCTTTCTATGGGGATTGATCTGTAGATACCCATTTCTGAATCGGTTGCACCTACTCCAATGTCCCCTTCATGTGTTGTAGACCATGTATCACAGCCTTTCATGCCTATAGCTAACACAATGTCAATTATCAAGGACTACCATAAAATTAAATATAATGTCCCATCTATATAGTCTCTTGATAGCTAATTTTGAAGGGGAATCTAACATGGATTATATTCTTATCCCACAAAAATCTCTACAATCAAGGACACAACCTATAAACATATCATCTAGAACCTGTGTTGTCTTCTCAGACTGGCCACATTTCTTAGGGTGGTATTTCATGAAAAAATAGAACATATCCCCAATTTCTTCTACAAGACATTCCAATATCAAGATATTAGAGGAACATACCTATCTGATATTGCGGTATGAGGAACCCCATGATGTAATACAATCTCATGAATATAATGTCTCCAAATGTTATATACCAATAAGGTCTCCATGATATGCATGAAATTATTGAGCCCCCAGATACCATACACAATAACCTATACAACATCAATTACTTGAGGTGACAATATTAAACTAGTAATGAAATAAATGGAAACATCTTCCCATTTTATGTTTAGGATTGGAAATGGCTATAAAATATCTCGTGGTCATTGGTTCTCTAGCCTTGCTTGTTGATATTTGTAATAAATGTTGAAGAAACAACATAAATCCAATTTCATTCCATATCACCAATACTAGAAGCATAAATATTTATTCATCTTTGTGAAGTCGAGATGTCCTGCCTAAATGAGGCATGAAACTCTAACATTAGGTCCTTGGATATGTTTGTTGAAACCCAATAATAACCACAAAAGAGTAGAATTTCATCATCTTCAACCATAAAACTATGATTTGGGTACTCATATACCATGGTCTCCCAAAAGTCTTGGAACATGTAATCTATTCAATGTCTTTACCTCATCAATTAATAAGAGTAGAAGTCACCTCAATTGATGAGAGAGAAGTGTGACCACTATAATCTGCACCTCCAAGATCATCTTTGAGAACATGACCATCATTTCCCATTAGTTCCTAGACACATGAACTAACCATGTCTGAGTATTTTTTCTTAGAGTTCCCTCTACTACATTTCCCAAACTAGTTGTATATAATATCTCAAAATAGAATGAATGTTGATACTCAACCCATATTCTCTAGTCAAGGATTATGTCATGTCATGCAAATACGTATTTGTGGATTTTTTGTTCTATTTAAACAAAAAAAATTATCTCCCAGTAAGATATTCCTCCAAAAACATATGTTATGGAAAACCAAATCATTCTTTAACTCATGAATTAGGAAATTCAAATCATTTGGTGTCAAATAGGGAGACCCATAAACATTGAATTCATCACACTACATCTGAAAATCTCCCAAGATGATGTCTAATGTTTCAAATCAACTCATATAACAACTAATATTATATTGGAATATTCAGATCTATAGTAACTAAAATTTCCCATTGTCTCTTGAAAGTTCTTCTCACATGATTCCAATCATATAAATATCACCCCATCTTGTTGAGCTTGTATAGGTAGTAGCTATACCATAAAATAATTATATGAAGAACCTATAATAACCAGTTAATCCAATGATATTGTGAGTAAAAATAAATTCTTGATCTTCTCCCACGAAACAACTACAATATCTTTCACTATATCCAAACATATTCTTATCTCTATGATAATGTGACCCATGAAGTGATCTTTATCTATCTAGAAATGAAATTTTGTAATTTTGGAATATTAACTATTATATATAAATGCATTGAGAAGGATCCAATGGTGTTTATAATGATCATGTCACGTCTGATAATACATCGATATTTTTGGGATGAAAATCAGAACAAAGGAATCAAAAAATTAAAAAAGAAAATAATTCATCAAATCCATGAAAACTGTTTTTTAATTCATTAAACTGAACAACCTAATCAGATACACATAATTTCTATACCTATAACGAAAGGTTGTATGAATTCTGTCTATTTTTCTGATACATGGATAGTGATAACAATACCTTAAATCAACATTCAAGAAAACCTCAGATCCTAGGAGCTTGTCAAAGTAGTCATATTTCTGGGGTTATGGATATAATTTCTTAAACATCAACTAGTTTAACTTTGAATAATATTCACATAGCCTTAGTATTCTATTTGAATTATTAGAAAAAATGACTTACATACCCTATGGAGATTTATTGGGTTATATAATCCCATGTGATTTAAGTCCTCTAGATCTATCTTGATATTCTATAAATCAGTAATAAAAGTCCTTTATGGAGGAATGAATACTGGTGAATCTTCTAAAACTATCTCAATAGAGAACTCCACCTCTATCTAAGGATTTAAATGAAAAAACTCATATTGGAATCCATCCTATCACAATCCATATTCGTCCAGAAACAATATAGGAAACTAGGATATAATTCCTCCTAGAACATAATGATCTGGTCCATATATACCCACCTTGACATCTCAATAAAAATTATTTAATTGACTTCCTCCCTATAGGGATGTGAAGGATACCCTATTGTGAGAGAAATTGACAATGGTGTGGTAAAAAAGACAACTCGTTATTCCAAGAATGATATCAAACCCTGTAATCTTGAGAAAAATGATATTATATGAAAACTGATAACCCACCTACCTCAAAGGATAATTATATTCAATAGTTTATATTCCCATCTCTAATTACCAATTTAATATCATTATTCAATGGAAAATCATAAACTACACATCTAGTACATATATTTCCATAACAAGTATAGATACAAGAGAACGAGATGAACCTATATCAAAAAAATGATTATACTATGTTAAACATTACTAATATAACACTTATCATTATATACAGACTAATTAAATAATCATCATGTGCTAGCTGTACTAAATATATCTATCATAAACTATGATCGATATAAAGAGCCTGACTACCCTAAAGCAACTCACTCTTCTTTCATGTATCAACTATATCTGGATTTATTAGAAATATCGACCTCCTCATCCTGAATTATCGAGCATACTCTATCTCCTAAGAAGACATAGGGTTATCAATACCACTTATAAACCTACAGTAAATGTTGATTTCCTCTCAAATAAAATTGGTGGAATAGTCATGAAAATCCGTTATATACAACACATCCTTCCACAGGATCATCACATAACTGGGTCTTTATCTCATTATCATCATATTTATCCAATCCTTCCACACTAATGAAAGAAGATAGCACTACCAACACAAACACTCTGAATGGGTCTCCACTCATGAGGAGTGTCAAAATGTTGCATCTTTCCACTTATAACTAAAAAACTAGATCGAGAAGATCCACCATCCTTACACTGGTCCATTAGCATCCCTCATGCTATATTAAATGATAAGCTCTATGTTTACTCTATCGGCTATTTTATTCAACCAAAACACATCCTCCCTTTATCAAATGGAATGCTTGAGACCATTATCAAAGTCTCTCATCCAAGCTTCCCCTACTAAAATTAGCAGGGAATAAATAGTCTTAAATGTAAGATTAGAAATTCCTCCAAACCACATCCTGAATCACTTATAAAATTCCTCTAGTTCATCGAAGATCCCTAAAATATAAACATCTCAAGCATTATTATATTTTTTTGAGTAGTTTTCATGTTCTCAACGATTAGAAAATCCATCATAAGGCATATATTGGAATCCTGTGGACCACCATCCCCAAACAAATTAGGTGTATGCTTCTACTGGAAAACAATATTCATATCTTCTATATACATGGATGTATGTGGAGATCCCCAATTGGTCTACATAATGGCTATCAAAACACTATAAAAAATTGGGCATCAACATCCATATAAGTAAGAATGTGTGGTATTATTAATGGGACTACTAGATGTTAAACTAGTGGCCCCTTGCCAAATACATTTGGATAGTAGATTCCACTACACTCGTGGTGTGTTTGTGGAGGACATTATGATGAAATATCTATACAAATTCCAAGTACACTCCAAATAAAAGATTCAATAACAACAAGATCATAGATAAACTAGTAGTGAATGAATAAATATTCCTATAACCAACCTACAACCCTCTTAATTATCCTAAATCAAAGACTGGGTAATAGGAAATATCATAAGAACACCAATGGTTCTACCTAATTCCCACTTCTAATGTTGGCTCTCGGTCAAGATATAGGTTTAACATCCTTGGTCATAGTATATGTACTATTTGTTACAATTGTTAAAGGTAACACCATTGATGTTTCAATTAAAAACTCCACTTATTGTAATCCTTTACATTTCTAATGTTTTAATCATTTATGTTCATTCTTATTCACATAAAATTCACATGAATAGTTGAGTTATAGAGATCATAATTTCAAATTTAAAATGGCTTTACAACTTTACAAATTAAAGTGTTGAATACATTTAATCCTAACCATGTCACGTTCTAGCCAATGAAACTAATGGTCCAAGGATCAATGTACCGTAACTAACTACTGAAGGTGTTTCATGTATAATATGCAGGAAAAAATCATTTACGTTATGATATGCACATTATGTGAAAATTATGATTTTCAATATTATATAAGAACTATTAGTAGATAAAAATTATGTATCATATGAAACACCTAATAATTTCATGCATTCATGTAAAGAATCATACATAGAATGGATTAATTGTTGGAATATTCAGACTAATTGGTGCCTAAAATGAATCATGATCGACGCCTCATTCCAATCTTCAGAAGATGATAAAATAAACCACTATCATAACAATAATACATCACATATAATGTGCATATCCCAATAGATGGGCATCACATGGCCACATGTCCGAGGGGTCAAATAGCCTCAAGTGAACTTCCCCACATTTCAGAGTCTTTTTACGAGAAGTGAGGGACTAAGGTGGTATAGTGGGGAGAATATACCCACATAATCAGAGTTCCATAATGGTGAAATAGATAAATAAAAAGGAGGAATAATGTAAGAACCCGTATTTTCGTTCCAGGTATGTCTTTCCGTTTTCTGGAGTTTTGGAGAAAAGAGGAGTTTCTGGAAAATTTTTATGTACACACTGTGTACTCCCTTGCCGCGCTAGGCCGTGTGCTGGCCGTGTCTGGGCCACACACACGGTGTGTAGGGGTGAAGTGGAAGTTGATTAATGTATAGTAGAGAAAAGTAGAGTACATGTTGTGTACTCAAGAAGTACACATCGGGTAATTTTTTTACATTAAACAGACCAGGGTCGTGCTTAATCGACAGAATCATCTTCTTATAGGTCCAGTTTGACCGAGAGACGTTGTACGCCCACATAAATTCTTCTAATCCCTGAGCCTTCATTCTTTCCTTGAATTTACCGTCTTTGATTGCGTTGGAACATCAACAGTGAGTGATTCCTTCTCCTAGAGCCTCGTTTTCCAATTCCCCCTTTTTCTTAAGTTATCATGGGTTGAATGTTTTGTGTGTTTTCATAGATCTACACCATTATGAGGAGAATCAAGCCTTGTGGTTCAAGTATATCGATCTCCTAGGATCGAGGAAGGTGTTGTTTGCCTTACCTTTCTATTTCTTTGAGTTTTATGTGCAAATTCCACCAATACTCGTGAACGGGTTATTGCATGTTTACCTTTTTTCCCTTGTGGTTATTCCTGGCTTCCTTACATGCTTGTGTAGAGGTAAATTGATCATGCTTGTGGATAATTGTTGTGTTGGGATGTTTTTCCCTTGGTTTCTTCTTGTTATGACATTTGGGACTTGTTATTCTTTGGGTCTTGTTAGCCTTTGGCCGTTGTACCTCTTTCCATGCCTTTTGATCGTTGGATGGAATGATGATGTTAACATGCTTGTTTCTATGTATGATGTTTAGTCAAGTAGCTCGATATGTGTACTTTGGTTAGCCAAGTAGCTCTATAGGTGTACCCTATCATTATAGAATTAATATGCATTGACTGGCATGGGACAATGATAACCCTTTGCTATAGACTATAAGGGATAGACCGAGTGAGCTTCCCAGATGGTCATAGATATTTTAGACTATATGGGGATAGACCGAGTGAGCTTACTCAGAGAGTCTTGGACATTATATACTATAGGGGATAGACTGAGTGAGCTTCCCAGAGAGTCTTAGTTATTATAGACTACAGGTGGGTAGATCGAGTGAGCTTCCTCAGACATTCTTACCTTGTCTGAATGTCTTTAAAACCTTCCGAGTCTACAGGTGGAATTTACCGATTTAGCTTCCTCGGAGATTTTGTGGTATTCCTAAGGTTATAGGAGGATTGACCGAGTGAGATTCATCAGAGAGTATCTAGACCAGGGGCCAAGAGGGTTAGACTATGTGATCTCCCTCATAGAGTCCCTGACTACCCTAGAGTATAAGGGGAATTGACTGAGTGAGCTTCCCAACAGAGTCTTATAATTTTTTATGACCAAACCAGAGGGGTTAGGCTGAGTGCACTGCCCATAGGGTTGTGGTACATCTTGGATAGGACCATAGGTGTTGGTCGCGAGTACTTCCCAGAAGGGTTCCTGTTGTGGAATGTTGTTTCCTTCGCTGCTACTTGTTGTTCTGTGGATTGATTAGTGTTGTATATCATCTTGTTTACTACTTACTGATTACTGCATGTTGTTGCTACTATTGTTTACTGCTTATTGTACTATTACTTGTGATATACTCACTGACTATTAGGCACAGAACATTAGGTAGATGCCTACTGGGATTTAGTCTCACACCCTATTTGGGTCATGCTTTTGGGCCCAAAAAGACTATGTTGTTGTATTTATAGACAAGTTCAAGCGCCCTTCGACTTCTGGTACTTGATTTCTTGGAGTAAGAGAGCATGGGACC
The DNA here is from genome assembly GCA_963277665.1 of Viscum album. Lineage (NCBI taxonomy): Eukaryota > Viridiplantae > Streptophyta > Magnoliopsida > Santalales > Viscaceae > Viscum > Viscum album. Next base: position 1,604,544,048 of record OY728158.1, read on the forward strand.
AAGATTTGGCTTGTGATTCTAAGGAGATGTTTACTTTATTTTGTACTTGTTTTGGTACAGTTGTATCTTTCCGCATTGTGACTTGTTTGTATGCTTTCCTAGATATGTATCATGCATCATTTTTTATATATACATAAGTGCTCCATTTGTTTTCTGATTTAGTCTTCCGCAGTTTATTATTGTTGGTTATTTAATGCTTTCGTTATTGTGTGTTTGTTTACTTCTGCTACGTACTCAACCAATGAGAGCATATTTTCCCCACTATCACACCCAAGGCCATCATTTCTAGTCCGTAGCCTCTTGCATTTTGGGGAAATGTGTTTGAGGCCATGTGACTAATCGGGTACGGGGGGCCTCTAGGTGGCTTCCGGAACCGGGATGTTACAAAGTGGTATCAGAGAAATTGTTTTCTATTGACTTACTGTTTGGAGCCTTTATCTCGAGATAGGGTAGATTCAGTACTTGGTAATAAGTTGTGCCCAGGAGTAGCTAACCCATGTACAGGGAAAAGCCATACTACCTCGTTTATTGCAGTTTTCTGGTTTTGAGATTTTACAGTTGATATGATTTCACCTATAGTGATTCACATGACTTGTGTTGTTATTGTTGTTTCTATTATGGTTCTATTTCTGTCGCAACCCGATTAGATGAGGGTATGCCATCTCCTGCATCATATAGGCACTTTTTACAATTCACATGTCATGCATTCTTTCCATGCCACCTAGGGTGCATTAGTGATTGCATGTTGTTGTGATAGACCTTGTGTAGATTATTCATGATGTTGTGATAGATTCATTGATAGAATATCTTATGTTGATAGAGGGTTGTTTTTATTGTAATTTTCTTTAATGAACAAAAAAATTTGGTTCATAAGGTATTATGGGCCCTCTTGAATCGGAAATTGGTGAATCATTGGCCTGTTTTTCCTTATATATGATTGTATTGGATGTCAAGCTTTGATTCGTGGGGATTATGGGCCCTCACTGATTGGAATTTGGAACCTTCATGCCTTGTTTTACTATGTTTCTGGGTTTCGGTGAAGTTTCTAAGCTACATATCGGAAAAACCCAGAATACACGGCATGTACTTTAGGACTACACATCATGTAGTTTCAGACCGTGTCACTGAATGTGTGAGCATGAACATGGGGTTGGGGAAATTTCCTTATGAACACGCCATGTACGGTAGGTGCATGTCGTGTAGTCTAGAGCCGTGCACCCGGTTGTGTCACTAGCAACACGGGCCAGGGAAGCTCCAGTAGAACACTCCGTGTTGGTAAAGAACACGCCGTGTAGTCTTGGTCCAGGTACCCGACCATGTCACGAACAACACGGGTCAGTGTTATATTCTCCTATACACGTCGTGTTTGTTAGGAACATGCAGTGTAGCCAGCCGTGTAACTAACAACACGGGTTGCTGAAACCTTTTCAAGTGCACGTCATGTCCTTCGTGAACACGTTGTGTAGTCTAGGGTTAATAGAATTGTGTTAGTTAGCCATGTAAAGATAATCGGGCAGGGGAATATAGTTCAAGTACACATCATGTGTGGGGACAACACGCCTTGTATTTTTGGGTGTTACATGACCAGAGGTGGAAGGAGTACACGCCCATGTCTTTTGTTTAAGTAAACACATCGTGTCATTTTTATACACGTCGTGTAGTAGTATTTTGTAAACATGAATGTTTTCTTCCCCTGTTCCTGTTTTGTACTCTTGTGTTCTTATTCTTTGATAATCCTGATCTTAGGTGTGCTTTTGATCTTTCCAGTGCTATGCCTCTGAGACGTCCTCCGGTTGTACGTCAGTTTCCATACGGTGATCAGACACCAGATATGGCCGATCAGGGATCTCCTACAGATCCTCCTACTATGCCATCCTTGGCACCAGCGGTCATACCTGTCACAGGCTCCGATGCACAGTTCAGGGAGGATTTCTTGAAGATGATGTAGACCTTTCAGGGAGCACCACCTCCTGCCCTGTCGATGGCTGAATTGACGCGGGTCTTTCAGCAGCAGCATCCTCCTACTTTCTCAGGGGATGCAGGACCCCAGGCTGTAAAGTCATGGTTAGAGGCCACACTGACGATCTTTGAACATCTAGTGATACCCTCATAGAAAATGGTAAATCTGGCCACTTATATGATCCATGACACTACCAAGAGGTGGTGGGAGGTGATCTTGCAGTCAGGGCACCATGAGAGTATGTCTTGGGATGAGTTTCGCCACACCTTCTATGAATACTTTTACCCGGAGACCTTGAGGGCCAACCGAGCCCAGAAGTTTATGAGCCTATAGTAGGGTACTCTTTCTGTTATGGAGTACTCGTCCCACTTTACCTAGCTGCAACATTTCACGCCGATTCCAGCAGGCGATGAGTTGTTACTTGGTAGGAAGTTCGAGGACGGTCTCAGGCAGGAGATCTATTGCCAGGTGAATATCTTCAATTTGACTTAGATATCCTCTATCACCAACCTGAAACTGATCGCCAAGCACAATCTGAGAGATTTTGGAGTAGTGAGCCCAGGCGGTTCGACATCAAGAGTTGTTGTTCCTCCTACGGATAGTAGGAAGCAATGTAGAGGTTCTTTTGAGTAGATTAGGGCAGGCGGGTTGTATCATCGGGCAGCCAAGTTGTATGCTACCAGTGTGGTAGGAGTGGGCACACTAGGCCTCAGTACCAGAGATACCCGATGGAGTGTCGAACTTGCGGAAAGATGGGTCATCTTCAGCGCTTCTGTTAGATCTTCTCACCTTCAGCTGGTGGTAGGGGTTCTTCTATGACCCTGCGTTCAGGAGATTCTTCGCCAGTTTCTCACCAGTCTGGGAACTGGAGTTCTTTCGGCTGTTCGGGCCGAGGTAGAGGTCGTGGTCGCAATGGTCAGTCACCAGGTTTCCAATGACAACAGAGTGGGTCATCTTAGAGTGGTCAGCCAGGGGTGCAGGGCCTTGGTACATGCCAGACTTTCTCCGTGGAGCAGACCCACTAGGAGCAGGCTCCCGACCCTTCTACATTTTGTGGTACTATCTTAGTAGCCTTAGTTTTATCTTCATCCCTTTTAGATACCGGTGATTCGCATAGTTTTATATTTGTTTCTGTTGTGGAGAGTCTTGGGCTCTGTATATTTTTGTCTTCCAACTTGATAAATCTTGACACGCCATTAGGAATGAGTAAATCTAGTGTACATCAGTGAAGGTAGTTCCCTCTTGAGGTTGCATGGTGTAATTTCTTATGCAACCTCTATGTCCAAGAGATGACAGGATATGACGTCATTCTCGGGATGGACCAGTTGGTTCCCTTGCAGGTAGGCGTCGATTGCTATCGCCGCATGATGAGTTTCATATCACCAGAGGGTAGATATTTCCTTCATAGAGGTGAGTGGGATGTCCAAGCGGGTAGAGTTGTACCACAGCATCAGGGGCTAGGATGAGTTATGGACGAGATTTCTAGTCTTTACCTGGATTACCAGGGGACTTCACAGTTAGACTTTTCTCCAGTGGTGGATCGTTTCAGGGATTTCTTTCCATATGACATTTCAGGTTTGACTCTGAAGCATGAGGTAGACTTCTCGATTGAGCTTCTTCCAGGAGTGGAACCAGTGTCCATTCATCCTTATAGGATGGCTACCCCTGAGTTGCAGGAGCTCAAGAAGAAGTTGGAGGAGTTTCAGGCAAAGAGATTCATCTGACCCAGTACTTCTCCTTGGGGTTCGGCTATCCTTTTTTTGAATAAATCTGATGGCACCCTTCGGCTTTTTGTGGATTATTGGAAGCTGAACCATTTGACGGTCAAGAACCAATACCCCTTGCCAAGGATCAATGACCTCTTTGATCAGCTTCGAGGAGCCAGGGTGTTCTCAAAAATCGATTTGAGGTCTGGTTATCATCATTTGCGTGTTAGACCATCAGATATACCTCTTATAACCTTTAGGAACAGGTATGTTCTGTACGAGTATACAATTATGTTGTTTGGTCTCACGAACATGCCATCAGTTTTTATGGCACTGATGAACCGAGTGTTCTATCCATACCTGGATTCATTTGTGGTGATTTTTGTGGCCGACATCTTGGTGTACTCTCACACTTAAAACGACCATGCCACACACCTTGATATCTTTCTAAGGACACTGAGAGAGCATCAGTTATATGATAAGCTCTTGAAATTCCACTTTTGGATGGATCAGATTCACTTTCTGGGTCATGTTATCTTAGATAATGGAGTATCGGTGGACCCAGAGAAAGTGAGAGTTGTTGTTTCCGAGGAGCATCTGAAGAATGTCTTTGAGGTGCGGAGCTTTCTAGGGCTAACTGGATACTACAAGCATTTTATATAGGACTTTTCACACCTAGTAGCACCGCTGACAGGTCTGACCAAGAAGGGGGCGAAGTTTTTATGGTCAGATTATTTTGAGTCAGCCTTTCAGGAACTGAAGGGGAGGTTGATGTCAGCACTGATACTAGTCTTTCTGAAGTTTCCCAAGGGCTATACTTTTTACTGTGATGCTTCAGGTATCGGGCTAAGAGTTGTTTTTATGATGGGAGATGGGGTCATTGCTTACGGGTCTCGGCAGTTGAGGGCACACGAGAGGAACTACCCGACATTCAATCTGGAGTTGGAAGCTGTTGTTCATGCCTTACGTTGTTGGAGGCACTAACTTCTGGGAGAGCACTTTGTGGTTTTCACCGACCACAAGAGTCTCAAGTATATTTTCACTCAGCGTGATCTGAATCTGAGGCAGCGCAGGTGCATTGAGTATCATCAGTCTTTCGACATTGAGCTCGCCTATACAATGGGAAAGGGCAACGCAGTGGCTGATGCATTGAGTAGGAGAAATCAGATCCAGTCAGTTCAGGAGTCTAGTAGTGAGTGGAAGCTTATGTATCTGTTCTCTAAGATTCACTTAGAGGTGCACGATAGATAGGGACAGACTTTCCTATCTTTTGTAGTTGTTACATCTTCTTCTCTTGATCGGGTACAGATGAGGAAGCTATCAGACTCAGAAGGCTTAGTTCTGTGGGAGAGTGTGTCAGGAGAGGACCCTCTTTCTGGATGGACAGTGGGTGAGTATGAGATCTTGCATTTCCAAGGATGCACCAGGGTTCCATCAGATATACGCGAGGAGCTGATGCGAGATTTTCATTCCTCAGTTTGGGTAGTTCATATTGGCATCACCAAGATTTATCGTGATCTACACCGCCAGTACTGGTGGCCAGGTATAAAGAGAGATGTAGCTGGTTTTGTCATTAGATGTTCTACTTGTCAGTAGGTGAAAGTAGATCATCGGTGACCAGCATGGCTTTTATAGCAGTTATCCATTCCCGAGTGTAAGTGGAACGATGTCCCAATGGACTTCGTGACTGGGTTACCGAGGTCACCTCGATGGAGTGATGATGTTTGGGTCATCGTCGATAGGCTTATGAATGTTTCTCACTTCTTGCTGATCAAGGTGTCCTTTAGTGTGGATGAGCTGGGATGGTTGTACATCCGAGAGATTTTACGTCTACATGGAGTTCCACGCTCCATTGTTTCAGATAGGGATGCATGCTTTACTTCTCGGTTCTAGTAAGGACTTCAGAAGGCATTGGGTACACAGGTACTTTTGAGTATAATATATCACCACCAGACTGATGGCTAGTCCGAGCGTATGATCCAGGTGCTTGAGGATATTCTCCAAGATTTCATTCTAGACTTTGGCGGTTCATGGGAGAGGCATATTCCTCTGGTGGAGTTTGCCTATAACAATAGTTTTCAGGAGACTATTCAGATGGCGCCTTACGAGGCTTTGTATGGTAGGTCATGCTGATCACCCTTATGCTGGATAGAGGCAGGAGAGGTTGCTTTGATGGGACCTCGTCTTGTTTGGGAGACCTCAAAGCATATAGAGTTCATTAGGAAGAGGATGTCTACAACACAGTCTCATTAGAAGTCTTATGCTGATCAGCAGAGACGACCTCTAGAGTTCGAGGTCGGGGATCAGGTTTTCCTTTGTGTTGCACCGAGGTTGGGAAAAAAGAAGAATCGGAGATAGGTTAAGCTTTCACCATGGTACGTCGGGCCATTTGAGTTGTTTTAGAGATTTGGTCTGGTTTCCTATCGGTTGTGGTTACCTCAGAGGTATCGGGCCATGCACGATGTCTTCCACGTTCCTCAGCTCCGACATTACTTTTCAGACCCGTCTAATGTCTTTCAACCTAAGGAGGTTGAGATTGAAGTGGATGCATCATTTGAGGATCATCACATCCGGATTGTTGATCATAGTACGAAGGTTATCTGTGGCCGGTCTGTTTTTATGGTACGGGTTCTATGGAATCACGGGCGAGTACAGGACGAGACTTGGGAGAGGGACGCTGATGTACGATCGTAGTGGCTGGAGCTATTTGGGGTTTCTTCTTCTACGCCTATCTAGGGAAATTCAGGGATGAATTTACTTAAGGGGGAAGTTTGTAAGAACACAGATCTTCATTTCATGTATGTCATTCCTTTTTCTGGAGTTTTTTATAAAAGAGGAGTTTTTGGAAAATTTTGAAGTACACGCCGTGTACATTATAAGTACATGCTATGTACTCCCTTATCGTGCAAGGTCGTGTGCTGGCTCTGTTCGGGCCACACACACGATGTGTAGGGGTGAAGTGGTGGCTGATTAAATCAGATTACGGTAAAGTAGAGTACACACCATTTATTTTCTTTTCTTTCATTAAACGGACGAGGGTTATGCCTAATCGACAGAATCATCTTCATCTAGGTCTCGTTCGACCGAGAGATGTCGTACAGCCGCAGAACTTCTATGAATCACCAATCATTCATCTGTTCTTTGAATCAACCATCATTGATTGAGTTGGAACTGCAGTAGTGAGTTCTTCCTTCTCCTAGAGCCTCATTTTCCAATTCCTCCACTTTCTTAAGTTATTGTGGGTTGAACGTTTTGCGAATTTTCATAGATCTATGTCGTTCTGAGGAGAATCATGCCTCATGGTTCAATTATATCGATCTCCTAGGATTTAGGTGGGTGGTTTGTGCCTTACCTTTCGATGTCTTTGAGTTTTATGTTCACATTCAACCAATACCCGTGAACGCGGTGTTGCATGTTTACCTGTTTTCCCTTATAGTTATTCCTGCCTTGCTTACATGCTTGTGTAGAGGTAAATTGATCATGATTTTGGATAATTGTTATGTTGGGATGTTTTTTCCATGCTTTGTTCTTGTTACGACCTCTGGGTCTTGTTAGCCTTTGGTCGTTGTACCTGTTTCCATGCCTTGTGATCATAGGACAGAATGATGTTATTAACATGCTTGTTGCTCTGTAGACTATTTAGCCAAGTAGCTATATTGGTGTAGTTTGGTTAGCCAAGTATCTCTATAGGTTTACTCTGGCCTTATATCATTAATATTCACCGACTGGCATGAGATCGTGAGAACCCGGTGCTATAGATTACAAGGGATAGACCGAGTGATATTCCCATAGGGTCTTAGATATTATAGACTATACAGGAATAGACCGAGTGAGCTTCCTCAGAGAGTCTTGGAAATTATATACTACAGGGGATAGACTGAGTGAGCTTCCTAGAGAGTCTTAGTTATTATAGACTATAGGAGGGTAGACTGATTGAGCTTCCTTAGTGTGTCTTACCTTGTTTGAATGTCTTTAAAACCTTCCCAACCTATAGGAGGAATTAACCGAGTGATCTTCCTCAGAGAGTCTGTGGTATACCTGAGTCTATAAAAGGATTGACTGAGTGAGATTCCTCAGAGAGTCTCTAGACCTTGGGGCCAAGAGGGTTAGACCGTGTGATCTCCCTCAGAGAGTCCTTGACTACCCAAGACTATAAGGGGAATTGACTGAGTGAGATTCCCCAGAGAGACTTATAATTTCATATGACCAAACCAGAGGGGTTAGGCTGAGTGCACTTCCCATAGGGTTGTGGTACTTCTTGGATAGGACCAGAGGGGTTGGCTGCGAGTACTTTCAAGAGGGGTTCCTGTTGTGGTTAGTTGTTTGCTTCACTGCTACTTGTTGTTCTATGGATTGATTACTGTTGTATATCATCCTGTTTGCTGATTGCTGATTACTGCATGTTGCTGCTACTACTGATTATTGTTTATTATAGTATTACCTGCCATATACTCACTGACTATTAGGCACAGATCTTCGGGTGGTTGCCTACTTGGATTTAGTCTCACACCCTGTTTGGGTCATTCGTTTGGGCCCAAACCGACTTTGTTGTGGTAGGTATAGACTAGGGCAAGCACCCATCGACTTCTGGTACTTGATTTCTTGGAGTAGAAGAGCATGTGACCAAGAATTGGCTTGCGATGCTGAGGAGCTGTTTACTTTCTCTTGAACTTGTTTTGGTACTATTGTATCTTTCAGCATTGTGACTTGTTTGGATGCTTTACTAGATATGAATCATGAGTCATTTCATATATATAAATATGTGCTCCAGTTGTTTGATTATTTAGTCTTCCACAGTTTATTATTGTTGGTTAGTTACTGCTTTTGTTATTGTGTGTTTGTTTACTTCTGTTGCGTACTCTGGTAATGAGGTCATAGTTTCCCCACTATCACACCCAAGGCCCTCACTTCTAGTCGGCAACCTCTGGAGTTTGGGGAAATGCGCTTGAGGCTATGTGACTAACTGAATATGGGGAGCCTCTGGGTGGCTCTCGGATCCGGGACTTTACAAAGAATAACATATATCTATATCAAAATTAAATTAATTTTCTATACAAAAGGAGTAATAAAATTAACCAAATGAAATATCATATTCAAATAGAGTATTTCATCTCTCTACACCAAAAGGTTTGAACGAATTGGGAATAATAATTTAATAAAATAAATGAATGAAAATTAAATTATTCCATAAATAATTATCTCCAAATAGAATCCTGATAATGGATCAATCAGGTGATCCCTTGCTCCTAATCATATCATATCAAATATCATAAAGTGGGTGATTTCCCCAGTCCATATTAGTATCCATGAATTCTATCCAAGTAACCAAATGTGACCCAAATATGTTGTAACATAACATTAAATATGTCACCACCAACAACGGCTATAAAAAGACCATTCCATGTATATAAGATGATGATTTTTCTCTATATAATATCAATAAAATGAATAAGCAGGAGTGATATATGTAAATTTGATATTTTCCATCCAACCAACGCTCCCTAAAAATATGAAATTAAAAATTTGGGAAATCTATAAATCAATATAAAATATCCAATGCGGAAAATTCTAAGTGAACATGTGTCTGACCTACATTGGTCATATTCAAGGTATAGAATGAACACGAAATACTCATTGAGTCCATGGAGAATCCCCCTAGATAACCTTCTATATATTTGGTTAGAGCCTAAAGAGCATGTCCAAAGATCATGTCCAAGACAGTCTATGAAAGTTGTATCTCAGGAGTGGAAATGTTATAGGAATCCAATGTGATTTAGATCCATGGAATATAAATTTCAATGAAATACACTGTAATCTAGATCCGTGGAGTATAATTTCATATGTTATCTAATGAAATCATCACTATTTCATTAACCAATTTTACAAACATATACAACCCATTAGATCACTATAACCATTAATAATATTCCATTTAATCCTTTTTACTATTTTCCATACATGTAATAACATGAAAAGGGAATCTGAATTCCTCTCATAATATCTAATTCTATTATTTATAGATCCCACTCAGATGGATACCTCTCACACATGCTCAAAAAGGTGTTAAATAAAATTTAAGATGCATCAAAACACCTCACATATGGTCCAAGTTGAGTTTGATAACCCTTAACTATATCCTAGTTCTAAATTGGTAGCCTATCATGTTCCAAATTATTTAATCACTACATTCAATTAATTTTTTAATAAATGATAGAAGGCCTAGAATGTGGCACTAAGACAACAAGGTTAAAATAAACTAACATTAAATGAAAATTTATAGACCACCTACTTTATTATTGTCATAGAAAACTCCAACCTATTATCTTCAAACAAGAATTGTATCAGTGTAAAATGATGAAATGGATTAAGGCCCTAACCAATTTGGAATAATATCCCACAAAAAAATACAAACAACAATAGGAAGGGAAAAAAATAAAATAATCCTTTGAATTGAATAATTGTGTGAGTGGTATCTAATTATATGATCGTAAGTGAAAACATACATCAAACAAGTAATCAAAACTAAAACCTAGGTCAGTCTTATAAAACTCATATGAGAAAATGAGATCCATATGGGAAATAAAAATGGAATGAAGAGTTCATGTTAATAATAGGGGAAAAGAAATAGAAGTTTCCCCTTTAAAATATGTGTTTCATGGTTATTTGACATGGTTGGACAGACCATGTTTCAAACATGAACTCCACACTTCCATAAGTCCTTCCCTCGGTGGTTAATTTGAACAGTTTGTGAATATGTTCCCAAATCATTTTATTAGCCTCTACAAAATATATATGGTGGTTTCCATAGGAGTTCTACTATTGATGTAAAGATTCATCAAAACATGCTACCCTAGATATGGCACTAACCACCCCTAGTTAATCCAAACCTTGTGGTGTAGTTGACACGGTTTCTACAAATATTAATTCATTGAATCCTTTTCCAAAATCTATACATCTTGGTTCTAAATAAGTCCCAGAAACTCCATAACTAGTATGGTCTCATTTATCTTTTACAGTAGGTCAAAACCAAGGAGTTCGAATTTAATATACAAGATCCATACATAATAAAAAATCTGTTATCTTAGAAAAAACCATCATAGTTTAGAAATATCTAATATTGAAACTCACTGAATTGATTTCTATACAAATCCTCATATTCGGGGTTAACCGTCATATCATCATCCTTAGCATAATATTACAAAAATACTACCCAAACCATATAAATATTAAACTTAATATAAATCATTATATAATGAATGTAACTCATACTCTAGGAAATATTGAATTTACTAATATCATTTAAATGAATTCATTAAAATCATTCAATATTATACCACATTTAACAGATGAATAATTATGAATGATGCATAAACCCCACTACGGCCTCAACACTACAACCAGAATCATCTCACCTTTAATGCTTGATATGATTAAGGCCATCATGTCAAATAATATGGTTCTATGATTATTAATGTCCAAGATAGACACACTTTCCATTATCATGCAATATGTTCAATTGATGGAGATGTTTTACAAACCCAATACAATCATCACTATTTCCATACTCCAAACTCAATCCAAATTGTCAAATGATGTTTCAAAACCACTCTATCACGAAAACTTTCCACTTGATTCACTCATGAGTAAATATTTATGGAAACTATGACACCTAAAGCATGCCACTAATAATCCTAATGTTAGTGACTGTAAAGACCCATAAAATTCAAGGAAAATTTTTTCTTAATTTTCTTTGGATTTTTAGAAGAGCGCGGTTTCTGACGGCACCTGATTCCAAGGCCCGGTGTGCCCGGAATCATTTTCCGAAGTTTGGCTCGGGTACGTTCAGTGAACGAACGAGCGGGTTTTCCTAACTTTTGATCCGGTGCTCGGAATTGAAATCTGAGGGCACCGATGAACTCGTAGCGCCGATATTCTCTTAAGGAGACCTTTTCCGAAGTTACGTTTATTTCGGGTTGAGAGTTAGTTTTTGGGAGTTTAGAATAAGTTAAATAAAAATTCTGGATTACAAAATTTTATTTAAACTTGTGGGTTAACTTCACTCAAAGGAAGTTAGGGGTGGGACCCACACCCACCTAACCTCCTTTGAGAGGATTAAGTGTGGTGGGGCCCACACGAACCCTAAACTTTTCATCTTCTCTCAAACTCCCTTAACCCCTCTTTAAATGACATGACAATTGTTATTTAATTTTGGAGTTATCCTTTTTGAATTTCAAACCTTTGAAATTCATTTGTTAAGTTTGTGAATAAATTAGGCTCTTATCTTTTTTTGTTGGGTTAGAACTCTTTAGCCATCTTGAGAGCTTTTGAGAGCTTTTCCTTCTTCTTCAACTTTGACGAAGAACGCTCAAGCCTTGACGAAGAACGCTCAATCTCCGACGAAGAACGCCACTCCTCTCTTCTTCGTCTTCCGTGTCAATGAGAGGGAACACAGCTTCCTCCTCGGACTTCCTTCGTCGGCATACGGAGATTCGCCAACGACGTGCCTCTTCGTACGTACCTCTTCGTCATCGGATTTGACGAACGATTACCGCGACGCCCGACCTCCGCGACGTTGTCTTCCGCGGGACGTTGACAATCTTCGAACCTATACCCAAGGTAGGGGTTGTTGTTTTTTTTGTTTATTTATTTATCCTTGTTCGTTGTTCTAGAATGACTAACGTGATGATTATAAATATGTGATATTGTTTAACGTAAGGGGGCCGGACCGCATGAACACGGCCGAACCCCCTCCTTCGTTCTTGTTGATATATCTTGCGGGTGGAAACAAGGTGGCGTGGTGTCGTCGCACCACGCGGATAATCACATGATTATTTTGCGCGGCGCCGTCGCGCCGCGCTGTGGAAGGATCATCAAGAACGCGACGCCGTCGCGCCGTGTCGAAGGAAATCAAAAGGGGTGGTGGAGGGGCGCGGTGTCGTCGCACCGCGCCGGGCGACGAACACCGCGGCCGGTTCCGGGCCGCGGCGAGACGGGAAGACCGGTGGCACGCCAGGCTGCCGGCGACGGAAGCCGGAATGGGGACCGGTTTGCCGGTCCCGTTGGAGAAAAACCGGCCGGCCAGCTGGCCGGCCGGATGGACAAAAATCCGGGGGAATTTAATTCCCCCGGCAGCTCAAAAGCCCCCCCCCCCAATTATTTGGGGGGGGGGGGGGGCGGTTTCCTCGAGGGGGGGCAGGCGGCCCCCCGGTTTCTTCAAGCAGGCCCCCACGTGGGGGGCCGGATTTTTCCAAAAGGGCGCGGCACTTAAGCCGCGCCGCCTTTCCAATCAAGCGGGGGCTTGATCCCCCCGCGCGCTGCCTCCGTGCGGCGCCAGGCCGCCGCGCCGCCAGGCCGCCGCGCCGTCGGCCGCCAGGCTGCCGCGCCGCCGGCCGGCTGGGCCGGGTCGGACCCAGGTCGGGTCTATCCGGTTCGGGTCGACCCGGTTCGGGCCGGGTCGGCCCGGACCCGGACCCCCCATTTTCGAGACGGTTTCGGTCTATTGTCCATAACTTGAGCCACGGACCTCCGAATGACGAACCGTCTACGGCAATGCGATCCTTGGATCGAGACGGTCGTTTCGGTATATCGCACTCAATGTTTCGGAACTCTTTGAGTTCGGCCGGGTTGGTTCGTTCACGAAACCAACCGGGCCTTCGGAGCGGAAACACTCATATCTTGAGCTACGGAAGTCCGATTGACGTGCCGTCAGTTTTGTTGTGTTCCTCTTAGTGAGACGGTTCTTTTGGCATGCTTCGCCCGAGGTTTGGACGCAGGTGGAGTATGGTCGGGTTGGTTTTTCCTTAAAAACCAACCGGGCCTCGGGGACGAAAATGCCAATAACTCTCAGACTGGGCGTCCGATCGACGCGCCGTCTGTTGCGTTGAGTTCCTGTTGACGATACGGAACATTTGGATACATCAACTCTGGACTTTGTGACAGTTGATGTATCAGCCTCTCGGCTCGTGTAGCGGACCCTCCGAACGAGCTTGCTGTGTGCGGGAACCCTAGTGCTGGCTGCGACTGCTTCTCCGACAGCGACGATTGTGCAGAGATCCTCCGTGGACTCCGACGACGACCATGCAGAGATCCTCAGTGGACTGCGGCGACGACTGTGCAGAGATCCGCAGTGGACTGCAAAGACTACTGCACTCAGCGATCCTACGTGGATCAGTGCTACAGGTCCTGCGTGGGCCCGATCCTGGGTGGTTTTGATCCTGTGTAGGTGACTGCGGGGGTTAGTACCTATCGATCCTTCGTGGGTCCGATGACTTAGATGGTTCAGTGATCATCTTTATCGTCATCCGAAGAAGTATACCTGTGTGAGCTGAATCTTCTGTTTTACTCGATAGAGGTGGTGCGCTTGGTTGTAGCGGCAGACCTGCGATACTGGAGACGAGTGTACGGAGTACGGAGACCGTGTAGCCGGCTGAGACTTGAAGACTGCTCGACCGACTCGACTTGGAGTGAGTCGACTAGCCCAGTGGACGGAGCACCCGGTATTTGGCGGCAGACCCACGGCGGACGGAGCGCCTGATAGTTGGTAGCAGACCTGCGGTACTCGACTGGAGGAGTACCTCTGTAGGCTATTTGGGTGAGCGCCAGGTATTTGGCAGCAGACCCTCAGCGGACGGAGCGCCCGGTAGTTGGCGGCAGACCCGCGGTACTCGACAGGAGGAGTACCTCAGCAGTCTTAGTTCAGTGAGCAGTATCTCAGAGTCGTGACAGGACATTGTACACTTCAGAGATGGGGCACTTCAGTAGTTACGTTTTTGATAATGAAAATCCTGTGTGAGCTGAATCATGTTACTTTCCTGTGTGGATTGTGTTGTGCTATCCTGTGTGGATTACATTTTGCTTTCCTGTGTGGAATACGTTTACTTTCCTGTGTGGACTGAGTTATACTTGGGCTTGGAGGTTGGAGCGTATTTGAATTGATGACTTAGGTATATGTATGGGCATATACCTAAGCAGTGTCGGTTGTTACTTCGTGATTATACCTTTCTTTGTGGTTTATCCTTTGTGGATTTTGAGAGACCTTCAGGGGTCTCGGGGTCCCTACTGAGTAGCTTATACTCACCCCTGCACGGGCTTTTCCCGCACTACGTTGTGTTGGTTGCAAACGACGGACAGCGTTGATCTTAGCTGAGGCTTGCTGAGCAGGACGGTACCTGGAGGTGGACCACTGGGCGGGACGTACTCGGAGAGGACGGCGGGACCCGTGGAGCAGCGGAGCTATCTGTACCCACCCTTCAGGTGGGATTTCCAGTGGACAGCTCGGTGTAGCGGCTTTTACCTTTCAGTTGTTGTTTTCCCTTTCGAGTTGTACATTACTTTCAGTTTTGGTTTGTATACTGGCCCATTTACTTTTCCGCACTATCAGTTGTACTCTGCTTTTGCTTAGTGTTTACTTTTCGCTTGCTTACTCTGTGGTGTTTGTTTACTTTACAAAGGCAATGCCTTCCATTTTTACCGGTATTTACGCCTTGGTGCTAGTCGCCAGCCCCTGGCCTATGGAAGGCGGGCTTGGGGTAGTCACGGCACGGACCCCGAGGGCGGGTCGTGACAAATTGGTATCAGAGAAGTTTGGTTCTACCGCGAACTCTGATCTTTTCTATGTGAAGCAATAATGTTTAGCGTATTGAGTATGGTTATCAATCCAGGGAATCCAGTGTTGGTGCGGCGGCTGACGTATCCGTACACCAGGACCCTGACTTCTGATTTCCGACTTAATGCACGAAAACATTGACTGTGTGTGTGTTTCAAAGTTTTCTTTGTGATTACTTATATCAGCTCACCAGGTATACTGTTCTGACCATGGCGCACCTGTTTCCTTTTCAGGATGGCCCCACGACGACAGCCAGCTAGGGTTCTGAGAGTCGAGTGTGACGACAGCCCACCGAGCGACGAGGCCTCGGTGCAGGGCCCTTTGTCAGCAGTGGCACCGGCGGTAGTTCTACCCGCCGAGCCCCCGATGCTTCCAGCACCAGCCGCTGACGATGCACGTCGTCTCAGCGCACTGCATGAGTTTCAGCGCCAGCGACTACCCAGGTTTCGTGGGGAGACGGATCTCCAGGCAGCAGAGGACTGGCTGGAGGCGGTCATCCATGTTTTCAGGCTAGTGAGGACACCAGCAGACCTCATGGTGATCCTCGCACTAAGCCTACTGCACGCAGCAGCAGGGCAATGGTGGAGCCTGATGCTCCAGGTACACGATGAGGCCAAACTCATCTGGACGGACTTCGAGAGCCTCTTCCGCTCAGAGTTCGTCCCGGCCACCCTCCGTGCGGTGCGCATCCAGGAGCTTCTTCAGCTGCGGCAGGGCATCTTGACGGTCGCCCAGTACGCGACGAGGTTCACCGACCTTTCTCGGTACTCGACAGACATGGTACGGGACCCCTTCTTCCAGGCCCGGACCTTTGAGCAGGGATTGAGACACGAGATCGGGGCATCACTGATCTCCCTCAGCATCCCGACCCAGGCAGGAGTGCTAGAGCGAGCCCTCCTGATCGAGAGTTTCTTGGATGAGTCCACAGCGAGACCTACCGCAGGGCGGCAGATAGCGGAGTCTTCGGAAACAGGTAGCCGACGGATGACTCAGGGTTCCAGGCAGACCAGACCTACCAGTGGCCGACTGCACGACTCAGGCTCAGTTGTGCGGGGAAGCCGGGGTGGAGTCAAAGCCAGGCGTTCCGAGAGTGGTCAGTGTTACTTCTGTGGCGGGATTGGTCACATGGCTCGTGACTATCTGAACCGCCATGCTGATGATCAACAGTTAAGTGAAGAACCTCCCAGGCAGAGGCAGAGGTTCGACCGTGGCGGTCCGCAGGGAGGAGGCAGACGAGGCAGAGGAACTGGACGAGCAGCCGGTGGTGGGCGACGCTTTGAGGCTCTGCCACCACCACCACCAGGAGGTCCACCCCGACCACAGGGAGTAGGTGAACATGCGAGAGCTCAGCTTCAGGCAGCCGAGGCCTTCGATCATGGAGCTCTGGGAGCCAATGGACAGGAGAAGAACTAGTGGATACGTCCTTTGTACTTCTGGTTCCTTGTTGCTTTTGTGCAGCGTCTTGTATTATGAGCTGCAATAATAAAAAAAATGCATACCTTTGTGATATTTTCGTTCCTATCCTCTTTCGTCATGTTACTAAGAGGTTCCAATTTTGGCTGTTGACTTGACCCTCACTTGTGAGACATCTATTGGAGGAGACCCAGTTACCACACACTGATGCCGACAGTGTGACTCAACCCTTGGAGGCGTGAGTAACGGTTGAATCTCTTAGTAGTAGCGTCGAGGCCTTACGACGTCATCCTTGGTAGGGATTAGTATCATCCATGTTAGGATTGACTGTATTAGGCAAAGAATGTGGTTCATCCAGGGGATGGGACCAGATTTCTCTTATCGGCAAAGAAGAAATCTTGCATCTCTGGTGGGACCGGAGATGGTCCAGGCCACGACAGAGAAGGTCCAGGTCATCCAGGAGCGGATGAGGATAGCACAGAGCCGGCAGAAGTCATACGCTGACAGGAGGAAGAGGCCACTAGAGTTCGAGGATGGAGACCACGTCTTCTTGCGGGTCTCACCTCGACGTGGTATTCGGAGATTTGGCCGAGGCGGCAAGTTATCTCCGCACTTCATCGGACCCTTCCAGGTCCTAAGCAGGATTGGTGAGGTGGCTTATCGCCTGGCTCTACCACCTCAGTTGCACCGGGTGCACGACGTCTTCCACGTGTCTCAGCTGAGGAGATACGTGCACGACCCGACGCACATCATTGACAATGGGAAGCTTGACGTTGACGATGGGGCGACTTTTACGGAGGTCCCGGTGGAGATAGAGGATCGACAAGAGTGGGTCCTGCGTGGGCGATCGATTCCTCTTGTGCGCATCAGATGGCAGCACGGGAATCTCCAGGAGAGCACATGGGAGCGGGAGGCTCAGATGCGTGCTCAGTACCCTCATTTGTTTCCCTAGTTTTGATGTATCTTTACGGGGACGTAAAGCCCTGAGGTGGGAGTAATATAAAGACCCGTAAAATTCAAGGGAAATTTTTTCTTAATTTTCTTTGGATTTTTAGAAGAGCGCGGTTTCAGACGGCACCTGATTCCAAGGCCTGGTGTGCCCGGAATCATTTTCCGAAGTTTGGCTCGAGTACGTTCAGTGAACGAACAAGCGGGTTTTCCTAACATTTGATCCGGTGCTCGGAATTGAAATCCGAGGGCACCGATGAACTCGTAGCGCCGATATTCGCTTAAGGAGACCTTTTCCGAGGTTGCGTTTATTTCGGGTTGAGAGTTAGTTTTTGGGAGTTTAAAATAAGTTAAATAAAAATTTTGGATTACAAAATTTTATTTAAACTTGTGGGTTAACTTCTCTCAAAGGAAGTTAGGGGTGGGACCCACACCCACTTAACCTCCTTTGATAGGATTAAGTGTGGTGGGGCCCACACTAACCCTAAACATTTCATCTTCTCTCAAACTCCCTTAACCCCTCTTTAAATGACATGACAATTGTTATTTAATTTTGGAGTTATCCTTTTTGAATTTCAAACCTTTGAAATTCATTTGTTAAGTTTGTGAATAAATTAGGCTCTTATCTTTTTTTGTTGGGTTAGAACTCTTTAGCCATCTTGAGAGCTTTTGAGAGCTTTTCCTTCTTCTTCAACTTTGACGAAGAACGCTCAAGCCTTGACGAAGAACGCTCAATCTCCGACGAAGAACGCCACTCCTCTCTTCTTCGTCTTCCGTGTCAATGAGAGGGAACACAGCTTCCTCCTCGGACTTCCTTCGTCGGCATACGGAGATTCGCCAACGACGTGCCTCTTCGTACGTACCTCTTCGTCATCGGATTTGACGAACGATTACCGCGACGCCCGACCTCCGCGACGTTGTCTTCCGCGGGACGTTGACAATCTTCGAACCTATACCCAAGGTAGGGGTTGTTGTTTTTTTTGTTTATTTATTTATCCTTGTTCGTTGTTCTAGAATGACTAACGTGATGATTATAAATATGTGATATTGTTTAACGTAAGGGGGCCGGACCGCATGAACACGGCCGAACCCCCTCCTTCGTTCTTGTTGATATATCTTGCGGGTGGAAACAAGGTGGCGTGGTGTCGTCGCACCACGCGGATAATCACATGATTATTTTGCGCGGCGCCGTCGCGCCGCGCTGTGGAAGGATCATCAAGAACGCGACGCCGTCGCGCCGTGTCGAAGGAAATCAAAAGGGGTGGTGGAGGGGCGCGGTGTCGTCGCACCGCGCCGGGCGACGAACACCGCGGCCGGTTCCGGGCCGCGGCGAGACGGGAAGACCGGTGGCACGCCAGGCCGCCGGCGACGGAAGCCGGAATGGGGACCGGTTTGCCGGTCCCGTTGGAGAAAAACCGGCCGGCCAGCTGGCCGGCCGGATGGACAAAAATCCGGGGGAATTTAATTCCCCCGGCAGGTCAAAAGCCCCCCCCCCCAATTATTTGGGGGGGGGGGGGGGGCGGTTTCCTCGAGGGGGGGCAGGCGGCCCCCCGGTTTCTTCAAGCAGGCCCCCACGTGGGGGGCCGGATTTTTCCAAAAGGGCGCGGCACTTAAGCCGCGCCGCCTTTCCAATCAAGCGGGGGCTTGATCCCCCCGCGCGCTGCCTCCGTGCGGTGCCAGGCCGCCGTGCCGCCGGCCGGCTGGGCCGGGTCGGACCCAGGTCGGGTCTATCCGGTTCGGGTCGACCCGGTTCGGGCCGGGTCGGCCCGGACCCGGACCCCCCATTTTCGAGACGGTTTCGGTCTATTGTCCATAACTTGAGCCACGGACCTCCGAATGACGAACCGTCTGCGGCAATGCGATCCTTGGATCGAGACGGTCGTTTCGGTATATCGCACTCAATGTTTCGGAACTCTTTGAGTTCGGCCGGGTTGGTTCGTTCACGAAACCAACCGGGCCTTCGGAGCGGAAACACTCATATCTTGAGCTACGGACGTCCGATTGACGTGCCGTCAGTTTTGTTGTGTTCCTCTTAGTGAGACGGTTCTTTTGGCATGATCTTCCCGAGGTTTGGACGCAGGTGGAGTACGTTCGGGTTGGTTTTGCCTTAAAAACCAACCGGGCCCCGTGGACGAAAATGCCAATAACTCTCAGACCGGGCGTCTGATCGACGCGCCGTCTGTTGCGTAGAGTTCCTGTTGACGATACGGAACTTTTGGATACATCAACTCTGGACTTTGTGACAGTTGATGTATCAGCCTCTCGGCTCGTGGAGCGGACCCTACGAACGAGCTTGCTGTGTGCGAGAACCCTAGTGCTGGCTGCGACTGCTTCTCCGACAGCGACGATTGTGCAGAGATCCTCCGTGGACTCCGACGACGACCATGCAGAGATCCTCAGTGGACTGCAGCGACGACTGTGCAGAGATCCGCAGTGGACTGCGACGACTACTGCACTCAGCGATCCTACGTGGATTAGTGCTACAGGTCCTGTGTGGGTCTGATCCTGTGTAGGTCACTGCGGGGGTTAGTACCTATCGATCCTTCGTGGGTCCGACGACTTAGATGGTTCAGTGATCATCTTTATCTTCATCCGAAGAAGTATACCTGTGTGAGCTGAATCCTCTGTTTTACTCGATAGAGGTGGTGCGCTTGGTTGTAGCGGCAGACCCGCGATACTGGAGATGAGCGTACGGAGTACGGAGACCGTGTAGCCGGCTGAGACCTGAAGACTGCTCGACTGACTCGACTTGGAGTGAGTCGACTAGCCCAGTGGACGGAGCTCCCGGTATTTGGTGGCAGACCCACGGCGGACGGAGCGCCTGGTAGTTGGCAGCAGTCCCGCGGTACTCGACTGGAGGAGTACCTCTGTAGGCTATTTGGGTGAGCGCCCGGTATTTGGCAGTAGACCCTCAGCGGACGGAGCGCCCGGTAGTTGGCGGCAGACCCGCGGTACCCGGCAGGAGGAGTACCTCAGCAGTCTTAGGTTAGTGAGCAGTATCTCAGGGTCGTGACAGGACACTGTACACTTCAGAGATGGGGCTCTTCAGTAGTTACGTTTTTGATAATGAAAATCCTGTGTGAGCGGAATCCTGTTACTTTCCTGTGTGGATTGTGTTGTGCTATCCTGTGTGGATTACGTTTTGCTTTCCTGTGTGGAATACATTTACTTTCCTGTGTGGAATGAGTTATACTTGGGCTCGGAGGGTGGAGCGTATTTGAATTGATGACTTAGGTATATGTATGGGCATATACCTAAGTAGTGTCGGTTGTTACTTTGTGATTGTACCTTTCTTTGTGGTTTATCCTTTGTGGATTTTGAGATACCTTCAGGGGTCTCGGGGTCCCTACTGAGTAGCTTATACTCACCCCGGCACGGGCTTTGCCCGCACTACGTTGTGTTGGTTGCAGACGACGGACAACGTTGATCTTAGCTGAGGTTTGCAGAGCAGGACGGTACGTGGAGGTGGACCACTGGGCGGGACGTACTCGGAGAGGACGGCGGGACCCGTGGAGCAGTGGAGCTATCTGTACCCACCATTCAGGTGGGATTTCCAGTGGACAGCTCGGTGTAGCGGCTTTTACCTTTCAGTTGTTGTTTTCCCTTTCGAGTTGTACTTTACTTTCAGTTTGGGTTTGTATACTGGCCCATTTACTTTTCCGCACTTTCAGTTGTACTCTACTTTTGCTTTGTGTTTACTTTCCGCTTGCTTACTCTGTGGTGTTTGTTTACTTTACAAAGGCAATGCCTTCCCTTTTTACCGGGATTTACGCTTTGGTGCTAGTCGCCAGCCCCTGGCCTATGGAAGGCGGGCTTGGGGTAGTCACGGCACGGACCCCGAGGGCGGGTCATGACAGTGACTACCATAGGGTAATAAAACAGACCGATGAGAGTCATTACCCTCATAAATCATATAAAAATGGGATATAATACATCAATAAAAAACCTATAATATAGATAATAATAAATATCCCACCACTCGTATAATTTCATACATAAATAAATTCTCTTAAGTGAATATTATAAGATAAATCAAATAAAATAACTCCACATACACCATCCAAATTTGTAGCGCCTCATTCTGGGATCAACATAGAATGGTGACACAAGACGCTTATCCATTAGGCATCATGTACGCCTCCATGTACACCGTATAATTTTGTCTATAAGTTATGTTATATTGTAGGTATGATAGGGATAATATTCAATCGTGATTAGAGTATAAAAATAGTATAATGATATAATTAAAAGTGGAAGTAATAATAAATAAATGCAGCAGAATATTAAAAATACAGATTATCAATGATAATGAACATGTAATCATTCCTTAAGATTCAAAATTTACAAAATTATCCATTTATAAAGTATATATAAACTGAAAAAATAGAATACCCAAATCTCTGAATGACATCTTATTGAGCATCATAAGATTCATCTTAATTATGTTATCCTACTCTCACATGAATAGAAATATAAAAACAATGAAAAATACCAGATCATAAACCATATATCATGATATCATTTTGGGCACCCTAGTGAAATGGAGGACTGAATAGGGTGTTTGATTTACTTAGTAGGCCACCGGTAACTATGTCCCATGAAATACATTCCATAAATATAAAACAAAGTTGTGTGTAGCCATATTTAATCTAAATAAATAAAGAACACAAAAAAATTATTCATGTAAACTCATGTTACTAAATGTCACCTAGCTAACCATACATTCTTTGAAAAAAATCAAATGTATTTTAACATGTGTTATCATGTATATATTTTCTTAACATTTTATAGGTACATATAAAAAGTAATACATTGCCTATAATTGAACTGTGGAATAATGATGAAGCATACACTTAAGTATACAATAAAGTATATCATAGTAAATAAGGGATTTCATATATATAGTTTTAGAAGAATTATAATATATTAGGTGATTTCATTTAATGAATATGACATAATCTAATATCAATTTTGATAATATGTTATAGGTTTCGAGGAATTGTTATTAACAGTTAAGGATAACTGATTAGAGCCATAAAATTTTACATAATCTTATTTATTTTAGGATACCTTACATAGAATTATGTAAGTGGAAACACAAGTATCTCCAATAATTTCTCAATGCCCTATTATCCCATCCAAGGAATTCTATATGAGAAAATCCATGTATTTCTATGATCATGGGAAACAACTAATATGTGATTACGTCCATGGTATTTCATAACAGTAAAACCATAGTATCTATCATGACATAATATAGTTCATGTGTCATATGAGACCATCAATATAGTTTAGTAAATGGGTACCAATGTATAACTACAGTAATAGAATAATTCAAGGGACCTATGATCCCATCTATGTAGTTATGTAAAAAAGGAAACCCGAGTATTTCTCATGGAAAAAATAATATAAAATGGATTGTGGGTCCCTCCAAGGAATTCCATAA
This sequence comes from Viscum album, assembly GCA_963277665.1. NCBI lineage: Eukaryota > Viridiplantae > Streptophyta > Magnoliopsida > Santalales > Viscaceae > Viscum > Viscum album. The sequence goes on from OY728158.1 coordinate 1,604,567,126, forward strand.
AAATTAATACAATAATTTATCAAGAAGAACATAAATCATTTTACCATTTAGTTTTATGTTATAGAGGTGACAATGTCAATTAACTTTCCATTCTCTATATCTAATATAAAAAACTCCATGTACATATTCATCCTATCGTAAAATTTAGGTATATTATTTTGGGAAATTAAATTAATCAATAACAATAATGATATAGAAATTATTTTTAAACCATTATCACATCATCTTTGACAATAATTGTTTCATTTGTAAACAACATGAAACCTATAATATAATATAATTGACCAGGGAACATTTTTTAGGAACCAAACATAAACATTATATATTCTACTATTTTTATGTAGAATTTAAATTCAAGGAAATTTTTTAGTTTAGATTTTTATATAATTAGTAAATGATCTAAAAACTAGACAAATACATTAAAAGTGAACAATTATATTCAATATATATTTTTTTCATAAATAATATATCTAATATATAACATTATTTCATTCCATGATAAATCTTAATGACTCTAAACATGACTTAATCCTTTCCCTTAAACATCCTATAAAAACATTTGAAAATCTGGGTTGAGCACGAAAACCACAATACATTATCTATGAGAATGGATCCAACTAGTCTAGTGAATACAAGAAAAATCATATAACATTTTCATTTATCCTCAAAATTATATGAGCATATAAAATAAAAAAATTCCACTAGATAAAACCACACATATTTTTATAAATAAAATGATAAAAACCCATATGAAGAAATTATTACATGTTGAGGTGACTTAAATTATCATATAGAGAAAGAACCTTTCAAAGCCATTTCAATTGGAATTAACATACGACCGACTTATAATAATAATAATATTTACCAATTAAGCTATTTACAGATTACACAAATCTATCTAGGACACCCCATGATATGATGTAATGGCCTTACCTAACACTATATGAGAAACACCATGGTAAGCTATAACAGGCTTTCCTAAAGATATTTGGGTCACCTCATGTTAAGTGGTAACGAGATTTCTCAGGTTTATCTAGGGCACCCCATGTTAAGTTGTATCAAGTATTCCTTGTGGTATCTGGGAAATACCATTTTTAATACTAATGTAACAAATTAATAAATAAAACATTCTTTATTATTTCATATTTTTTATAAAAAATTTCAAATACTCATTTAAACTCATAAGAGAATCACTTTTTCTATCAAAATACCATTTTATTTTTTATAATAACTTTTGAAATCAAAAAATTATGAACATCATAAATAAAAAATCTATTTTAAAATAACCATGGAAATTTATAAATGAATCGGAAATCATTAAAGAAGTATGATAATGGTATAGTCCTCCCATTTATTATTTGTAAAAAAACATTTATAAATTTTTTCCAAAGTAAAATATAAAATAATTTTTTCAAAAACAATTTCTATAAAAATATCATGTCGTTGATGTGATCATTAAAAAAATGAATCAATAATGTGTATTTAGTATAAATCCAAATTAAATTAGTATAAATAAACATGATATTAAAAAATTCATATCACATGTAATCTTATATAGATAAATTATGAAGTATATGTTGAATTAAATGAATGGAATTGGGTTAATAATTTACTTATACTTTGTAATCAATAGAATAATATTATCCATATAAGTAATGATTATCAAATGAAACATTTAATTACATGATGATAATAAGACTCAGGATATGATATAAAAATTGGAGCTATATACCCCACACAAATGAAATTACTATTGAATAAAGAATATATCTAGCATAAATTAAAAGTGATATGTGAAAACCTTACATCATGATTTCATTTAGTTTTTCAAACAATAAACTATTGGGTTCAGGACTGGTTCATTTGTGTATAATTATGGGTGTTCATGTAAAACAGTAATAAACCCCAAAGAGAAATAAAATTATATTATTGAAATTATAGAAGTATGGATGGTCCCATATATCATTTTTATTTCTTTTATATGGAATATTTATTATATAAAATGTTAATGGATATTGTTTAGATTATTATTACAGTTTTTTGAACATCACGAACTATTTTTGTATTTTTTAATATAATGTTTTTATTTTAGCTCTATGAAATTAAAAAGGTTATAATATGAATATTAAAATATTATTTAACAGAAATAATACTTTTATAATCATCCATTTAGGGGTAATGGAATGTAAAAAATCATTTTTCATGGAGATGGAAACCCAGCCTAATTTAGACTATAGTTCCATTTTTATGAATATTAGGACATAAGAAATGAAATGTATTTGAGATATTCCATAAAAAAACACAAAATCATTGTGTAAATAAGATTAATCACTTATCATGAAATGATTAATGAAGGATATGAGTATAAAATAGAATATAAAAATAGAATAAGAGAGGAGTTTTGAGAAAATAACATATTTCATCTCATCTCTTAAAAATGCCTTTTAAAGACATTGGATTTGGTCTTTTTTTAGACCATAAGCACTTTGACATTGGGGAGTGAGGAGAAAAGGGTTTGGAAGAGATTTTAGGAGCATCAGCTCTTTTGAGTAGATATACGGTGGTGAGGAGTGGTATTTCTCTATGAGTTGGGGATGTTTTAAGGGATCAAATAATGCATATTTAATAATAAAATCCAACCATGTAACACCCTGAGATTTTATGAAAAATATTATTTTGATTTAATTAATGTCTTGTTTTGTATGCTACATCAAGATTACCTTGCGCTATATGCAACACCGTATTAGCTTGCAGTATACACAACACTATTCTTGGATCGTGTTACACACAATTTTGATAATAGTTATTCTATGCAACATTGAGTATATATATATATATATATATTCAATGTATAAATTAAATATCGTTGTATTATGTTATACGAAACAATGACGGATTCTTGAACAAACACAACCCTGACTTGGCTTGCATTACACGCAATCGCGACCTTCCTCGATAGCGTGTGTTGTACGCAATACCGAGTTTTACCTAACAATGATATATTATTATAATATTATTATGAACTAGCCGTTATGAAAAGTATTAACTAAATTTTAAATTTTATAACATTATTATTCATCTTACATATTTTCTAGAACATGGTATAAGAACAAAATAATTTTTTCGGGTAAAATAACTATTTTTCAAAAAATGCAGTTTTGTAGCCTTTTGATGGCGCACCCACTTTAAATTTACTTTTTGACATGTTTATAAGTTCAATTTTACAAAATAAAATTATTCTTTGGAATAAGGACATAAAATTTTACCTTGGATAAATTTTTCATATTATTCTGATAACTTTCATATTTTAATGAATAGTAAAAACACGCTATATTTTAATTAAAATCAACTTTTTTCATCGTAATAAATTATGTGGTTAAATTATAATATTTAATGGTTTTAAAGTATAAATAGAATATATTTTTACCATTTAATATAATTTATTTCATTATCATTGATTTTACATTGAATTCGTAGGTTAAATCAATTCAATCTTTTGCAATGTTTTAAACAAAAACACGTTTTTATTCGACAACGGGATTAATTTTAATTTAATTTCTGCAACTTCTGTGTATTGAATTTGAGAAAATGGATTCCATATTTGGAATATGTGGGTCCAAATTATTTTAATAGGCTGATTTTTATTTTTGCGAATTATGAATAGTAACTACGGTAAATTTTATTTACCGTAGTTAAAGGTAAATCGGGTAATTAAGGGTGAATATAATATTATAAAATTACCCTAACACATGGAAAAATTCTATTTTATGACTAAAAGTCGACCCATATCACCTAAGGGTCAGATGAGATTCATTTTATGGACTTTTGACCATGAAAATAATTTAATTATTATTAAAACCAATGAAAGTGACAACATGTCACTCTCTTAAATCTTATATGTATAATAATTTTAATTTAGTGATAAACATCATAAAACTTCGAATATGAATAGTCTCCAGAAATCTAATAATATTATCTACATCATGATAATTTATTTAGATTTTTTAAAGATTAAATAATTATCATTAATGGTGATACATTAATGATGCAGAAATAATTTATTAAGTGAAAAATCAGTAATATAGTTTTTATTGAAATACTAATACCCATTAAATGGCCCACAAACCTGACAAAAACTTATTTTTACTGTATATATATACCATATTCATCTAATGACATAATATATAACCGTTTGGAGTCTTATAAAAGTGATTATGACACTTATATTTTTTTATTTTAAATGATGCCAAAGTTGTCACCTTCATAATTTAATAAATATAACAATTTAAATATTGTGATTTTAAGATGATAAATTCGAGTAAAAGTATTATTGTGAAAGTTAATAGATTTATCTTCATCATAGGATTTTATTTTTAATTTTTATGCAACCAATAAGTATATTAAATAATTATACAAAAATGTTGTAGTAATTATTTTATTAAGTGATAAACCAAATAAATGGTTTTAAAAATAATAAAATAAATATTATATGAACTATTTAATGTGATCAACTAATTTTCTAGATACATATGTCCTTTTATTAATCTATTAAATCTTTTAATTCGAACATATCTTCTGTATATATTTTATTTAAATTCATATAAATTAATAGTCTCAAAACTGACACTATTGTTATTTTATAAAAATAACATATTATAAAATTGTTTAAAAATCACAAAAATATTTAAACATTATAAATTTAAATTTATATGGTCTATAATGTTATAACGTATCCAATTATGGAAAATTCACAACAAATAAATAATTTTTTGTTATAATTTAAAATTTAGAATGTTATTACCACAAATAAAATAAAATTGATTAAGTAAGGATAAATCAAGTTGATAATGTTTAAAATAATTTTCTAACATGTCTAAATTTTATTGGTTGATGCGATTACAACCCTATATCATCTTATATTCGAATATGAGTCATTTTTTGAGGTTTTTAAGTGCGGTTAGATTTTTTATAAATTAATATTTTTAAGATTTCCAAAGGTGCCCCTCTCCTCCCTTTTAAAAGGGAACCTCCTCCCTCTCCTCCTCACACCAATTTGAGGCTTCAATATCGGCCAATACCTGCCCATTTCCCTTTCTCAATTTCTCTAGAAACATCCTAGAGGTCCTGGTCTTCTTCAAAGACCAATTTTAGTACCCTAAGAGGAGGATTCAAAGAGGTGTGTCAAAGAAAAGGTAATATCTGTTACCGATTCCTTCCATTTTCTTTCTTCTTCAACTTCTTATTCTTTAGTTGTTTAATTATGAAGTAATAACATCAGTATCACTCATATACTGATATGTTATTATAAGTATGAAACAACCATATTTCACCATCTATCCATCCTATGGAAAAAGAAATCACCGCGCGTGCGTACGTACGGAATACCGTCTCCACGCCGTGGTGTAATCTATTTTCCACCACCACCTTACTTGGATGGGTATAATGGTGAAATTAATGAATATATAAGATTATTGTAAAGTGATATTTATTATTTAATATTATACATACACTTTAATACAATTCGACGATCATGGGAATGATATCATCGCTCGTGCGTACGTACGGAATACCGTCTCCACGACGCGATGAGATTCACTCTCCATGATAACCATTCAAGAATGATTATAAAGTATATATAATAAGTAATCATAAAATATATGACATAATAATTCTACTGGATTTATGTCTATATATATTTATGTCATCTACTTAATTCCATTCAACTCAATAAGGAAACCAAAACAGCATTCATACGTACGTACGACCTACCGTCTCCATGAACGGTGTATTTCTTTCCATTTATCGATGTATTATATATATGTATATTCTAAATATATATTATATATAAATCATGTTTTATATTCTAGAATTAATTAATCATGATCTATGTAATCATATGAATAATTACAAGTCAAAACACGGACGACAACTGAAACGATTTTACCCAAAACACTCTTTAACATGGAATTTACAAAAGAATGGGTAATATAATGTCATAAGTAGACCATATATGATATCATAACAATGAATATGATTCGGTAATAAGTCAATGAAATTATTTAAATCATTATACAGGAGGTTCGGATACATACGAAGCATATTGGACATAAGGTAAGGGATAATTTTTCAAATCTCATTTTTATCCGAGATTGCTTATTCGTACGTATTTACTGGGGTTATTTCTATAATCCATGTCCATGTTTTATAATAGGGTTTTCATGTATGTTTAAAGTCATTTTTACCCATTTTTGACTTTAACTACATGGTATGTAAGGAATCATTCTTTTTTTACGTTACGAGGTACTTTTTGACTTTTCTGACAAAAGTACGAGAAAAATGTTATTTTTAACTTATACAGTGTGAATGGATTTTTACGGTTTCATAATGCCTAATTTTTATAAAGCTTCCTCTACACGTTTTCATGATTATTTTCAACAAAACACTTTCATTTTAAAAGTACATTCCATTTCTTTGAACAGAAAATGATTTTGAAGAAGAAAGGATATTTTCCTCAAGAATTAATTTCAAGTGTTTTATCAGAACCATTTTCCATCTAAGATGAAATCATTTCAAATGTGTATGTTTCAAGTATAATGTCTCAATTATTTACATTCTTTCAATTTTCTTATGATGAAATATACATTTATTTTATATGGATTATGTGATGATGATATGATGTTTATGAAACCCATTTTATTCTTTGGGTTTTGATGAATGTTTTAAGTTTATGTTGTGGCACAAGTAAGAATGATTTCATTATGAGATGGGTGGGACCTATATATCCCTCCAATGAATTGGTTAAAGATTCATATCTCATGAGATAGACATGGTTGGAATGGCAAGTTAAACCGGTTCAGTTATACAGGACTGGAACGAGGAGTGAACTCGATTCAGAAAGGAACTTTGTCCACTAAGGTGGTCTTGGCAGCAATGTCTTGGCTAATATGGAAATCATATCATGTGCTTAATGTTTTCCACAATTACATGTTTTATTCCCATTCTATTTTATCATGCTTAGTGTTTCTTTATGATCAATGCCTTACGTACTTCCATTTTTTATGTCATTGCTCAAGCTTTTGATTTTTAAACATTATGTTCATGTTTTTAAGATCAAATGTATATGGTATGTTTTATTTTATCCATGCTTACCCTTACTGAGCATTTGAGATCACCCTTTTTTTATGTTTTATTTTCCCTAGGATATAAAGAAAAGTTTTAGGTAAGAAAAAAAGGGGGAAGATCTTTATGGGAGATGTTGAGGATCTTTCACCACGATTAGAAGATTACATTCCAAGTTTCCAAAGACACTAAACTATTACGGGCCTTGTGTGTCTGTTTTTGTTATTTATTAAGTATTCTTCAAAATTAATGTAATGTCCATGTACGTCAAGCTTTGGGTCTCTACAGTTGGTATCAGAGGAAAGGTTTAGTTAACCTTTGGAAACTAGGATGCGAAAACGTTAGTGAGATCCCTAGAGATATTTCTAAGGTATGTCTAGGGATGTCCCTAAGTTTAAGTATAAGTATAGGTTATAGTCCTATAATTACGGTAACGATCATAGAATTAAACCTAAGATGTTAGATATTGAAGGTAATCCCCCTTTATTATGTTGTTTTCCCTAGCTTGGTATTTGCCTCTCACACTATTCTTTTTGGGTTTTAGAAAATGGATGGAAACAAGATGATTCAAGATAATGGAGGATATGATGGACAATGGAATGATATTCTTCATGAGCAACCAAATGAAATGGGATTTGGAAGTCCAAAAATCATTATTATGCCGAATCAGCAATCTCATAATATGATCAATAAACTCAAATTTGGTAAGATTCCTGACTCGGCTAATAAGAGAAAGATGGAGTTTCATGATGATCATAGAGGAAAGAAAGTTCAATTTCCCCCATGTAAATCATGTGGGAAGAGGCATCAAGGAGAATGTTTCAAAGGAACTGGAACATGCTTTGGGTGTGGAAAATAAGTACACAAAGCCAGTAAGTGTAAAGGAAAATGTTGAGTTAACAATAGGGATGAGGATAATGGAATTGCTACGACATCAACAATGGTTAAATGTTTTAAATGTGGAATGTACGGGCATTATGCAAACCAATGCCCTAATGGAAAGTCTCGTGAAGAGAATTAGTATGGTCGTATGGGTAGTATTTATGTTGATGATGATGAAGAGACTACAAATGATATGTGAGTTGAAATAATTGTTGAAGCTCGATCAATGGTTTAAGAAGGTAGTGGAATGATAACATGTTTATCAAGTGTAATGTTGTATAAGTAATCTCATGGTACTATGGAATAAAGAGACATCTAAGGATTGTTACACTGTTGTCTTTCCTTGAGTTTGGAAAGTGTATGATTAATGGTACCAGTATCCATGAAAGGTTATTCAGATATTTTTGGAATGTAGATGATATGCGCATAACGAAGGGATAGGGAGAAAATTAAATGTTTGATAGTATTCATGAGATCATGACTGATATAAGGAGAAGGTTATATCATGGTTTGAGTATATAGAATTTTTGGATTTTGGTATGTGGAAAGAGTTAACTTTTGACAGCATTCATGTTTTCACTAAGGTTAAATGGGTATTCATTTTTCAAGAGAATACGTGATTAAGGTATTCACATGTTTGTAATTTGACCAACAAGATATATCTTATGATATATGGGGGATAAATTATGGCATTCACGTGATTGTTATGTGACATTTCAAGTAATCATTTTCTTTATACTATGAGCTGGGACCGATGTACTTTAGATAAGACTAAAGATTGGAATGGATTATGTTGGACAAAAGTTATTATTATTTAAGGATAGAACTTTTTTTGATATTATTGATGGGATGTTATAGTAATGTAGTTTTAGAAAAAAAAGGACAGCCTGCAGGACGGGCGACAACCCATTGCGTCGGACAAGGCTGTGGGAATCGAACCCACAACCAAAGTGCAACTGGCCTTTATCGCATACTACTGGCCTACATGAAGTCCCTAGTTACTAGAAACTAATTTTATTTTATTAAGCGGTATGATATATGAAGTATAAGTTCATTTTTGGAACCATATATGATTAATCTTACCATATGATGGACTTATAAAATTTGCTAACCTTTTATTTGAAACAGATGGAATGACCCATCATTTTATCACATGATCTGTTAACACATCACAAATAACAAATTCAACTTCATTTCTTTAAGGGATGAAGTGGAAATTGTTCAATTCACGAACAATAGTGAGATTGTACCAAAATCATGTAAGTATTTCTTTTAATTCATCAAATTTATGGAAATGATCTTGAAAAACAAAAATGTTGTCCTAGTGACCTTATATACAATGAATCATATGGTACCTTAGATCATCACAAATCTATGGCTTTGTGATTGTTGGATTTTTCATAGCCATGTTCTCTACCACTCTCTATCAGAAAATGATGGTTAGAATTCTCTTCCATATCCATATTTTCACCTATGTTCTCCTATGTGGAAACCTAGTGATTAGTTTATTTGGGTAACCGTTATGTTCCATAATTTAGTTTTTAAAGATAAGTTTTGGTATTCTTTTTTACGATGTGGGTTTCAATTAAAGAAAATTTCATGTAGAAAACCATTTATAACCCCGAAGAATTTCGAGGGCGAAATTCATTTTAAGGGGGGTAGAATGTAACACCCTGAGATTTTATGAAAAATATTCTTTTGGTTTAATTAATGTCTTGTGTTGTATGATACACCAAGATTACCTTGCGCTATACGCAGCACCGTATTAGCTTGCAGTATACGCAATACTATTCTTGGATCGTGTTACACACAATTTTGATAATAGTTATTCTACGCAACATTGAGTATATATATATATATATATTCAATGTATAAATGAAATTTGGTTGGATTCTGTTATACGAAACAATGAATTATTCTTGCACAACACGCAACCCTGACTTGGCTTGCATTACACGCAATCGCGACCTACCTCGATAGCGTGTGTTGTACGCAATACCGAGTTTTACTAAACAATGATATATTATTATAAAATTATTAAGAACTAGCCGTTATGAATATTATTAACTAAATTTTAAATTTAATAACATTATATTTCATCTTACACATTTTCTAGAACATGGTATAAGAACAAAATAAATATTTCGGGTAAAATAAGTATTTTTCAAAAAATGCAGTTTTGTCGCCTTTTGATGGCGCACCCACTTTAAATCTAGTTTTTGACATGTTTATAAGTTCAATTTTACAAAATAAAATTATTCTTTGGAATAAGGACATAAAATTTTACCTTGGATAAATTTTTCATATTATTCTGATAACTTTCATATTTTAATGAATAGTAAAAACACGCTATATTTTAATTAAAAACAACTTTTTTCATCGTAATAACTTATGTGGTTAAATTATAATATTGAATGGTTTTAAAGTATAAATAGAATATATTTTTACCATTTAATATAATTTATGTCATTAGCATTGATTTTACATTGAATTCGTAGGTTAAATCAATTCAATCTTTTGCAATGTTTTAAACAAAAACCCGTTTTCATTCGACAACGGGATTAATTTTAATTTTATTTCTACAACTTCTGTGTATTTAATTTGAAAAAATGGATTCCATATTTCGAATCAGTAGGTCCAAATTATGTTAATATTCTACTTTTTATTTTTGGGAATTTTGAATAGTAACTACGGTAAATTTTATTTACCATAGTTAAAGGTAAATCGGGTAATTAAGGGTAAATATAATATTATAAAATTATCCTAACACATTCCAAAATTCTATTGGATGACTAAAAGTCGACCCATATCACCTAAGGGTCGGATTAGATTCATTTTATGGACTTTTGACCATGAAAATAATTTAATTATTATTAAAACCAAAGAAAGTGACAGGATGTCACTCTCTAAAATCTTATAAGTATAATAATTTTAATTTAGTGATAAACATCATAAATATTTTTTTTGACTTGAGAAAATCATGGTTCAATTTCGGCAACATAACAACGTCACATAAAAATAATGAAAATTGGTTGATGGTAGAAAAATTGGTCTCTCATAATTTTTAAATAAAATTTGATAGAATATGGATATAAAAATATATATTGTAATATATGGAATTGGAAATGAAATCCATAATATATTAAGTATACTTGAATAATGATAAGAAGTTGAGGATCCCTTACCTGACTGTCTACCTCAAATTTCTTGGGAGGGGCTTCAAGAAATATTAGGGTCACCATGGGAGGACTCTAGATATGGGAGGGTAGATTTAGGATTTGATACATGTAATTTTATTGAATATAAATGGGATATTGTGTGGTTTTATATAGTAAAAGAGTGGATGTTTTGTTAATATTTCACGAACATATGTTTTGGTCTCTATATGATAAATAACCAAAACTAAAAAACTATCGATGGTTTTTCCATCATTTATGAATCATGTGAGTGGTTTAAAATATTTAAAAATTCAATGGGATGAACATAATAAAATAATGCCCTTTCTTTTGTGTAAGTGAGTCAAACTCTAAAAGAAATAATTTTAAAAACATAAAATATATTAATGGTTGTGGAGGATTTATAAAGGCATTATAAAATAAATAAAATAAAAATTAAATCATATTATTTTAATGGTAATTCATTTATTTAGTCATGGATTACCTATATAATAACTATTAAATTAATTTTTGGTCATTATGATGTCATAATAAACAAATTAAAATTTTATGGTATTTAATTTTTACCCAAATATTTGATTGTCCCAAAAAATTATGTAAAATTCACCCTTAGATAGTTTTTATATTATGATTAAAATAATAATATAAATTTTATTTAAATTTCTTTCTAAATATGTGAATTTTCAATTTGAAAAAAACATGCATTTATTATGAAATGTTGGGTCTTTGACAATAATAGTTTTTAAACCCTTATAAAAATTAAATTTGACTTTATAAAGAATATGTGATAATTTATTTTTAGTAGAAATTATTTAATAATAATATTTAATAATATTATTATTTAATTTAAAATCAATTAATTAATCAAAAAAATCCCTAATTGAATTTTAATAAAAACCATTTAGAATGTAACAATAATACGATGAAAATATATTCATTGTTCTATAACAGATAATGTAGGTATACATATTTGTAGTGACATGACACATGTCCCATTAATATACCCTCAAACACTCTTAGGGTAAGGTTCATGATGGGGAGACATTACATTGGTGGGTCTACATACATAGTTTGGACCGTGATCATGAAGAAATTAATCATCTCCCTTAAACAGCATGTCTCGTCCATTTATTATTAGATCCGGGTTGGGCTTGGACAAAGGAAAACCCCAGTGATGATATCTCCCTAAAAAACAATGATAAATGGGATTTATATGATAAAATCATAATGTTTGGGGCCATCACATTTTTTTCTATGTTAATAGTATTTTCTAAGACCTTACATTTATATTAATAGTGTTCACTCTTCAAAGTCTATATTATCAAATATAACGATTCATAACATTAATTTAAAACTAATAAAATATATTAAAACAAATAAGGTATTGATAGTTTGATAAACATAAAATATAATAAGACATTTTAATTTAAATAAAATGAGAAATTTATTTTATAAAAGTTTTTTTCATTACAAAACTAATTAAACGTTAAAAATTTAACAATAAGAACCAAAGTTCAAAATAGGTCAGTCAACAAACTAACATCCCAAAAATTCCTCAAAATATTCCAGATATAAATCATGAATAAAACATTTTAAGTATTTGATCACATGGTATTCCATTGTAAATTTTAAATGTATCATCAACTAATATCAATCAGTATAAAAGTCTCATACCAAAATATAATTTAGATAATCACATAATATTCAAGATATAATAATCATTTCTATAAATAACTTGAATCACAATAAATCTAAAATAAAATCATATATTCCACTAAAACATAATTCAACAATTATTTATCAAGTAAAATTTCATAATATTCAATTTATATTAATCATATAAGTTCACCAAAATAATGAAAATATTCTAAAATAACATTAATGACATAATCCCCAAATCCTTCTGCAATTTAATGGTTATCTATAAAATATATTTTCTAAAAATGATATTATCCTTTATCCATCTGATAGATTAAACAATTGAAAATAAAAGTATACTAACCAATAAATCATGTAGTATAATGGAATAAGAATCACCCTTGTCAACCTTCGTTTGTGGTATAAATTCATGTGGACTCGCCAGACGCGAATGGATGTGATCCAACCCATAGGTTGTACTTTTTAAAAAACTATATTTATTTTTACCCTTATAAAATTTCATGAATTTAACAAACATACTCAAAAATAACTTTAATATATTTTAATGAAAATAATTATATAATACTTTTCATTTTTCATTCCAAAATGCATCAACAAAAATTTACCCCAAAAGAAAAGAACATATATACCTCAAATGTTATCAATAAATTTTGAAATTATATAAAAAATAAAGTAATTTTTCCTCTTATAAATGTTTTCATATCATAAACATATGAATTACATGTACCATAAAAAATTTTCAAAACATGATATATCTATCCTATATTTTATCCATTACTTAAAATGTCAATAGAGTGGTGCCTATGACATTAATCATATAATCCACCTGAAAATATTTCACTTCCTTGAGCTATCATCACTTCTATAGTTTACACAATATCAACTATAGTTGTAGTAAATGATTTTTCTACACCTTTCTATTTCCAATCATGATGATTTTCATCATGTTAAACTAACTATCGACAAAAATTAGTATAATGAGACATGTTATTGCAACTAAAACACCTCACCATTTGATGGATATCAGTTACCCAATTTTTTGTCTATTTAGGACTCGTTCCATCGAATTCATGGATCCATTGTCTAAACCGGACATGCTGAAAACACATCCAATATCCTAACCAACATTCCTTGAAATTTAGTTTTCCACACTAGGAACATATTGGGGGCTTACCACCATACATATTAGTTGGATCCTTCTCCACTTACTCCCACCATGGAAATTTCTTACTCTGGTTATATCATCACACATAAGTGTTGACAAACCCAATCTCAACTCTTTCGGCCTAATGAACCACTGTCTCGTAAATTTCAAATTCCCTTAATGCCAAATATCTTCACAGAATTTGTATCTATCCAGATTATAGTTCTTTAATTTTTCTATCAATGTCCTAAATAAAATTCAGAACATATCGTTCACATCATTTGATGTTTTCTTCATATGATAACAAAAAATCTTCATCCATTTACTTCAATTCCAAGAATTGTTTCTCAATAAAAAGTTAAAAAACATTTGGGACATATTTCTCAAGGAAGATATTCATAATTTTTTCTCATTAAATGGATTCAATAACAACTCCCTCTGTATTATTATTATAATAATACCACAATTAGTAAGTTTCACTTTCAAAATGATAAACTAAAAGGGTTACCATTTGATATTCTAAAAAACTAATGAAATCAAATATCTTCTCCAAGGCATTGATCCATTTATTGGATACCACTGGTTCATATGATCCACTAAATGATGGGGGATGTAGGCTCATAAAATTATCTACTATAGAAACGTTTCTTCATAGTAGATCGGGATCCTCTTAACATGAATTCCACTACAATATAAAGATTCCTTTAACAGATCCATCACTAAAACAAACTATTATATTCCAATTCTTACCATATCGGGATTATGATATTGGAAGATATTTTCCCCTCATATTATTCTGAAAATAGTTTCCCTATTTACACTCTAAAAAACACTCATAAAAGAAAAATTTTAGATGAGGAATCATATAAATATGTAATTTCTATATCATTTTAACTTAACTATATGGTGAAATATTTCAAGGAATTTTATTTTCATTACACTAACATCTAAATTTACATACAATTTCATATAATACCAAGAGTATGGACATGGTCTTAAAATATATATATTTCGGTGTTTTTGAAGTATAATTAATATTTGATGATCATTTTAGTTTTCCGTTTTAGAGAATTAATAAAACTCTTACAAATAAAATCCATATATCAAATTTTTTCACTTATACTTGGTATCCATTTTTTATAAAATTAATGTATTTATAAAAATGAATTCATTCGATGATAAATTTTCACATATATCAAAAATACTTTATCATTTCCCTGACACATATTAGGAAGAAAACATTAAAAAATATTACATGATAAAAAAATAAAAATAAAGGATACATGATAAAGGAAAGCATCAGTCTAATAGAAGAATGGAAAATCCAATAACATTTACCATTATCATCAAATATCTTTTATCATATTAAATAAAAAATTTACATGATAATAACATGTTTTCTACAAATTAAATAATAAAAACCAATATCAAAAAATTAAATCACATTTATGTTACTTGTAGAATCATATACATAAAAATATTTTAAAATAATTTTGATTGGATTAAACATATAAAACATTTCATATATTATTATTACCTAATTATCCTAATACGATAATAATTAGTTCAATCTAGGAAACCACATGTTACAATGGAACAAAAATACTAGACATTATCTGGGCCACATCATTTTAACCTATATCGTTCTTTCCTGGTGCTATCTAGGCCACCCTATATTATGTTGTAATTGGCTATCCTGATGCAATCAAGGCCACCCCATGTTAACCTATAACATTCTCTCCTAGATCTATCTCTGTCATAACTTATTTAATAATGAAGAAAAATATAATAAATAAAAAATATTTATTCCTACAATTTTTTTATAATAAATACATTGAAAAATCCTTTAAAATCATAAAGAAACTAACTTTTGGATATCAAAATACACTTCCATTTTTAAAAAAAAGAATTTTAACATAAAAACTATGTACACATTAAAAAGAAACCATTTTATTCTAAAATTACTATGAAAATTTATAAAATATGAATCAAAGAATTAATGAATCATGATGGAGTTAGAATATGCTCATGATTTATATGTAAAAAAATTCCTTTTGAATTTTTTTAAAATAATATCTATAAGATTATTTTTCTATCAATTCTAACTTACCAATATCATATCATTGAAAAGAATGTTAAAAAATAGATAAATTCTATATATTCACTGTAAATAAATATAAAAAATATTAATTGAAAAATAATATTATTTAAAGACTTATCAAACATAATATTAGATAGGTATAATTTTAGCGCATAAGTTCAACCCAAAGAATGTAATTTTTTTAAGAAATCTATTATACATTGTAATTAGTAGTATCATATGATCCATAAATGTAATAATTGAAAAATAAAAAATTTTATTTCCATAAAGATAATTAAATAAATGATATTATATATAAAATGTAATTATATACACCTCACAAAATAAATTAGTGGTGAATAAGTCATATATCTCTTAGATATAAAAAGTGAGAGGAGAAACCCTTAACTCATGCTTCCCATTTTTTGTGTAATTTAACCTCTTGTAAAATGGTTATAATAATATTATCAACTAATTAAAGTAATATATTCATATTTGTAATACCTCATGACATGATTCTATAATATTATTTTATTCATCCATTAATAATGTTTCCTTATTTTTTCTGGTTTTGGATGTGTTTGTTTCATGGTTTCATAATCAGTTCGATTGGGTATAATTATGGACATTATTGTAAAAATGGATAAACACTCTAGAAGTGGAATTAAATACAACCAATGAAATTAATGAAGTTTAAATGGTCCTATATATATTGTTTATTTACTGTGTGAGGATAATTCATTTGATAAATCATTAATGATAAATGAATATGTTTTGTGGTTTTTACGAACATCATGAAATATTTTCATTTTATTTCATATTATGTTTATATGATAGTTAAAAAACATAAAAGAGTTTATTATATTCATATTTAAATAATATCTGACTAGATTATTACTTTTATGACCATCCATTAAAGAGATTATGGAAATAGAAAAATCATAATTCAGAGAGATGGTAAACTACCATAATTTAGACGATGCATTCATTTCATTGAATAAGAGGAGATGCGAGATGAAATGGATATGATATATTATATTTGTAATATGTAACTACATTATTAAAATTATTATTCAATTATAATTACTTTATGGATGAACTAGGTAATAAAAAATAAAATAATTCAATAAAACTAGAGGGGTATTTAAGGATAATTTACACTTGGATATCACATCCTTAAAGGGCCCTTTGAGGACCTTCAAATTTGTCTATTGGTGTGAAGAGAAGCACATTTACAGGGAGATCGTGATGGGGAAACAATGTGGTTGATATTTTAGAATCTTAGCGATTTTTAGTAAAATGGACTGGTGATGAGTGTCATTTATACTTTAGGAGGGTTGGTTTTAAGTGACTAAGTAATAATTATTTCATAATTAATGAAATCCAAATTGATGTGTAGTTAATTTTCAAGAATATGGATGATAATTAATGACTAAAATGTTGTTTACCGCTAATAAATACCTTCAAAATCGATCAATTATATTCTTTTACATACATTACAACTCTACCTTTTACTTTTAACGAGTTATAGTTTTTTACTTATACCACAGTTAATCATTCTTTTTAACATAGTAAAATTTTTTTGACTAAAAAATAAAATGTACAAAATAACATATTTGGACCCTATAATTATAAATATTAAATCCATTTAATCAACTTTTTTTGACATAATTATCTCATTTAGACTAAAAATTAATCCCGTATACGCAACGGGAATGTGGGGTTTTAATGAGAAAAAAGATCAACACATAAAACTGTTTTCACATAAAAATTCAATGTCAAACTAATTCAAATGAACTATGTTAGTTTCATTTATGTATAACATAAAAAGTTTTTCATTAAAATATATTTCAAATATAATTTAAATATACAAATTATTTTGATGGAAAGAAAATTATCAACTTAAATGAAGTATTTTTCAGTATCCATAAAAAATTAAAATAATTATAAAGATATCAAATATTATCCATATGTTAGTTTTTACATCCCCATTTCAAATATAAATATTATTATTAAATAAAATAATTATTAATGTTTTATTTTTAGTACTGGCTCTCCATTAAATGGGAAAAAATCCTTATATGAAAAATATAGATTTTTATGTACAAAATTGATAATTTTATTATAATCCAATCTAGCATATTTAATTAATATAAAAATATTTTATTTAAAATAGAATATAAATATTTCATTATGATATTTGAATAATAGTGATTAATTTTCTTTGTTAAGATAAAACTCCACTCTCGGTTTAAAAATAGATTTATATAAAAACACATCCTTCAAAATCAATTGGTTTTTATTTTCATCAATAATTAATTGGAAACCAAATAATAAATTTTCTAAAAAAATTAAACTATAATTTCATAATTAAAACATCTAATTTATTCCATATTATTCCAATATATTTTTGATAGTATTTCATTTAAATATTATTATTCATTAATTAGTTTCATCTCGATGTCGAGTATTATGTATGATATATAACATAGTGTTTCGAATTAAAATCTCAGGATGTAAAAAATTTAATTAACAAATTTCAATTGGATGAAATTAATTAGATTTTTAATGGATAAATTTTAAGAAATAATCAAATTACATAGTAATAATTTATTTACAAAAACCATTTTAATTATTTAATGGATATTTAGATGTGCATGTCATTTATGAGAAATCTAAAAGTATGGTTAAATCATTATAAAAAACTATACAACTAGAATGTAAAATCATTCACCTAAATAGGTTGTTAATATTTATTTCATTAACCTGAAAAAAATAATTGGGTCTACGATTCATTGAAGTGGTTGTCAGTGTAATTAAATTTTAGTTATTTCATGTTTTCTGGGGAAATGCATAGAATGTATGGTTTGAAACAAAACAACATTAATTTATAAATGTTATGACTTTATAGGAAATGAAACGAGACCACCTAACTCCTTATTAGGATGTTCCAGTCATCCAATTTAGATATTTAATTTAGGTTGGACAAAGGTAAATTAAAAGACTTTAGGAACACACTAAAAATAGGGTTGACTAAGATGCATTCATTTTGAATTCCTTACAGATATATAAATGAATGAATAAGGAAAGAGGAATTATAGACAAAATAATATACTTCAAAAAATAATGAATTATATTGGTTCTAGATAATAAAAATGGATTTTCACATAGTCCAAGAGTTATAACCTTTATGTATGGGATCTAGGGTATGGGATTACCATTTACCAACTGTGTTGTTTTAATAGTAATGTGGAACTGACCATGTGGCTCAAACAATAATTTAGAAAACAATGTTTTGGACCTGTTATCACCTCCAAAAATTTAATATGAAAATTTTACATGGAATATTTCAACACCATTATGTGTTTAAAAACCATCATTACCCACTTAGAGGACCACATTTTTATCAAGATGGGACTCATGGTTAAAACCATGAGCCCTGTCTATTTCTCCCATAATGAATGATTTTAGAACATGGAAATCATGAAATTCATCCAAAGTTTTGAGACATCTCTATGGAATTTAAGGAACAACCAAATAACAATAATTTCCACTATTATAATTCTTATATTTACATTTTATTCCCCATTTATAGATTCAAACCCTCCATCGATCAGAAAAATTTAAATTCCAATGAAAAAATTTATACTATTTGAAAAGAAATGACATTGAAAACATTCCTCTATAGGAAGTAACGTTCTTCTTAATTAATGGATAACAATGAACATAGAATTTAATTATCTCAGGTCATTAATATTTGTTCAAATGGTTGTGTTCTATTTCCAAAAATCTAATGCACCTCTGTACATCACATTATGCATGCGCTGATTAAACCATTAAAACTCAAGACAATGATAAAATATACCACTCAATCATTTGGAAATAACTTTTTCATGACCTTATAAAATGATACATGGTCTTGTCATCCTCTCCTTCATCATATGTCATGTGGTTCTCACCCCCATTGGTACAAGTTTTTAAACGGCCAATCCCATGTCATTGTACTCCCACTATTATAATAAACTACCAAGGCATGAATGTAGTGTCACAACAATACTTTTTTAACATCCATAAAATTTCCATGAAGGGAAATAACCTCAATTATTGATTGAATAAATTGGATGAACTAAAAATTCCCATACATATACTTGTCGCATCATCTTTTCCTGGAAATGGATCAGTCGACAATTTATTTTTCAATAATCTAATCTCTATGGCCTTTTCTATTTGATTTCCTCACCATCCTTGCCAATCTAACTAAGAGAAATCAATTTTAACTATATCAGTATAGCTTCTTATTATGAAATTTTCAACCATATGGAAGACATATCACGAAAGAAAAATTTTAATCCTTTATCCCAAGGTATACCAATATTATTTTGAGCATGCTCACCACTTCCCATATCAGAATTTTGGTGACATCTCATGATCAAACTGTATACCTCAAAAGAACATAGTACAAATATAACCCAAACACATATGTTATCACAATCTAGAATCCATAGATCCTCATAAGGTAATATGGGAATAATGGCCACATTTGGATTCCATGAAAAACCCCTTTATCGCACCTGTACATAGAATTTTCAAAGGATTCCAACCATATACTATCCAATCAAAACAATGTAATGCATGTTATAATACTACCTCCATAAATCAATACTCAAGTCCACACAACCCTTATCATATAAGGGGTTTCCACTTGGAATCGATGTCCCACTACCCACCACTAGGGAATCTGTGTCCTTGATCTAATGAATACATATTTTAATTATCACCACTCAGGCCCTGATATAAATACTAGCATGGATAATATTCCACTCATTTTGAGAACTAATGTAATGATCATTCCCATCGATTTCCACTTCTAAATAATTTTTCTCATGGATAACATGAAACATTAGTTATTGTGGGTGTCATCATTATCCTTTGGCCAATGTTGTACAATACACATTTCCCCAAAATAGAACCACTCCATGAGCGCATCCTCCTGTGATTCCTTCCATAAAACCACAAAATATTTATAAATTATTATGTAAAAATATAGTTTATGTTATACCGCTACACTTTTTGATATGTCAATATAAGGAGCGATATATCCTCTAACATGGTGCCCAACATGAATCAAAAAATAGTCATTTATATCTCTCCCAATCCATGCTCAAATAAATTGTGGACATACCTACCTTCATTTATTTCCTAACACCATGTCATCTGACCATGTACCTCATGGTCCAAGAATAGGTCAATAATATCATGATTCCTAGTCTATTTTCATATTTCCCATCATTCTAGGAACATCTACAAAATTTAAATTATGATTAGGTAAATCACGCTGAAAATAAATTAATTACTTATAGACCATCATTCTATAACTCAAACCCATCCATTCACTTATTTTCTATTTTGTTACATGGAACACTAGTTTCCATTAAGCTGAAATTCTCCTACGTACTCCTATTCCAATTAAATAATATCACATATCCAATGATTAACCAAACAATTATCAACCTCTCAAGATTATTTTTTAGAATAAATAATCAACAATGTTTCAACTTGTAAATTGGTTTAGTAATTTTAATTGTACAATACATTAAAACTAGTTTCAATATACATGAATTCATAGTGAATTTCAAAAGAAATGGAATATCCATGTTGAAATTGAATGACTAGAGAACCTACCAAGAATTGATATAGAAATGATTTTAATGTGTTTCATGACTTAAAATTGAAAACGTATTCATAGACCACCCTCTTCTACATGTTTTCTTTAATTGACTGGCATCATTTCCCGACTAAGGACTGAGTCAATATGTGGTAATCTAGGTGGATCCACAAAAACCTATTGTATATTGAATGAAAATGACATATTATTTAAAGGTTTGAGTTACTTGACATCTAATATGTTAAAAAAACATTTACAATATGATAAATTTATTCATTTAAGGATTATAAAACCTACAAGTGATATGATTTAAAGTGATAGGAATAATGACATAACCTTCCAAGCATCGAGCTACCCAGCCTTAAAAGTAGTCATAAATTTTAGTATGGGACTTATCATTGAATGTCTATAATATTCACATATAAAATAATGATATAAAACTCTATGGGTATCTTTATTAAATAATAATGCCTCTTGTTTCATCATACCAGACATCCAACCATCTCCTAGGGTGGCAATACTTTATATAGGAACATAATTGGGACAACATGCACAAAAAATTTACCTCACATCCTAAATTTTAAGGAAACTATTTATCCATTATTCATGTTCCTAAAGAGAATTCATAACTGGGATATATTTATACATACAGAAGGATTCAATCCTAAAATAATTTCATAACTGAAAAGTATTTATGCCTTATGTCTATCCTCTAGATCAACACAACCATGGAAAATGTGAACTTGGATATGTGGGAATCAATATTGTTCGTATTTCAATGAAACATCTAAAACATAATATAATATGGAGTTCATGAAAAAAACACATATAAAAGATATTATGTTAAGGAATTTATTTGATATTAACATAAAACAATTTATATATAAAGAGTATCAAGTGAAAGATGTTTGATAAACTTTACCATTTACTTTATATAGTGGATGTCATGTTGTGTTAGGAAATTTATATCATAACATAATTTCTCACCGAACACTTAATAACCCTATAAGGTTTTCACTAAAACACTATGCAAAATAAAGTACTCATTATTAATATATATATATATATAGGAAAAAACACTTTCATTTGTAGACATAATTTTAATTAACTAATGCCTAATAACAATAAATCTCAAAAACTATATAGTGAGTCTTTTATTAATTAGGGGGAATAGTGATGTATAATTCCACAATACATTTATATGTAACACAAAATAAGTGGTTACAAACATATTTAATTAACCACCCCATTAGATTTATTATACCCCCATCGGTTAAGTACAAAGGTATAAAATGAATAAGGTGATGGAAAAATGGTCCCTCATATTATTAAATAATTTTCTAAAACTCATAAGTAGCATTCCCCAACTTACCTAATGAGATCCAATTTTACATTTATTAATCTAGTAATATGGGTTATCATGATCATGTTATAGATGTATATCCATTTATAAAAATTAAATTTATATAAATATTTAAAAGAAATCAAATTTCATTAAGAGTAATGAACCATCATATAAACATATATACTGGTCCAGGTAGGTGAATTACAATTCCAAAATTATAAAGGTACATTAATTTATTTGTAACCAATGGAAATCATGTGACTAATGAAAGGTTCTATCCATATCATTTGAATATATCATTAATTTAACCATTTTTAAATTACATGGAGAACCACTAACTAATTTTTAATGTCCCTTACACTGTATATATCAAACCATTGGATCCCATTTTTTTAAACAAGAATGAAAAACAATCAGAAAATGACATGTCTAGATAAGATGGTATGATTATATGTGTTACTATTTACATTTTATTGAGTTCCCATACACTCTATAAATTTAAAAACTGGCATCAACTAAACCATAACCATTAATGTTTCAGCTCATGCAACTAATGTTTTTGTCAAAACATAACCAAATTGGATAGCTAAATAGAATTCAACCGTAATGAAATGTGTAAAATTATTATTTAGGATAATGTATAAATATTATTTAACCAACCATATATCATAGTTTAAGATATTTAATGATGTTAATCATGCATGCATGATAGTAATAATTCGAAATTTCACTCAAATAGGGTTTACAAATCATAATGAACCATGAAATATATGATGCAACCTACATGAAATTGCATAATAATGAAATGTGAAAACTATGTTACTATGATGATTCATGTAATTAAACATCTTTTTTATACTAGAACAATTGTAAATATCATAAATTATATGTCATTATCCATCATATGCACAATAATCATCCACGGTTAATTAATAAGGAACTGTAATATAAAATAATAATCTCTTCCTTAGCCATATGATATTTTCATTCAGGTGTGGGTTGGTCAGACAAAGACATAATTTATTTACTAGTTTCCAACAATTCCTAGTATCATAAATAAAATACCAAAATTTCAATGAAAAAAAAACAAATATAGATCTAATAAATTTTTTATCACCGCAACACGGGAGCAAGTTAGTTTTCCACTGGTTCACAAGAGTACCTCCTCATGCACTAGAGGAAACTGAATAGAAATAAGGTTAGATATGTGGTCTAGTTGAGAGATTATTACCTATGATCAGATTAGAAGACTGGTCTAAAATATAATCAATAGTCAAATAAATAAAAAATATACTAACTATAATAATATAACAACTGATCATCAATAATAAATGGACAAGTAATCATGCATTAACACACTAAAATATATAAAAATAGTAATACATAACATACAGATTCATAATAAATAAATGAAGGACCAAAATCATAATGGTCTGTATCTATCATAATAGCCAACTTCATCTATTTCTAGTGCTCCTAATATCCTATGTATAATCATAGAAACAGAAAGAAAAATACATGATCCTAGTCCTGCAGTCATGAGGTTTTTTTGGGTGACCTAGTACAATGTCAGTCTTGATAGGGTGCGATATATAATCAGTAGGACACAAACAGTGGTGTTTAATTCAATACAGTCTTTGAATGTAATATAATGTACCATACATTCATATCAAAAGTAATGCAATGAAACAAATGTAAATGTTATCAAGTCAGCTCAAGTTCCTCGAGGACACCTAGCCTACCATACCTTATTCTTCATAAACAAGATTTCTTTGAAAAATTTCCAACATTTAAAAATATGTATAAAAATAAATTGGTACCTATGAATAGATATACTTGCACTGAAAGGGACCCGTATCACATTTCCCATGTTTCCACATAAGGATATCATAATTGTCTCACTAATTAAAAAAGGGATGTGAAGTAGTCATTTATATATGATTTTTATGATATAGTGGGATTGAATTTAATGATAGTTGAATAAACCCCAAGGAAATTTATATAAGATGTTACAGATTTCAAGGTAATATAACAGGTTTTTTTGGTCATGTTAAGGGAACCATCAAAATTAACATAATCTCGTTTTATTCTTGAGACTTTCCATGGAATTTTGTAAAGAGGAAACCAATGTATCACCCATTAAATCTGATTTCCCGATGATCCCATCCATGGTGTTCTATAAAATCAAATTCATTTCTTTCATAGAGTGTGGGACTCATATAGCATATCATCTCATCCTTGAAGTTATTTAATAGTTATACCCATGTAGTGATCATGTTAAAATATAAATCATTATACCATTTAACCTATCCACGGAGTTCTATAAAAAGGAAACACATGTACAACTCGAAAAATTATATAATTCATGTTTACTATAATCATTTTAATGGTGTTCCTTACAAGGGACACCCATATATGACTAAATTAATATATAATCTCAAACAACATATGATCTCATCCATGGAATTGAATTAGAGTAAAACATGGAATCACTAAAGGTATACATAATCATTTAACCAATTAATTTTAACTAATATAGATGTGCATATCTATAATCATGGAACTCATTAGTTAAAATATGAAAAATTAAAAGGCCATGTACTCATATAGGACATACCAGATTCCATGTATACTGTTTCTTGTCCATTTTATTTATTAATATCTAGATATACATATAAATTACCATTATACCATATTGAAATCAATTATGAAACTAAATGTTTCGAATATAAACAACATTGGGTATGTGAAAAAATATAATTCACCAAGATAGATTTCATTAAAATTTTTGAAACTTATTAATTAATAATATTGGTTATGGAAATAGTCATTTAATAAGAAAATTACCAAGAACTAATTGGTTTTCCTAAACAATTTTAATAAATTGAGTAATTTATAATCTTTTTATGGAATTAAGAACATGTATGGGGGGTAGTTAAAAAATGAATGAAAATATATAAATGTTTATTTAATAAAATTAAATTTTATAGGTTCTCTTGGATGGTGTCATCTGTAAACTCTTGTAAATTTTGTGTAATTTTTTTAAATTATATAGAATTATTCTGAGACCGCGCACTCTTAAAGAATGTGATTTTGAGTCATGGGGAGCACATATTGGAATTTTTTACTTTCTTAAGGTACGTTGATTAAATGAAGAAGTGAGTTTTTCTAACATTTTAACCAATGCTGAGATAAAATAATTGAGAACACTGTTGAACTCGGAGCATAGAGATTCTTCTAGAAATGATTTTTGTCACCCGGTAAGGGCTGAACAGAAATGTTATTTTTTGGAATTTTTTAGAAAAAAAATAAAAGAATTTAAAAGAATTATTTTATTTCTTTCTCAACGTTGAGTGTAAGATGACAATGTTATGCTGTAGGGATGAGGCAAAGACTATGAGCATTAAAGCAGGGGTAATAATGGATCATTTGAAACTGTGAATTGGTTATCATAATGAACCATTAAATGTGGATCATTAAATTTGGATAATTTAATGTGCATTATTATTAGGAGAATCATCCCCACACTTTTGATTCCTTTTTATAATTCCATTGTGTGGGATATTAGAGGATTAAAAAATACGCGGAAACCATTGACAAACCGTCAGAAAAATTCATCTACAACAAAGAATGAAGAGTCATGTACCGGTGGATCATCACCAGCTTTGAAGTTTCTCAAAGAACGATGTCGTAAGTCACGATGTCCACATCGTTAATCCTCAACTATGTTTTAAGTGGTATACTTGTTTCCCCATTCAGTGTGTTGGGATGTGGTTGGTCGTGTGTGTGTGTGTGTGTAGAGGTTCAATGTAAATCTGTTCCATTTTTGGGGATATGCTTTTTTGGTGTTAGCCGCCAGACCATGGCCAATGGATGGCGGGCATGGGGTAGTCACGGAACGGGCCCCAGGGGAATGTTTGTGACATCATCGAACTCTAAAAATGAAAAACATCTTAGTTAATACGTGTTTCTTGTCTAAAATATTAAATTTATTATATTTCATGTTATAGGAGAAACACACAAAGAGTTCAACATGCGGCATAATGATATCAATTTATAAAACATAAAACATTAATGGAAAATAATCTAGGCCCCATGTATCGTACATAAGAATGTAAACTCATCCAATATCAAGAATTATATCAACTCTAATGAGAGAAATTATAAGATTAGACAAACATCATAAAAATATGGTAAATTATCTCATATAGATTAATCATTCCATACAACAAGGTTAGTGAATTAAGGCTAAAAGAAGAGTTGTAGAATCATTGATATGATTCCAATGAGACTGAAATTGTTTAATATGAGAAAATAAGGAAGGGGATACCCTAATTTAAGTGGGAAGTGAGGTGGTGATTTCATGGGAGGATTCCTGTGCAAGAGAGGAGGAAATGGGGAAAATCCATTTTAAGGGTAGATGTGTAATTTAGAAAATTTTCAACATTAATTGATGCACATGGTTTTTTTTCCCTCTTCGGCTAACCATTGTCTTTTAGGGTAGCTCAGACATCCAAATATCTATATAGTTCATGGTTTGGTAGTATGGTTTTGGATAATCATGCACCAAGAATGTGGTTTCACTAGTTAGATAGAACTATCCATGAGGATGGCCATAAAGTATTGGAAACTATCCATAATATTTCCTCCCACAATGTTAATGTAATACATAAATTATGTATGTCCATCCAACCCACCATGAAATGAATTATAAAACAATGTAACACCCCTTACATGGCCACACAATTTTATATGAGGGGCGACATTGTTTAAACTAAACATTAACACTTTCTGTTTCTTCGGGAAATAGATCATTCAGATTCTGGTCCTACCAAATCTCATCCAAGCATATAAGACACCACATGTACCTTAACAAAATCCAAACCCACACTTTAAAGTCTTATAACTCACATATTTAAATTTATAGTTTTATTTATTGATTCATCCTATCCACTAATAGAGAAAATTAAAATTCCCCAAAAAATATTTTCATGGATTGAAAAAATTGGATTTTAAAATCCTCATGTCTTGAGATAGAAATGTTCATCCCAATCACCAAAACTATAATTAAATTTTTATAATATTTATAGAATATAGTGGTCAGAATATAAGTATACATGGTTTTATCCTCCCAAAAATACTGTCTTTAAAATTTATAAGAACCATACTAATTCCTTTGTATAATAAATTGAAATCTAACTCAAAAAATATAATAGGTTATCTTGTTATACATCCTCACAAAGGCTTACTCACAAAAATTCATATACCAATATTGTAATATAAAATCGAAAAACATACTATAATGTACCATGCATCATATTCCCCATTGAACTAGTAAAACTCTCACAGTAACGAGTTTGGTATAAGTATTTTCATCCCCTTTATATCCACATGTCATAAAACTCCATAAACACAACCTAGAAACAACAATTTATCCTTATCCATATAATATATCATTTAACACCTCAACATAGGAAATTTAATATTATATGTTATAAACCATTTGTTATCCTCCAACTATGTATGCCTCCATAGTGCACCCATGTCATATATAGCATAAACTCACTGAAATATAACCCATAATATGTATACAAAATATATTGATGAATATGGGGTATTTATACTTTTATATCCCCAAAATCCTCTATGTTAAGGAAAACATCAAGAATCTATAATCTGATATGGTTTTGTTCATGTTTCATAACTTCGGTTAATGTTTTCAATAAACATTATAAGTTCAATGAAATATATAATACCACGCATAACCAAAAATATGACTATTAATGTTGGTATTATAAAAAGAACGTAATTTTTACATTTTATTACAAGAAAATTAATATACATCTAATCACATAATGATTTTCAATCAAGATAACAATACAATGATAATCCCCATAGAGTAATTGTCTTACAAAAAGGTTTTAATAGTGCAACAATCCAAATAGGGAAAAAGAATTTGATAACAATATTATTCAACACATTGGTCATTTGGTATTGATAACATTTTTAAATAAATATAGATGATGATTGATTATTAGTCATTGGAGCACATAATCCATTAATTATTCTTATAGTGAAGATTACACATAGCAATATCCAAGATATGATATTATGAAGAGTAGACTATATATTGGAAGTCTACGTATAATATGTTTCATTATATATTGTTATAAATTTATGTGTGTGTTTCTTATGTAAATATGATATTATTATTATTATATATTATAAATCTCTTACTTTGATGTATGGATAAAATTTATGTCGACATATGATAGAGATAAGATAAAATACATTTGGTTCATCAAAAGTTTTATGTTATTAATTTAATTTGATAAAAAAGGATTTATAGATTTTATGTTAATTAAATTTGATGTAAATTAACCTTAGATTGAAATATAACTATCCTATTAAATCCATGAGCATGGTAGTTCATTGATGAGATCGTTTTAGGGAATCTGTGTAAGATAATACAAGAATATAGGATAGTAACATAAGTATGAATCCATAATGATGTCATATCAAGAAAAAGGTATTGTTTTACAAAGTGGAACTTCTTGTATAGTTGTCTTCATTGAAAAATTATCATCATTCTATATGGGTGTAATTATGTATTCCCAAACTCTAATACTGGACTATTGGTACCTTCACCTAATTCCACTGAGAAATAAGCCCCAAGGATCCTAAACTATGTGTATCCACATATCATAAAATTATATCTAAAATTATTTTTAAGAATATATAAAATTATTCATTTTTGGAAAAACAATTTTTCATGTATTGATGATCACATAAATTCAATATCTATATATTTGAGTTTATAATGTGTGAGATGAATATATAAACAAATATTTATTCCCATGATTAGTGAATAAAATATTTATTATATTTCCTATTTATTATAATAATGTTAATAAATAAATAATAATTAATTCTACAATTTAGTAAAATGAAAAATATAAATTATTATTTAGTTATGGGAGTCTTTAATTAAATACTTATTGATAAGGTTAGCGAATAATATATTTTATTATTTTTAAATGAAATATTTTAGAAAAAATATATTATTATTCATGGTTCCCTAAATAGTATAAAGGATTGAAGGGATATGTAAATTGCTTGAAGTAGATGATATATTTATTTATGATTTATCTTTATGTCATGGGATATAATAATAATAATATTATTATATGAATTTGATAAGGGGGACATATATTAACAAATTAAATAATGGTCCATTATAAAATTAATAATTTTCTAATCATATGTATATAATCTTTTTTATATCTTTTAATAGATATATAGTTGTTTTCACATGTATATGACTCTATATATTTCTCACAAGTACTAGAGATAATATCCTCCTCAATCAATCTTAATAACAAGATGGAACACGAGAATTCTATAAATTTTATCAATGATTAATTACTCAAACCAATATTTTATTTCATTCTATATCCTAGAAAACTAAGTGGATTTTCAATAGATTCATAGATTATGTGTGAATAAAACAAGAGTAATCTATATAGGGATTTTTTTACTGAAATGATGACATGAAAAGACCATCATCAAATCTCACCAATGTAAAACTAAAAAAATTAATGGGAATATTTATTTTAAATTACATTTATATTCAATTTGAATGATGTTATCTAGAAAAATTTGGGGCTACCCTTGTTTTTTTATTCTAATATTATACATTGAAACCAATACAAACCCATTATTGTAAAACATTCTCATTTCTTTTTCTGTATCCTACAACAATAAACTAATATCAAAGTGGATTCATTGTAATTCAAAATTATTTATTATTTTTTGAACAATTTTCAAGAATTTTATATAGATTTTTTGTTTATAATTTTTCATTCATAATCACAAAATCAAGGAAACATGTTTATCATGTTTTTGTGACAACGAATTATTGAAACCACGTAAAGAACACTTGATGGTCCCATATAGAGATACAAAGGATGATAGATTTTGTAAAACAATCATAGTGTGTAATAATATATTATATCGAATGTACCCACTATCAACCACACAACGCGTTGGATTCATCAATAAATAAATATTATGATTTTAAATACATGATGTTAATACTGTATATGTATTGACCACAAGTGATACACATGGGTTAACAGGGAGTCCACATTTTGTATCTTGGGTATATATCATATAACCCTGTAATTTATGATTCCACATATATCATGAATACTCATGTGGTTAAAAACATGATTTAAATAACATTTTCATTATGACTACCAGTAGAATAATATAGAATGACATGAATTACATGGTGTAAATATGGGTATACACACCATGTAACAAGTTATAAGTATGAATGATGAATTCAAATACATTAATAATATTATATAAGGGGAAAATAATTGATTACAAGATGTTTAATCAGAGGTACACATAATATAACAATTGATAACTATTGAAAATTACACACTGAGATTCTTGGATTGTTATGTGGGTTGAAAAAAATGGATTACATGGAATCTGGAATGTTATATATTCCAAAAAAAATTGCAATTAATTCATGGGGATTGTATTAAAATGTGTGTCATGTAATGAGATAAATATATAGTAAAAACTCATACTATATAACATGGATCTGTATTTACACATTGTGTGATAAGGATCACTCCACACCTAGTATATGACAAGTGATTGAGTGAAAATTTTATTGATATAAATTCAATATTATTATTATCAGTATAACCATGAAACTAAATGATGTGTAATAGTGTGTATACATCTTATACCTCAAGATATTATCCAATAGTACACCATTCATATATTTTTGTAATGTCATGTTAGTATAAACACAGTTTATATTGAACATGTTGACCTAAAAATTACCCATTGTGTATATCATAACACCCCATGTGAGAATAAATGTTGGGTATATAAACAACAAAAATTAGAGATAATACACTACATAATTCAAACAATGTATTGAGTGATAGTACCTATAGGTTAATAACTATATTCTAGAAATGGATTTAATTAGAGGAAAGAGGTGCATGTCATGTCACCTTTAGAGTACACACCATGTGTATATTAAAATACATTGATGATTTATTCATATTTTGAAAAGGTAAACATGATATACCCTCTTAGATACATAATTTGTTACTTATTTTTTATAATTAATCATAAAAATATTATATTATATTTAATATAATACATGATGGTAAAGGCATTTTTTGAAAACACTGTTTAAAAATAATATAAATATAAAGAATTTATTTATTTATTTATCAATTAATTAATTAATTCATGTAAATTTATCATTATAATAAATAATTGAAATGAAATTTAGAAAATATAGATGTATATAAATTTCTTTTGGTGATTGATCCTAAAATTTAATGTATAACACATTTTTTGGGTTTATATATGTTAATAATATATTGGACATAAATTTATGGTGTATATTTTATTAAATTTATTATGATGATATTCATATCATATCAACATGTATTATAATGTATATTGCATCAGTCCAAGGAATATTTATACACCCCTAAACCCATGGAACCCCTCACCTATAAGTGATTAATAATTTGAAAAGGATGGAGATCATAGTGATAGGGGTGGTTCAGAAGCCGAGATGATGTTGACATAAGGAATGTGACAAATAAATTAATTGAGTAATTCAAAAACATAATCCAGGTATCTCCTTAAAGAGTTATTTACCATTGGTTTTTGGTCAGTTTAACTTTAACATTATAAACCAAATTGTAGTAAAAATATCCAAATTAGATCTCATGTTTATTTTATTTTTCATTTAATTATTAATTATTTATTTATGCATTGCATGATTTATTTGGATTATAATAAACAATCACATAATGTGAATAAATTAACAATAATTATATAATGATATAAAATGAAATGATCATGTCTAAATTAATTTATCATACATGGTAACTTATGTATGTAAAACAAAAAAAATATTAATAATAATGTGAAGTGTAAAACAAATAATATTTTCACATATGATTTATAAAATCCCTCAAAGAAATAATATGTTAGATATTACATTCCATCAAATGAGTTATATTAATACAATATATAAAAGTTTTGTTCTATCCCTCGACATAATGCATGTACTTATTTAGTGGTTATGATTAAATATTTGTTTTAACATATCCATGTTGTCCATAGGATTAATTTCCCTCACTATGTGTGGTATAACACGAACATAAGCATTGAGGATATCTGAGTATGGGATTTTATGATTTTAGATTCCACTCAACAGATCATGGAGCTATAATTTTATGACACCCAATATATATATATATATATATACATATATGTTATTTTTATAATTAAGGTTTTATTTTGTAAATTTTGGATTTTTTTGGAATATAGATTTTTTTTCAGATTTTTGGATTTTAGTTGTTTTGAGCGACAAAAAACCACATCATGTCTAGAGGAATCTAATGGGATGGGTGATTATTTTCTCATTAATTCATTTCCTATTCCATTTTTATCATATTTGGGGAGTACCATGTCATAGCTTGTGGACTACACTATGGGGTTCCTTATTTTCGAGTGATGTCATCCGCTATCCATTATGAAAATTAAAAATTGCAGGTTTTCCATGCCATATTGGAGTGGTATTATCCATTGTAAGGATTTCGTTAGGTTCTGTATGCCTTATAGAGGAGGTTCATGCCTATGTGGATTAATTATTTTGCCTCATGATTCTACCATATTAAGAAACATTTCACTTGGTCTAGAGAAGCTACACTAAATAACATTATAAGGAGGATTCATTTCTATAGATTTGAATGACCATATTATAGTGTCTATGTTATCATGATTTTTGAAATTTAAATTTTAGGTGACATGTGTTCTGGATGAGTTGACTATACCATGTTGGGTGTCATGTTGTGATATGTTGGTTGGAGTAGGACACTCAAGAGGGGGTTAATTGAGTTCCTATAAAAAATTCTGTTAAAAATTTATTTAAAAGATTCCCCCAATTAAAAATAAAACATTCCAGATAACCAAGGTAGTAAAATTATAATAGATTTACAGTTCAAATAGTTTTTTAGAAGACTGATTAAATCTCAATTATAGCAATATGATATATTGATAAAATATTTGAAACTACTCTAATAAAGATAAATATTTTTAACTATTATCCAAGTCTAGCTATCAATGTAAAATTTAGTTTTCTAAAATACTAGTTAAAATAGTGAAAGACTAAATTGAAAGGCACAACATATAAAACAAGTAGTTCAGTCTCATGTATAGACCTCATACACTCTACATGGTGATCACCTACCACCAAGAAATATATATATATATATATATAATTCTTTTATCCACACCCTGTATTGGTTTTAACAACAGTACAAAAGTCTTTCTGGGTCACAAGACCTCCACAAGTGTTCTATGTTTGGAAATAAACAACCAGGCCACGCAAGACCTCTTCTGGAGATATACATGGGTGAAAAAATGTGTGAATGATATTTGAGTGAGTATATATTGTATCCTCCAATTCATTGTAGGAGACAAAGTGTTTTTATTAATTATATAAACAATACTAGAAATGATTAATAATATAGTTAAAAGTAGAGAAAATATATTGTGAAAGTATTAGAAAATATTTGAGTGTTGTTCTATACAACTCTGGACTTATAGGATATAATATATGTGATTTTATATTCCTCTTTTGGAAACAATGTTTCGCGAGTCTTGTGTTCTTGTTTCTAGTACAATGATGTGTGCTTTGTCACTTTTATTCTTCTTAGAGTTACTATTGTGAGGATTTTTGAGATTCTGATATACACTAGTTCAGACACTAGGAATTCAGTGTTCTTCATATTTTCTTCAGTTTATGTTTTGCATAAAAGTGTTCTCCTATCTATTTTCAATCACTATCACTTATTTGTATTATCTATAGCTCGTACACCACCATATAATTTATCATCGGCATGTATTTGTTATTGCCAATTAGTATCACGATTTCTATACTTCGAACCTTGTACTGTTAGTTGATAGGTCTATATAAAATAATTAATTATTTCAGTGTCACTAAATGACTAAAATATTATCATTAGAAAAAACTTTTAAATTAAATTGAAAACGAAAATGAAATGGATATATATGGAATAGTGTTACAATTTTGGTGAGATGGTCACAGTGAGTAAGTCACGATGAGATAGTCATGATGAGATAGACACTGTGAGACAATCATGGTGGAATAGTTTCATAAAAAT
The DNA here is from genome assembly GCA_963277665.1 of Viscum album. Taxonomy (NCBI): domain Eukaryota; kingdom Viridiplantae; phylum Streptophyta; class Magnoliopsida; order Santalales; family Viscaceae; genus Viscum; species Viscum album. Next base: position 1,604,602,438 of record OY728158.1, read on the forward strand.
CTAGAACTAGTAGCACATTTATAGTTTCTAGTCCTTTGAAAATTAAAGAACCATTTTTAATACTGCAATTTCTAGAAAATAGTGTCTTGTTACTGTGTCATGTCCATTGTCAAATTTTTTAATGGTGTATTGGAAACAGTATAATTGAAATGGTGTTCAATACATTGCATAAATCTGGAACTGGTAGTATAAATACGGTGCCAGAAACATTGACAAAATATGGAAATGGTAGAAAGCATACGGTGTCATAGACATTGTGAAAATGTAGATCTGGTAGCAGCATTACGGTGTTTCAGACATTGTGAAAATATTGAACTGGTATCAAGCTTATTGTGTCATAGATATTTCCAAATATATTTACACTCTTTTAAGAAGTAATACTCAAAGAAAGGATTGTACTTAATCAGTAGAACAATGAAACATAGTAGAACATAACTAACCATATTTTACAAGATTCATACATGATTTGTGATATATAAAACATGATTTGTGAGCATTAAAACATGATGAGTCAAACAACCTCCCCATATTTGATGATAAAAAATCATGGAATTGATAATATGTGTGATGGGATTTATAAAAAATTTCCCTCTCCCATGATGATCCTTTTTCCATAAATATTTCCATAAATTACTTATCATATTTCTCCCCCTTTTGGGATTATCAAAATAAGAAACACTAAATAAAGGAAATTAAGAGAATAAACCACAAAAGTGAAAATATTATTCAATATAATGAGAGTGTTCATTTCATGAATAATGAAAAATAGAATACATCCCTATGATTATACATCCTTCCCTTCTCATCAAAAACATTAGTATTTTTCCCCTTGGAAGATACATCAAGAGGAGTCATGGGAGCAGAAGTAGAAGTTGTAGAAGTGATTGATCCAATAGTGAGAGAAAGAAAGGCAATCCATAAAAGATAGATGGTTCAAGAGATTGTCTGGTGGAAGACTGAGGTAATGTTTTCTCAATAATAACATGTCTGATTTCGCTCAGAGCCTGAGATACAGACATTTTAGCTGGAAAAAAATGTTTTGGATAAGGAACGAGTTGGACCAGGCCACAACGGGGAAACATCAAGGGCTATAATGACAGTATTCTGCATATATAGATATGTATTTACCATCATAATAAAATCATAGATTAACTAACCACCATAATTCATTGCCTTCTCAAATTCAACATTAAATTCCAATAACTTCTCCAGAGTGGGAGTGAATTCCATAATCTTTTTCACTTTATCCTTAATGACATTAATGATAGGAGGAATGGTCAAATTCTCAGCAGGATATTTAAAATTTATATCTTGATCATGCATAGAATAAATCCTATTGAAGTGGTATTCCACATTCTTAGAGTTTTTCTTCTTGAGAATCATTGCAAATCACTGAGTAGACCCTAACCAAATAAAGTACATGGTCACTATTTTTGATGAAAATAGAGAATCATTTCTTATCAACACCACTCGTCGCCGACTAAATCTATTTTTTGAAAATTTATCTGATCATGTAATTTTCCATAGTCTGAGATAGATGTCCATATGTAGTTGAATTTGTAACATCTGATGTGAGATACTTAAGATAATTTATAACCCTTTCTAAACAATATTTATATTCATTGGTTAGATTATAAAGTCCAAAAACAAGTTCTCTCATATCATTGGATAACATAGAGTTGTTTTTTACCACTATTCCATATATAGTGACTGGGTTTCATTGAATTAGAGAAACAACCTTATGTGGGATCTTATCGCCAACATCCTCAATAGGATGACCAACATTAGATTGACCAGTTTGAATGATTTCATTTATATCATCAACTGTAAGTTTTAGAGACTTCACATCATCATTAAAATGTTTGTTCTAAGTCCTACCTTCCTCAATTTCATTAAGCATTTTTAGTTTAATCTTCCATATAATATTCTTTAATATAAAGGAATCATCTATTTAATGAGAATATTCATAGGTATGACATCATGAATTTTTCAAATCCAGACCTGATGGTGTTTCCAAATTCTTTTATGTGATTTTTACTTACATAAGTAGTCGTTTATTCGGTAGGTTTATAAGCCATAAGTGATACTGGTTCTGATTCCATTAATGTTAAATCATCATTAGAAATGATTGGTTAGTGATTAAACACTATGGAATGATCAATTGATTTATCTGAGAGTCCTTAAGAATTAGTAACATCAAAATACTCTAGAAATATATAATAGGTATCTAATGAACATAAATTGACATGATTTTTTACTTCAGTTATTTCTAATATATAGTTTTTATCCACCTAAATAGGTGCATATCGTCTAGGAATAAGAGATTCTTTCTCTTTACCCTTGTCCAAATTTCTGCTCTGTCAGGCTCAACAATATCTTTTATAGAAAGTTGTAAATAATGTTCCATTCATTCTTCTATAGATTGGATTATTTTAGTTTCAACCTATTTTTCTGATGTTCCATTACAGAAGGCTCTTCCTAAACAATAAGCTCTACCTCAACAATAGCCTCTTTCACTATATCAACACTTATTTTAGTAGCACCTACATATTTTTCAACTAATTCTTGTGGAATAGGTAGGCCACTGTCTTCATTGTATATGAAATCTCCATCCTTATGTGAAAATTCTATATCTTATACCTATTCATTTAAGTATTCAAAAACATCATTAGGTTTTAGACTAGGGTAATATAAACTCATAAGTCTTGTAGGGTTTTCATCATGGTTCAATCTTTCATAAATTCATTCATTATCTTCCACATATGATTTATTCCATAGGTTCCAGTTGATTTTAATCCTTCTCACATTATCATTTTAGATAAAAAACTCATAAATTTCAACTAATTTTTCATTCAGACCAACTATTCTATTGGCTAACACCATTACAGAAATTAACCTTTATTAAAAAATAGAGGTTTATTTTGATATTTTCTTGATCATATAACACATATGAAGTATAATATACATAAAAAGATTTATCTTGTTCCCATTCTTCATATGATGTATCAAGAACACATATTGATACATACGAGTGGTAATGAGACATTTTCTTGAAAAAAAATAAGATGTTGAAAAAACATAAAAAAAACAATATTTTCTCACCATCCATCTCAATGGAAATTTCCCTTCCATTCTTAATATTTAAAATCAATAATAAAATAGACTCTTCTAGGATAAACACATCACTAGGTGAAGGATGACCTCTTTTGAAAACCTAAAAAAATATTTCATTAATTATTCATACGCAGGAATGCCCCATCCTTAAAGAAAAGATACATCTTTGACCATTTACACAAATTCTGACTACAAACTCATCCTTAGAATTGAATGTGAAATGAACATACATATAAAACTGAGAAACTTGATTTAGATAAATGGGTCTTTTCTCTTTTGTGAACCAGTTCATCCATAAATGTTCATCCTACACATTCAAATCAAGATACATACTTGTTAGAAGCCACTTCAGACAATCATCGTTCTTTGGCACTAATGTTCGATCAACAAGGCCTAGATTCAACAGTTTATCATGCATTATTTTTGGAGACTTTTTCACTTTCTTCATCGACCTATACTTCATAAGTTTGAATGAAGATAGACACTTAATTCGGTGCATGAAATGTTGGTTTGAGAAATATGAAAAGTTGAAAGAGGGATAACAGATTGAGAGAGAAGGGTTTCAGTATTAAGAGAATAGTGATAAAGAGAATAGAGAAGTGAAAATTTTGGTTATTATCATTTAGGTATTTGAAACCATGCAAACAAAAATACATAGTATAAAATCTATAAAATAATTGATACAGAGACATAGGAAATATAATTATAATAATAGAAGTCAGAGTCATTATAGTGAGACCAAAACAGGTAGTCACGGTGTTAACATTATGGTGTGACTCCAAATAGTGTGATTTTATCATTGAGACAACATGGATGTGACCGCAACTGAGAGATTGTAACCTTAAGAATGTAACTTGAGAAAATGTGAATTGTGAAATTGTAAACTGTGAAACAGAGAACTGTTCACATAAGGCTTATCATCCCAAATTCATGTATGATGTAATTTATCTTTTCAGGTTTAATGTTATAGTGAATATATTAGCAATCTGATGGTTAGTTCCAATTCATTCCAAAGTGATATCACCTATTTGATAATGATCACTCAACAAGTGATGTCTAACATCAAAATGTTTTTTCATGGAATGTGAAACTGGATTCTTTGATATGATAATTGAAATTTTATTGTCACAATTTATAGGTACATGTCTTAATTGATATCTATACTCTAGTAAAGTGTGTTTCATCCACATAATTTTTTCACAACTACTACCAGCAGCTATGTATTCAGCCTTAGTAGTAGATAATACAACTAATTTTTGATTTTTACATCACCAAAATACTAGAGAATTTCTTAAAAAGTTAAATGTTTCAGATGTGACTTTTATATATAACATACAATAACCAAAATAAGAAAAATAATGACAAACTATGTCAAAAGGTTGTCTTATTGAATAAAAGGGCCCTAAATTCATTGTATGTTTGAGGTATTTGAAAATTATTTTAACAGAATATAAATTATACTCTTTGGGGTTTTCATGAAAACACGCACCCATGAAAACACTAAACATAATTTCAGGACAACTAAATGTTATGTAGAGTAAACTTCCAATAATTCTTCTATAAGTAATTTGATCATCAGATTTACCATTACCATCAAGATCCAACTTACAGGTAGTACTCAATGGAGTATAACTACATTAATTGAAATACAATAAAAAAATTATGAGATATTTTGTATATATTCATGTATTTATGGTAATACATTTTTTTATTTTGAAAAATTTGAAATCTGAGGTAGAATTTGAGTTTACCAATTAAACTCATTTCAATTTCAGTTGGAATAATTTTTTAAAAATCAGTACATAAGGAATCTCATGAAGATCCAAAAATAATGTCATCTTTATATGTTTAATAACTAAAACATCTTGAGAAATTTTTGTTATAAAAAGTTTAGGATCTTCTATACATTTTGGAAAACCTTTTTACAAAATAAAACTACATAGTCTATCATATCAAGCTCTTGGAGCTTTCATTAAACCATATACATATTTTGTTAGTTTAAAAACATGATTTAGAAACCGAGGGTTTAGAAAACCAGGTGTTTGTTCAACAAAAACATCCTCAACAATATAACCATTTAAGAATGCACTCTTTACATCTATCTAATAATTTTTTAAATCAAGACGTTATATATATGCAAGTAATATTATAATTACTTCATGTCTAGAAACATGTGTAATTGTTTCTTCGTAGTCAATCCCTTCTTCTTGACAATAACCTTGTGAAACCACTCTAGCATTGTTTCTAACTATGTTACCAACTTCATCTACAATGTTCCTAAACACCCATTTAGTGCACATGGTCAAGGTGTCTTTGGGTTTATCCACAAGTTTCCAAAAATTATTCCTTTCAAACTAATTTATCTCCTCTTGCATAGCCATCACCCAAAATTCATAATTAATAGCATCATTAATGTTTTTAGGATCAAGGTGTGACATGAAGGCTTGATGTTCTATATGATTACATAGAGATTCTCTAGTATATTCTCCTTTATCTAAGTATCCAACTATTGGATCTAAATGATGGTTTGTAAGGGTTCTAATAGGTATAGAAAAAGAAGGAATAATAATTTTGGATTCTTCAACAATTTCGGGTTCATTATAGCTAGAATCGTTAGAATTTCTAGAACTAGATGTTTTAAAAAATTCCATCATAGGATGGTCAGATGATTTAGTATTAATGTCCAGATTTGACATATCATCCTCAATATTTTCTAGATAGGTCATAGGTTCATGTGGATCTATTTCATCAAATTTTACATGTACAGATTCTTCCACACATTTGGTTCTTTTATTAAGACTCTATAGGATTTAATAGTGAATTAATATCCTATAAAAATATCCTCATCTCACTTGGAAGAAAATTTATCCAAATTAACCACAATAATAAGAATATAGGAATTGAAACCAAAAACATTGATGTAATTAACCTTGGATTTTCTATTGTTCCACTATTCATGGGGATTTATTTTTAAGTATTTGACTAATCAAGAATCAATTGATAATATACAATGTTGTATTAATAGATTCTTCTCAAAAGTATATAGGTAGTTCATACTCACTAAGAATGGTTCTGGAAATATATTGTAGGGTTCTATTTCTTCTTTCTACAATACCATTTTGGTGGTGTGTGCTTTGAGTAGAGAAGTTATGCCTATATCCATTTTGTAAGAAAATTGATTCAAAATATTTTTTTTCAAACTCACAGCCATGGTCACATCCTGGGGATTTATTCTAAGACCACTATGATTTTATAAAGTCATATCATACATTGTAAAATGAAATCAGGCTTCACTTTTGTGACCCAAGAGGAAAATCCAAGTACGTATACATCAGTTATCATTGAGAGAATAGATATAGTGTTTTCCATTAATACATGAGACTATGAATAGTTCAAAAAATATCCATGTGAACTAACATGACGGGTTGAGATGTTGAAACTTCTTTCATTGGTTTGAATGAAATTTTATGTTGTTTACCCTTTTGACTAGGGTTAAATACTATACCATATGGAAACACAATTTTGAGTTGCTCCTTTACTAAACCTTCTCTCATATGTTTTCTAATTGAGTGTATAATATAATATCCTAATCTCATATGCCAACTCCAAGAAATTTTGTTAATTACACTTATGCATGTAACATTTTGATATACTAATGAATCATAATTAATACCAGAGACATTTTCAATTCGAAATTTAGAGAATATTTGTTGATTTTCTAGAGTTAAAAAAATTACATGAATTATTTTAAAATTTAACATGAAAAAAATTATCACTTAACTGTGAAATAATAAGCATATTATACATTCATCGATCATCAAAAATTATATTAGAAATTAAAAATACGTTATAGTTACCAATCTGGCTGAGGCCAATTATTTTTTCATTCAGAATTGTCCCCGAAGGTGACATGCCAACCATAAGTAATTATTCATTTCTCGAATAATTAAAAATATACTATCATGTGTCTTGAACATACAATTTCCAATACTATATGCTTTTACATGATCTCTTCAAATATCATTCCTACAAAATAATCGAAGAAACAAATTTATGTACCTATTTTTGATTGGGTCCAGTAAAATTAGTAATCTATTCTTTAGGAACCCACATATGATTCATGGGATTCCTATAGGAATTAAGAAACATATTTAAAAAATAGACTCTATTTGATCTAGAAAATCTAGAGAACTAATTGAAATTAAAAAACTAGAACAAACAATAGAATTTTTATTTTTAGGTTGAAAAACAGATTTTCCAGATTTAGTTACAATCTTGGTTTTGGTGATATTTCTTTTCCCATGTTGTTATCCTATACCAATAGTATATATAGGGGAAATTTGTTTTACCAATCATCTATATAAGAGTATTTTTTCTATTGTTTTATTTCTCTCCGTCCTTATTTAATTGATTATTAGATAATTTAATTTCATTTTTCTATTAAAGAAATTGAACACATTATCTTTCTCTACAGTATGTTCATATTTAATATTAGTAGTAAAGGAATTTTGTTTCTATAATGATATTTATTTTTCTTTCATATCATAATGAGTGTCTTCATGAATATTTATATATTCACAAAAATCATCAATTTTCATATTTTCATAATCATTTTAATCTATAGAAAAAAAAGAATTTTGTACATGGGATTGAAAGGTTACCTCGAATGTGTTTTTCATAAAACACATATTGGATTTTTCATCCTTTCCATCATGTGATGATTATGCATCACTTGAACTATATTCATAAGAACTTCATATTTCCTTCATTTCCTTTTATACTTTATATATTTTTTCTCATACCTCTTCATATATTTTATCTTGGGACAAAAATCCTTTACATTTCATTTTATCTTATATTCATATAAGATTATTTCAACAGATTTGTCACTACTATTCCTATCCTTTTTTCAGATTCCCTTATGATTATATAATCCTTTTAAGTTAGATATTCTGAATAATTTCTTTTTTAATAATTCATCGTAAATTTTCTAGCTAATTAAGACATTCCCTAATATTTTTCTATTGATGATTTTTCACTACTGTAACATTCTATTAGGGATTTGAATTTCTCTTTTTCCTTGTGTATAGTGGTAGTAGTCTTGAATACCAAATATTTTCATTTTGTTTCATCCTCCTCTTCTTTGTTCACTTTTAATTCTTCCTCGTACATTGTCAACATTACCATCATCTCCTTTACTGGAAGCTTGCTGATGTCACAAGATTATATATTTAAGAGAGAGGATAATGTATGTCTATCTGGTTAGCATCTGATTATTCTTATAATTTTTTCCTTGATGTAACATCTCTTCCCAGAGAGATAATACTATTCAAAATTTAATTTAACCAAAGATACATGTCAGTAATAGGCTCATCAGGCTTCATTTTAATTTTATCATATTTAATAGAAAATTTTTTAAGTATCATTTAAATAACTCTAGAGGTTTCTTTATGTGGAACAGATAAAGTGTCCCACAATTCATAAGCTATTTTACATGAAGTAATTCTACTAAAAATTTCATATCTTAAAGAATAGTATAGGGAATTCATGTCTCTAAAATTATTTTTATAATAATCCATAGTTCGGTTATCCTATATATGCCAACTAGTTATGGAAATCTTATATTAATCTATAATTGAAGACCGAATCTCAAAAACACAACTTTATAAGTGCATTTTCATTTTTAATTTTCTATTGTGTGTAATTTTTTCAAATAAAGAATGGAGATATGTTGGTATCATCACGTTCCTATATATTATCCATACGAATGAATAAAGTGTAATTTTTTTGAAGAACTAAAAAATTATAACTAATAGAAATGTAATGATTTTTAAAACTCAACAAAAATCATAGTTTGAAAATATTTTACAAAAAGATTTAAATTTTTTGAAAATATGGAATTTAAAAACTCCCCTGATACCAAATTTCTTGTTTTCTAAGTCACTCAAGAGGGGGGTGAATTGAGTTCCTATAAAAATTTCTATTAATTTTTTTTTGAAAATTTGGGGACTAACATTAATGTCAAAGATAAGTAGTAGTACATAAGAAAATCCATGAAAGGAAATTGTCCAGCCAGAGCTGGTTGTCATCGAAGGGGCCTGAGGCTGCCAGCCGATGGGCCGCATTGTTTCCTTCACTTTTGGCAAAGGATAAGGTACAACAAGAGAAGCCTTGGCGAAGCGAGCGAATTCTCCTGATGATGACGCCAAAAGACTATAGCTCGGCATCGTTGTGATTAATATCATTGATCACGGTGAGGCAGTCAGACTCAATGATGATATCAACCCATCCACGTTCGAAACGAGCAACATACCTACAAGGATGGCAGAGGCCTCAGCAACTACAGGTTCCCAGAAAGCATGATGTGATTCATATTTTGCTGCAATGATTTGCCCCCGATGATTGCAGGCCAGAAGACCAAGAACAACAAGCCCATCCTTGGGGAGATATGCATCCACGTTAATCTTAAGACCCCCTTCCATTCATGGGTTCCAAAGAGGAGGACATGAGGGGGTTACATCTGGCATAATGTGTCCTTTGTGGTCCTTCCATCCCTCAATCCATGAAATGGCTCGTTCAATCTAGAATTCGGGAGGTTTATGAACTTGGTGAAAACCCGCATCGTTACGCCGAACCCAAATGATCCAAGTGAGGGTGCAAGGAGAACCTGCATTAGACGATGAGAGGGGGGAACACCAACGCATCAGAAGATCGGGGAGGTCAGTGGAAATGTCCAATGAGGCATCTAAGGTCGGGCCCCCTTTATTCCAAATTTCCTTATCTCCCAGGCAGTGAATGATGGCGTGCCAAGGGGTTTTAGGAATAGTCGGGCAAAAAGGGTAGGACTCAGCACTGGCCATATGTCGATAAGCGAGAAGTCTCATGGTAGGGAGGGTGCCCATGCACACCTGCCACCAAAATTGGAGAATTTTTTGGGGGACGTTGAGCTTCCAAATCGATTTCCATGGTCCCTCATCACGATCGATAGAGTGGATTACAAGAGCAAGTCTGTTCCCGGATATCACCGTGTAATCGGCTGAATTATCATTTGTCCAGAAATGATGGTCGGGGCTAGCATCTGGGACCCAGGAGATGCTCCGTATAATTCTTTGTTCTCTTTCATTAAACCATTCCTGGATCCTTTCCAAACACCACCATGTGCCCTGGTCTGAAATGAGGCAGGTGACAGTGGCGTCTTCGAGCCCTGGTTGGGCGGCGGATGTGGCCCGTAAACCATCCTTATCGCAAGCCAGGGGTTGGTCCAGATGTTGATAGATGATCCATTCCCAATCCTCCAGACTAACCCTTTTCCAGAATATTTCAGGCCCCCCAAATTCTTCTCCAAAGAAAGCTAGGGCGAGGGCCGAGAGAGGATATATGGAAGTCCGTGTGGGGAATGTACTTAGTTCGGAGTACCCGCGCACCGAGAGATGATGGACGGCTAATAAGGCACCATCCTTGCTTGTCCAATAGAGCATCATTGAAAAGAAGGAGATTCTGGAATCCCATCCCTCACTCCGACTTGGGTTTGTAGAGTTTCTCCCAAGCCAACCAGTGGGGTCTATTCCTTCCATTATTTTCCCCCACCAGAAGTTGGTAGTATGGGAATGGATCAGATTGATGATGGTCGTCGGGAGCTTAAACAATGACATGAAGTAGCTGGGGACAGACTGAATGAAAACTTTAATAAGGGTATCTTTTCCAACTTTGGAGATGCATTTTGGGGTCCATCCTTGAATTTTTTTTCTCAATCATATCCACCAGAGATGTAAAAAATTTTTTTGGACCGGCCAATCACCGTGGGAAGCCTGAGATACTTCTGGTGTTGAACGACCATATTGATGCCTGTAGATGCACAAAGTTCAACTCTTTCGGCAATAGGCACCCCTGCGCTGAAGGAGATTTCCGATTTGCTGTGATTAATAGCCTGTCCAGATGCCCACTCATATTGCTGGATCGCGTGGTTGATAACCCAACATTCATTTAAAGTTGCTCTAGAGAAAAGGAGGCAGTCGTCTGCGAAGAAGTGATGTGACACTTGTGGGCTTCCATGGTAGACCTTTTCCCCATGAATAGAGTTAGAGGATGCAGCCGAGGAAATAAGGTTGGAAAAGACATCAGTCACCAAGATTAAGAGAAAATGGGAGAGGGGATCTCCCTGGCGCAGGCCTCGGGTTGGGACGAATCCTCTGGTGAGCTCCCCATTGTCCTTCATTCTGAAGGAGATGGTCGAGATGCAGTGCATGATAATATCTATCCATTTAGTGGAAAAGCCAATGTTCAGCATCACAGCTCTAAGGAACTGCCATTCCACATTATCGTAAGCTTTTGTCATATCCAATTTCCATGCCATGGTTCCTTTTTTAACGGTGGAGCGCGTTTTCATAGAGTGGAACACTTCATGGGCCACAATAGCATTATTTGTAATCAGTATCTTTGCCACGAAGGTTCTTTGGTTTTCAGAGATGATATCGGGAAGCCAAGGGTGCATCCGATTGACAAGGATTTTTGAGAAGATCTTATAAGAGACATTGCAGAGGGTGATAGGTCTAAAATCAGGGATCACCTAGGGTTTCATGATTTTGGGAATGAGGACAAGGACTATTTCGTTGATGGCAGAAAAGCATGTATTCCCCGCCCAGATGTTTTTTATCATTTCGTAGATGTCGGGACCGATGATGTGCGAGTATTGTTTAAAAAAAGGGCATTAAAACCATCTGGTCCTGGGGCCTCGGTGGGGTGGATATGTTTCAAAGCCAAGTGAATCTCGTCATTCGTCACATGTTTTTTAAGCTGTCGATTGATCTCATCGATGATCACAGGTATGATTCATTCTTCCACTTCAGCATACATGAAAGGTGTTCTTGAAGAGAAGAGGTTCTAGAAATAGCATAAAAGAACTTCGTGGATACCGCTAGTATCAGAAACATTGCTTCCATCAGGTCAACATAAACACATAGTAGAATTTTTCTGACACCTAGTAGATGCTTTTAGGTGAAAATAACTTGTATTCGCATCGCCCTCTTTAATGTGGGTGTCACGCGCCCGCATAGCCCAGAAGCTTTCCTTAACGCGCAAGGCCCCGTCCAGCTCTCTCTGAGTGGAACCAATCCGGGAGATGTTTCCATTGGATATGGGTTTCCTGAGTAAGTTCTGCAACTTCTTTTCAAAGACATCACAATGCCTATCGGGGTGGTGGAATTTCTTGTTGCTCCAAGATCTCAGACCGGAAGCAACATGTTGGAGATTGTGGCCAACATCATCGTGGGAACTCTTCCAGACACATCGGACCACCCCTTCGCATTCCTAGTCTTTTGACCAGAACCTCTCAAATCTGAAGGGTCTGTTGGGATGTTTATTTTGTTCGCCTTGTGTATAATCAATGAGAATTGGACAGTGGTCCAAACAGTTAAGGGCCATGTGGCCTATATGAAATATGTTGAACAAATTAATCTAATCAGTAGAACCAAGAAATCTATCAAGACGCTCAGTGATGCGGGTGTCTTTAGTATTGTCGCAAAACCATGTAAAAGGATTACCTATATACCCCAGATCAACCAGGTTCACCCTAGTGACCGTGTCCTTGAAATTTGACACCGAGGCTGAGTGGCGGGTGATTCCGTCTCTCTTTTCCTTGTGGAACATAATATCATTAAAATCACCTCCGAAGAGAATAGGGCTCGGTAATTCTTGTCGCAGCTTGCATATAATATCACATGACTTCACCTTATCATTATGGGATGTCTATCCATAGAATCCCACAAAATTCCAGGGTGGGTGCAAGTCAGTTTGAACAGTCACCGCCACATGGTGCATGGAGAAAGACAGAATTTTAACGTCAATGTTATCCTTCCAAAGGAGACAAAGGCCCCCAGAATGGCCTTGTCGGGGCACCAAAAAGAAGACTTGGAATCCGCACTTCATAGAAATACCATCCTTGTTTTCCAGTATGGTTTCAGATAAGAAAACAATATCAGGGCGACTTTGGGTGCAATTGCGCTGAAGAATGCAAACCATTCGTGGGTTGTCATGCCCCCGACAGTTCCAGGATAACAAAATCATTGCTCTAGGTGGGGCTGGGTCTCGCCCGTCGCTGCCTTTGGTTCCTCCGGACTTGTTTCACCACTTATCGTTTTCCCTCTTTTGGTGGGATTCCTCCATGATTGGCATGTTTCATTTTTTCTTTTCTTGGCCCCGGGTTTAGGGTGTTCCGCGTGACCATCACTTTCTCCTCATTGCACCCTTTTCCATGTTCGATGGGTGTTTGGGCCCAGCATAAGAGTTCTCATCATTCCACGGGCCTCCATTGCTGTAATTCCAATTGCAGACGATTGTGGGTCAGGTTTCGCATCTGGTGGTTCGGTGTGCATCGGCATTGGCTTTGCGCATTTCCTTGGTGGTTCTTTTTGCTCTGTCGCCGACATTGTGGATGTCTAAGTATTGTCCTTAGGGGGGTTAGGAAGAGCTTAATTTTCTCTATGAGTGGGGAAGTCAGCCTTAGGGAGATCCAGGTGTCCAAGCATAAGGGTTTTTCCATGTGTGTGTTCTGCCTTGTTGGAAGGTGCCAACGTGAGACGGTCCCAGTCCTTTTGTTTTTCCGTATCGAGGATGAAAGCATATTTATTAGTTTTGGCATAGAGCCAATGGCCATATTGGAAGATGATGTTACCTGATCCCGTCTTCTGTTTTGTGGTTCATGTTCTTTCCATATGGCCAAGGAGACCACACAAAAAACAGACGATTGTGAGTTTCTAAAACTTGAATGCTATCCAAGTGTTGACGTCTTTGATTTTCAGGAACATTCCCCTCATTAGGGGCTCTGACACCTCAATTTACGCCTTGATCTAAACCTCAGGGCCTCCATTGAATTGGGTCTGTGCAATCCAATTCGAGAAAGTGGCCTAGACTGTCCCCAATTTCCTTCATGATGTGTTCTGTTCTTGCATGGACGGGGATTCCTTTAATTCATATCCAGAATGGGGAGAGGGTTAAATTCAATCACTGTATATCGTATCCCCCTTTGAATTCTTCCATTAGGAGGAGTTGATTATCGAAGTACCACAGTCTTCCACACAAGATTTTGTCCGTATCTTTCTCGTTAAAGAACTCAATGATGATTCGGTTAATACCCGCTTCCCGAATAGCCACTCCTGCATCAAGTTTCCAAATATACTATAGAGTGTTTTTGAGAGCCCCCTGATTTCGTGATCTCACAACCAGAACTAGAGACTTTGCGAACACTCGGCGCCTCAACCCTTCGTGGCGGGTTCTTCACGAACCAATCACTGTGCGAACCCCCAACTTCGCGAACCAATCATTGTGCGAAGCCCCAACGTCTCAGACCTTCGTTGTGGGTGTTTCGCGAATCCACCTCTACGTGATCACACAGCGCCCGCCAAATCATTGCGGGTCATCACCCCTCGGAAGAAACATCGCATCCACTCAGCATGCCTGAGGCTTCGTGCTGGGACCACGCTGATCAAACACCTCGCGAAGGCTACTTCGCGAGAGCTCAATCGCGGTGAAGCATCACGGAAAAAGTGGCGCGCATCAAGCCATAGAGCAACAGGATTTCGCACAAGAGTGGCACCGGATACCCGCCACCAATCCAATTCCTAACTTTGCGAAGCAGAGAAGAAATGAAAAATGGTGAGGAAATGCTCGAACACAGGTGCAGGACTCAAGACAAAGAACACTCGGGTCAAAAAGCAAGAGGAGATTACGATTAGGGTTAAGAGTTCCTTGGAAACAAGAAAAGGTATCCAGAAAAGAACTCTCGGCTCAAAATGTTGGTGAAGCTTGAAAAGTATGTGAACTAGAACCGCCCTTCCTGTCAGAGATCAGGCACCGTCGAAGGATGGCGGCGACGGGAAGAAATGCAAGAGCCTGTAAGTGGCAGGAGCTGTGCCAGAAGGCGAAATAGAGCAGGCGAGGAATCATGGGGAAAAGCGGACCACAGCTTCTTCACCGCGGATAGTTTGTGAAGCTGCACAGGAAAAAGGGGGGAAAAGGAGCCTCAAACACCGGCTCTGGAGCAGGATTGGTGACCCACAGAACTGAAGTGGGGGCACCGAGGGGGAGGAGCCGCCTCCGTGAACCGAACGGATAGGAAGACTGAAAACCTAGGAATACCTTACGAGGGAATGCTCTCAAGAGGGATAGAATTTTTTATTAAAAATTTTATTTGAAATATACCCCTTATTAAAAATAAATCATGCTAGTTTACCAAGGTAGTAAAATTAAAAAAGGTTGACTGTTAAAATAGTTTCCGAAATGATTGATTAATTATTAGTTATAACAATATGAGATATTGATACACCTTTTGAAACTACTCTAATAAGTCAAAAAATTTATAATTATTATCAAGTACTAACTATCAAAGTAAAATTTAGTTTCTTGAAATAGAACTTAAAACAGAGAAAGAATTAATTGAAAGACACAACAAATAAAACAAGCGAATCAGTCTCAAGAAAAGTTCTAATTCACTCCAAATTATGATCACTTTCCACCATGATATATATACATATATACCTTTGATACACATCCTAGATCGGGGATAACAACAGTACACAAGGTTGTCCCAGTCAAAAGATCTCTTCCACTGTTCTACATGGGAAAACAAACCATCAGGTCACTCAAGACCTCTTACACAACTATAAGTGGATGAAACAAGGTGTGAAGTATATTTGAGTGAGAATATCTTGTATCCTCTAGTTTATTATAGGATACATTGTGTGTTTTTAATACAACTACACATTCTTCTCCAAAAGATTAATAAAACAGAGCACATTAGAGAAATGATAATGTGAAAGGATTAGAAATTATTTGAGTGTTTTTATAAGAAGCTTTGGACTAGTAGGAGATAGAAAATGTGATTTTTGATTCCTCTTGGAGAAATAAAGTGTCGTGATTCTCATGTTATGGTATCCAGTTAAATGAGATGTGCTTTGTACCTCTTGTTATTTTTTCTACTGTGAAGATATTTGAGATTATAATATACAATATTTTATCCACCCTGAATCGAGAGTTCTTATTATGTTCTTCAATGTATGTTATCGCATGCATGTGTTCCCCTCTCATTTTTTCAATCTCTTATACTTCTTGATATTATCTGAAGCTTTAACACCACCATGTAATTTATCATGAAGATGTATTTTTAATGGTCAACATGGATCATGCTATCTATACCTCATACCTCACACACTCATGTGATATTTCTAAAAAAACAATTAATTATGTTTGTGTCATTAAATGAATCAAATATGGATGTTAGAAACAACATTAAAATTTAATTGAAAAAGACAGATAAATGTTTATGTATAAAAGAGTTTCATAGTTGTGGTGAGACAATCACAGTGAGACTGTCACAGTAATATAGTCATGGTACCATAGTTGCATTTGGATCTGGAACCATTAGGACAATTACAATGTCTGGTCCTTGTCTAATTCTGGAACTAGTAGCATAACTGTTGTGTCAGGAAAATAGTGTCTTGTTATGGTGGCTTTTCTGTAGTAAAGATTCTGAATGGTGTCTTGTAAATGGTAGCAAGGAAACTGTTTCCAGTCCTTTGAGAAAATCTTGAACTGGTAGCAATCATATGGTGTAACAGACATTGTGAAAATATGGAACTATTAGCAAGATTATGGTGTCACATACTTTGTGACAATCTGGAACGGGTAGAAAGCTTACAGTGTCATAGAATTTTTGAAAATTTTGAACCGGTTGCATGCTTACAGTGTCACATAGATAGTTAAATATCTATAAACCGTTTTAAGAAGTAATACCCATATAATAGATTAGTCTCCAGAATTGTCACATTAAAACAAAATAAAATAAAACTAACCATAGTTTACAAGATTAATATAATATTTGTGATATACGAAACACTATTTTTGAGAATTAAAACCTGAGGAGTCCAACATGATATTTAAAAAAATCCTTGAATATTATTATCTAATGTTTAATTATTCTACCCCACATCATATGTAATGGTTATGGCCCCATTTTCACCAAATAATCAATAGGTTGACATTTCAAATATATCAATGGAGCTCCTCTTCTTATATTCCATGGATTTTAGACTCTTAGACATGAATTTGAGGTGATTCTTCATGATTAGGAATAAATTCTTCTTCATGTTTCATCCTTATCAAAACTTCCATTGATATTATTTCTCCCAAAAAAATAATAACTATACAGATTATTTTGATCTTTGGATGGGTGTAATGAAGGGGTTTCAGACGTATATGACATGTATATATTGCTTCCTTGATTGGTTTAGCTCTCTCCATGAATGTTGGGTGGTTTATATATGACTATGATTAGTTATTCTATACATGTTTGATTACATTGTATTTCATGAATTTATAGAGTTTATAAATTATATTATAATCATGTTTAACTTATGAATAAGTCCATTGAAAGGTTTTTGTAGACATCTTTATGGTTTTTTATACATGAAATAATATATCTTCAATGGATTTTTCATAAATATTTTGTACTAGAATGAGATTCATTCCTTTTGATCATGATTATTAATTTGAGGCAAGTTTGAATTGGTTTTGATGTTAAAAAGAGGATTTATTTCATTTTTTATTTTAGAAGAGGAGTATTGTTTTTTGATCCTCATAAGGGATGAATGTAATAAATTCAATATTGTGATTGGAAAGATTATTTTTATGTAGTTTTATTTTTTGAAATTTTTTAAGTGATAAATTTGATTTTATTTTAATGGGTATCTTGATGATTGTATCATCATAGTTGTGAGTTCCTTTTTATTGTTATTTTTTCACACCTGTTTATAAATTTTGGGTTGTAAAAAATGATTTTTATGTGAAGCTTGGTTTTTGAGAATGGGTTGTTTCATGTAAGGGTGTTGTATGTGACATTATATTTTTTTATTATGCTTTATTGATGATCAAGTGACATTTTTTATTTATCACCTCCCCTTTAACAGGTCGTAGGAACCCATGTAACTGGGGGTCATTTTTAGTCCATTATAACATTATTGAACTAATTTTACAATAACAAATAATTAATACAACTCAATCACACTATCTATGTTGATGTAAATGTCTTACTAAGATAATGTGATGCTATTGATAGATTAATTATTTGAAGAATGTCTAGGAAAATCACATGTTAGGAATTATAAAGATTTACACGAGACATACTAATTTACACACCGTTTCAACTGTGGGAGTTCCAATTTACACATTGTTTCTATCAACTAACATCAATTTGGTTTTTTGTAACATTATCCCTTATTAAGGTTTATTTTTTTATTCCTCACAATAATATTTCCATTTTTGGTTATGACTTTACTATTTTTAATAAATAGTATTCCATTTAATTTTTTTAAATGATGATTTTTGAATAGATATGGTAGATATAATTGAAATAGTTTCTTTATATATTTTTAATCTATCAAGTCAACCTTCTTAATGGTGTGACGTTTTCTTACTTTTTTATTGTGTATTTAACCACTTGTAATATAAAAATTACAAAATATATTAACGGAATTTTTATTTATGTTATCGGGTTTTATATTTTTGTTTTCAAATAGACCAAAGTTTTCTTTACCAAATGGACTATAAAATTTGATTTGGAAAAAGGAATTATGTATGTTTCTTCTTTTTATAGTTATTTATATTAGGAAAACCTACATTATGAAAAGTATTCAGACTTTCCATAATGATAAAAATTTATAAATCGAATTTCATAAACACATCGGTTAAATAATAATGGTCTTGTTTCTCACATCTTGCACTGCATGCATGTATGGATATCTCATTTTTTTATACATGTGATATGGTTTTGATATCAGTTGGTTGATCATTAGTCCATCGATAGATTTTCCTTATATGGTTGTTGATAATTGTTCATATGAATATGTTTGAGCTATCCCTATGATTGATTCAATAATTACAGGATATTTAGGTATTGACCAATTAGGCATGGTGCATTTTTTTTGTCTACTTATACTATATGGTATAAGCAAATTGGTTGTTGTTGGCCCAAAAAATGTATATAAAAACTTCTAATCCCACTTCTAGTTGGGAAGATTTATTATTTATTAAAAATGATATAGAATAATTAAAAAGATAGATCCATAATATAGTTTACTTAGTTCACCCAAAATAGATAATCTTAAGACAATGAATGTCAATAATCCAATACAATAGAAGAACTGAATATCACAACTATTTGATAAAACACTTATAGCATTTGAACTGTACCTCATGATATACCACCATGAAAAAAATGAATTATCACTATTATCTACATAAAATGAAATGAATCTCTTCTCATGTCAATGATTTTTCCCTTATGAGTTGATAATTTCGTTACACCAAATGTGTCTTTCCAATATAGAATAATTTCCTAATGTTTTTGGAACACCGTACGGACTATAAATTTATTATGTCTCTTGGGTTACTGCCATATAACATTTTTTTTTGATTTTATATAATAAAATCACTTTTAAGGATAAGTGAGAACCAACTAACACCGTCCAAAATGAATCATCAGTTGTCCGAACAAAGACCCCAATCCAAGACGAGACCTACCCAAAAACCAAAACAAAACACCCAAATACTGACTTTTTTTACGTTTTTTTTAAAAAAAACTAGAAAACATTTAGGGAAAAAATATTTTTAAAAATGCACCTGAAAGGCGGCATCTCGGATGCTGCCATTGCATTTCGGGTGCAAGGCGGCATCCGCGATGCCGCCTTTCCCCTAAATTTTTTTATTTTACTTTTTATTTTTTTGTTTTGTTTATATATATATATATATAAACAAAACAAAAAATATCAGCAGAATTTCTCTGCTATTAAAGATCCAGCGGTACAACCATTACAGTAGTCTGGATTCTGACAGAAACCTTTACCCAGGCCTCCCTTTTATAAGAGGGCTTGCCCTGAAAATCATTCTGCATTTTCGATGTGGGATTCAGGTTCTCCCTTTCCTGCGCAGTACATTCTGCATTTCCGATGTGGGATTTTGTTTCAAGTACGTGAATTTGAAATAAAATAAAATAAAAACTATACGGCCAATGTAAATGATATTTTAAGCATTGATTAAACATATAATAATTAGTTGAAAACCAAAACAATCCTCAAAATGTTGAAGAAAAATAATCCATTACATTTCAAAACCGCCTACTTGAAACCTAAAAATGATTCATGTACGTGAATTTAAAGAACTATAAAATATAAACTATAAAAAGAATATAATTGAAACTTTAAACCTTGATTAAACATATAATAAATAGTTGAAAACAAAAGAAATTTCCAAAAAAATGATGATGAAAAGTAATTTATAAGATTTCAAAACCGCCTACTTGAAACATAAAATTTTTCAAGTATGTGAATTGGAAAGACCATAAAACATCAAATAGAAGACCAATATAAATGAAACGTTAAACATTAATTAAATATATAAGAAATAGTTGAAAACAAAAGTAATTTCCAAAAAGATGCTAATGAAAAATAATTTATAAGCATTCAAAACCTCCTAGATGAAACATAAAAATGTTTCAAGTACGTGACTTTGAAGGATTATAATTATATTACTAATTAACTAATTAATTATTATATAATTAATAGTTATATTAATAATTAACTAAATAATTATTATATAAGTAACAATTAATAATTAATAATTAATAATTTAATGAATAGTTATAATTAATATTTATATTACTAATTAACTAATTAATAATTAACAATTACTTATTAATAATTATTAATTACTAATTACTAATCATAATTAATAATTATAATTAATATTTATATTACTAATTAACTAATTAATAATTAGTAATTAAAAATTACTGATTAATTAGTTATAATTATTAATTATATTTCTAATTAACTAAATAACTATTATATATGTAATAATTATATTACTAATTAATTATTATATAATTAATGATAATATTACTAATTAACTAATTATTTATGACACGTTTAATTATTGATAATTACTAATTAAAAATTATAATAATTATAGTTAATAATATTATTACTAATTAACTAATTAACTATAATATAATTAATAATTATATTACTAATTAATTATTATATAATTAATAGTTATATTAATGATTAACTAAATAATTTCTGTATAAGTAATAATTAATAAGTAATAATTAATAATTATAATTAGTATTTATAATTAATATTTATATTACTAATTAATAATTAATAAATAATAATTACTAATTACCAATTAATGATTAATAATTATAAAAAATTAATATATCTAAAAATTCTATTATTAATTTACTAATTAATTGTTATATAATTAATAATTATATAACTAATGAACAGACTAACTATTATATAATTAATTATTAATAATTACTAATTAATAATTATAATGAATAATTATAATTAATATTTATATTACTAATTAACTAATTTATAATTAATAATTACAAATTAATAATTAATAATTAATAATTATAATGAATAAATGTATTTAAAAATTATATGACTATTTTAGTAATTTATTATTATATAATTAATAATAATATTACAAATTAACTAACAAATTTTTATATAATTAATTATTAATAATTACTAATTAATAATTATAGTGGATAATTATAATTAATAATGACATTAATAATTACTAATTAATAATTATAATGAGTAATTATAATTAAAAATCATATTACAAATTTACTAATAAATTATTATATAATTAATAATAATATTGCTAATTGACTAATTAATTTTTACATAATTAATTATTAATAATTACTAATTAATAATTCTAATTACTTATTATAATAAATTATCATATTTATAATTAACTAATTAATTATTATATAATTAATAATGATATTACTAATTAAATAATTATTTATTATATAGTTAATAATTATATAATTAATCATTATATTAGTAATTAAGTATTATATAATTAATAATTAATAATTACTAATTAATAACTAATAGTTATAATGAATAATTATAATGAATAATTATAATGAGTAATTATATTACTAATTAACTACATAATTATTATATAATAAATTTTAATAATTACTAATTAATAATTATAATGAATACTTATATTACTAATTAAATAATTAACTATTATATAATTAATAATTAAATTACCAATTAACTAATTAATTATTATATAATAATTTTTAATAAATACTAATTAATAATTATAATGAATAATTATAATTTATAATTATATTACTGATTAACTAATTATAAAAAGGGTCTCGACTCTATCTTTAGCAAAAAATTAACTAATTAAATATTATATACTTAATAATTATATTACAAATTAACTAATTAGTTATTATATAATTAATGATTAATAAACACTAATTTACAAATTACAAATTATATAGTTAATAATTATATTACGAATTAACTAATTAATTATTATATAATTAATAATTATATTTCTAAGTAACTAATTAATTATTATACAATTCATAGTTTTATAATTAATAATTATATTATTAATTAACAAATTAATATTTAAATATTAATAATTAGTAATTGTAATTAGTAATTATGATGAATAAATATAATTAGTAATTATAATGAATAATTATAATTAGTAATTATAATGAATTATTATAATTAATAATTTTAATGAATAATTTTAATTTATAATTATATTACTAATTAATTAATTAAATATTATATAGTTAATAATTATATTACCAATTAAGTAATTAATTATTATATAATAATTTTGAATAATTACTAATTATTAATTATAATGGATAAATATAATTTATAATTATATTACTAATTAACTAATTAACTATTATATACTGAATAATTATATTACTAATTAATTGGTTATTTATTATATAATTAGTTATTAATAATTTCTAATTAACTAATTAATTATTAACTAATTAATTATTAATTTTATTAATTTAATAATTAAATAAATTATTATATGTTTAATCCTTATTTTAACTTTAAATTATATCAGTTTTAAAGTTTATATTTTATAGTCTTTCAAAACCACATACTTTAATTATTTTTAAGTTTCAAGTAGGTGGTTTTGAAAGCTTATAAATTATTTTTCATGAATATTTTTTATGAAATTCTATTTATTTTCGACTATTTGTTATATGTTTAATTTGCGTTTTATTTTTATTTATAGCAGACTTATAGTTTATATTTTATAGGCTTTCAACGTCACGTGTTTGAAACATTTTTAAGTTTCATGTTGGTTGTTTTGAAAGCTTATAAATTATTTTTCATCAATATTTTTTATGAAATTCGTTATATTTTCAACTATTTGTTTTATGTTTAATCCATTTATTAAGTTTCATTTATATTTGTCTTATAGTTTATATTTTATAAGATTTCAAAATCACGTACTTGAAACATCTTAAGTTTCAAGTAAGTGGTTTTGAAAGCTTGTAAATTAATTTTTATCATTATTTTTTATGAAATTCGTTTTGTTTTCAACTATTTTTTATATGTTTAATTCATGTTTTAAGTTTCAGTTATATTGGACTTATAATTTATATTTTATAGTCTTTCAAAGTCACGTACTTGAAACAGAATCTCACATCGAAAATGCGGAATGTTTTGTACAGGAAATGGAGAACCAGAGTCCCACATCGGAAATGAAGAATGATTTCCAGGGTAAGATCTCTTTACCCGCACATCTGCCTCAGATCAGACATAGCCCTGTCCCTTCGCTGACCCTCGTCGAAACCCAAAGCATCTGCCACCACCACAACGAACCGCTGCCGGGGTCCAGCACCACCGCACTTGCCGGGAACCAGCACCATCGCCACCGGAGCACGCCGAGGACACCGGAGGGGGCCATCACCGGGCCAAAATCGGAAAAGTTGTGAAAAACACCGAATCCAAAACAGAAATCGTACAGATCCATCAAAGGTGGTGAATGACGGAAGGGGATTTATCAAGAGAGCTCTGGCCACAGGACCTGCAACCAAACTGAATCGGTGTAAACCAATTCGGAAGGACCGGGAGTAGAAACAACTTAGGACATCGCCAGCTCCGACTGATCCTGAGGTCGCCATCTGCGACTGCATAATGACCCGAGATGGAAGCGACTGTCTCGAACAGACCAACTCTGATGAATCTATAATGCCAAGGACCTGACGACAACCACCGAGCATAACCGGGAGCACATCGGCAGAGCTCAAGGGGAACACAGACAAAGAACCGCCGCATGCCCCAAGCGTTCCTAAGGTATCCCATTGCGACCTCGTAGTGACTCTGGGCCAGAGCAGAAGAGAGGAGGGCAACCACGAAGAAATCAGTCGAAGCCATCGTGGGAGCGGGAATGGAGACCTACCCTAAGCGTTTATAATTTATTCTTATTACACTCTATATTCGTCCGTTTTTATTCCATTTCTTTTATTTATTTTGATTATATATTTTTTAAAAATCTAATGTGCACAAATTTTGTCATGGGATATTATGAAATATTTCTAAAATAATTATAATTAATGCTTTTTTTTGAAAATAATTGGTTCTCCATAATAGTAAAAATATATTTTAAAATATAATCTGAAAACTGAATAATTTCAATGAAACACCAAACCACATTCCAAAGTAGGATATATTAACATTCCATAATGAAAATTATGGCCATCAGTTGATACAAAAACCATGTACCAGCTAGTGTTTGTTAAAAATTTACTCAAACATTGCTACATAAAACTGCGTGTCACTTTCTAGTTTTACATGACATAATACTCATGATAAAAAAAATCCCATAAATTAATCATGGATAATTTTTTCATAAAATTATGGTATTATAATCACATAATGACTGGATTGATACTATTCACCTTTGGTTGGAAAAATTATTCATGGTATTTTATCATCACTAAAATACACTCAAAGATGCTTCTAGAAAATCACTACAACATTATTCACCTTCAGCATCAGTTTATTAAAAACTGCACCTAAACATTGTTTATTAAATCATGAACCTTCTCCCCCACCCGACTCCCCCGACACCCCCCGACCCCCCCGACTCCACGATACTTGCGAACCTAGGCGTGACCACGACGACCCCCGCGACCCCGATGACCCTGACGATCCACGCGACCTCAGCAACCACGCAACCCCATCGCGCCCCCGACGACCCATGAAAGCCCTAGGAGCCCTCAACCTCAGCGAGCCCCGTGACCCCGGAGACCCCCTCAACCACAGAAACCCCTGCAACCCCCCCATGCCCTCGATGCATCTCACCGCCTCTCACTACACCTCTCCGCCCAAATAAGGTAATATTTACCAAGGATATATGGTTTTCATTAGCATGGTTGTGAGAAATTCTCAGTGAAATTATGGAATGATGATGATGATGTATGTTATATTTATCATGGTTTTATGTATGTGGTTGAAATGGTTAGGAGACACAATCAATGGCATTCTGGGATAGAGGTGCAGTAGGTTGTTCTGTAATTTTACATGTATTGTTTATAAAACGACATTTAGACACATTCCATCACATCATTACAATATTCCATTATTATTATTTTTATTATTAAATTGTGTTTTATTATTTGGTTTCTATATGTTCAGACTCTGATTTATTTTGTTGATATCACTTATTAATACTCCCATGAGACTTCATACTAGGATATGTACTCTCCCATGTCTAAATTTGACTCCCCCTATTGTATGTCGATAGCATCTAGCATACATGGGGGGTATGCTTGATGTCCCTTAACTGACCCTTTCTGACCATGCAATAGATTTCCAAATCAGTTGATGTTATATCCCCTCACTATCTTTTGAGTGTGAGGTAGAGAGATAGTGGGGATGAAATATTTGGCACTAAAAAACCCCATTAGAAGGCCTTCCTCCAGAACATGAACTCAAATAAAATTTATAAATATCCTTGGTAAAAGCAATGATTTTTGACATAATAAAAATTATATAATTTTGATTTGGTAATCATTGTGTGAGATATAAACATTTTCAATGGATGAAATTTATTATATTATTTTTCTGTAATCTTACACTGTGGTATATGTTTGTTCATTTGAGATTACATGTCCTTATATCATGACATGTGATCAACTCTCATGAATCCAAGAAATTTTAATAATTCATTTATTCCATGCTCATGTTTACCATAAACTTATGATCTAACCATTACAAGAATATTGATAAGTTTTGGGGGTTGAATATTTTATTTGAATTCCATATAGCTATGGTTTTAATAGGTTATCCCAATTTCTATAATTGAGACAAAATTAAATGCAAATTGAAAGGGTATATTGACAACAATAATTTATAGTTTTATTCTATAATCTATTTTTTGAAATTTAATATACACCATTGCATTTATCTTATGAATTTCATGTTTTCATTGAGTCTGGAAAAGAAAATACCTCACTCATAAGCCTTGGATAACCCTAGCTGGCAATCCTTTCAACTGATGATTCCTGGCATGTTTTGCATCTTAGTTACCCATGTATTTTTAAAGTATTTATACATGTTTAAGGTAGGATTTTGTTTCCATTTCATATTCCTAACTTCTATTCAAATAATATATGATTTATCAAGCCATTACCATAGTGATATCAATGTTATGGCATCATCTGTTTGTCCATATGTTTAGTTGTATCATGACATAAAAAACTATAGGGATGGGATCCTTGTTCTCATCTTCTTTTATGGATCTTTTTTAATTTACATGCTTTGGTTTTCTAGTGGGTGAGTTCACTATTTATAATATGCATTTATATAGGAAAAAATTCATTAAAATATTTATATTTTTTTCATCTAGTATATAAGAATCTATTTACCTATTTAGTAATAGTTATATGTCTTAATTTTTTTAATAGTTTTTAGGCACACTGTGATATACATGGAAACAAATTGGATCACATTACCAAGGAACACACCTCAGTATGCTAAGGGTTTTGAAGATTTTTTATATATTTTGATTTCCAATCGATCTATTGAAGGGAGAATAAGATGTCCATGTCCTAATTGTAATTTTAGATGATGGTTGGAGAGAGATGAAGTTTATGAATATTTAATATTGAAAAAATTCCCTACTCAATATTTTTGTTTGATTTGGCATGGATATTCGAACATTATAGAAAAGTTGATAACTGATGTCAATCCAAAAAAGATCTCCCCACTTCTTTAACAATGGAAAATGAAATGCATAACCTTATAAATGATGAATTAGGCATTGCAAGACACCAAAGTCAACATCAAAATATATCATTACCACCAAATGAAGGTGCTATAAATACCAATGTGACAAGTGATGTTTTTGAGACACTAGGACAACTAGATCAAGATGGTAACATATCATTGGATCCTTCTTTTGATTTTGTGGAGAATAATGTAAGAGAAGACATCATTGAGGAAAATATGTTTCATGGTTTAGTTGACGATGAAAATCAAGAGTTGTATAGTGGATGTTAAAAGTATTAAAATCGTTCTTTTATGATTAATATGCACCATATCAGATGCCATTGTGGAATTAAAAATATAGAAATGTCCATGTTATTGGAATTGTTACATGACACATTTCCTGAAGCAAACCTCCCTGAGTATTTTTATGACATGAAAAAAGTTGTTAACAGGATTGGTCTGAATTATATAAAAATATGTGTGTGTCCCAATGATTGTATGATTCATTGGAATGAGTATTCATGTATACAAGATTGTATAAAATGTTCTTCTTTTATATGGTAGTTAATGGGTGATGTTAGAAGTCTGAATCAACATACTACCATAAAGAAGAATAAAAGGAACACACCTAAAAAGGTTTTTCATTACATTCCATTAAAGACTTGATTCTAAAGAGTATTCGTGTCATTGAAAACCACCGAACACATGAAGTGGTATTCTATATATAATAACAATTATAGGTTAATGTGACATCCACAAGATTTAAAATCATGGAATAAATTTGATTCACTACATCCAGATTTCTTATCATATCTTTGGAATGTTTGATTGGAATTGGCTGCCGATGGATTCATCCTATTTTGGTACTTTTAGTACCAGTTATAGAATTTGGATAGTTGTTTTGATCCCTTCATATCTGCCTCCATGGATTTGTATGAAACAAACACCTTTTATCATTTTGATGATTATTCATGGAATAAAATGCCTGGAAATGATATTGATGTATACTTGAAACCTTTAATTGAATAATTACAGGAGTTATAGAGCAACAGTATTGTGACATATGATGCTTCTTTTAAAATAATTTACAAAATGAATAACGATCTAATTTGGACTATTAGTAACTTCCCTGAACATGGAAATTTTTCTTATTGGAACACTTATACAGGTTTGGATTTTCCTATTTGTAACTTTGATTTTGAGTCCAAATGGCTACGTCATTATAGAAAATGGTGCATCTTGTGCCATCAAATATTTCTCGATGCATCTCATAGATTTAGGTTGAACAGATCATAATTCAATTATTTCATTGATTCTAGACCACCTCCAAAGTTGTTAACTAGTTCTAAAATATTGGACCAACTTGGAAATGTTGATTTTTTTTGGGAAGGTGCATCATTTGAATGATAGATGTAAACAAGTTCGAAGTGCATCTTGATGTGAAATTTGAACACAAAAATGGACGAAAAAAGGTATATTCTTCAAACTTCTATATTGTGAATTTAATTTGTTGCAGAATAATCTTGATGTGATGCATATTGAAAAGAATGTTTGTCAAAATTTGATATTTACATTTCTTAATAAGCATGGAAATTCGAAGTATCTTCTCAATGCTTAGAAATACTTACAAGTATTGAACATAAAATGTGATATCTATCCAAATGATAATAAAAATTATGCTCTGAAATTTTTTGCAAATGAAAAATTTGGATAAAAATACACTCCATAAAATTTTAAAGCATGTGAAGATATCTATTTAGTATTAAAGTAGCATATCAAGCTGTGTTGACTTAAATCATCATAGGTTACATGGATTAAGAAGTCACAATTCAAATATTTTGTTACAGTAGTTACTACCATTGGCATTGTGTACATTATTACCTAAAAAAGTTATTGTTTTTTTACTCCAATTCTGCACATTTTTTAGACAACTATGTGAGAAATCTCTACATCCATTTGACCTTGACAACCTTCAGGATTGGTTTTTATTGAAACTTCGTACAATAGATATGATCTTTCCTATATAAGTTTCTATTTTCATGATGCATATAATTGTGCATTTGGTTGAGGAAGATAAAATAGGAGTGCCCATACATTATTGACTGATGTATCCAATTGAGTGGTACTATATTTATATGTTTTTCAGTTTTGTAAAAATTTTCTTGGAACTTAATTAAATCCATATTTATGTTTTTTTATTTTATTTCATAGATAACTTCGGCATTTTAAGTCATACGTGAGATATAAATCTCAACCTGAAGGCTCTTTTACTGAAGGCTATTTATCAGAGAAATGTCTTATGTTTTGTTCTAGATATTTGGATGATATTAATTCAAGATTTAATTGAGTTGGAC
This sequence comes from Viscum album, assembly GCA_963277665.1. NCBI lineage: Eukaryota > Viridiplantae > Streptophyta > Magnoliopsida > Santalales > Viscaceae > Viscum > Viscum album. The sequence goes on from OY728158.1 coordinate 1,604,632,046, forward strand.
AGGTTAATGACACATAGACTAAATATAAAATATATGGGAAATCAAAAATATTTCCTGCTATTTTGGTTGATCAGTTAGGTGGACCTCAAATGTGACACTGACAAAAATGGAATTATTACAGGCACATAGATATGTGCTGCTAAATAGTGAAATTGAAAATCCATTTATTGAAGAGTTGATGATATAAAAAAATAGAGGAATGAGAGGCCAAACATGAAATGATAAATATATAATGAAATATGTTAATAAAGAGCTTGTAGAATGGTTTGTATGATGTGTAGGTTCTTAAATATTGAAATTAATATGGATATTATGCAGAAAAATATATTTTGTATATCTAATAATGATTTTTTAGATCATGAATACTGATACTCGATCATATTTGTCAGATTATTTTCCATTTCTTGCTCAAGGTCCTCTAAAACATGTTATAATGTTCGATACATACAATGTGAATGGATTTAGATTTCATATAGTCGATCAAGAAGAGGGTTTAAAAACATAGAATAATTGGATATTTAAATTTTATGAAGTGGAATACTATATAAAGATGACTAATATTATTGAATTAAACTACAATGGTCATTTTTCAGTTGTTTTATTCAAATGCAATTGGGTCGATATTATCAGAAGTTTTAAAAGATATTCCTTGCAATTTACTTATGTAATCTTCTCTTACATGATGGTTGTTGGTGATTGTAAACTCTATGATATATATATCTTATCATTATAAGATATAATGGTATATTATGCGAATGATGTTGTTAATAAAGGGTGGAGTGTAGTTGCTCATGTAAAACAAAGAGATTTGTGTGATATGGATGATGAAGTGGAATATTTGACCTATGACATTAAATCTCATCAATAACAAGAAACAGACATATTTGTCAACTATAATATTGAAAATATTAGACTTGAAAGGTTGGATGAAGTGGATTAAGTAATGGAGTAGGAAACCGACATGATTGAAGGGGAAAAATATTGTATGTAAAAATATGCATTCGTTTTGAGACCAGTTATTTCATTTGTGTAGTCATTCATTCTCATGTTATGTAAATTTTGTTTGTTAGTACTGTGCATCGGTTATCATTTTTAGTTTTTTTATGTACATAATTATTTTGAAGTATATTTTCTGAACTTAATTTTATTGTATTAAATGGAAAGAACTCCAAATAGGAAGCATTATACTATTTCATCGTCCACTTCGACAGATTACGATCCATTTATCTCCCTCCCTATGACATCTGAGTCACCATATGCTTTCCCCTCTACACCATCTCCCCCCAAACCATCTCTTACATGCTCAGTGAGTGTCCCTTCAACATCTCAGTCATCACCACCCCCTTCAGCAGCCTCAGCTGTGAGGGAGCAGTGCACCACTTCTAGTTCTTCCAAGGGATACTGGAGGGTGACTTCCATATGTGTAAATTTTAATATGAATAAATTTATTGCACCTTTTTAATACCAAATGTTTCTTCATTAAAGATGAAAAAAAATGAAATTATGGCGAAAAATATAAAAATTGCAGATGTATGGAATCAGACTAGAGATAATATCATTTTCTCATTTGATTCATATGGGGTCCCTACGGATGAGGCCTTAGGATTAATTGGCCAGATTCTAGGCCAGCTAGCTACAGAGACAGTTCCCTTCCTATTTCATATGATGATTGGAGGCATATTCCTTCAAAATGAAAAAATGATGTTTTTGATTCCCAAATAAATTTAATTTCAATACATTATTGTATAATTTAACTTCATTATGTTATTAAATTATAATATTTCAAAAATGAATTTTTGTGTACCGATCTTTTTCCACATTATGGTTGCTGAGGTGCTAGCATGAAGGTGGAAATTAATAAATCTAGGAATGAAATGGAATGAATTTAAATGGAGATTGTGGATATATTTCAGCGATAGTTCGTTGACTACCCAATAGATGTTTGAAAAGCTATGTGATGGGGAACAAATATAGCAATGGAATGTTATTATTGACAGACATCATGATGAGAAGATGATGGTATTTAAATACATATTATTATATAAATATCATTTTACATTTATACATGTATATAAAGAGGAAATGACATTGAAAAAATTACTATTACATTACATTTTATTTATTTCAGGATCATTCAAGGAAGAATGCATTAAGCTGGTCTAGGTAAGTCATCCCTTACGCTACAGGGTCAAAGAGTTCTTCTAAACGCTGATCGGCTATGGTAATCTTTTCATTAGTTTAAATATATATAATACAATATTATCTATTTAATAAATTAAATTGTTGATATATCATTGTTACATGCAGTCACAAATTTTAGTACACCCAGCATCCCGAACAGAAGTGTAGTTGAATGTTCAAAAAAATATGATGTAATTTTTGTTAATGAGCATGCCAAATTAATTGGGGTATGAACTCATTTTCCATTATAATAACATATTATAAGTTGTCACTATGTTAATATATTTTCTCTTAATATGATTGATATATGATTAATAGGTAAAAATTAAAGAACAATGGGATTCCAATCCTGCGTAGTCCTACTAAGTCTCTTAGGATGACCCAATTGCTAAAGTTCGCGGGAATGAGCATCACGATCGAGTGTGCAGGATGAGTTGGTGTCCTGTACCATATGAGGTCTTTAGTAGGCCCCTGAGTATTGTAGCTTCATCTACTCATGGTTTTAGTCATTCCATAACCCTAGATACTCAAAGAGAGATAATTTCTCTAAGAAACATAGTTCAAGAAAAGGGGACTCAGATATCCTCTTTTCCTAAATTTGTGATTGATTTATATCATAAGATGATCAGATCTACCCCTGGTGGTATTGCATCAACTTGTGTTTAGAAGTAAAATCACCAAAATTCAAAATCAGTAATTTTCAAACATTTCTTTTTTTTATGTTTAAATATAAATATACTACAATATTTAATTTTCAATATAATGTTCTGACAGGTGGTAGCTGGAAGTATAGATGGAGGTGGAGAGGATGATGAGCTATTTTCATCATCGGACAGTGATTAGTGGTATGCTGATATGTTGGAAAATTATTGTAACAATCAGTTTGTATATGTATCATGTGTGTCACCGAGTTTTCACTTATCATTTTCATGACCTAGTATTTTATTGATTTCTCATCTTTTTTTTATGTATTATGAACCCGGGAATCCAAATACACTTAGAATTTATGAACCTAATGTTGTATTAATGAATAATTATATTTATTAATCATATCCTCAATAACCTAGATAACTCTCTCTATCAATCCATCCATACATGGATGATAATCCAAACTTATTTTTTCAATGGAACACATAACCTTTTACAAACCTATAGAAAACCTGGATGTGAACCTTGGGTCCCTATTAAAAAACTCATAATGGGAAACCCATGAAGTCTCACAATCTCTCATCCATCCAAATATATATTATTATTAAAAAGGCCACTTTAAAGGGAAGTTGAAAACCAAGTTCACATGACAAATCACTATGTTCTAAAAGAGCTCACAGAATTACAAAAAACAAGACTTAGATGGATTGAGTTATCCACTTTATATAATTCCCAGTGCAAGTTACCTACCTGAGTTTTTGGATCCTCCCTGATAAGGACTTCGAGGTGGGACACCATCCTGTCCATTGTCTGGATGACCTCTTCCATGATGATTATGCCGCGGTTGAAACCCTGAGCAACAGTTCGGTCTTTCTTGTCAATCCACTCATATATATCATCAGAGACCTCCCCCTACACATGTCTTTCATAAATTTTTAAAATATCCTCCTCTGAGGCATTTAGTCTAATGACTTTTCCCAACATTTCTTCCTTAGAGTGAATGATGAGTTTCAAACAGTCCCTTACCTCATCCTCCCTCACTCCCGTGTCTCGACTTGAGACACCACTGTCCCTGTCAATTTTTCTTTTGTTTTCTTTACTTCTATCCTCTTTGGCTGACCTGGTTTCCATCGGTTTTGGATAATGAGAATAGTCTTTGTGTCCCTTGGGCTTTTCCCCTGGATAATAATGCATTTAAATGCATCATTTTTACCTTTGTTCCCTTTCTTCCTTCTTGGGCTATGGGGGCCATTGCCAGAGGCGAGGTCCAAGCTTTCCGAGAAGTGATGGTTTTGACCGTCATCACCTGAGTCATCATCCACATGCTCCTCATCCTGCATTGCCATACTATCAAAGCAATTTTTCAGAGTCACCCACAATTCCTCTTTGAACCTAGTTGGAGCGTTTGACTTGCCTTTTTGGGAAGTGATGGGAATTTTTGGGTCAAAGTCTCACAATCTCTTAGAAATACAAGTCTCTGTAGTTCCCCACATGTATCATTTTCTTGATAGGTAATAAAAGCATTGTTTTTTTAAGTAGATCAATGATCACCCAAATCACATCATCCCAATTAGGATTCCGTGGGAAAAAATAATGATGTCTTTAGAAATATCATCCCATGTTCATTTTGGAATGGGTAAAGGATGAAACAAGCCAGTGGGTTTCTAGTGTTCCACCTTAATTTTCTAAAAACAAAGACACCAAGTGACAAAATATACAATTGGCCACCTCATCCACACCCATCAATGCTTACATCTCATGTTGTGACACATCTAGGTAGCTCTAGGGTGTACAGAACAACACAATCAATGTCCATTTTCATCAACTATTACCTAAAATAAAATGGAACAACTAACCTATTATGGAAGCACAAAGCTCCACTGGGTGACCAACACCACTCACCCGAGGTCTCCCCACCATAAAGGATTTTACTATAGCATTTTATCTTGGTGTTTTCAACTATTATTGCTAAACCCAATCATTAAAGGATGAATCAATATTAATCAAATCCAAGAAAAACATTCCACCAATTTCATCCACTAACAATATCATATTAGAAAACAAACTCATAAGACACCACTTCATAAATGATTCCATCATGGCCCGTGTTAGTAATTTTATTCTTAATGAATCGAAAACCACATTCAGTTTTAAAAATCCACAAAAACGTCTAATACTATCATCTTATTTCTTATAAATAGAATAAGAAAAGACCACAATGACATTCTAGGATGATTAAATCATTTCACCTTAACATCTACAAGATGAACTTTTATTCCACTAACACATTAGGTGTTAGTTGATAAGATGGAATAGAAATGGAATTCATATTAGGGATAAGATCAATTGTAAAATTGACCTCTCTTTGTCATGGTAAACAAGAAAAATCATCCAAAAATAATTTGGGGAATGCACACACCATAGCAGGAAGTTAACATCCGAAAAAATGTTCATTAACATCATGAAAAATCATTGATAACTAGAATTATATTACGAAATTATAAGGAACAAGAAGCCCCCCCCCCCTTCATGATATAACATCCCACTCAAAATAAAAATCACGAGTTACACCATTAGAATATAAAAAACTGTACTGAATGAAGATAAATGTCTACATGGGACCTAATGTTGATCATTTAATCTATTCTAAGAATCAGTTTGAAGATGTGAACCTCAATAATTTAAAATCCACACACCACCTTGAAGTCATCTATTATCACCTGACTTGTTATAAAATTGAAACCAAGTTCATACCTCTTTTCCAATGGTGTGAAAAGATAAAATAAGAATGACATTAGTTCTATAATTAATTCCAAAATGTAAAATAACTTTGAAAATATAAAGGAATGATTAGCACACGTATCAAAAAATATTGATCCATAAAATATTAAATAAGCAATGTACCTATAACAGTAGTTAGACCTTCCTTATATTTTTATATCACACACTATTACATGAAAATCCATCTAGAATTAGGAAAATAAAAATCCCCCTGGCCAAAGGATGAGACCCACGATCCTTAGAATCATCATTATGAACCTTTGAACCCTTGGAGAAAGTGGATCCTTCCTTATAGACACAGGATATCCATTAACAAAAAACACATTAGATGTCCAAACTGTCCACAATGATTACAAGTAATAGAATCCTCCACACAATTAGGCTTTTTATGAACACACCATCCACACTATTTTAAAAAATCTTTGTCATACCCTAATGATGCCCCTAAAAAATCCTAAATGAAACTGAACCCCCTTGCATATTCTTTTCTGCAAAAAAATACACCATGGTTAACAACCCCTCCAATTGAAGCTCCACCCAAACCTGTCTTTCTAGATTTATATGCCTAATTTAGACCTTATTTTTAGTCTACCTCTATTAAGGTAAGAATACACATGATAGTCAATATTTATTGAATATCTGGGCCCAATCCTAAATCAACCCATTTATCCTTTAGATACTCATTAATGACTAGCTTCGGTGCTTGATTCACCAAATCTGTAATTTGGGGGGGAATACTCCATAACGGTACACTTCCCTTTCTCTACTTGTAGAAACTACTGATAATTTTCAAACCCATTTCCTCAGGCTAATACTATTAGTTTAATATTTTCTTGAAATAAGTCGAGGTAATTTCATTATGAATATTAGATTGCACGATAAAGTCCCGCAATCTACTACCTGGTCCTTCGATCATATACAAAGAGAATCCAACCTTGAAGTCTTTATGAGTATTTTAGAAATTGAGGATCTTCTAAATCTGATCAAGCTATAGCATAGATTCCTAGGTTTCCCAATCATCATAGAAGATGAGTGGATTCTTCTTACAAAATTCTTATCCATGATCCACTTCTTGTCCTAATTTCCTGACACCCACATAACCCAGAGTTTCAATTGTATGGTTTACAAATTCAACCAGAGAAGGTTCCACTGAAGGATTCACATGTATATTATATATCAAATTTTACTCTATCATCAGTGGCCGTCTTTATTGGGAGGAGGAACGAGTGGACTATGATTCACTGTCATGACCCCACCACTTCAATCACATCCATGGGGTCTGACATGAGTTTCAAGTTTAAGGAGATGTTTCGAATTTTTGGATAATAATTGGTGTAGGGTGGAGATATGTTGTCTCAATAATAATATTCCAACATGCATGATACTACATAAAAATATAAGAAGTGAAAGGGCCTTCATACATGGAGTGGAGTCTACCCTTGGCTGATATAATATAGCACATTGTATAACTCATCAAATATAGGAACATATAGATTGATGGGTAACTCATATCAAACATCAACACATTAATGATGGTCCATGAACACACCTCAATGTGTGCATCCCTCACATGAAGATTCCACTTATAGATCAGTGTGGATATTACCCTCGTGAGCCTGAACATGGGATAATTAGAAATTATTTTATATCCCCACAATATACACTATCTATTAAATAGAATATTTATGTACATTTTCTCCTTCCCCATTCGAATACACATGGGAATGTGTTCTTCCACCAAAATAGATTTTTATCTATATTGTTCAGGAAGTAGTTCGACTACTTCTTTATTGGGATGTCCTTTACACTTAACTTGTTTCATTGGTCCCTTTCACCAAACATGGGAATTTCTAAAAAGAGTTCGAATTTTTTCTAGGTCCTCCCACACATTATCTATAGGGAAGAACTTATTATATATCAAACATTGAATTATAATCTCAAAAAATTAGTAATGATCCCATATGAAGAAATGGTATTAATTATGGATTGAATATTACACGTCGTTTATGACTTTATGATTAAAATGGCGTGGAAAATCCCTGCTTGGAATGAGCTTCTTATTTTATAACTCTCACAGTGAAATATTTAGACCACAATGTGGTATCCTATAATATCATATTTCTAAACAAAACCATATTCTTTATATCTATTATGTTTTTCCAAATTGAATAATTATAAGGACCCGACCTTATTACATACATAATCTTGAATTTTTTCAAAAAAACAATTCCTTTTACATTTAGGATGTTTTCATGTTTAGAGATTTAGAGAATTGGGACATAATACATTCATAACATTGCACATTGTTATAGAGAGGATACCATAAAAATAGTTTCCATTTTTCTAAAATTTTAAAACATTAAAACATAAAACATTATTCCTTGACCATTCATCAACATTTATCATGGAATCCATCTTTTTTTACACATCCATTAACCTGTGAAAATCATTTAAAATATGGGATGATCACAACAAACATAATAAGGGATATAAGAAGAAGGAAATAACACATTAGTCCATGAATAAATGTAATGTATGAAAGAATTTTCAAAAGACATACTTACTGTAGGTTCCGGGCGTAGCAGAAGCACGTTGGTGGGTTTTCCCAACATTAATTTTAGCGTTAATAACGATCAATTTGAGATCCTTCGCAATAATAAAATGCCGGATCTTTGGAATACAAAGAATAAAAAAAATAAAGAGGGACCCCAGAACCATAAATACAGAATCATCATATGTTGGTTATAATTAATTTAATTAATTGAAAAGAATTACCTTGATGGAATTCTTTCTTTGTTGATGTCTCCGGTCAGGATCTGATGTGATTCATCATTGTGTCATAGAAGCCATGTGTAGACTTCCTCTATTGGTGATCTAAACGTGCACCACATATTTATGGACATCACCAAAGGAGTCTCCGGGTGCTAGCGTGGAGAAGCCTTTGCCTGCATTTTCCGACTTAGATCACTTTGATATGATGGAAGAGGATCTCTCTCCATCTTGAGAGCATTCATGGAGGAAGGAGTTCTTTTTTCCTTGAGTGAATTCCACAGAATTATTATGCACAACAATTCTCTTTGGAAAAGTGTTGTGGTTGTGAGGATATTTGTAATCGAGTTTTAGGTTATAGAGTTATGACAATAAATAAATGTGTTACGCATTTTATTTATTTCATTAAATATTATTGAAAACCCCCATGTCAAATGATTAATTCCTTGACACGTGTCCATGGTTATTATAATAAATATCATTTAATAAAATGATATTATTTCCTCAAAATCCTGAATGGAAAAACTACATGGCGTGTAATCATTAATACATGGAGTGTACTCATTTTCCCTGAAAACTACACAGGATGTACATTCAATGTACCTGACGTGTTTATCTTATTTTCATTTTTCTTTTTATCCTCCAACACATTTGTTAGACCTTGAGTAATGGATATTTATTTATTACATAAATATTACTGCATTACTCGCCAATAAATATATATTATTTAACCCACAAAATATTCTCTTGAATAACTAGTATCGAAATAAATGCGATTAGGAATCCTTAAATAATTATTAAACCACAGTTAGGAATAATATTTATTTAACTTGTTAAATTAATATTTAACTGAGATACATGTAATAACATAGTGTGTGAATCTCTAGGCCCTTTTTCTCATTGGCATTAGGGGGAACCTGCATAAAGTCCAGGGATAGCATCTAGAAACACGCCAAGGCACCCATAGAGAAAGACGTTAACACCGCAATGACATGAAACCTCATATGAATGCTTACTGTGTAATATAAACCCTTTGTCAATATATCTCAAATCAAGCGGGTAACATGATAGTCCCATCAACCCATGTGATCAATTAGTCTTTCTTCGACTTTCCGAAATTAATCTCTCCCATTTCTTACCCTTGCCATGGATATATTTAAACTATATCAATTCCATAAAAGGGCCTGAGATATCTACTTCTGTTATGGAATAGAAGGGACAAATCCTTTCTCGCATTATCTATTAATGTAGTACAACTCATGATGCACCCAACGAATCCTACTTCACTACGAACAGTGTGTCATCACAGTTTTCGTAAAAAAATCTATGTGCATGAGTTGTGATACACATTAATAATAGTATTAATGTCCATGTAACAATACACATGTCCGTAGTTAAGAACATCTGATGACACTATGAAATGTGGATTTGCTACTGACATGTCATGTTCTAATAATATCCTCCTTGATATTACCAATGGTGCACACCATGATAAGGAGCCTCAATTTTTTAGGAGTCCTCATCCCTGATGGCCTGTATTATTTATATCCCTCAAATAACATCATCAAGCCAAAGAACTTATATTCAAGAATAGAGTTATGCCACTTCCGGTTTCTGATCATAGAAGGGGTCTTCTATGACCCTTTAATGCAACAACTATCCTTGGGACAATACCACTTGTATTGTTATGTAGAAGAACAATAAAGATGTGATAATGTGTTTATTTAATGAATAATGTACAAAGTAGTTGCTTCTAGAACACCAACTCCAATAGACTTCCATTTAGACTAGAGAAAACTACTAACCTTTAACCCACTATCTCTCACATGATATTCATGCTTTTGATGACATAGGCCTTTAGTTATGGGTTCTACCACATTCTCTTCTATGGACACTCTACTCATAGAAACATCAACCTTTTGATAAAAATTCCTCAAGAGGTGATACATTCAGAGTATGTGCTTTTTCCGTTGATGGGACCTTGGTTCTTTTGCAAGATCCACCACTTCATTATGATCACAATACAATGTGATTGGATCTTTACTACTAGGAACCAAATCAAGCTCCTAGACAAAGTACCGAATAGATCTGGCTTCCTTGGATGCATCGGAAGCAGCTATATATATAGAATCCACTGTAGAATCGACGACAACTGGCTCCTTTGATCTCTACCAGCTCACAGCCCCTCTATTGAGACAGAAAACATATCCAGATTGCAACATCAGATCGTTCTGATCTGTCTAAAACTAGCATAATCATTCCCTCTGATGAAAAGATCCTCGTCTTCTCCATACACTAGGAACATATCCTTATTTATTCTCATATACTTAAGGATTTTCTTAACAACATCCCAATGTTTTTCTCCTAGATCTTCTTGATATCAAACTACCATGATTAGTTAATAGGAAACATCAAGCCTGGTACATAACATGGCATACATGATGGTTCCTATAGCTGAAGCGTATGCCATCCTACTCATTATATCATTCTCTTGTTGTTTCTGAGGACACATTTACTTATAAAGATGTAGGCCATGTGACACTAGAACCAATTCCATCTTGGATTGTTCTATACTAAATATCTTTAGTATCTGGTCAATGTATGTACCCAGAAATTTTCCATGAAGCCTCGTGGATCAATCACAAATGATTTTAAACCCTAGAATGTAGGCTCCTTCACCTATTTCCTTCATGAAGAAACACTTGTAAAACCAGTCCTTAACTGACTGTAAGAATAGTACATCATTTTCAATAAGCAATATGTTGTCAAAATATACTACTAGGATAACAATCCCATTCCCACTAAACCTCTTATAAACACATGTCTCACATTTGTTCTTAATGAAACAAAATTCCATTATGGATTCATCAAATCAAATGTTCCACAACCTGGAGGCTTTCTTTAATACATAAATATATTTCTTTGACTTGCAGACCCATTTGGCTTCATCTTGTGTCAAAAACCCTTCTGGTTGTTTTATATAGACATTTTTCTGAAGGTTCCATTTAAGGAATACTGTTTTGACATCCATTTTCCAAATCTCGTATTCATGGTAAGCTGTTATGGAAATTATGATTCTTATGGATTTAAACAGGGAAACTGGAAAGATGGTTTCATCAAATTCAATTCCTTGATGTTTTCTGAATCCTTTAGCCACTATCCTTTATTTATAGGTGCTAACATGACCTTCCATGTCCAGTTTTCTCTTGAATACCCATTTGCATCCAATATGCTTTACATAAACTAGCTCATTGACTAGAACCCAGACTTCATTCTGATACATGGAATCCATCTCATAATTCATAGATTCTAGCCATCTTACAATATCTGATCTTTCTAATGCTTCCTTATTGGAGATAGGTTCATCATTGTCCAAAAATAATCATTCACCATCCTCGGTGACTAGGAAACCAAATCTCTCCGGTTCCCTTACCTCTCTTATGCTCCTACACAGTTCTTCTATTTCTGGAACCTCTTCCATAGCGACATGTGGAACTTGTTCCTATAACAACTCTTGTGTATCTTGAGAATCATGTTTGTTGAATTCAATCATACTCACACTATCCTTTTTTGAGGATGTGCTCCCTCAGAAGAAAGGCATATTGTCTGGAGACAGTCACATTCTTGTCTGAATGGTTATATAGGTAATTTTCATTCATTTCCTTAGGATATTCTATAAAGATACACTTCATCCCCCAGGGTTCTTGTTTTCTTCCTGAGAAGGCCTTAACAAATTCCTCACATCCTTATACATGTTTGTGCGAAAAAATTGGTTTCTTTCCATTCCATAACTCGGAAGGGACTTCCATTTTACGCCTTGGTTGGGACTCGAATTAATGTGTATGCTGTAGTCTGTAATGCATATCCCCAAAAGGATAATGGAAGATCTTCATGACTCATCATCGACCTCACCATGTCCAACAATGTGTGGTTTCTCTATTCACTCACACCATTCCACTGTGGTGTATATGGTGGAGTGAGATGAGACAGAATCCCAGAATCCCTTAGAATATCGATGAAATTTTGGTTCAGATATTTTCTACCTCGATCCGATCAAAGCTTCTTTATCATCTTACCAAAATGATTCTCCACATCATTCTTGAATTCCTTAAATTTATCTAAGGCTTCTAACTTATACCTCATTATGTAGACATAGCCTTATCTACTCAAATAATTAGTAAATTTAATGAAGTAAGAATATCCACCTCTAGCTTATACTCGATGTTTTCCCCACACATCCATGCTCACCAATCCTAGAAGCTTTGTGTCCCTTTCACCTTGTCCACCGAAAGGCGGCTTGGTCATTTTACCTTGTAAACAAGCGTGAAATCTATCAAGTGGTTTTATCTCAGTAGAGTCTAAATAGCCTTATTGGAAGAGCATTGTCAAGTGTTTCTCATTTACATGACCAAGACGGTGATTCCATAACTGGGTGATGTATGAGTCATGTGAGTTTTTTCCATTATCAATTGCAAACACTTGGTTTTCGTAATTTAATACTTACAAACCATTATTTAAATGCACCATACCATAACATACATTGTTATTATATAAGAGACAAACCTTACATCCAAACATGAAAATAAATCCCCCCATAACCAAACAAGATACAGAAATTATGTTCATGGTAATGCTAGGCACATAATAACAGTTATATACAACCAAAATCATCCTAGTTGTCAATGAGAGGTGGTAATCTCCAATAGCCAATGCAGCCAACCTTACACCATTGGCAGCTCAAAGATCCACCACTCCTTTGGAAATCTTTATAAATCAACTTGGTTCCTGTATTTGAATATATACGTGATCCCAAAAGCAGTATCTAATACCCAATGTGTAGAAATGGAATAATTACACTCGATAATGAATGCACCATTAGAGTCCCCACGCTTTTGAGTGCAGTTCTGATTCCATTGACCTTTCTTGCCACATGCAAAACATACTTCCTCCCTTTCCATTCCCTACCTCTGGATCTTACCCTTCTTGGAGGGATGATGCTCAGGGGCTTCAGACCGTTTATAAGTATTTGGCCCCTTTTCCATGTCCTTCCATTTCTTATTCACCACAAGGACTGTGGGTTTGTCACACCCCATGTCCGTATCTACCTAGATAATTAAAGTCAAAAGTTTCGATAGGCTCTTCTCTTTGTTTCTCATATTTTAGTTCACAATGAAGCTAGAGAAGGGCTTGGGCGGTGATGATAAGTTGATATCTGTACAAAACTCATCCGGGAACTGAATCCCTAAGATGTCCAGCCATTCAATTTACCCAATGAGCTTGACTACATGAGGCCCAGCTGGAGAAGACTCTCCATGTTTAGTTGTAAACAAATCATTGGAGATCTCATATCTCTCCTGTCTCACCTTATCTTGATAGAGATCCTTATGGTGAGACATCATTCTATACGCGTCCATGTTTTCATGTTGCTTCAAGAGCGCATTAGAAATGGCCGACAACATGAAACAATGGACATATATAGAATAATCCATGTATTTAATATAGAGATATAGTTCCTCAACATTGGATTCTTTTCCAAGTGCAACTGGAATAGGCTCTTCCAGCACATACAATTTCCTCTCATGGAGAAGGATGACTCATAAACTCCTCTGCCACTCTTGGAAATTGGTGCTAGTGAGAAGGTTTTTTTTCCCGATTATGGTTAAAAATGATATGTTTGAAGTCATTTTTCTAGTCATTTCTACAAATTAATATGAGAAATGTTTTATTACTTTATTATGATAAAACTGATACAAATAAATAAATTAATACTTATTAGTCTCCCACTATTTTATCAAAGTCCAGTAGCCCTCTCCATTGACTTTGGAATATTTTGTTGCCTGAATATTCTAGTGACAAAGATCTATATTTCCCATCACATTACCCCAACTTGGGTTGGTAAAGAAACATGATGGGTTTTAGGTAGGCATTCTAAATTCCAAATGCATTAACACACAGCTCATTGATCCTCTGAGTGGACTACCAAATCCTGAAATCCTTTTATTTTTAAATTTCCTCAACCTTTTCCTCTTGGTCACACCAAGTCCTGATGTGGCAGTCAACCCTTGATGTGAACCAAGTCAAATCAACCCAAAACTGTGAATTTAGAATTCCCCGATAATTGAAAGCACCCCAAATAGGGTTGGTCAAGCACTTTGAACTATTGTTCGATTCTAACCAAGATTTTGGAAGGCTATACCGACTAAATATTTCTTTGTGAGTTTTTATCCTTATACGTAAATTTCCATTTTATTATCTTTGATTACATGTTTTTTAACATTAAGTGGGATATACATAAGTGATTAACCATGTCTAAGATTATATTTACACATAAGTCGGTCTTATTTTAGTTCCATCTTCCATGCATGTTTAATTAATTAATTGTGTGACCGTGAAAAAAACCAAACATAAATAAACCATGAAATTGACAGAAATAAATTAAATGGTACGATCATGAGCTTGTTCTATTGGTTAGTTTATCATGTGGTAGATAAAATAACCCAATACCTAGGGGATAAACACCTTGAACATTTTGAGTTCGTGTTTACAGATTTCCACCTATTCACCTTTGTATATCCTTCTATTGGTTTCCCCTTGGCTCCAAACATGAGCCGCCTCCACCAGCTTGGGAGCTCTATCCATTACATATTCATTTATCACACATGCAGGTGAGGGGTAAAATGGTGTTTTACATAAAATAAACCTTGGGCGTGCATGCCCTACATATTAATGATGAGAAGTCTCGTAGGCCAATAAAATTAATTTAAATAAGTAAATTAAAAGAAACAATTCACATACAAAGTTCTTGGTCTTTCTCATGATCATCCAGGCATGCAACGATATTTATGCATAAATAAAACTAGCATTCAATTATTTAATCGTGATTATTTAAGATAAATCACAATAGAATCAATTTATTATCTTCAATTAATCAATCCTTTTATCTTAAATCCTTTTTTGAATTTCCTTGGGATTCCCATCCATCATGATTTTAAAGAAATAAATTCATTTAAAATTATCTTTGTACGTAACTTGTACCTTGGAGGAAACCTGGTGAATTCATGTTCATAACTACCCAATGAGTAGAAATTAACATTACACAGAAATTAAATTAAACACACATATATAAAACAACTTTCATGTGTTTTCCCCCAGCTTTACGCCAGCACTATGGTACATGTCTCAAGGGTTTGTATTATATAATAATAAATTTTAAAAAATCTGCGTAATTTGGATGAATACACGGCGTGTAGTTCCGACTACACTACATGTACCTTTGTTCACCGTCAATCTGAAGTACATGCCTGGGGACATGGCGTGTAGATGTACTTGGGATATTTTTGGAGTATATGGTGTGTTCAGTGGGACACAGACCATGTAGTATCTGCGTTCCACGGTGTTAAATCGGACAAGCCATGTATGAGGTACATGGTCCAACCCTAACCTGAAGGGACTACACACCGTGTTCAGTGGACCATATGGCGTGTATTCCAGAAACTGTGTACCACCTATTCATGATCAACACACGGAGCCATTTATGACAAATGCATACTCTAATACATGACCTGATTTGGTGGACCAGTTGGATGCATTGAACCTAGACTATACATCGTGTACTTCTGAATATATGTCATGTATTCTTGTGTTGTACGGACAAGATTGTTTGGAACCTCCAGATGAGATCCTCTATTTTATTTTAATCAATGTTAACAGAAAAATTCGTTTCTGTATGGTGAACAAGAAATGAGAGAGGATGGACAGATCTCGAGATTCGGATTTAACGAACGATTAACATGAATTGAAATAACTAAATTATTAAATGAATAAATCACCATCAAAGAACTAAATAATTATAATCAATGATATGATCGCTCTGATACCACTTGTAGGTTCTGAGTGGAGCCGAAGTGCATAGGTGGGTGTACCCAATTTTAATTTTAATGTTAATAACGATCAATTTGAGATCCATCACGATTATAAAACGCCGGATCCTCGAAATAGAATGAAGAGTGAAAAAATAAAGAGGGAGTCCTGGAAATATAAAGACATTATCATCATATGTTTGTTACAATTAATTTAATTAATTGATAATAATTACATTGATGGAATTATTTCTTCGTAGATGTCTCCGGTCACAATCCCATGAGATCAATCTTTGCGTCATAGAAGCCAAGTGTAAACTTCCCCTTGCGGCGATCCAAACATGAACCACATATCTCTAGATGTTGCCAAAGGAATCTCTGGGTGTTAGAGTGGAGAAGCCTTTTCTAGTGTTTTCCTGCATAGATCATCTTGATCCAATGGAGGAGGATCTCTCTTGGTTATGAGAGCGTTCTTGGAGGAAGGAATTCTTTCGGCCTTGAGAGAATTATTCCGATTTTTTGTGCACAACAATTCTTTCTAGAAAAGTGTTTTGGTTGTGAGTATATTTATAATAGGGTTTAAGGTTATAGAGTTACGACAATAAATAAACACGTTATGCATTTTATTTATTTCATTAACTCTTATTGAAAACCCCCATGTCGAATGATTAATTCCTTGACATAAGCCCACAATTATTATAATAAATATCATTTAATAAAATGATATTATTTCCTCAAAATCCTAACTAGAAAAACTAGATGGCATGTAATTATTAATACATGATGTGTACTCATTTTCCCTGAAAACTACACGGTGTGTACATTCAATGTACTCGGTGTGTTTATCTTATTTTCATTTTCTTTGTATTCTCCACCTCATTTGGTAGACCTTGAGTAATGGCTATTTATTTATTAAATAAATGTAACTGCATTACTTGCATATATATATATATATATATATATATTATTTCTCCCACAATATATTCTCTTGAATAACTAGTGTCGAAATAAATGCAATCAGGAATCCTTAAATAATTATTAAACCACAGTTGGGAATAATATTTATTTTACTTGTTAAATTAATATTTAACTGAGAGAAATAGACACACTTAGTGGGTGACCCTCTAGGACTTTTTCTCATTGGTATTAGGCGGATCCCGCTTAAAGTCCAAGGATAACATCTAGCAACATGGCAAGGAACCCATATAGAAAGAAGATAAAGCCATAATGACATGTCACCTCATACGAATGCTTACTATGTAATATAAATGCTTTGTCATGATATATCGAATCAAGCAGGTTACATGACAGTGCCATCAACCCATGTGCTCAATTATTCTTTCTTCAACTTTCTGGAATTGATCTCTCACATTCCCTACCCTGGCCATGGATTTATTTAAGCTATATCAATTCCATAAAAGGGCATGAGATATCTACTTCCATTATGGAACAGAAGGAACACATCCTTTCTCACATTATATATTAATGTAGTACTACTCATGATGCACCCAACATATCCAACCTCACTGAAAACAGTGTGTCATCATTTTTTTCATCAATAAATCTATGTGCGTGAGTTGTCATACCCATTAATAATAATCATCAATTCCCCAGACCAATACACACATCCGCAGATAGGAACATCAAATGACATTATAAAATGTGGATTTCCAATTGACAGGTCTTGTTCTCATAATATTCTCTCGGATATTACCAAGGGCGCACACCATGAGAAGGTGCCTCAAAGTTTTATTAGTCCTCACCCTAAGGCATGTATTATTTATGTCCCTCAAATAATATCCACCAGTCATAGAACATATATTCAAGAATAGTGTTATGTCACTTCCGAGTTCACATCACAGTAGGGATCTGCTATGAACCTTTAATGTAATAGCTATCCTTGGGATATTATCACTTGAATTGTTACCTAAAAGAAAAACCAAGATGTTACAAAGTGTTTATTTAATGAATTATGTACAAAGTAGTTGGTTCTAGGCCACCAAATCCAACGCTTACCACCTGTATATATGCACTTAATTTTTGAAACATGAGATTTCTACAATACCTAAGAACATAAGTAAAACCATAAAGGTGTCTTGGAAAATTAATTATATAATCTTTTAACCCTTTCAGCTACCTTATAATTTGTAACCCTCACAACTACCTTACTATTTTTGTAACCATCACAGTTACACTTGGAGTAACCATACGACCGACCTAAAACTTACACAAACCCAAAGCATTGGAGGGAAATATAGGTCCCACCACTCATCATAAAAAATTCCCAAGAACCTGAACATAATCACACTACAAGAATAATTTCTTAAAAAAATTGCTTCTGAATTTTGTAAAATAGATTTGTGAATGAGGATTTTAAAAGGAATGCCCTATATAAATATCAAAAAACTGAAGATTGACTTAATATAGTGGATGGAATATGTATATACACTATAAATAGATATAATTAAAAATAATATAAGCAAAACCCATCACACTATCAATTTTAATACCGCATAAATAACAAAGTAGAAGGGTAACCAAAATAATGGAAATCGGGTTTAGAATCCCTTTACCCCAGGCTTGTCTTACATTAAACTTGTTTTAACTTCCTGTATAATGGTTAAAAGACTGTTATTAGTATTTTACAATAATATTTTCCTATTTATAACATCTTATATGATCATTTCATAACTTCATTTCACCCCTTAATTGTTAGTATTGATTTCCTTGCACTGTTCTGGGTGAGTTCTTTACTTGATTTGCATGATTGGTTCATAATGGATGTTTTTGTTGATTGGAAGTGAAACTCTAGAATTGGAATGGAAAGGTATGTACATATTTATTGTTCCATAATTTATACCATTTATCATTTTGATGTTTTATATGAGGATGATTCTTATGTTAAATAATTAATGATGTTCTTTTAGATTATTTTAGTGGTTCTTTGATAAAAACAGCATCATTTTGTCTTATAAATTAAAACCACGAGTAAAAAATAATTCTAGAACCAAGGATGCGACATAATACAAATATTATAACTTGGTTTAACCATATAAATGGTTTCATGACCAGACATGAAAGAAGTAATTGAAATTGAAATCACATCGTCCACGATGTCGGTAATTCGACACATCACATACAATGTTTTTATTCTTGAATTGGTGGCAGAGGAGAAGAATAATGATGATGAGTTTTCCATGAATATGATTACTTATAGAATATACATGATTTTATTGATATATCATGCCTTTTGGGTAAGAATATATGAAGAAATAATATGAAAATAAAGGAACTCAAAATAAAAGAATAATTTATAAATCACTTAAAAAAAATTGGCAGCCTAACGGCTATGCCACATGGTTTTAGAAAATATTAAAAAGATAAGGGAAAAGGTAACACATCCAGAAATGAATCATAATACAGAATATGTCAATAATAAGATTTAAATAAGAACCTTGTATGGATACATGAATGTTATACCACATAAAAGAGAACTTGACTGGAAAAAAAGAAATTGAGATTTTTCTTACCTTTAGAGTAACTCCAAGAGTGTGGAGGTTGGGACTTTGGGGGCTTGAGGAACCCTTGGGAGGGAAACTAGGGAGGTAAGGAGGAGAAATCATCATTGATGAGGAATTTGGAATGATGTTAATGAATAAATGGGTTGGTATTTATATCAAAAGTGAGGGATTATATTTATAATTTCCAAGGGACACCTCATTAGTGGTATTTGAAAAACCATGGGCTTGCCCATGGTATTTTCCCATGGTATAAGAAACTTTGGACAAATCATAACTTATTTTACTGTATATATGTTGTATATATTTATTACATCATTATTACATAATTAATGGTGTCATTAACACATCGAAACTCAAAACTGTATTTTTTACTATTCACTGTAAAACCAACTGTTTCAGAGAAATCCCCAAAAATCTCCCTAACCTTTTAACGATGTGTAGAATTCAAAAAATGAACACCATTTTTTGAAAATATTTATCTAAATATTATTAATTTAATTTTTAAATGAAATCATACTTAATTCAAAAATAAGTAATTTAAAAACCATAACTGCATTTATATCACATTTAAAAATTAATCAAGATGTCATTATCATAATTCCTTAAGAAAATAAAATAATAATACAATTTACTATTCATTAGGGTCATATTACTTTTCATATTACTATTCATAAGGGTATATTACTATTCACCAAAAAACAAGTTGGTTCCAATAGACTTCAAATAACATACTGAACACAGTTGTAGATGACCATTTTTCAAAATTCAATATATAGAAGTAGTAAAATTATATTTATATGATACTTATAAATATCTATATTAAACAAAATTTCCAAGCATTTCAATATATTTTTAGAAAACCATGTGGTGTTACGTTATCCCTATCCTCTGGAAATTGCGTCCTCGCAATTTTATTTACTTATTAAACTCGTGAGTGTACCTTTCCCTCATAGAATTTTAAGACTCCCATGTTGCATCTTCTACCATGTGGTTTGTCCACACAACCTTTACCAAGTAAATTACCTTATTCTGCAATACCAGTTCTCTTCAATCAAGAATCTGAACTGGTTTCTATTCATATAAAACTTTCTCCGCCAGTTGAACTACTTGTAGGCTCAAAACATGAGTCGAATCTTGTACATACTTCCTCATCATAAAAACATTAAAAACATTTTTTACCTAATAAAAACTCAGAAGAAAAGATACTCGGTATGAAACTGGTCCAAAATTATCATGGAGTTCAAAAGGGATGATGAACCATGGACTTAGCTTTCATTTCTTACCAAAACACATCACACTTTTCCATGGATAGATTTAAAAAAACATGGTCATATACCTCAAAATAGAAGTCCTTCCATCTATTGTATGCATAACCTTTCTTCCTTCTCTGAGTTTTCATCATGTGTTGTTGGATCATCTTCACTTTCTCAGCCACTTCCTCTACTAATTCTGGCCTCATTAACTTTCTTTCACCGACTTCATCCCTAAACAATGGAGTCTGACACTGCTTTCCATAGAAATCCTCAAAAGGTTCCATCTGTATACTGGAATGAAAACAATTATTATATGAAAACTCAACTAAAGAAAGATTATGATCCCAATATTACTGGTTGTACCTTATACAAGCTCAAAGCATATCATCCAATGTTTTAATCGTTCGTTCTGATTTCCCATCTGATTGAGGATGAAAAACTGTACTGAAATTTAACTCTATGCCCAACAACTTATGAAGTGCCATACAAACGGTAGAAGTGAACCTGTGATCTCGATCAGAAACAATGGAAATAGGAAGTCCATGTAACCTAACAGTCTCCTTGAGGTACAATCGAGAAAGCTGACCCAAATACATTGTATCTAGAATAGAAAGAAAATGAGCAGATTTTGTCTAATGGTCCACAATAACCCAAATTTCATTGTTACCTAGAAATGTCTTAGGTAGTCCCCCCACAAATCCATGAATACATTCTCCCACTTCCACTCTGGAACTAGCAAAGGCATAAGAATCCCCTTCAGTAACTGTCGCTCTACTTTAAACTTTTGACATGTTAAACATTTCATTATAAAATCAGCAATATCCCTTTTCATTCCATCCCACAAGTAATACTCTCATCGGTCTCTATAAATTTTAGTACTGCCAGGATGAACCGAAAATAGAGAACTATGAGCTTCACACAACAAATCGTTCTTTAACTGAGAATCACAAGGAACACATAACCTTTTTCCAAATCATAAAACATAATCTTTATCAAGGTTAAATTCTGGAAACATACCCATTTTAACAAATTCTACCTTTTTTCTATTGCTCACGGTCTTCCATATGTGCTCACTTAATTCTGTCTGGAAATGATGATTGTACTGAAACCTGAAACAAAATATATGTATTCCCTACACCACCAACTTCTAATACAAAATTCATCAAATCATTAGTCAAGGGATCATGTTCCAAACATAACATATTTAATGATGCATGATGCTTTTTACTTAAGGAATTCACCACTTTGTTTGAATTTCTAGAATGGTAATTGATCATGAAATCATAATAATTTATCAGTTCAAGCCATATTCTATACCTCATGTTTAATTCCTTATGAGAGAATATATACTTCAGACTATTATAATCTGAATATATTTGACATTTGGCTCTGTATAAATGATGCATCCAAATTTTCAAAGCGAAAACCACAAACATCCAATTCCAAATCATGTCTGGGATAATTTAACTCATGAGGTTTTAGTTTTATTGAAGCATAAGCAATTACCTGATCATTCTGCATCAAAACACAACCATGTCCCTTCAACAAATCTGCACTATAGAGGACGAAATCACCATTTCGAGAAGGCAAGGTCAAAACTGGAGCATTAACCAATCAATTATTCAGTTCATGAATACAAAAATCACATTCTTCTGCCCAAAAAAATTTGACCCCTTTCCATGTTAACTTAGTTATCGAGCTACATAACTGAGAAATGTTCTTAACAAAACATCAGTAATAACCAAGTAATCCAAGAAAACTACGAATCATTGTAACATTTTTGGTTCTTTTACATTCATCAACCACTTTTTTTAGTAGGGTCAAATTTTATTCAATACTTATTTATAATGTTCCAAAGAAAAGAAATATTTTGCAACCAAAAATCACACTTTATGAATTTTCCATAAAGTTCCTTTTCTTTTAAGGTTTGTAAAAAAACCCTTAGATGTTTTTCATTATCCTCTTTATTTTTAGAAAATAACAGAATGTCATCAATAAATACAACCACAAACTTATCCAAGAATTCCTGAAATAATCTATTCATAAGATTCATGAATACAGTATGTGCATTAGTTAACCCAAAGGGAATGGAAAAAAATTCACAATTCCCATATCTAGTATGAAAGAATATTTTTCGGATGTCATCCTCATTCACCTTTAGTTGATGGTATCCAGATCTCAAGTAAATATTGGAAAAGTATTGAGCCCACTAAAGCTAATCAAACAAGTCATCAATATGAAGCAAAGGATACTTGTTTTTAACAGTGATGTTATTCAAATCTCTATAATCAATGAAAAGTCTCATGGAACCATCTTTCTTTTTAACAATAAAAATAGGAGCTCTCTATGGTGAAGTGATAGGATGAATGAACCCTTTAACAAGAAAATCCTTCAACTGATTTTTCAATTCAAGAAGTTCTATTTGAGCCATACGATATGGGGGTTTGAAATTGGCATAGCATCAAGAACAAATTTAATTGTGAATTCGACTTCCAGATTAGGTATGACACCAGGAAACCCATCAGGAAAAACATCAAGGTATTCATTTTCCACCAGCACATGATCAATCTTAACAATTCCCTTATTTTTTACAATATGTGCAAGATAACATTCATTTCCATCTTTCAACATTTTCTCAACTTCCTGATATTTAATCAATTGTATGGGTTCATTATTGTATGAAAACTGAAACTCTTTCTTAAAATCAACTTTTTTAGCTCTACAGTCAATCTTAGCATGATAAACAGAAATCCAATCCATTCCCATAATAACATCAAAATCGACTAAGGGTAAAAAAACAAGGTTTTTAGATAAATTATTTCCATAGACCATAATAGAAAAATTCTTATAATTCCTCCTTGCTATAATATTTCCGAATGGTGTTTTAACAATAAGTTCAGTTCTCATTTGTTGAGGTGATATTTCCAATTTACCCTATACTTTCGCAGAGATGAAGGAATGTGTAGACCACATATAAAAAAAACGCTAGTAAAATCTAAGTGAACAAACAAAGTACCTAATACAACTTCATTGGATGTCCTGAAATCTGCTGACGTAGTCACAAAATAACTCAGTACACCATTCTTCTTATAGTCTTGATTCATTTCATCCTTCAAATCTATCTTTGGGCAAACATTTTCATAATAACCCATCTCAACAAATTTAAAACACATTACAGTTTGATTATCAGGAAGTCTCTTAGGATAATTTTCATTAAAATCTTGGGCCATATGTCTAAACTTACCACATTTAAAACAATTTCCAGTTTTTATAAGACATTCCCTGGGGTGTTTCTTTCCACACTTTTCACCAACTGGAAACTGGATTTTCTTACCATCATATTTCTTTGGTCGATTCTTACCCATTGCTTGCCACCTGGACCTCTTCTTCTCCATTTTTCCAAAATGCACATGATCATCAGTAAACACCATCTATACCCTCTCAACAAATCAGACATGTTTCTCATAACTTTTCAATTCACGGGAGGCCAACTCCCTTTGATACCTTGGCTTCAGTCCTGAGGAAAAGAGGTTGATTTTTCCATCAAGATCCAGAATAAGATATGAATCATACCTTGCTAGTAGGGTGAATTTCCCATCATACATAGCCACTAAATTTTCCTCCATTTTCTTTAATTCAAGGAATTCCTTCTCCATCCTAAGTCGCACAACCTTAGGAAAAAAAATTTCAAGGATTTTTTTTAAATTAATCCCACTCTAAGGCATAAAAATCCTATCTACCCCTAATATTAATTACCATTGAACACTACTAATCAGTTTCACCTTCAAAATGATAATTGGAAAGACTTACCTTTTGATTGTCTAAACATCCCATAACATTAAATATCTTTTCAAGGGCTTTGATCCATCGTTCAACTTCTACTGGGTCAGAAGATCCATTGAATGTAGGAGGCTGTTGTCTCATAAAATGTTCCACTACTATCATTTTCCATTGTGGTACCCTTATTTTTTCCTGTGTATGGATTCCACCACCATTTATTTCCTATGTTAGTTGATCCATTACTATCACAAACTGCTCAGTTCCAATTCCTACCATTCCAAGCTATAGGTCTGGAAGGATGTCGTTAATTCGGTGCCTCTCCCATTTAGCATCCTCGTTCCTTCTGTAGACAACCATTCTGAACAAACATATCCTAGATTAAACAACATGGTAATCATTAAATATTATAACATTTCAAATTAATGATAGAGTAAAAATAATTTATGGTATTCTTTTAACATCATCCAAACCCCTAATTTTATCTAAACCACCCTCTGATACAAACAATAAGGACCTGACGTTATTACATACATAATCTGGAATTTGGTGATGAAAAAATTTCTTTTTTACATTGAGGATCTTTTCAAGTATATATCTTTAGATAATTGGGATGTAATAAATATATAAAATTACACATTGTTACTGAGTGGATACTATAAAAACAGTTACCATTTGTTTTAAATTTCTAATCATTAAAACATAGAACATGATTCCTTGTCAATTATTCAACATTTAACATAGATTTATCCTTTGTATTAAACATCCTTTAACCTATAAATATCATTTAAAACATGGGATGAGCATAAAAAAATATTAATGGATATAAAAATAAGGAAATAACACATTAGTCCATTAATACTTGTAACGTATGAAATCATTTTCAAAAGACATACTTACCACCTATATATATATATACATACATTGAGAAACATGAGATTTAAAAAATACCTAAGAACATAAGTATAACCATAAAGGTATCTTGGGGCATTACTTATATAATAATTTAACCCTCTCGACTACCTTATTTTTTGTAACCCTCACGGCTACCTTACTATTTGTGTAACCATTACAGTTACATTTGGAGTAACCATACGAATGACCTCCAACATACACATACCCAATGAATTAGGGGATGATATAGTTCCCAAAATTAATCATATTAAATTCCCACGAACCATAACATAATCATAAAACATTAATTATTTCATAAAAACATTGCTTTTGAATTTTGTAAAATAGATTTGTAAATGATGATTTTAAAAGAAACCCCCTTATAAATATCATACAACTGAAGAGACAAATAATAGAGTTGATGGAATATGTATTTATATGGTAAATAGACATAATTAAAAATAATATAAGCAAAACCTGTGAAATAATCAATTTGAATACCACATAAATAACGAAGTAAAAAAGCTAACCCAAAGAATGGAAATCAGGTTAAGAATTACCTTACCTCTGTCTTGTCTTACATCAAACTTGTTTAAACATCTTATATAATGGTTAAAACAATGTTATTATTATTTTAGAAAAACATTATCATGTTTATAACATCTTATATAATCATTTCATAACTTTATTTCACCCTTTAATTGTTAGTATTTTGTTCCTTGCACTGTTTTGGGTGAGTTCCTTACAAGATTTCCATGATTGGTTCATGATGGATGTTCTTTTCGCTTTGAAGTGAAAATCCATAATTAGAATGGAAAGTTATTTATATATCTCAAGTACCATAATATATACCATTTATCATTTTGGTGTTTTATATGGGGATGATTCATAAGTTAAAACATTAATGATGTTTGTTTCGATCATTTTAGTGGTTCTTTGATAATAACAACCTCATTTTGACTTATAAATTAAAAACATGAGTACAAAAGAATTCCAGAACCATGGATGTGAAATAATACATATATTATAACTTGTTTCAACCATATATATGGTTTTATGACCAGACATGAAATAATTAATGAAAATTGAAATCACATCGCCTATGATGTCGGTAATTCGACACATCACCGTCAATGTTATTATTCCTTGAATAAGTGGGATAGGAAAAGAATAATGATGATTAGTTTTCCATGAACATTAGAACATCTATAATATAAATTATTTTCTGTAGATTTCATGCCTTTTGGGTAAGAAGATATGAAGAATTAATAATAAAATAAAGAAACTCAAAATAAAATAACAATAGACAAATCACTTACAAAAATTAAGCAGCCTAACGGCTATGCAACATGGTTTTAGAAAATATTAAAAAGAGATAGGACAAGGGTCACCCATCTAGAAATAAATTATAATATATAATAGATCAATAATAAAAAGGAAATATGAACATGGTATGGAAACTTGAAAGTTATACCACATAAAAGGGAACTTGAATGGAAAAATAATCAAATTGAGAATTTTCTTACCTTCTAGAGTAACTCCTAGAGCTTGAAGGTTTGGACCTTGGGTGAATGAGGAACCCTTGGGAGGGTTAATAGTGATTTATTGAGGCAATATCTTCGTTGATGAGGAATTTAGAATGAAGTTAATGAAATAATATGTTGGTATTTAGAGCAAAAGCGAGGGATTATTTTAATAATTTGAAAGGGACACCACATCAGTGGTATTTGCAAAACCATGGTCTTGCCCATGGTATTTTCCCATGGTATAAGCCACTTGGGAAAACTCATAACGTATTTTACTATACATTAGTCGACCAAATTTATTACATCCTTATTAAATAATTAATGATGTCACTAACACCACGAAACTCAAAACTGTATTTTTTACTATTCATTGAGAAATCAACTGTTTCAAAAAAATCCCCAGAATTCACCCTAAGAATTTATAGAATTTTCAGAATAAAAAAAAATCCATTTTTAAAATATTTTTCTAAATATATTTAATTTATTTTTTAAATAAAATCATACTTAATTCAAAAATTAAGAATTTAAAAACTATAACTGCTTTTAAATCACATTAAAAAAATAATCAAGATTAAATTATTTTAAATAATTAAGAAAATAAAATAATAACAAAATTTACTATTCATTATGGTCATATTACTATTCATAAGGGTATGTTACTATTCACCAAAAAAACAAGTTGGTTCCAATAGAGTTCAAATAACATATTGAACACAATTGTAGATGAACATTTTTTAAAATTAAAAACATAGAAGAAGTAAAATTATGTATAAAGGTTACTTATAAATATTTACATTAAACAAAATTTCAAGCATTTCAATCTATTATTAGAAAACCTTGGGGTTTTACAATATGTGTGTGGATTTGAATGTTTTTTTCTAATGAAAATGTTGGTTTCCTTGTATTATTTTGGATGTAGCATGTATGTGCATGTGAAATTAGCTCATTTGTTTTCTAGGGAACTGGTACAGGGGCTGTAGAATCGGCTCATTTTTTATAACTCTACCTTTAGTGGTGATTTAAACCGCCGCTAATTAAAATGACGATTTTTAGCGTTGGTTTTAACTACCACTATAATGCTATATCTTACTACTGGAGATGGTTAAAAACACAGCTAAAAAAATAATTTAGCAGAAATTAAAACAACCACAATATAGTTTTCATTTACCATTACCATTATGCGGTGGTCGATCATTGGTTTAGTGGCGGGTTTCACCGACAAAAGGGTTGTTTTATCACGACATTTTTAACCACTGCAAAATAAAAAAACATTTTGTCAGAGAAAACCTCCACTAAACCCATGACCAACTACTATAAAATGAAATCTATATGACGGTTACAAGAAAAAACCTCCAAATTAAAGAAACTGCTGGGTATTATACGCTGACACACAATTTAACAGTGGCTTTTGGAAACCACTGCAAAAGAATATGGCGATGGTTTTACCCACTACCATATCCAAAAAACCTCCACTATGAGTCAATTTTTCTATAGAGAATTATCAAAATAAAAACAATTGGATGAATTTTAAAAACTTTTGGGGGAAATATAAGGGCCACCAATGACTTATACCTTATTTTAATCCACCCGTATATTGATATAATCATAGGAAAATTATGATGAATCATACACAAATGCATTTCAGTTGTATGTTGAGAGTGTTAAATCATATTAAAATTTGAGATGACTCGTACATAGATTTTATGACTCATATAATATTCGAATATAATTTCTATGACTTATATATAACTTTTAAGCATGTTTCCTACATTTAAAAAATCTGATACTCAGATTCGAATGAATCATATGTTACTCGAACAAAAGACTTGTCTTGAAGGAATGACTGAGTCAAATTATAAAATATTATAAAAAATAATTTTTATAGTTGTAATATATATAACCCCACAAACTCATAAATCCTTAATTAAATTATCATAATAAACTTAAATAGTATACTTTGAAGATTCATTCCACTTTATTATCAACTCCACAACCTAAACCCTACTAATTTGGGATTATTTTGCAATAGTATCCCCCTGTTGGGATTACTTTCATCTCTAAAATTTATGTACCACTAATTTATTTGAATACTATATTGTTAATCATATTTTTTAAACACTATTTATGACTCATTATTAAAAATAAGGTATCAATGATTCAATAACCATGAACTCTGAGCCCCATTGGGTCTAGAATTGTGCGTGAAACATGATAATAGTGCCAATAACTTCATGAAAAAACCAGATTCATAATTATACTCTCTCAAAATATTCCCCCCCAAAAATAACCCTACCCCCTTGACAAGATAATGAAATACACACCGCCACATACAATAGAAATCAATACTCCCACTTTTTTCATAAAGACAAACACTTCAGGATTCTATCATGCCAAGAAATCTATTAGAATTTAAGGTGAATTTTTCTATTTTTCCAACAAAACTATAGATCACATTTACTAAACATAAAAAAATTAGGGTTAGATATCTAGAGACATAATTTATGATTGAAATAATTCCATAATATAAAAAAAAACATCCATGGTGGAGTGTGGGTACTTTATCTAAATCATTTGGTTTGTGGGATCAAATTTTACTATGAGATTCAAATGATTCCCTTAAAAATATTAATTGGGTAGTTCCTTCGTAATAATATAATTCAGATGATTATGTTTTGACACATACTCTATATTTACTAACCCTTGTTCTCCCTTCTCCATCCTAAAATAATATTTTTTAGATGTACATTGTGCATTAATAATGGATGGGATAGTTTTTTATGATTAAATACAATCTATTTATCACAATATTTTCCACTTCTAGATTTAGAATAAAATCCAATGAGTTCAATTTTTTCATCTATATTAATTGTGTTCAAGATTTATTAGTTACTATGTATTAATCCTTCTTGGTGAAAAATGTAATCCACTATTGATTTTTACTCAATTATGAAATTTATGGACATAGCAGATAGAATGAATAAACTAATGTTAGATTTATATAATATTCCCAAAATTACCAATATAGTTTTTTAAAGAACCAATAAATCTTTTTCAGATGTTCTCCATTAAAACATCCTAGAATCCACATTATTATTGATATATCAATGTTTCATATTCAATGTTATAATATGGATTTCATCATTATATGTTCAGTAATGTACAAAGTGGAATATGAAAACTAATAACATCACATATCGGTATTAGGTATAGAAAAACAACAATAATATATCAATTTTCAGTACATTATCATCCCTTACAAAAATATATTTTGATTTTTTTTTTATTTTTCATTTTTTAAATTTTCCATGAATCATAACTATAAAAAAATTATAAAAGTATTTGGAATATTTGTTGAAAATATTATTGTGTTATACATTCCATTAGTTATCTATAAGTAAATTAAAATTTAACCTCTCTAATCATAGAAATATCTAACTCAAAAACATATATAGTTATAAAACATCATAAATTTTTTATTATTTGGGTCATCAAAAATTATTTTCCATAAATAGAAATATGAATCAATATATTTAGATTCTTCCCCCTTTCAAGGCATATGTTGTTATCCATTCCACCTAATTAGAATTTGATCTTATTTTAGTGTTTATGTATCCAAGAATCTAGAGAGCAAATTATTTTAAATATTTTATTACATGATTCGTAAAGAAAAATATCATTAACATAATACAAGGATTGAAAAGGAATAGTTTCTAGGTAGAACTAGGTTTATATTTAGTCCAAAGGAAAATAATATTTGGAATAA
This sequence comes from Viscum album, assembly GCA_963277665.1. Taxonomy (NCBI): domain Eukaryota; kingdom Viridiplantae; phylum Streptophyta; class Magnoliopsida; order Santalales; family Viscaceae; genus Viscum; species Viscum album. The sequence continues at coordinate 1,604,663,018 of OY728158.1, forward strand.
TTATTTTATTATCCATAGTGATCTCCTAAAATACTTTTGGGATCCTAAAAACACATAGGATAACCTAGGTAATAAATATATAAAGGGGTTATAATGAAAGACCAATGATGGAATAAAAATAATAAGAAAACATAACATGAGAGTCAAAGGATTAACATGATATCATAATAGAGAATTGTAATGAGAAATTGAATGTATGTATATATAAAATTACCTGATATCATAAGATAATGGCATGATAAGAAAAGTGGTAGTAATATATAACATGACATGAACATGAGTCACATATATCGATCTAGACAATATCACAATGTAAACAATGTGCCATAATGGATTTTGATTATACACTAATCTTATAAATGAATCCACAATTGTCTAATGCATTACCCACTGAATTAGAGTTATATATGGTTGCACCCAACATAATAGTTTCATGATATATGGTTCTATATGAACGAAATAAGTTATATGGCACAATATAAGAACTACACATCGAATGAAAATGGGTTTCACAATCATGAATCATATAATAATCAAAGGAACTTTCATAATGAAGGGTGTTGAGAAATAGTCATAAGGAATATATTACCCCATCGAATGAACGGATAATAAGATAGGTATATATGAAATATACATATATACATAATTTATAATATTTACATTACATTAAAGAGAGATATTGTGTGAATTAGAGAGAAACGTTCCTAATATGAAGGAAATGGTAGTTTAGAGAGATCCCTTACCATGACCCCAATTTTTTCATGCGCTTATTTATCACCAAAAATAATAATATTAGGTTAATTTTCAAAAATTAATAATATAAAATTCATCATTATTAATGTATTTAATTAATTCATCGCCATGTTATATTAAATTACATTATAATTAATTTCACTTTGTATTTTTTAATTATAAACATCACATGTATCAAAAATCACATTGGTATAAAGATTAAGGATGGATATAATATTTATTCATCATATATAAAACAAAAACAATTACATAATTATAATTTTAATACATAAAGTAGTCTTTTTAGGAAATCCATGAAATATTGTTATGAAAAATCAATTATTTTACCATCATTGAGATGATAGGTCACATGTACACAAGAAAATCTTTGCTAAATTTTGAGGATAATGATGGACAGAGGTTATTTGATATTTCATAATTAAGTTATGTTAATTATATCACATATAACATATTATTTCATTGCATATAATTACATACAACATGAATGTGATTTAGTATTAATAGTGAATCACGTCACTTTGTATGGAAGTAGTCTGATGTACACGTAAATGATGTTACCCTTTATTAAATGAATGATGATTTAAGAAATTATATTAGATATTTCATTGAAAATATGTTTATCATTTCTTACATTAAATATAAAACTATAATTTAATCTTATTTATATTTCATTTAAGGTGTATGTGAGAAATTAATCAACTCCCTTCATGAGGAGGTATTTCTATCTACTCACAAGCAACATTAATGCATTCTCCACCAAATGGAATATAAGAATATATAGATGATATTTTAATTCATTAATTTTAAATATATAATAACTATTATATATAAAAATGTAACATATCACTATACTTATCTTCGAGAAGTGGTGATAGAAACTGAATTATGTCGGTTCTAGAAGGGGTAGTTCGTCGAACACACGAATAATGGTTTAATTTCCCATTTACGGGATGAATATATGTTTATAGGAAAATATCATAACATAAAAAAATGTCAATATATTGAATACACTAATTTTATTATATTATAATGGTATTATAATATTTTAATTAGGTGGAGGAGGAAATAATATAAATTGCCTGGTTATGGATGATACTCTTCTCCATACATCGTATTGTTTATACCGAAATCCTTAATAGGTTTATTTTTGAATAAATAATGGATTATAAGATGAAGGGATTTATATAGGTATGAAATTTGGGATGGTATTGGATGAAACAATGGGTACTGTATGTGTAAAAGAGAGTAAAGGGGATGTCATTTTATATGTGGGGGATGTGGCACACTTGGATTTTTATAAAAATGTATTCCACCTTGATTGTCTCATGAAAACATTTCTTTATATGGGATTTTTGAAAACCTAATACATGACTCTATCTATATATGACTATTAAATTTAAATTTTACATGTTTTGGGTCATTTGTAACTGAAATATTTTTGTTTTAACACCCAATAAACCCATTTTAACGTCATTATTTTAAATATTTTTTACATTTTCACTATTCACTATGGTTAAAAATTAATATGACATTGTTTGATAAAATAATTTATTCTGATTCCGAATATTGAATCAATTTTTTTAAATTAATCTAATATAACTTGAATAAATTAATTTAATATCAAACCCTGAGATGTGTTGAAGAACAATTTTATAAAAGAAAAACATTCAATAGTGGAAAACGTTTTTATATGTAATTTCATTACTAAGTTGACTAAAATAAAATAATTTGGATTATTTATTATATAATTAAATTAAATTTACTTTCAAAACAACATTTAAACAAAATGGTTCTTTTAAACTCATTAAAAAAATGTAGTTTAAATTAAAAATCATTATGTGTTAATTTTCATAAAAAAATGAACCTTTTTCAAAAAAAATCCCTAAAAATCTACATAATATAATTTTGATTTTTTAAAAAAATTGATTTTTTATTTTTTTAAATTTAATTTTAAAAAATTATTAATAATTTTTTAGATATTATGTGTTCAACGCGTTACTTAAATGCCTTTTGGAAATATATTTTTTCACTGATAAAATATCTTCTAATTATAAGTGATTTTTATTTTATTTCTAGTAAATAGATAATCATTGAAATTATTTAATATGTTTGAAAAACATATATTTTTATATGATTTAGTAATTTATATTCATACCTTTTAACTTAATGTATAGGTTATAATGTCCATTATTAAATAAATATATTTTAATAGAGTATGATGTTTCATTGAAACTGAATGTTGCATGCACCAGAAGCTATTGAAGAGATTGAATTTGTTTAATATAATATGTATCGTAAAGTATCGAGGTGAAAACATCTTACTGCCGAAAACAATTTCACCATAAAATGTTTTTATTACATACTAAGGTAAAAATAGGTAAGGATACTTCTACTTCATTGGCTCTTTTGGTTCATATGGTTCTTCAAAAAAATATGTTGTTTTACTTGAACACTTTTAAATGATGTGTTTTCTTATTTCACATAACTTATTATCCATTATCCATGATCTTCAATTGATTTCCCTTGTATGAGTGGTCCTCTCCAATTGAACTGTATCTTTATTCAGTACATGTGAGGTGTTTAGTATTTACTTCTTCTTGAGGGATATGTGGAACACATCATATACTAGATAGAGTTTTGGTAAGATATGTAGTCAGTAGGGAATCACTATGATACAGTCAATGATAGAAATTGTGTTATGAATAGATGAATAATATTTTACTTTTTCCCAAATCACATGAATTTCTTTTGTATTGACATACAAAAGAACGCATTATGATTGATCTCGAACTCCACGTCTCTTCGATGACTGCTTACATATCACTTTCATTGATTATGAATAGATTTCATGTGAGTATAATTATTTTTCAAAATATCTTTCATATCATAGAAAATATTAGGTCCCATCAAGTTAAACAATCCAACTTCATCCTTGCATGTGGGTGTACAACATCGCTTCTGATGTATAGCCTTAAAAGGTAAAACTGGAATGCTAGAAAGGATACTATTATTATATGATAAATCTATTAGGGGAAAGTGTTGATCCCAACATACATAAAACCCAATGAATAAGACCTTAGAATATCCTCTATTGTTAGGATGGTTATCTCATAAATTCCATACATATTCGGTGACAAGAAGTAATGAAATAGAGTTATATATCAAAATCTTACTGAAGGATTCTTCAGAACCATGAGGTAAACCTCAGATATTGATCAGATACAATATAGTGTGGAACTACAATAAATACTACCACCTCCCTTATTTATATCATACTAATTTTGACATATTTTAAGTCACCATTGATATTAATGAAATGTTCTAACTCTATAAGGTGATTTGCTACCACAAAAATGATATATCATTTCAGTGTCCTGGGGAGTCATATAACGAAATCCATGGCTATTTGTTTCTCATTTACATAATTATATAATAAATGGTTGTATCATACACATTTAATTATTTCATTAATAATTGAATTTTTGTCATACCAATAATTGTGATAAAAATTCCAAAATCTCCCTCCTCATGTTATCCCACCATAAGATTTACTTTTTTTATATATACATATTACTACTTCATGGATTAGTAGATAGGGGATAGTTATGTACATAATTTTGAATCCCCCTATTTATCTAAGGTATTAATGGGAAAAATATTTAAATTAAAAACCTTACAAATCCATCAAGAGAAAATATGAACACTTGAATATTCAAGGGCACATTCTGTAGATACTCATCCACATCCATGTCTTCCCTTATCCTATCAATAATGAATGTTAGTGATGTTACATTGGAATGGAATTTATAAGACACATTTAGGATTTCAATAACCATTATTTTCAAATCTAGGAAGGTTTTATCGTTCTAAATTCATATATTTGATAAAATTTACAAATCCTTTCTACATAGAGGATCATCCACCATGTTTTCATTCACATGATTCCATTAGATACAGAAATCATAGTCCATGATAATATATAACCATATTCATTGGAAAATGATAATATACATAATTTTGAATATATATAGGAGGATCTTGTGAACCATATATATTAATATCTTATCCAATTTAAAACTTTTTCCCTATCTTAAATGAAAATATCAATACAGCCAACTCTACAACATGTGTTAGATAGCTCTTCTCAAAAAAGATAAACTTACCGGATAAATTAACTATAAAATTATCATTCTGCATTAGTACACAACCCCTACCATTTTATGAAAAATATATTTTATCCAAAAGAAGCTCCCAATTTTAGGGATTTATATGAACTGGTGTATTCATAATCCTCTTTTTAAACCACCTAATAATCAATTTTCATTCACCGGTAAATAAAAATTTTACTCCTTTCCATGTTATTTTAGTTAGTGAGATTGAAAACAATGAAACATTTTTCAAAAATCATATGTAATACACAAGTAATCTAGAGAATCTATGGATCTCCATTATATCTACTAGTTTAGGATAGTCCTAGATTTTCTTTTTCTTAAAAGGGTCCACTGATATTCCATTGTTGGTGTTAATATTTCCCAATAATGACACATCCATCAATTAAACAAATATTTATTATATATTTCATATAAAATATCATATGTAAAATCCATTATAATATTATTCAAATAATCATCATGATCCTAATTTATAATGGATTATATCATAATATCATCTAAAAATAGCTCCAAAAATTTGTTGAGGTAATATATACTGAAACCTATTGAAAAATTCCACAATGATATCAGAAGAATTAATGAGATGGTGTTTGAACAAATCTACTATCCTTTCATTATATCCAAGAATTCATAGAACCATAATAAAAAACAACATTCACTGTTATTTAATGAATAAATAACATACCTATAAACACACTATTGTCTACATCAACCTCATCCTTTGTGGATTCATATTCCCTTCCTTTATGCCATGTAGTTTGTTAATGATGATTTCTTATACCAACCCTTGGTTTAGGGAATTGTAATGGATAATTATCAAGTTACATATAGAAAAAAATAGAAGAGCCATAGTGTTAATCAGAAATTTATTTTTTTCCTCCTATATATTGGGATTCTTTATTGCAGTAAGTAGCTAAATGTAGGTTCTGTGCATAGCAGAAGCACATGATAGGTGTATACAAAACATTGACATTTTTCATAATCGATGATTAGTCACATATTAATATGAAGATAAATACCAATATCAATAGAATTAAATCAAATATAAAATGAAAAGGTTACAATCTAAAACTGAGAAGAGAGGATAGACATATTTTGTTTGTAATTAAATTTATTGAATTATATAATTACCTCCAAGGTGATTTTTTCATCGCTAATGTTTCTGACCATGGGTCCATGAAGTGGATTCATTGCGATGCAGAATCCAAGGATAAGAATCCTCTAGTAGTGATCCGCATGTGCTCTATATATATCTGGATGTCGCTGAAAGTGTCTCTGGGTGCTTACACATAATATCCATGAACGTGGGATATTTTCCACCAATTGACTTTATAATCTCTTCCAAAGTGTACTCCTTGATTTGGAGAATAGGATCTATATCATTATTGAAAGCATTCATGTCGATGGAAGAGTTCTCTAGGCTCGAGAACTTTTCCCCATGGATTTCGTCGACACAATGATTGGTTAGTCGATCAAATGATAACTTGGATAATTTTGAGAATAATAACATAACATAGAATTTAATTCACCAGGTAATAATATATAATTATAACATGAGTCATTATTTAATTTATTATTCTATGTGAAACAACATGTCAAATAATAATAGAAATTCATTTATTTCCATGAAAGTTTCTTTACATTCCAGTTATATTTAAATATTATTTAACAAATTAGTATTTAATATTATTTCTCACTGTAACCATAACTTAGTCCGCCAATCCACCACGATATTTACCAAGCCTAGAATAATCAATATTTAATTATTAATTAAAAATAATGGCGTTATTTACCAAGAAATAAATAATCCATCTAAAATATATTCTCTCAAATAACTAATATTGAAATAAATTTTATCAGGAATACATGAATAATTAGTAAACCATAACAGGGGAATAATATTTATTCATCTTGTTAAATAAATAAATTATTTAACTAAGATGTTGGCTACACCTAGTGTCTGACCCTCTAGGACTTTTCCCATTGGAATTAGGCGGCCTTGAATAAATCCCATGATTACTATCTAGAAATGGATTAAGTGACCCATGAGAAAGAAGTTGATATCACAATTAAATCTCACCTTATATGAACACTTACCGTGTAATATAATCTCTTTGTCCCGATATCTCCAAAAAAGTGTGTTTCTTGCATGTGTCCTCAACCCACGTGCTCAATTTATCATTATTTGACTTCCCAGAATTGAACATGCCTAGAGAAAACAATTTCCATGCATTTATTTAGGCTATATCATTACAATAAATAGGCCTAAGATATCTACTTTCATTTAAGTGACATATCCTTTCTCGCATTATTCATTAATGCAATATTTCTCGTGACACACTCCACAAATCCTACCACACTATGAACATCTATCATCATAGTTATCGTCAATAAATCTATGTGTGTGAGTCATAATACCCATTAAAACTAATCATAAAGTCTAACGACCAATACACATGTCCATATATAAGAAAATCAAATGTATATTTTGAATGTGGATTATTTACTGGTGGGTCTTGTTGTCATAATATCCTCCTAGTTATTACCAAGGGTGTTTACCATGAGAAGGTGTAACAATGATTCATGAGTCCCCACCCCTAATAGGCTATATCATTTTTGTCCCTTCAAATGATATCATTTGGACATAGAACATATATTCAATAATAGTGTCAGGGCACTTATGGATTCTCAACATAGTAGGGATCTACTATGATTTTTTAATTCAACATCTAATATTAGAACATTATCATATAAAATGTCACAAAGTATAATAATAATGATATGATAAGTAGTATATTAATATTCATCAAATGAATATAGGATCTTCATAATGTACAAATAAGTTGGTTTCATGGGATCCAACTCTAACAGACTCCCACTTGAACTGGAGGCAATTGCTAACAGCCTTCAGTCTACAAGTCCTCACATGATATTTAGGCTTATAATGAGATAGTACTTTAGTCAAGGGGTCCTCCATGTTCTCTTTCATAGACACTCTTCTCACTGCAACATCACCCATTTGATACAAATTCATGAAGAGGTGATACTTTCAGAGTATGTTCTTTATCCATTGACATGTCATTGGATCTATTGAAAGATCCACTACAATAGTATTATCATAATAAAATGTAATGAGATCTTTGATTTTAGGAACCACATTATGATCTTGTACAATGTTCTGGATCCATACAGTATCCTTGGATACATCAGAATCCACAATATATTCTGAATCCACTGTAAAATCAGCAAAAACTGGATAATTTGAACACTAATAGATCAAAACTCTTCTGTTGAGATAGAAAACATATCTGATTGTGACTTTAGATCATCTTGATATGTCTCAAAACTAGAATCAATATACCCTCTGATGAGAAATTGTTTGTCTTCTCCATACACAAAGAACATAACCTTAGTTCTTCTTTGATAATTAAGGATAGTCTTGACATCATTCCAATGTTTTCTCCTTGATCTATTTGATGTCTTACTACCATGGTCTGTGCTTAGGATACATCAAGTCTGGTACATAACATGGAATAAATGATAGATTCTATTGTTGAAGCCTATAGAATCTTGATCATCATATCTTTCTCATGTTGTTTATGGGGACATGTTTTCTTGGAAACAAGTACATCATGTGACACGGGGAATAAGCCTCTGTTGGATTGTTCTATAATAAATCTCATCAGTATCTTGTCATTGTATGTACTTTTAATTAGTCCATTTAGCCTCTTGTATCTTTCATGAATAATCATTATCCCTATAATATAGGTTTATTTTCAAAATTTATTTATAGAGAAGAAATTTTTCAACCATTCATTGAATTAATCGAAGACTGGTATGTCATTTCCAATAATAAATATGGAATCAACATAAAAAAATATGATAATGACCGCATTACCAATAAACATATTGTAAACACATGGCCCACATTCATTCTTAATGAAACCAAATTCTCTTATGGATTCATCAAATAAAATCTTCCATGATCTAGATGGATTCATAAGTCCATAAATGGGTCTTTTCAACTTGTATACGCTATTAGCACCACCTGGTGTCACAAAACATTCTAGTTGTGTCATATAGACATCTTCTTGAAGGTTCCTGTTAAGGAATTCCATTTTGACCTCTATATTCCAAATATCATAGTCATCCAAAGCTGATATGGAGAGTTTGATTCATATGGATTTAAAAATGGAAACTGGTGAAAAGGTTTTATCATAGTCAATTATTTGACATTGTTTAAAAAATTTATCAACTAGCCTTTATTTATAGGTACTATCTTGACTTTCCATGTACAGTTTCATTTCGAATATCCATTTACACCCAAAAGTATTTACATCAACTAGTGCTTCGATCATAACCCATAATTGGTTCTAATACATGGAATACATCTCAAAATTCATATCTTTTAGACATCTTTCAACTTCTAAGCTCTCTACTACTTCCTTTTATGATATATTTTCATCATTGTCCAACAATAATGAGTCACCTTCCTCGGTGACAAGGAAACCATATCTCTCTAGTTCCCTTACCTCTCTTGTGCTCCAACAGATTAATTGTGTTTCAAGAACTACCTATTTAATGGGGACCAGTGGAACTTGTTCATGTACAAACTCATCTATATATTGAGCATCAACTTCATCAAAGACAATCTTTCTCCCTTAATCTTTTTTGAGTATGTTATCCCTCTCAAGAAATACAATATATCTGGAAACAATCACTTTATTTTATGAGGGGTTTTATAGGTAGTATCCCTTTCATTCCATGGGATACCCTATAATGTTACACTTTGTTCCACGAGGGGATAAATTGTTTTTAAAAAGTTCATAACAAAATCTCAACTTCCCCATACATGTTTACATGACATAGTGGGTTTATTTAAATTCCATAGATCAAAGGGAATACAATTTACCTCCTTAGTTTGTACTTTGTTTAATGTTTATGTTGCAAATTTTAATGAATACTCCCAAATTGATAATGTAAGATATGTATGAATCAACATAGAACTTACCATGTCTAACAAGGTACAATTGTTATTTTCACTAACACCATTCCACTATTGTTTATAACTTTGAGTGAGATGATATAGTATCCCAGACTACTGTCAAATTTTGATGAATTCTTGGTTAATATATTCTCCACCTTGATTCGATTGAATATTCTTCATCATGTTACCATGATGGTTCTCTACATCATTCTTGAAATATTTTAATTTCTCAAAGGATATGGACTTATTAATCATTAAGCAATCATACATATATCTACTCAATTCATCAGTACATGTAATGAAATAAAAATATCCACCTCTAGATTTAGCTGGAAATGGTCCACACACATCAATGTGTATCTATCCTAGAATCTATGTGTCCCTTTAAACCTATACATTAAATGGTTATTTTTTCATTTCCCTTGTAAACATTAAAGTCATATATCGTGTGATTTTAGCTTGAAAGAGTCTAAAATACATCTTGACAAAGATTTTTTAGGCGCTTCTTTTTTACATGACCAAGACAGTGATACTACAACTAGGTGTTGTATGAGTCATTTGATCTTTCTTCTTATCTATTTCCATCACTTGGTTATTGTAATCTATTACATAAAAAAAATTATTTAAATGACCCATACCATAACATATGTTGTCCTTACAATAGTAACTACATTTATTCCAAATCATGAAAATAAATCTATATGTATCTAAACTCGATGTAGAAATTATATTCTTGCAATCAATAGGTATATAATAACATCCAAGTAAAAACAAAATCAATATCGTTGGAAATGTGAGGTGGTAGTCACCAATAGAATGATCATCCAACCTCGTGTCATTACCAGCTTTTATATCTACATATCCTCTAGGATTTTCTTGGAATATACTTCATTCTTGCATTTGAATTCATTTGTGATAATCTCAAGCTGTATCTAATACCCAATGTGTAGAAATAGAAGGATTGAACTCGATAAATAATGCACCTCTGGATTCCCCTTTCCTCTGTGTGAACATCCCTTCCCATTGGCTAGACATTCTACATGTAAAGAATACTGCCACCTTTTCCTTTCCCTACCTGCAGATCTTCTATATCTTGGTCAGATGGTGCTAAAAGTCTTTAGATGTATATTAATATTAGGCCCCTTTTCATTTTCCCTCATCATCCTACTCACCATAAGGACTGTAGGATTTTCATGATCCATTTCCTTGTAAACCTGTAGAATCAGGGTATGAGGCTATGATAAACTCTTCTCAATATTTCCCGTATTATAATTCACAATAAAATAGGAGATGTTCTTATGAAGTGATGATTTCATGATATCTATATGAAAATCATCTTGGAATTTAATCTCTATGATTTTCAGAAGCTTAATGTTGCCAATAATCTTGACTATATGTGGTCTACCAGGCATAGCCTCTCCAAGCGTAGTAGTGAACAATGTGTTGGAAGTCACAAACCACTCCTATCTCTCATTATCTTAATAGATATCTTAAAGGTTATACATCATGAAATAAGCATAAATTTATTAATGTTTCTTCAAGATATTGTTGGTCATGGATGATAGGATGAGTCACATGACTTATGTAGTATCATTTATATGTTTCTCAAAAAATAGAGATCCTCATGACTCGCATCATTTCAAGGTGCAACTAGTAATGACACTTCCAACTCAAATTGTTTCCTCTCATAAATAATGATAACCCGAATGCTCCTTTTCCACTTTTGGGCATTAGTGCCAGTGAGATGTTTTCCCTTATAGAGTTTGTATTATAATGATATGTTTGATTTTAGTTTGATTTTCATTTATAAAAATTAAGATGAACATAGTTTTAGTATTTTATATTGATAAATGTAGACAAATAAATAAAATAGCATCTATTAGTCTCCCGATATTTTTTTAAACCCAGTAGTCCTCACCATTGGAAGTGGATTATCCTATTGTTTGAACATTCTAGCAGAAAGGATCCAAATTTACCTTCACATTATCCCAACTAGGTTATTCTAGAAACATGGAATTATTTAGGCAGGCATTCCAAATGTGAACTGCATTAACTCACAACTCCTTGATCTGTTGAGTGGACTCCCCATTATTGAAATCCTTAATTCTGTATTTCCGCAACCTTTGCTTCTCAATTACACCAAATCCTATTAGGGTAGTCATACCTTTATGTAAACTAAGTAATTCCAACCCAAAACATCAAATTATAATTCCCTGACAATTTAAATCACCCCAACTAGGGTTGTTCAAGCACTTAGTACTATAGTTTGATTCTAACCGAAGTAATGGAAGGTTATACGGACTTAATATTTTATTGAAGGATTTTATCCTCAAGGCATAAATTGAAACTTATTATCATCTAACATGATTTTTAATGTTACGTGCTATGTACCTATGTGATTAACCACGTATAGATAATATTTGTGCATAATCCAATTTTTAGGTTCCATATTGTTTATTTTGTTAGTTCATTAATTATGTGATCACATAAAACATCCATAATGAAAAATTATACAACTAACAGAAATAAAATAATGTGTATTATCATTAGTTTTATTTTTTTTTTATTTTATCTAGTGATTGATAAAATATCCTTGAACTAGGGAAGACATATCTTCAACAGTTTAAGGTTCATCTTTATAGCTTTCCACCTATCCACCTTTGTATTTCCTTGGATTTGTTTCACCTTGGCTTCTAACTTGAACACCATACACAAGATTTGGATTCATATCCATTAAATATGATTTTAACTCACACACATTTGAGGGGTAAAAGGGGTTTACATAAAAAATCATGGTCATAGAAGCCCTGCATATTAATGAGGAGAAGGCTCACATGGAAATAATTTTAATTCAATAAAAAAAATTAAAAAGTAACCAATCACATACAAAGGTCTGGTCTATATCAAGATCATCCCCATATATTCAATGAATTAATCATATAATAAAACAATAATTCAACTCTTTAATCGTTATTATTAAAATCAATTATGCTTGAATCAATTAATCGTTACCTTTAATTGACCAATCCATTTAATCTTTATCATTTTTATTAATTTCCTAGAGATTTTTATTCAAACCCATATACATAAATTGTATCATGGAGAAAACCCAATGAATACCTATCAAATACTACCCATAATGTATTTATAGTTGTATACACTTTATTCATTGTGACATGTAGCCTGCATGCAGAATTATTATTGTTTTATAACTCATACTTGATATGAAGATCTTGGAATATTATGTAGATACTAATTAAACACACAAACAGATATATATAACTCTTATCACATATTGTGTCCTAGATTTAATACCGAAAAACTCACATGTATCAAGGGTTTACAAAATATAATAATAAATTATTAAATCTGTATAATCTAGAAACATTACATAGAGTGTAGATCCAACTACACGGTGTGTACCCTCCACACCATCCATCTGAAGTAAACCTCTATAAAAAATTCCATATGAGGCTACATAAGACATATATGTGTTACAAGACATGTCCAGTGGTCCAAACACCATGTAGACTCCGCATTACATGATCACCGTTCAGGCAAGCTGTGTTTGGGACACACGATATGACCATTACCTGAAGGGACTACACGCCGTTCCGAGTGGGACACATAGCATGTAGTCCAGATGAACGTGCACTAGTATTTCTGGGTCAATACACATTGTAAGAATTAACTACACCTTAGGTATTTAAATTACACATCTTGAGTAATTTATGAATTAGTACAGATGCATTGAAAAAAATATATGGCATGTAGATCTAACAATGCGGTGTGCATTCTTATGTTATCTGAATAGAACCATCGATGCCTCCTGATGAGATTCTAGATTTAATTTTAGTCATAAAATTATTCATTTCTATTTGATCATCAATAATTGATAAAGGGGTAACATATATCGAAATTTAGATTACAATAATGATTAGAAATGAACTGAAATTGTAAATTATTAATGGTTAAATCATCAATGAATTATTTAATAATTATTAATGACAATATAACCCCTTTGATACCACTTGTAGGATCCGAGTGATGCGGTAGCACATGACGGGTGTGTACCCAACATAAAATATTTACATAATAGTTGATTAATCTATGATCAATATAATGATAAATTCCAATATCCAAAAAAATGAATCAAAGATAAATGACAAAACGGAGAAACCAAAACTGAGAAGAGAAGATAAAAATATTTTCTTTATAATTAATTTAGTTAAATTATTGAATTACCTCCATGGTGATTCTTTCTTCATTGATGTGTCCGACCATGAGTACAATGTATGTATTCACCATGATACAAAATACAAGTATATGAATCCTCATGTTGTTATCCATAGGTTCTACACGTATCTCCGGACATCCCCAAAAGAGTCTATGGGTGTTAGTGTAAAAGATCCTTGTGCTTGAAATGTCTACCTTTGATAGAATTAAAATCAGTTCCAAACCATTTTCCTTGATCTGGTGGACCCCCCTTGTTCTTGAGAGAGTTCTTGGAGAGGGAAGTGTTCACTCGGCTCAAAATCTTATCTCCAAGGATGTTGTGAACACAACGATTGATTAGCCAGTCAAATGACCCCTTGGGTTATTTAGGGAATAATAACATAATAGGGAATTTAATTAATCAGGAAAAAATAACTAATTAGCCTCAGTTCCGTTACATAATTTATTATCCCATGTTTAATTCCATGCCAAAAAATAGAAAAGATATTATTTCTGTGACACCTGATTAACATTCTACATTATATTTAAATATTACATATCACGAGAACAATAAATTGGTCTGCCAATCCACCTCTATATTTACCACTCAATGAATAATGAATATTTAATTATTATATAAATATAACTTCATTATTATATGATAAATAAATATTCTCTCCTCAATATATTATCTCAAATATCTAGTGATGAAATAAATTAGATCATGCATACTTAAATAATTACTAAACCACAATCCTGAATAATATTTATTCAACATGTTAAATAAATATATTATTTAACTGAGAAACTAGATACACATTGGGTGTGACCATCTATGCCTCTTTCCCATTGGTATTAAGTGGGCTTGCCTAATGTCCAAGAGTATTGTCTAGAAACGGGGTTATTGAAGATAATAGAAAGAAGTTGATGTCGCAATTACATGTCACCTCATATGAACACCTATAGTGTAAAATATTCTATTTATCCCAATATCGCCAATCAAGAAAGTTTCATGCAAGTCCCATCAACCCATGTGCTCAATTCCTCATTCTTTGACTTCTCAAAATTGAACTTTCCTAGAGAACACCATTTAAATGGATTTAGTTAGGCTATATCATTTTTATAAATTTTTTTGCGATATTTACTTCCATATAAGTGACAAATAATTTCATACATTATTCATTAATTCAATATTATTCATGACACACCTAACATATCTTACCTCATCATGAACTTCTGTCATTACAAATTTTGTCAATACATCTAATTTCATGAGTCATAATACCCATTAATAGTAATATTAATGTATATGGACCAATACACACATACACAAATAGAATCATCCAACGAATCTTTTGAATGTGGTTTTCCTATAGGTGTTTAATGTTATCCTAATATCCTCCATGATATTACCAAGTGCGGACACCATGAGAAGGTTACTAAAAGCATCATGAGTCCCCACCCCTGATATCCTATATCATTTGTACCAGTCAAATTATATCATCCATCCACAGAACATATATTTAATAATAGTTTCATGGAACATCTGCATTATCATCTTAGCAGGGATCTACTATAACCTTTTAATGTCACTCATATTCTTAGGACATTATCACATACTAGTAACATATAAGAACAATCATGATGTGATAAGCAGTTTATTAATATTCCTCGAATGAATAAGGGTTTGTTATAAGGTACAAAGAATTTATTTTCTAGGGCACTAACTCCAACAATAAGTAGTCTTATACACATATTTTTCACAGATTAAACATATATTGTCTCTCCTTAGTCTATTTTTATATGATTCGTCCCAAAAATTTGATAATTGGGATGTTGAATTTTCTTTCCACCATGGGATTTAGCAATTTAGGATCCGAATGGAGACACCATTTTATGTTTTTTGACTCTAGTCTCATAGGACCTCTGAGAATCAATGATCTCAATCCCCACATTGATGGGCCAATGAAAAGTTTCGTTATAATTACTGAAGTCTTTATTCTCCAATGATTATAGTAGAATTGGATTTAACTAACTAAATACGTATTCTATCTTATATGAGGTTCTGATAACAAATCCAGTGGTTTAAGAAGAATCCCTTTTCATGTTTTCATCATACAGCCATATAAAATCTTATGCATTTATCATTAGATG
This sequence comes from Viscum album, assembly GCA_963277665.1. Classification (NCBI taxonomy): domain Eukaryota; kingdom Viridiplantae; phylum Streptophyta; class Magnoliopsida; order Santalales; family Viscaceae; genus Viscum; species Viscum album. The sequence continues at coordinate 1,604,679,299 of OY728158.1, forward strand.
GAGGAATTCCATATAAATTTTAAAATGGATAGTTTGGAAAATATATTTATTGGTAAAAAATTTCTTGTATCCTTCCTATTGAATAGAGTTAATATCTTCATTGGACATTCTATTCTAGATTTTTCTGAAAAATATTTTATATTCTCCCCCAATATGAAATATTTCCATCAAATTTCTCATTCTTTTTAGATTTTATAACATAGAATATCTTTTCAATGGAGTAAATCGATTTTTCATAGAATAGGGGATGAGTAAAATGAATATGCGTAGGGGATTTTTTCCCATAAATGAATCTGTTGTATATTGATCATTATTAAGAAGAGTAGAGATTTTATTATCATTTATTCTATTAAAAATATTTTTTTCTTGTTCAGATAGAACCTCAATGAAGTTATCAACTACCAGTTCTTAAAAGAAAAGAATATTAATGGAGATGTCATCAAATATCTTATCATGTTAGTTGTGGGAATGAATTTTAATATTTTTCATATTTTACTAAATGAAATAAAAAGTAATATTAGAATATGTTTACATACTTAATGGAACATTATAAAAATAGATGGAATAACTCAAGAATTATTATAATGTCATGACTTAATAGAATAAATTTTTTCAATAAATATAATCCTTAGTAATGTCTCCAATTTGGTTTTCATACCTAACAATTTTTTATTGTCCTTCATAATTGGTTGTAATGAATTTTTAAATTTCCAAAGCATATACCCTTGGAGTTTCAAACTAGTGGTGTAGAAAGGAACTTTTTCATGAACTAGGTTTTGATTTAGTGTAACTCATTTGTCCCATTTTGGGGACATTATGACATGGCACCTTAATGCCAAGACACATCCACATGTTGTATCTAGACAGTGATGTGTTTTATTTAAATTCTCTTTCTTTATACTTCACCATGATTCCCGAAAAATTTCATCCTAATATATTTATCCTTATTGTAATTCTTATACATTTACCTAGGTTTTTCCCTAAAATTTTATAATCCTATTTAAAAGTTTAACTAAACTTTTAGTATAATAAATATTATGAAGTCCTAAGTCATTTAAAAATATTATTACATAATTTTTAAAAACAAATATCTATTAAAAACACAAGGATCTTAATGTATGGGGGTATTGGTATAAATAAGGTCATATTACTACAAAACTAACATAAATGATGGAATCATGATTATATTCTTCATAGTAAAATCTAAAATCCATTTGGTATCCTAAAAGGGCATGGGTTTTCAAAGGTAATTAATAAAAAATGGGTGAAATAAAATTCCATGTATGTGAATAATCATTTTAGGAATCATAGTATGAGAGTAATTGGTATATAATTACATCATAAAAGATAATGATCAAGAGTAAATTCATGTAAGAATATCATAGAAAACATTGTATCATATTATTATTGAATCATATGAAATTTGGAAAAAATATATAACATGAAAAAAACATGAGTCATGGCTAGGAACATAGACAATGTCACATGGTGGGAAATGTACAAGAATGGATTAAGTTTACACAATAATCCCTTAAAATACACCTCATGAGACTTAAAATTTACCCAATTAATTAGAGAGATATATAGGTGCACCCATCATAAAATATAGTTTATATATCTGCACCACATAACTGAAATCAATCATAAACCTTAGCATAATAATTTTCAATGGACCGAAAACGAGTTGTATAATCATTCTTCATATCATAATCAATAGAAATTACATAATGAATGATTTTGAGAAATGGCCTTTAGGATTATATTAAAAAATAAATGGAAGGGATAATAATATAGTAATATATGTGAGTGACATATATGAATAATTTACAAGAAATATATTACATTAAATTTAGTGATAATGTGAGTTAAAGAGAAAACTTTGACAGCCTCACTGAAATTTTGGTTTATATAGATCCCTTACATTAGGCCTGATTTTTCATAACCATATGTTATCTGTGTAAATAATTAAAATAATTTAATTTTTTACTTAATATTTAATTTTTTTCAAAATTATATTTTATTATATTTTATTAATTACCATGTCAGATTTAATTACACAACAAATTAATTTCATGTTGGATGATTTTTTTGAAAAATAACTCAAATTACTAAAATAATATTTTTATATTGAATAAGGTCAATGATATTATTAATTAATAATATTATCCAATAATAATCATTACATAATAATCAATTTTTTACATATATTACACTTTTTAAAAAAGTCGTGAAATATGATTATTACAAAGGAACTATATTATGACCATGGAGATGGTATTTCATTCATATGAAAGAGTAACATTACTATTTTTTGAAGACCATTATGAAAAGAATCTAACTGTTATTTTTTATTTTATATTATTCTAACAATATAATAATTATTATATTAATTTTTTAAATTCTTCTACAGATACAATTATTTTGAAGCAGTAATAAAAAATAACATCACATCACGAGATGATCGTCCCCCATATGAATAAAAGACATTATCATTTATAAAATAAATTATCTTGTATAGAAGTGTATGGTATTTTTCTAAATAATTTTTAATATTTCAATAATACAATATATAAAAAAATAAATCCTTATTGTCTTCCATGTAATGTCTATGTCAAAATTAATCACATCAAATCGTGAGGCGGTAGTCCACCGTACACATGAGTGACATTATCATTGTTGGATTACATTATATCAAATATGAACAATAGGTGGGGGTGAATTGTGTGTTTTATAATTTCTTCAAGAATCATGATGATTACCTTATATATCAGAATGTATATGCAACAGAAATAAATAGTTATCAGGACACAAATATTTATAGTGTTTTGGGGAACAGAAGGCCCCTAGTCCACTCCACCAATGCTCTACTCCACGTGCATGGTGATTTTCACAATATGGTTCTCTTATCAACATGTCATAGACAATTGAGGGTAGGAAGTTGACACCTTTACAAGTTAAGGCTAAAATAGAGCCTTCTGGTTCAAATACATTACCAAATACACAACTTAGTATGAGAATCTGATTACTCAAAATGTAAATAGTATTTGTTTAAAAATACATTCTAGTTGTTCTTCACAATTGTAGTAATACACAATAGACAGTAGATGGATCATCATCTTCAAAATATATGTTCTTCAGGTAAGAGTAGTTCTGAGTTGATCCAGTGGAAAATTAGGTCTTGAAATAAAATCAGCTACTTTAAATACAATAGATTCATAGAAGTTATTCTATAGAGAATAATAATCTTCAACACCTTCCATTTTTCTTTATAAATATAAATCTAATAGATCTTGGTAACATAAGATCTGTGTGATTTTTATAACTCTGTAAAAAATTGTAGTCATGAAAAAATCGAGAGCTTGTTCTTATTATAATTTTCTCAATGATCCATCTCAAACAATATAATTCAAAATAACTGAGATATATAGTGAATAAAGGATAGTGTTTTTCTGTCAAATTTATATCCACAAAATTCACCTTTAGAATCAAAATATTAAAATGTTCAAATAATAGAGCAGTCATAACTTACATTAATAATCGGTACGAAATCCTTCTCTTAAATTGAACCATCGAATCATAAATAAATGGATTTGAATTAGTGAAATATAGACTTTAAAATAAGGCTTTGAATCTCTATTGAAATCAGCCTGATAATCCGTATAAAGACTGTAGCCTGATAAAGTCAAAATTTAAATCTCCGACACCAAACATTCGGTTGAACTGCATAGAATTCTTTCTCAGAATGTATGATTGAAGATGTGAGGTTGTTTATCCATTCATAAAATGTAATGTTGATCTCAAATTTAAGGGTGGTTATCCATACATATATATTCTTTATAATGTATGGTACATGATCCATACAATTTGGAAAAATGTAAGATTGTTTATAAAAGTAAGGTTGATGAAAAATAATTTTGAGAAACAAATGTAACGTTCCATACATACGTAGGGATATTATACCATACTTTTCAAATAACATAAAAATAAGGTTCCTTCGAAACATCAGTTTCCACATCCATATGTTTCTGATAATTTATGGTTGCATAACTATACTTTTCTAAAATTCCATAATGAAAAGAACGAACTCTTTCCTTGTACTTACACTCTTCAACATAGGGTGTAAACAATGTTTCTATAACACACTCAATGGATTTCTGGATACTTTGTCAAATAATCCATGTGGTCTAAATGATTTAATATCACTCCAAAAATAGAAATATAAATAATATTAATTTCTTGAAATATACTCAAGGTAAAATCATTAGAATAACAAATATGGGTGTTTGTTAGAATCAAAATCATCATATAAAGACAGAGTATTGTTTTAAACAGTATTCTCCTTATAATAATAAAATAGAGTGTTGTTGAAAACAAAACATGCTAAAAAATATACCCCTTTTTGATGATAATAACTCCATGAAATTAACCTACAAAATTAATTACATATAATTTATAATTTTTCACAGATAAAAAAAATATTTAATTTAAAAAAAATCAATAGGAAATAAAATGTTGTGTTATCCAAATTTTTCATATATAAAAATAACCATTCATTTTTTAAAATTTCTCCCCCTTTATGAAGTAAAAAGATTATGTTTATCCAAATTTATCCTTAAGAAAATCCATATTTCTCCCCTTAGTGTTTATCTGTATTTCTTCCCTTTAAAAATTTTAAAAAAAACATTTAGAAATTTATCCCCTTTAAATCAAATGAAAAATTATTTCCTCCCCCTGAGTAAATATTTATAAATTAATAATTAAAAAACATAAAATAATCTGTTTTGTTTGCCCATATTTCTCCCCCTTTTTGTGACATAAAAAAGAATGATAGAATAAGGAATATAACACATTTTAATATAGCACTGAACTTTAGGAAATGCTATGATAAACTGTTTATCAATATTTAAATCAGGATTAATGAAATTCGATTACAGAAAAGACATAAAAACAAATCAAATCATATGAAAATGAGTTTCAAAGATATTTTTATTAAAAATATATATACCAGTATAGAAATAAAAATAAGAATCAAGGTTGGGTTAAAAGGATTGTGAAACTGGTTTCAGTGCCTTTGAATTAATTACTTGAGCTCTGTTTTCTATATTCTCAACATTTTCATCATTCTATCTCCTAACTGAATTATGAGATCCCTTCTTTCTTCAGTCATATGAAGTTATTCAATCAAATTGACTCAGAAAAACTCTTATAATATCTCTTCCGTATTTATAAAATGATTTAACATCTCTCTTAATCTGTTTAAGAAAACTCTGACCCCTGGTTCATGTGATGTAAGCTAGTTAACAATATGTTTTTGATTATTCAACAGAACAGAAAGTGGAGCACTATTATATTGTATGTCTTGCAACATGCCATGCATATTTCTCATTACATTTGTAATGGCCTATAATCTTATGATTAGATCAGGCGATGAACTTGATTACTTGTTGAACTTCCCCTGATATTTTCCAACAGTTGTTCTATGAATGTGTTGAAGTCTATCAAATATGATGTTAGGTCAATTTAAATATTATTCACTAAAATTCAGCTAACATTTCCTAATTAAATATTTTACTTCTATTTTTGAAACTAAACATTCTTTTAAGTTCTGAAAATTCCATCTCTCCTTCTCTAATGGTCTTTGTAATGAAGAATTTTCATCTTGAATTCAATTAATTTTTCTGAGTAACTCCTCCAAATTAATATTTTCAGAGGCAGAGGAACCCCATTATTGAGTCCAAAAATGATTTTACAAAACTAAAGGCAGTGATTGTGCTTCTGATTTCTCCTCTTCTTTCCATTCAACTGGTTTTTCAACTGATTTTTCCTCCAAGTCCTTCCCTAATGAATCCACAGAAAATTTTTCATTATAAACATCAGTATGATCTTTAGATGAACTTTTTCCTCCTTTAACCTTTTCATTAGGTTGTTAGTCCTTCTGAGCATATGCATTCTTTTCTTCTAAAACATGTGATTCTAGAAATGTTTCTTTTTGTATAACTTTAGTAGGTTGTGCAGACTGTTCTTGAACAGATTTAGTAAGAGCCACTTCAACTTCTCCAGGCGCTGCCTTTTCCTAAGGTACAACTTATTCGTCAATTTTATGTACCACTTAAATATGCGAAACAACTTCTCATAGAAATTTATATCATAAAAGATCTACGGTTGTAACAACATTTTTTTTGAATATGCGGCTCACGAGCTTGATCCGTATTGTGTTTTTTTCTCTGAAGCCACTCTTGAATTTCCTCATCACCAGGTGCATCAACTAATTCAAATCTCAGTCTTCTGGATATTTTTGAAACATCACTTACTATTGATTCAACCATGCCTTATATAGGCTTTCTAGGTTTCTCCCCTGAGTTGATTTTTGGTCTTCCTCAGCTCCAAAAAACATAAGTTTTCCTTTTATAGTACTCCATAATAATCCAATATTCCTTAGAGTTATAGTATTGAATACATTGCTGTGGTGTCATCTTAATTTGGAATCCACCAATATGATCATATCCGACTTAAAAAAAATGTATAAATGAACATTCCAAATGGGTAGAAGTTTATTCTTTCTTCTTATTAAGAACAATAATTCAGATATATCACCATATATCTAGGGACATTTATCTTGATGTCACTTAGAAGTAAAAAATAAAATAAAAATATAGAAATAAAATCATTTCCATTTCTGACATTCTTGGTGAGATCCCAATTTCAACAAAATTCAAAATTATTTTCTGATTAGGTTATAAATCCTTGACAAACATCATTCATACATTCATATTACCAAAAAAAATTACATAATTTCCTAGTATTCATAAAATTAGTTTCATAAAAAGCTTAAGTAAGTTTAAAAACAGAATCTAGTTTTTGATAATTTTTAAAACCAAGATTTTTCTCAACATAAACTTCCTCCATTAAATAACCATTTAAAAAGGTAGACATAACATCCATATAAAATAATTTAATGTTCATATGAGATGCATTTCCTAAAAGGATCATAATGGATTTTAATCTAGCTAAAGGTGCAATGGTCTCATCATAATCTATACCTTCTTCATGATTATACCCTTAAGCTATTAGTCTTAATTTATTTCTAGTGATTATTCCTTGATCATATTTTTTATTACCAAAGACACACTAAGTTCCTATAACTTGATAGTTCTGTGGTCTTTCATCTAAATTACAGATATCATTTCTCTTGAACTGGTTTAGTTCTTCTTTCATTGTTATCATCAAACTTTCATCAACTAAGGATTCTTCTATTGACTTAGGTTCTAATTGGGATAGAAAGGAAGAAAACTCAACAATAGTTCCTATATTCCTTCTAGTTTCTATTCATTTGACTAGGTCTCCTATTACAGTTTCTAAAGGGTAATTATTTTTGGTTCTAGACTATATTGGTTAAACACTTTTAGGTTCATCAATGTCATCTTCTTCTGAACTGGACTGAATTTTTTTATATCTTTTTCAAAATCATCTTTCATGTTCTCGAGTCTCATATTGTCATTAGAGTCAGATTCATCAATTTGGTATTTAATTTCTCAAATGGACCAGATTCATCAAATGTCACATGAAATGATTCTTCAACAAACATGAATTTTCATTAAAAAAACTATAAGTATTGGAAGTAGAAAAATATCTTAAGAAAATTCCTTCGTTAGATTTTGGATCAATCTTACCAAGATTTTCCTTGGTGTTTAAGTTCTGAATCTTGCATAAAAAAACTTTAACATATTTTATTGTATGATTTTGTTATCCCAGAGTTCATAGGATGCCTTTTTAAAAATTGGTCTGATTAAAACTCTATTCATTATATAACAGGTTGTGCTTATAGCTTCTACCCAGAAATAGGTAGGAAGACTATATTCATTTAGCATTGTCCTAGCCATTTTATGAATAGTTTTATTTCTTCTTTCAATAATTCCATTTTTTGAGGTGTTGTTGGTGCAGAGAAGGTGTGTTTAATATCCATATTTGAGAAAAAAGAATTAAATTCTATATTCGTAAATTCTCCACCATGATCACTTCTTAATGAAATTATTTTAAAACTCTTTTCATTTTGAATAGATTTTCAGAAACATTCAATTATTTTAAAAGATTCATTTTTATATTTTATAATGAAAATCTATGTAATTATAGAATAGTTATAAACTAATACTAATAAATATAATTTACCAGAAATACTTTCTATTATTAAAGGTCCAAACAATTCCATATGGAATAGTTCTAGAGGTTTAGATGTATAAATTTTGTTAATAGATTTGAAGGATGATTTGTGCTGCTTTCCAAGTTGACATGAATCACAGAATCTATCAAATTCTAATCTGAGACTAGGAAAATCAGAAACCAGTTGTTCCTTAGATAACATATGTAATGAAAATATATTGAAATGTCCAAGTCTTTTATACCGAATCCACAATTAATTTATCTTAGTAGTTAAGCAGTTTACTTTTTGTTTACACAAGGAATTTAAGTCCAGGGTATAAACATTATTAGTTCTGGGTACTCTAAATTTATGCAGTTTACCTTTAAAAGCAGAATACCAAGTGTTATAAAAACAAACAAAATAACCATCATCGTAGAGTTTAGAGATATTCATCAGGCTGTGTATCAATCCTTGTACATAGAGTACTTTATTGATTGAGATAGATTCTGGATCTTAAATAGTTCCAATGACAATAATTTTACAACTGGAATTGTCACCAAATGTGACTAATCCACCATCCTTTTGAATTATTGATCTAATGTTTGATGAGTTTTATCTCATATGCCTGGAGAAACCACTATCCATATACTATATTTCAGTTCGACTTCTCTGACCTGCTTCTGGAAAGGGTTTTCAAATAACTGTTTATTTTGGTACCCATAATGTATTTGGTCCAAAAGTGTTATCTAGGAAATATATGGGTATCCAGACTTTCATTTTTTCTTGTAATCAATAGAATAATATAAACTATTTACAAAAATGGATTTCATAATCCCACTTATTTGAGGTTTCCTTAAATAATTTTTTTAGATATGTGAACTTTTGTTCCACAGTAGTTTCAAAGTATACCTTTTGTACTTAGAATAAAATAGTTCTTACACAGTTTGGGTTTCTCCCATTTATTACTCCTCTTCTGGGATGTTACATTCAAAGCTGTATTTTCACTTTTGATCAAGACATTATGCTTATTTTCTTCATCTTGCATCCCAACTTCATACATCATCGGGGTTCCAATTAATTCTCTCGTAGTTAGATCTTTGATTGTTGTTTATTTCCTAATGGATTCTGATTTCCCATTCAATTGGGTTAGAAGTAATCTCAGTACTCTCAGTACTTTCAGTACTTGATCTACTTGTGTCATAGGCTCACCCAAGGTCGTGATATTGTTAACAATTTCTATATGCCTTATATTCAAATGAATGATGCTTTCTCCTTCAAACATTCTGAATGTGTCAAATTTAAAATTAGCCATAGCATACCTCATTTTTATGACATTTCAAATTCCTTCATAAGAAACTGTAATTATTTACCACATTTCATAAGAATTAGAGAACTTAGAAATTCTGTTGAATTCATCTTGTCCTTGACCACATATAAAAGCATTCATACTGTTTGAATTAATGTCATACTCTTCTTCAGTAGCTAGATTCCATGTTTTAGGATTCCCCGAGAATTTCATCAAGAGTAAGAATTTTTGAGTAGACTCTATATCCAAGATTTTTCAGATAGATGATCATCCTCAACATCCAACATCTATAGTTTTCACCATTGGAGTTTGGAGCTCGAAACATTGGAATTCCCTAACGTGTATCAGCCATTGAGATATTTGAGTATAATTCATTGAAACATTTATCTTGTTACAACTTTATCAAATGAAATACTAAACCTTTAATACCAATTGATGGATTAGATTATACCGAATATGTAGGGGGGTGGGGGTGGGGGGTTAATTGCGTCTTTTATAATTTCATCAAGAATCGTGATGATTACCGAATCATTCCTTTAACTTTATTAGAATTTTTATGCCCTATAAATCAATAGTTATCAGGACACAAAGATTTATTGTGGTTTGGGGAACAGAAAGCCTCCTTCCCACTCCACAAATGCTCTACTCCACAAGCTTAGTAATTTTCACTATCTGGTTTTCTTATCAATAGACCATCCACAACTGAGTGCAGCTAGTTGACACCTTTACATGTTAAGACTAAAAGAGATCCTTTTGGATTATACACAAAACCGAAATCCCAGGTTTGTAAGAGAATCCAATTACACAAAATTAAAAGTGTATTTGTTTAAAAATACTTTTCAGTTGATCATCACAGTTGTAGCAATACACAACTAACAGTATATGGATCATCATCTTCAGAAAATATGTTCTTAAGGTAAGAGAAGTTCTGAGTCGATCCATTAAAAAATTAGATCTTGAAATAAAATTAGCTAAATTAACACTAATAGATTCACGATATATCATCTATGTAGATTAAAAATAATTAAAAAATTTCATTTTCTTCCGAAAAACAAATATGATAGATCATGGTAGTAGCAGATCTATGTGATTTTTATAACTCTGTAAAAAATAATAGTCGTGAGAAACTCGAGAGATTGTTGTTGTTATCTTTTTTCCAATGATCTGTCTCACTATTTGTAATTCAAAATAACATAGATATCTAAAGAATAATGATGATCATTTTTTCTTCAAATTTAGATCCACAAAAGTCTCCTTTAAAATCACAATATTCAAATGTTCAAAAAATAGAGCAGTTGTAACTTCACTTAATAATTGTTACGAAACCCACTTCTAAAATCAACCGTTTTAATCATAAATAAGTGGATTTGAATCAGTAAAAGACAAGATATAAAATTGGTCTTTGTAGTTGGCATGAAATCAGACATATAATCAATATAAAGTCCACTGCTTGATAATGACCAAATTTAAATCTCCAACACCTATCTTAGGGTTGAATTTCATAGAATTATTTCTCAGAATATATGATTGACAACACAAGGTTGATGATCCATTCTTCAAACATAAGGTTGATCTCAAATATATGGTTGGTTATCCACACTTTTCTATGATTTAGAACATAAGGTTCATGATCCATATTTTTTTATAAAATGTAAGGTTGTTTATAAAAGTAAGGATGATGAACCATACTTTTGAGAAACAAATGTAATGTTCCATAGTTTTGTAGGGTTATAATTTCATACTTTTCCAATAACATAAACATATGGTTCATTCCAAATATAGGGTTCATCTTCCATACTTTTCTGATAACATATGGTTGATTAACCATACTTTTCGGAACATCTATAATGAAAAAATGGATTCTATCATTACACTTACACTCTTAATCATATGGTATGAACAATGTTTCTGGAACACAATCAAATAATTTCTAAATACTTTGTCAAATATTCCATGAAGTTTAAATTATTTAATATTACACCAAAAATAATAATATAAAGAATATTAATTTCCAGAAATATACTCAATGTAAAATCATTATAATAACAAACAAAGGTATTTTAGATTATCAAAATCATCATAAAAAGATATAGTATTGTTCTCAACAATCATCCCCTTATAATAATAAAATAGAGTGTTGTTGAAAACAACACTTTCTCAACAATCATATTCTCTACAAAACAAAAATTAAGATGGTATATAAGATATTATTATTCTCAATGTATATTTATACCATAAAAATCATTCATAAAATATAAATTCATAATTATAAACATCTGTGAGAATCAGTGATGGAAAACAAATTATGTAAATTCGTGAAGTGGTCATCTCTCATGGAAATGATAAAAAGTTTTGTTTCCCATTTGAGGGAGGAAGAGGGGGCTTTCTTCCATTAAATTATAATATATATATATATATATATATGATAATGAGGTTGATATATATTCATGGATTAATAATATTTGATGTTTTCGGTGGAATAAATATAATAAATTTCTCATTTAATGATGTTAAATTTTATTAAGACATGTTCTTTTGGTTTGCACCAAAATAATTCCTAGGTTGTTTTCCTAAATGAAACAATGATTATATAACGAGGGTATAAATATATTAAATTTATTTTGAGAAGTGTTATTATTACCAAATATAGGATTTAACTTTATCAGAATGTATATTCAGCGGAAAAAAATAGTTATCAGGACACAAATATTTATAGTGGTTTGGGGAACAGAAGGACCCTAGTACACTCCACCAATGCTCCACTCCACGAGCATGGTGATTTTCACAATATGGTCCTCTTATCAATAGGTCATACACAACTGAGGCTAGGAAGTTAACACCTTTACAAGTTAAGGCTAAAATAGAGCCTTCTGGTTCATATACAGAACCAAATACACAACTTATTATGAGAATACGATTACTACAAATGAAAATAGTGTTTAAAAAAATACTTTCCAGTTGTTCTTCACAATTGTAATAATACACATCTGACAGTATATGGATCACCATCTTTAGAAAATATGTTATTCAGGTAAGAGCAGTTCTGAGTTGATTCCATGGTAAACTAGATCTTGAAATAAAACCAGCAACATTAACAACAATAGATTCACGACAGTTCTTCTATGTAGAATAATAATCTTCAAAACATTCCATTTTTTATAGAAAAACAAATATAATAGATCTTGGTATCAGAATATCTGTGTGATTTGTATAACTCTTAAAAAAATATAATCATGAAAAACTAAAGATCTTGTTCTTCTTACCTTTTTCTTAATTATATGTCTCACTCTATATAATTAAAAATAACATAGATATATAAGTAATAAATTAGAGTGTTTTTCATTCAAATTTAGATCCACAAAATTCACATTTAGAATCAGAATATTCAAATAACATAGCAGTCATAACTTCTCTTAATAATCGGCATGAAATCATCCTCCTAAATCGACCCTTTCAATAATAAATAAATGGATTTGAATTAGTGAAAGACACACTTTAAAATCAGGCTTTGAATCTGGCTTGAAATCAGAATGATATTCCGTATAAAGACTGTAGCCTGATACTGTCGAAATTTAAATCTCCGATGCCAAACATTGTGTTGAAAAGCATAGCATTGTTTTTCAGAATGTATGATTGAAAACATATGGTTGATTATCCATTCATAAAATGTAAGGTTGATCTCAAATGTAAGGTTTGTTATCCATACATATATATGCTTTAGAATTTAAGGTACATGATCCATAGATTTTGGTAAAATGTAATGTTGTTTATAAAAGTAAGGTTTATGAACCATACTTTTGAGAAACAAATATAACGTTCCATATATATTTTGGGATATTCTATCACACTTTTCCAATAACATAAACATAAGGTTCCTTCAAAACATATGTTTCCACTTACATAATTTTCTGATAATTTATGGTTTCTTAACTATACTTTTCTGAAATTCCATAATGAAAACAGTGAATTCTATCCTTACACTTACTCTCTTCAATGTAGGGTGTAAACAATGTTTCTAGAACACACTCAAATGATTTATGAATACTTTGTCAAATATTCCATGTGTTTTAAACGATCTACTATCACCATAAAAAAAATAAAGAATATTAATTTCTTGAAATATACTCAAGGTAGAATAATTAGAATAACAAATAAGGGTATTTGTAAGAATCAAAATCATCATAAATAGATAGAGTATTGTTCTAAACAATATTCTCCTTATAATAATAAAATAGAGTGTTGTTGAAAACAAAACATGATCAAAATTCTTCCCCGTTTTGATGATTTGAATCCCATGAAATTATTCTACAAAATTAATTGCATATAATTTATTATTTTACATGGGTAAAAAAATATTTAATTAACAAAAATTTCAATACGAAATAAAATGTTATGTTATCCAACTTTTTCATCTATAAAAACAAACATTCCATTTTTAAAATATATCCCCCTTTATTAAGTAACAAAAATATGTTTATCCACATTTATCCTTTAGAAAATCCATATTTATCTCATTAGTGCATATTCGTATTTCTTCCATTTAAAAAATAAAGAAAACATATAGAAATTTCACCCCTTTAAATGAAATTGAAAATTTATTTCCTCCCCCTGAGTAAATATTTATAAATTAATAATAATGAATATCATAAAATAAAATGTTTTGTTTTTCAATATTTCTCCCCATTTTTTTGACCTAAAAAAGAATGATAGAATAAGGGATATAACACATTTTAATGTAGAACTGAACTTAAGGAAATACTATGATAAACTGATTATCAATATTTGAATCTGGATTAATGAAAATCTAATACAGACAAAAAATAATAACAAATAGAATAATATGAAAATGAGATTCATAAATATTTTTTTGGAAATATATATACTAGTATTGAAATGAAAATAGGAATCAAGGTGGGGTTAAAAGGTTTGTGAAACAGAATTTAGTTCCTATGAATGACTTAATTGAGCTCCGTTATCTATATTATCAACATTTGCATCAGTCCATCACTTATATGGATTACGAGATCTTTTCCTTCTTGAGTCAGATGAATGTATTCAATCAAATTAACTCAGAAAAACTCAAATAACGTCTCTTCCTTCTCTATAACCAGATTATGAATCTCTGCTAATCTATTCAAAAAATATCTGACCCCATGTTCATGTGATGTAAGCTGGTCAAAAAGATGGTTTTGATTATCTAACAGAACAAATAGTGGATAACTATTATATTTTAAGTCTTGCAACATGTCATGCATATTTCTCATTACAGTTGTAATGGCCTAGAATCTTTTGATCAAATTAGGTGATTTACTTGATGTACTTGTTGGAATTCCCCTGATAGTTTCCAACTATTGTTCAATGAAAGTATTAAAGTTTTCCAAATATGATTTCAGAACAATTTAAATTTCAATTTCCAAACATCAGATAACATTTCCTTCTTAAAATCTTCTACTTCTATTTTTAAAACTAATCTTTCTTTTACGTTCTGAAACTTCTGTCTGTCCTTGTCTAATGGTATTCGCAAAGAATAATTTTCATCTTGAATTCTATTAATGTTTCTGAGTAACTCTTCCAAATTATTATTCTCAAAACTAGAGGAAACTTAATCTTGAGTCTAAACATGATTTTAAAAAACTAAAGGCAATTATGGTTCTTTTGATTTCTCAACTTCTTCCCTTTCAACTGGTTTTTCAACTGATTTTTCCTCCAAGTCCTTCCCTGACTAATCCATAGAAAAATTTTCATTAAGAAATACAGTGTGAACTTTAGATGGGCACTTTCCTCTATTAACATTTTCATCAGTTTGTAGCTCCTCATGAGCATCCACATTCTTTTCCACTAAAACATGTGCTTCTAGAAATGGTTCTTCTTTTATATATTAAGTAGGTTGTGAAGAATTTTTTTGAACAAATTTATTAAGAGCCACTTTAACTTCTCCGGGCGCTGCCTTTTCCTGAGGTACAAAATCCTCTTCAATTTTATATCCCACCTCAATATGAGAAACAACTTCTCTTAGAAATTTGTATCTTAAATGATCTCCAGTTGTGAAAGTATTTGTTTGAATAGGCGGCTCACTAGCATGAGATGCTCTATGTTTTTTTTCTCTAAATCCCCTCTTGAATTTCCTCATCATCAGGTGCATCATGTGCTTCAAATCACAGTCTTCTTGATGTTTTTGAAATATCACTTACTCTTGATTCAGTCATGCCTTCTTTAGACATTATAGGTTTCTCCCCCTGAGTCGACTCCTGGTCTTCCTCTGCTCCAACATACATAAGTTTTCATTTCACTGTACTTGAGAATAATCCAATATTCCTTAGAGTTTTAGTATTGAAAACATTACTGCAGTGGCATCTTACTTTGGCATCAAACAATCTGATAATATCAGACTTAAACAAAAATTTAGAAATGAACCTTCCAAATGGGTAGAATTTTATTCTTGCTTCCAATTTGGAACAATAATTCAGATATCTCACCATATATCTAGGGAAATTCATCTTGATGTCAACCATAAGTGAATAAATAAAATACAAATATGGAAATAAAATCACTCCCATTTCTGAAATTCTTGGTGCAATCCCTATTTGCACAAACTTCACAAGTATTTTCTGATTAGGTTCTAAATCCTTGACAAAAATCTTTCTTTCATTCATTGTAATAAACAGAAATGAAAAAATGTCCATAGACATGTTTAAGTCCATAAAGATATTTAGTATGTTTAAAAATAGAATCTAGTTTTTGATAATTTTTAAGACTAGGAGTTTTCTCAACATAAACATCCTTCATTAAATAACCATTTAAAAAGGTAGATTTAACATCCATTTGAAATAATTTAAAGTTCATATTAGATGCATAGTTTAAAACGATCCTAATGTATTCTAATCTAGATACAGGTACAATGTTCTAATCAAAATCTATACCTTCTACAAGATTATACCCTTTAGCTACTAGTCTTTCTTTATTTCTAGTTATTATTACTTGATAATCTTGTTTATAACCAAAGAATCACTTAGTTCCTATAATTGGATAGATCTATTTTCTTTCATATAAATTACAAAGATTATTTATTTTTAAATGGTTTAGTTACTCTTTTATTGATATCATCAAACTTTCATCAACAAAGGATTATTCTATTGACTTAGGTTCTAATTGGGATAGAAAGGCAGAAAACTCAACAAGATTTCCTATGTTCCTTCTAGTTTTTATTCCTGTGTTTAGGACTCCTATTACATTTTCCAAAGGGCGATTCTTCATGGTTCTAGACTATATAATTAAATCACTATTAGGTTCATTAGGGTCATGTTCTTCTTAATTGTACTGAATTTTGTTTATATTTTTTAAAAATCAATTTTCAAGTTCTCGAGTCTCATGTTGTCATTAGAGTCAGATTCATTAATTTAGTCTTTCCATTTCTCAAAGGGACAAGATTAATCAAATTTCACATGAACTGATTCTTCAACAATACTTTATTTTTTATTAAAAACATAATAAGATTTGGAAGAAGAAAAATATTCTATGAAAATGACTTCATAAGATTTTGGATCAAACATGCCTATATTTTCCTTGGTGTTTATGGTGTGAACCTTTCATCGAAAAACTTTAAAGTAATTTACTATAGGTTTTTTATTATACCAGAGTTCATAAGATGTCTTTCTAAAAATTTTTCTGATTAAAAATCTATTCATTATATAACAGGTTGTGCGTATAGATTCTGCCCAGAAATAGGTAAGAAGATTGTATTAATTTAGCATGGTCCTAGCCGTTTCATGAAATGTTCTATTTCTTCTTTCAACAATTCCGTTTTTTTTGTGGTTTTATTGGTTCAGAGAAGGTGTGTTTAATATCAATATTTTAGAAAAAGGGATTAAATTCCAGATTCTTAAATTTTTTAACATGATAAATTTTTAATGAAATTATTTTAAAACCTTTTTCATTTTGAACAGCTTTTCAAAAACATTCAATTATTGTTAAAGATTCATTTTCATATATTTAGAATGAAAATACGAGTAAATATAGAATAGTAAACAACTAATACAAATACAGATAATTTATCAGCAGTACATTCTATTCTTGAAGGTCCAAACAAAACTATATGGACATGTTCTAGAGGTTTATATGTAGAAATTTTGTTAATAGATTTTAAGGATGACTTGAGATGCTTTCCATGTTGACATGCATCACATAATCTATCACATTCCAATTTGAGACTAGGAAAATCAGAAACTAGTTGTTCCTTAGATAACTTATGTAAAGAAAATATATTTCCATGTCCAAGTCTTCTATACCAGATCCACGATTAATTTATCTTAGCATTTAAGCCGTTTACTTTTTGTTTACACAAGGAATTTAAGTCTAGGGTATAAACATTATCAGTTATGGGTGCTCTAAATTTAAGCAATTTATCTTTAAAAATAGAATACAAGTTGTTAGAAAAATAAACAAAATAACCATCATCGTAGATTTGATAGATACTTATCTATCCTATGTATCAATCCTTGTACATAGAGTACTTTATTGATTGAGACAGTTTTTGAATCTCCAATAGTTTTAATGGAAATAATTTTACATCTGAAATTGTCACTAAATTTGACTAATCCACCATCCTTTTGAGTTTGTGTTCTAATGTTTGATGAGTTTTCTCTCATATTCTTTGAGCAGCCACTATCTATATACCATATTTCAGTTCGTCTTTTGTTAAATACTTCTGGAAAGGGTTTTCATACAACAGTTTTTTTGGTACCCATACTGTATTTGGTCCAGTAGTGTTATCTAGCAACTATACGGGCATCTATACTTTCATTATTTTTCTGTAATCAATAGAATCATAAAAACTTTTTACAATAATGGATTTATTAATCCCACTTTTTTAATGTTCCATTAATTAAAATTTTATAGATATTTGAAATTTTGTTTGATAGTAGTTTCAAATTATACCTATTGTAGTTGTAATAAAATAGTTCTTATGCAGTTTTGGTTTCTCAAATTTATTTCTATTCTTTTGGGATGTTACATTCAAAGCATTATTTTCACTTTTGATCAAGAATTTATGCTCATTTGCATCAACTTGTATCCTAGATTCATACAACATCAGGGTTACAATTAATTCTATCATAGTTAGATCTTTGACTGGGGTTGATTGCCTAATGGATACTGATATCCCATTCAATTGGGTTGGAAGTACTCTCAGTACTTTCAGGGGTTGATCTACATGTTTCATAAGGTCACCCAAGGCAGTGATATTGTTAACAATTTCTGTATTACCTAAAATCATATGAGTGATGCTTTCTCTTTAAAACTTTGTAAATGTGTCAAATTTAAATCTAGATATGTCATACCTCATTTTTATGACATTTCCAATTCCTTCATATGAAACTGAAATTATTTTCCACATTTCATAAGAAGTCGAGCACTGAGATACTTTGTTGAATTCATCTAGTTATAGACCACAAATGACAACATTGATACCATTTGAATTTATGTCATACTCTACTTCAGTAGCTGCATTCCATGTTGTAGGATTCTCAATAATTTCATAAAGAGTAAGAATTTTTTAGTAGACTGAATCCAAGATTTTTAAGATAGATGATCATCCTCGACATCCAACATCCATCATTTTCACCATTGAATTATGGAGCTCAAATCATTGGAATTCCCTATCCTGTATCATCCATTGAGACATCTGTGTATAATTCATTGAAAAATTCATCTTGTTATTTATTTATCAATTGATATCCCAAACCTTTGATACCATTTTTTGGATTAGATTATACCAAATAAGCAAAGGGGGGGGGGAGCAGTAATTGCAACTTTTATAATTTCTTTGAGAATCGAGATGATTACCGAATCTGTTATTTAACTTTATCATAATTTTTATGCAGCAAAAAAAACATTTATCAGTACACAAAGATATATTGTGGTTCGGGGAACAAAAGGCCCCAAGTCCACTCTGCCAACACTCAACTCCACAAGCTTAGTAATTTTCACTATCTGGTTTTCTTATCAACAGACCGTCCACAACTGAGTGTAGGAAGTTGACACCTTTACATGTTAAGACTAAAATAGAGCCTTTTGGTTCATACATAGAACGGAAAACCCAAGTTAGTAGGAGAAGAAAATTACTCAAATTGAAAATATTATTTGTTTGAAATAATTTTCAGTTGATCTTCATAGTTGTAGAAATATGCAATTGCTAGTATATGTATCATCATCTTCATAAAAGATGTTCTTTAGGTAAGAGATGTTTTGAGTCGATCCAGTCAAAAATTAGATCTTGAAATAAAATCATTAGCATTAACAACAATGGATTAATGATAGATCATCTATGTATTAAAGATCATTCACACTTTTAATTTTATTTAGAAAAAAAATCTAATAGATCATGATAGTAGCTGATCTGTGTGATTTGTATAACTCTGTAAAAACTAGTATTCGTGAAAAACCCGAGAGCTTTTTGTTGTTATCTTATTTGGAATAAAATAGTTCTTATAAAGTTTGGGATGCTCAGATTTTTTTCTTTTCTTTTGGAATGTTACATTCAAAGAATTATTTTCAATTTTGATCAATATTTTATCCTCATATACTTCATCTTGCATCCTAGTTTCATATATCATTAGGGTTCCAATTAATTATATCATATTCAGATCATTGAATGGTGTTGATTTCCTAATGGCCGCTGATATCCCATTCAATTGGGTTGGAAGTACTCTCAGTACATTCAAGGATTGATCCACTTGTTTGATAGGCTCACCCAAGGCAGTGATATTGTTAACAATTTCTGTATGCCTTACATTCATATGAGAGATGATTTCTCCTTCAAACATTCTGAATGTGTCAAATTTAAATTTAGCTCTGGAATACCTCATTCATATGAAATTTCCAATTCCTTCATAAGGAACTGAAATTATTTTCCATATTTCATAAGATGTCGAGCACTGAGATACATGGTTGAATTCAGCTGGTCCTAGACCACAAATGATATCATTCATACTGTTTGAATTTATGTCACACTCTACTTCAGTAGCTGAATTCCATTTTTTAGGATTCTCAAAAAATTGATAAGGAGTAATAATTCTTTAGTATACTCTATATCCATGATTTTTAAGATAGATGATCATCCTCGACATCCAACATCCATAGTTTTCACCATTGAAGTATGGAGCTCTAAATATTAGCATTACCTGTCGTGTATCAGCCATTGAGATATCTGAGTATAATTATTTGAATGTTTCATCTTGTAATAGATTTATCAAAGGAAATAACAAACCTTTGATAAAAATTGTTTGTTTAGATTATACCAAATATGAAGTTGGTTAATTGATTATTTTATAATTTCTTCAAGAATCGTTATGATTACCAGCTCTATTGTTTAACTTTATCAGAATTTTTATGAAGAGGAAATAAAATGTTATCAGAGCACGAAGATTTATTGTGGTTAGGGGAACATAAGGCCCCAAGTCCACTCCACCAATGCTCTACTCCCCGAGCTTAGTAATTTTCACTATCTGGTTTTCTTATCAACAGATCGTCCACAACTAAGTGCAGGCAGTTGAAACCATTACATGTTAAGCCCAAAATAGAGCCTTTTGGTTCATGCACAAAATTGAAATCCCAGGTTATTAAGAGAATCTAGTTACTCAAATTGAAAAGAGTATTTGTTTAAAAATACCTTTCAATTGATCTTCACAGTTGTAGCAATACAAAACTGACATTAGATGGATCATCGTCTTGAGAAAATATGTTCCTCATGTAAGAGAAGTTCATAGTAGTTCTAGTCAAAAATTAGATCTTGAAATAAAATCAGAAAATTTAACAACAATAAATTCATGACAGATCATATATGTAGAATAAAAATCATTAATAATTTTCATTTTTATCAAAAAAACAAATCTGATAGATCATGGTAGTAGCAGATCTGTGTGATTTGTATAACCCTGTAAAAAGTAGTAGTTGTGAAAAACTCGAGAGCTTGTTGTTGTTATCTTTTTTTAAATGATCTGTATCAATCTTTGTAAATCAAAATAACACAGATATCTAAGACATAATGATGAGAATTTTTTTTTCAAATTTAGATGCACTAAATTCTCCTTTAAAATCGCAATATACAAATGTTAAAAAAATTGGGCAGTTGTATCTTCCCATAATAATCGGTATAAAATACTAATCTTAAATAAAACCTTTTAATCATAAATAAATCAATTAGAATTAGTCAAAGAGATGATTTAAAATAGGTCATTGAATCTGGCTTAAATTCATCCTTATAAGCCATATAAATATTTTTGCTTGATAATGAACAAATTTAAATCTCCGACACCAAACTTATGGTTGAACTGCATCGCATTGTTTCTCAGAATGTAGGATTGATAATGTAAGGTTGATGATCCATTATTAAAATTTAAGGTTGGTTATCTATAATTTTCTATGATTTAGAACGTAAGGTACATGATCCATACTTTTTGATAAAATGTAAGGTTGTCTATAAAAGTAAGGATGATGAACCAAACTTTGGAGAAACAAATGTAACGTTCCATTCTTGTGTAGGGTTCTAATTCCATAATATTCCAATAACATAAACATAAGGTTCATTCCAAATGTAGGGTTCATCTTCCATACGTGGATGATTATGTATGGTTACTTAATCATACTTTTTTGTACTTCCATAAAGAAAACGATTGATTCCATCCTTACACTTACACTCTTTAACCTAGGGTATGAACAATGTTTTTGTAACATGCTCAAATGATTTCTGAATACATTGTCAAATATTCCACGAAGTTTAAATTATTTAATATTACTCCAAAAATAAGATTATAAAGAATATTAATTTCTGGAAATATACACAAGGTAAAATCCTTAGAATAACAAACAAGGGTATTTTTGATCATGAAAATAATCATAAAATGATAGAGTATTGTTCTCAACAATCTTCCCCTCATAATAATAAAATAGAGTGTTGTTGAAAAAACACTTTCTCAACAATCATATTCTCTACAGAACACAAAGTAAGATGGTATATAATATATTTTTATTCTCGATGTATATTTATACCATAAAAACATATATAAAAAATAAAGTCATCATTATATCCATCTGTGAGAATCAGTGATGGAAAAAGAATTATGTCAATTCGTGAAGTGGTAGTCTCTCATGAAAATGATCAACGGTTTTGTTTCCCATTTGAGGGAGGAAGAGGGGTTTATCATACATTAAATTATTATATATTTATATATATACATATAAGATGCTGAGGTTAATATATATTCATGGATTAATAATATTTGATGTTTACGGTGGAATAAATATAAGAAGATTCTCATTTATGGTTGTTACCTTTTATCAAGACATCTTTTATGGTTTGCACCAACAGAATTCCCAGGTTGTTTTACTAAATGAAATAATGATTATATAATGAGAGTATATATATTGGAATTTATTTTGAGAAGCCCGAGGATTACCAAATTTATCCTTTAACTTTATCAAAAATTTTATGCAGCTGAAATAAACAGTTATCGGGACCCAAATATTTATAGTGGTTTGGGGAACAGAAGGCCCCTAGTCCTCTCCACTAATGCTAAACTCTATGTGCATGGTGATTTTCACAATATGGTTATATTATCAATAGGTCGTACACAACTGAGGGAAGGAAGTTGACACCTTTACAAGTTAAGGCTAAAATAGAGCCCTCTGGTTCTTATACAAAACCAAATACGAAACTCAGTATGATAATGAGATTACTCAAAATGAAAACAGTATTTGTTTAAAAATTCATTCTAGTTATTCTTCACAATTGTATTAATACACAACTGACAGTAGATGGATCATCGTATTTTGAAAATATGTTCTTTAGGTAAGAGCAGTTCTGAGTTGATCCAGTGGAAAATTAGACCTTGAAAGAAAATATGTAACTTTTACAACAATAGATTCACGACAGTTCTGCAATGTATAATAATAATCTTCAACACTTTCCATTTTGTTTAGAAAATGAAGTCTAATATATCTTTGTAGTAGAAGATTTTTGGGATTTGTATAACTCTGTAAAAAAATTTAGACATGAAAAACCTGAGAGCATGTTTGTCTTATCTTTTTCTCAATGATCCGTCTCACACTATATAATTCAAAATAACATAGATATATAAAGAATAAAGGCACGCGATTTTTTTTCATATTTAGATCCAAAAAGTTCACCTTCAGAATCACAATATTTAAATGTTCAAATAACAGAGCAGTCATAACATCCCATAATAATCGGCATGAAATACTACTCTTAAATCGACCCTTTGAATAATAAATAAATTGATTTGAATTAGTGAAAGACACACGTTAAAATAATGCTTTGATTCTGGCTTGAAATCAGCTTGATAATCCATATAAAGACAGTAGCCTGATAAAGTCAATATTTAAATCTCTGATGCCATACATTGGGTTGAACTGCATAGCATTCATTCTCAGAATGTATGATTGACAATGTACGGTTGATGATCCGTTCATAAAATGTAAGGTTGATCTCAAATGTAATGTTGATAAAACATACAAATATATGCTTTATAATTTAAGGTACATGATCCATACATTATGGTAAAACATAAGGTTGTTTTTAAAAGTAAGGTTGATGAACCATACTTTTGAGAAACAAATGTAACGTTCCATACATATGTATGGATATTCTACCACACATTTCCAATAACATAAACATAAGGTTCCTTTGAAATATAGGTTTCCACTTCTATAATTTTCTGATAATTTATGGTTTCATAACTATAATTATCTAAAATTCCATAATGAAAACAGAGAATTCTATCCTTATAATTACACTCATCAACGTAGGGTGTAAAAAATGTCTCTAGAACACACTCAAATAATTTTTGAATACTTTTTCAAATATTCCATGTGGTTTAAATGATTTAATATCACTCCAAAAATAAAAATATAAAGAATATGAATTTCTTTAAATTTACTCAAGGTAAAATAATTAGAATAAAAAATAGGAGTATTTTTTAGCATCAAAATCATCATAAAAATATAGAGTATTTTTCTAAACAATATTCTCCATATAATAATAAAATGGAGTGTTGTTGAAAACAAAACTTTCTCAAAAATATCCCCCTTTTTGATGATAAGAACTCCATGAAATTAACCTAAAAAATTAATTGAATATAATTTAAAAATTTGCACAGATAAAAACAATATTTAATTTTAAAAAAAATCAATAGGAAATAAAATTTTGTGTTATCCAAATTTTTCAAAAATAAAAATAAACATTAAATTTTTAAAATTTCTCCCCCTTTATGAAGTAAAAGAAAATATGTTTATCCAAATTTATCCTTCAGAAAATACATATTTCTCCCGTATTGTTTATCCTTATTTCATCACATTAAATAATAAAAAAAACATTTATAAATTTATCTCCTTTAAATTAAATGAAAATTTCTTTCTTCCCCCTGAGTAAATATTTATAAATTAATAACAAATAAATAACCTAAAATAAAATATTGTGTTTGTCCATATTTCTCCCCCTTTTTTGACAGAAAAAATAATGATATAATAATGAATATAACACATTTTAATGTAGCACTAAAATTAATTAAAATGCTATGATAAACTGTTTATCAATATTTGAATCTAGATTAATGAAATTATAATACAAACAGGACATCAAAACCAATCAAATCATTTGAAAATGATATTAAATGATATTTTATTGATAATATATATACCAGTATATAAATGAAAATATGAATCAATGTGGGGTTAAAAGGTTTGTGAAACTGGTTTCAGTGCCTCTAAATGACTTAATTGAGCTTTATTATCTATATTCTCACCATTTTCCTCAGTCCATATCCTAACTGGATTATGAGGTCCCTTCCATCTTGAGTCAGATGAAGGTATTCAATCAAATTGACTCAGAAAAACTCATATAATGCATCTTTGTTCTCTATAAACTTATTAAGTGTCTCTATTAATATTTTCAATAAAACTCTGACCCCTGGTTAATGTGATTTAAGATAGTCAACAAGATGTTTTTGATTATCCAACAAAACAGACAGTGGAGCACTATTATATTGTATGCCTTGCAACATGTCATGCATATTTCTCATTATAGTTGTAATGGCCTAGAATCTATTGATCTGATCAGGCGATGTTCTTGATGTACTTTTTGGACATCCCCTGATAGTTACCAACTGTTGTTCTATGAATGTTTTGAAGTATGCCAAATCTAATTTCAGAACAATTTTAATTTTAATTTCCAAAATTCAGATAAAATTTCCTTCTTAAAATCATATACTTATCTTTTTGAAACTAAACTTTCATTTATGTTCTGAAAATTATGTCTCTCCTTCTTTAATGGTCTTCGCAAAGAAGAATTTTCAGCTCTAATTTTATTAATTTTTCTGAGTAACTCCTCCAAATGATTATTCTCAGGAGTCGAGGAACCCTATAATTGAGTCTAAACATGATTTTACAGAACTAAAGGCAGTGATTGTGCTTTTGATTTAACATCTTCTTCCCATTAAATTGGGGTTTCAACTGATTTTTCCTTCATGTCCTTCCCTGACTAATCCACAAAAAAAAATTCATTAAGAACCTTAGTATGAACATTAGATGGACTCTTTCCTCTGTTAACTTTTTCACCAGGTTGTTGCTCCTCATGAGCATCTGCATTATTTTCCTCTAAAATTGGTGATTATAGAATTGTTTCTTATTGTATATATTTCTTAGGTTGTGAAGACTATTCTTGAATAGATTTAGTGAGATCCACTTCAACTTCTCCATGCGCTGCCTTTTCTTGAGGTACAACTTCCTCTTCAATTTTATGTACCACCTCCATATGAGAAATAAAATCTCTTAGAAATTTGTATCTAAGAAGATCTCCAGTTGTAACAACATTTGTTTAAATAGGTGACTCACCTTCTTGAGCCGCTCTATGTTTTTTTCTCTATAGACCCTCTTGAATTTTGTAACGCCCCGACCCCAGCTACCCAGAGTCGGTGCATTACTTCGTAACATTGGCATGATCACAAGAAAGATAAAATCCCGAAAGACCGATTGGTTTAGTAGCCTTGGAAACACTAGATATAATCATAAAGTTTTACATTACATTTCAAAGGAAAAAAAAAACTACTACAACAACAAAGTCTTCATATCCACACTATTAACCCCTCATAATATCCCTGCAAGTCATTCATAATTTACTTCTTCACTACCTGGTAAAAATAAAACATAGAAAAGGGGTGAGCTCAAATGCCCAGTAAGGATAACAACTTAGCGGAAACTTTCATAAATAAGAATAAACATTTAAGGCAATGTATAACTAAAACAAAAGCCTTTTAAACTTGAACATTTAACATAGTATGGCATAAATAAAATGAAATAATGCCATTTACTTATTCACATGGATATTCTACTAATCGAATAATCACATGCAAAAACCAATAACCACTTTCATAATGTTGGAATGCATAATGTCAGACTATCATAACCACATAGTCAAGGCCTCGTGCCAAGACTACAAATAAGATTTTGTCAAGGCCTTGTGCCAAGACACTAGTTTGTCTCATGAGACCTACCGATGCATCGAGGAGCTATAGCGGGCTCCACCCGTCACTTATTAAGTCCAATGCATTCCATATGAAAAGGTTTAAACATAACATAAACATTCGTATTAAAACTAGCATACGAAATGTCAATAATTTCACCATAAACTATGAATGGTATAAAAATAGCACATCCACAGTCAAACATATCACAAAACCTTCAATACAATATAGAAGTTTTGTATCATAATAAATCAACTTCAAATAATCTTAAAATCCATCAAAGGATGTTGACATAGATGAAATCAAAATTATTTTTAAAGAAGTATCTCCTTTTATTTTGAAATCATTTAAGATCCATATAAAATAAAACATTTTCTTTGAAAATATTCTTATAATCTTGTATGGAAAGCTTCTACGATTTTATAACGGTGGAAAATAACCGCACCCGCCGTATAAGTTAAAAAAAACATTCTTACCTCAATTCTGTCGAAAAGGTTAAAACGGACATTGTTTTGAAAACGACGGAAAGATTCCTTTATAAACCTCTTATAAAAAGTCAAAAAAGGGTATAAATGACTTTAAACCATATTCTTGTAAATAGTAAAAATGTTTTGAAATTTTTTTTTAAGAAAACATGGATGTGGATGATAAAGAGATCCCAGTAGATTATTACGTATAAACAACCTCGGATAAAGAAGAGATTGTGAAATAACCCTTACCTTGTACTTTTCCTTGGTTGGGGTAGGTTAACCTCCTCTTCTTCGGGTTCTTCCTTTTGATTTGATCAAAAGGGATCCTTAGGTTGGCTTTCTGATCAAACTAAGGCCTCTAGGTTGTAGTGAGGGATTTTGGGAGAGTATTTGGGCAGAGTTTGGCCGAACCAAAAGGCTTTGAAGGTGTGAGGAAAAGAGAAGGAGGAGTGCCCTTTTATAAGAGGGGTGAGGGGCACCTTTGGAAAAGCTAGAAATATTAATTTATAATAAATTCATATTCGGTTTCCAAAGGCTCCAAAATTGACTATTCAAAGGATGAGGTGGGGATAGGTCGAAAACAACTCATCCAATAGAATTTAGACAGGTTTGGGTACTTATATTAACCTTATCTTTAAGTATTAACTCTAAGTTAATTAGTTTCACTTTTACAATGTCTCTTTGTATTTTTATATAATATGGTTAATAAACTTACTATGTACATCCAAGAGACCCCCAAGTGGTCCATTAATGATGAACCTATCATAATATAAGTCTCTTGGCCGAACCTTAGATTTTTAGGAATTTAATATCAATTAATAATATAATATTTGTTTTAAGAACTCTTTTATGTCAATTTTGACACTATTCAATAGTTGATTTTTGTGAAACTCCTAACAGATTGATTACTTCGAACAAAGTCAATTAAATCAATCCTAATATATCATATTATCATAGAAAATTAGTTTAATTCATTAAAAGTTTCATATTATAATTATTTGGGTATTTATAAGATCAATTATTTTAATTTTTCACTATTTTAGTAATTACTGCATCATCATTGTGTCATAAATAAAATATATTATTTAATGTCTAAAAATTATAAATAAAATATCATTATGTAGGAAATCGTTTTATCTTTCTAATGAATATTTATAATCTAAAATCCAACATGTATAACCCTATGTACAAATTGTTCTTCTAAAAGATGTAAGCTTATGCCATTTTTATTTTTATTTTAACTTTATTAATATAATGTGTCATTATCACTTACAAGTGGCTCCAAGGGGTCCCCAAATTGACCCAAGGATTCCCATGGTCGGGTATGTGTACACCAATAAGGTTAGGACACGTTTTAGGGTAATTTTGTATTATTATAATATTATTTTGTTAACCCTTATTTACCGGATTTACCCTTTAACTATGGTAAATAAAATATTTACCGCAGTAATTATTCAAAATGTGTAAAAATAAAAGTTACCTATTTACATAATTTGGACATCCTGATTCCAAATATGGAATCCATTTTCCTAAATTCAAAACACAGAAGTGGCAGAAATTAATTTAAAATTAATTCCCGCTGTCAAAACAAAAAGCGTGTTTTTAAGAGGTAATAACTATCAAAAGATTGACACTTGTTTATGTTCGGTTTAATTTTGAAATTATGTCCAATGACCAAAATTATATTAAATGGTAAAAATATATTCTAAATATTCTTTAAAACCACTCAAAATCACAATTTATCACTATTAATTATTTTGATTAAAAAAGATGTATTTAATTAAAATTTAGTAATTTTCACTATTCATCAAAATATGAAAGTTATCCGAAATGTACCAAAATTTCACCTTAGGCTAAATTCGATATTCCGAATCCAAAAATGAAGTCCATTTTAAAATATAATATATATATAATTTCAAAAAGTAGGTATTACTATTCATAACGGCTAGTTTGATTGGTTACGGTGTGTTAGAACTCGGTGTTGCGTACAACACACGCTAGCGTACCGTGGAAGCTTGGGATATTTCATTTTAAATTTTTGATGTCCCCATTTAGTCAAAAAGTTTAAAATATAGTATCTAAAAAGGGTTCACTATTAAAATTTGGTAAAAGTGAAATACTGAAAATGAATTTGTTCTTACATTATGTCTAAGAAACTCATAATATGGATTCTAAAATTATAAGGATTATATAAAGTTTAAAATCTAGTTAACACTATTCATAACCTCTTTTGAACAGCTAGTTTGGTAAGTCATGGTGCGATTGAACTTGGTGTTGCGTGTAGTTAAAGTTATTGAATTATTTTGAAGAAATAACACACTATAAAATCTTGGGGTGTTACATTCTCCCCTCCTTCAATAAATTGCGTCCTCGCAAATTTGAAATTGTTCTTCAAAAATAAAAGGTTGAAAATAGAAAATATATTTGTGGGAAAACCCACATCGGAAATTGGGTTACTAAAATTTAGTCTTAATATGAGGAAAAGAGAAATGAAAGGGTCACCACCAAATTATGATCTCGATTCGGAGAACATTGGTGGTAATTTAGAGACATATAATTGGAGGAAAAACGTCAATATTTATAGGTAGTGATTGAGGTCATCAATCACAAACAAGTATGAAATTGAGGTCCTTGAATTCATCAATCTATGATGATTTGAAATACCATCGGTTCAACAAAATATAGGGTATTAGGATAACACATTTTTGACGTTTCAAAATATCATAGTTGAAATCCCACATCGAAAAATGAATTAATGAGGCCTCTATTTAAAATAAAGAGTCGAAAGTATGAAGATTACCGAAAATAACACATACTAGGGTTCCATGTAGGAAAATATGGATATGGAAGAAAAATCTAGCCATCAATTATCTGATGGAGAGTGGTAGAGAACATGGCTATGAAAAGGCCAACAATCCCAAAGCCATAAATTTGTGATGATTTAAGGTACCATCTAGGACAACATTTTTGTTCTAAGTTTCAATTATTAATGTTGAGGAATTTATTTATGAGATTGGATAAGATAATAAGGAGATATACTTAGTTTATAATTAGAGTTTTATCCATTAATAAATTTCTACGAAAACTCATCATTCACTCGTAAAAAAAATTCTATTTATACTATTCATAGAGGGTTCCAAAATAAACGAATTTATAATTCATCTACCAGATCATTTAAAAAAACTACTTTATTTAATCCAGGACATCTCGTGGGATATTGGTAGGTGATACACCCTTGTCGCCCTTTGGTTGCGGATTCAAGTCTCGCAGCCTTGCCGGACGCGACGGGTTGCCGCCCGACCTCCGGGTTGTCCTTTTATGGCAATCCAAAATAATCCAAACTAGAACTATCCAAAATACTTCTGTCCAAACTCACAGTCCAACATTCATAAGGAAGGTAAACATAATATAAATCCTTTTTACCCCGTAATAGCATATGAATACCTTCATCATGTATTACCATATTCCTTATTGATTACATTCATGCTCCCTTATTCCATATAGAATGCTGGATATACTTCATTAATCCAAAAATGTTTTAAACCCCAACAATGATGGAATATACAAATCATTAATCAGTTCCAAGGTAGTCAAGAATATCCAATATAATTTATCCAAAACAATCACATATTATTCCAAAATCACTACCTCAGTATCAGAACTATATTATGGTTTATCATTCTCTCAACCATATATTTTCCAAAAATCTATCCTGCTAATGAGTCACTTTTCTTTGTTCCACACAATCTAAAGTCCTTAATGAAATAGTACTGCAGTAAAATCCTTATATACTCCATAATTATTATAACAAGTACATTGTTGATACAAAGCTCAATTGACATAATCAACATAAGAACTCTAATAATTCCTCTTCATCTGTGGTAGTATCATAACTTGATTATTATCCAATAGCATCATTTGCGGCATAGTCTGATGACTAGGACATAGGTTCGCGTAGTGTCCAAACTCCTTGCAAATGAAGCATTGTACATTTGAAACCATTTTCTTACCCTTGCAGTCACGTACTTTGTGCCCTTTTCCTCCATACTTATAACAAACTCCCATTCCTTTCAGGCAAGTTCCAGGGTGTTTCTTTCCACAGTTACCACATATGGGAAAATTCTTCTTTTCCCTTTTCCCTTTATCCATCTTTATCTCTTCCATCCTTTTCTTCTCTTGATTCCCTTCAAAGCCATAGGACTCAGTAAACTCTTTACTTATCTTATCAACACATGATATTATTTCTTCATATGATGATAATACATGGGAGACTATTTCTCTTATAAATTCTAGCTTAAGACCATGAAAGATATGATCCTTCCTTCTGTTTGGATCATGTGCATTGCTGGAGTCCTCATTCCTTCTACTGGGCGCCATTTCTAAACAATGGCATAAACTAGATCAGTTTATGAATCAAAATACATAATCCCATACTTATAAAACACTTAACATAAATTGAACTATTTATGGATATAATCCATAATCATAAAAATGTTTTCTTTGAGGAAGTATATACTCATAAACCCTTCATAATGATTTGTAAAGAAAATGAGAGTTATCCTAAGCATATCCCCCGGGAGTGTCGTAACCAAGAGTGCAGCAAGGCCCGTTGTCGTGCACCAGTTCCCGTTCGAGTCTAGCTCAAAGCGGTGTTTTCGGGTTTTACCCCTAGGTACATCTGTGCCAGAGCCGCCTCTACCTGCTCGTATCCAGACAGGGATGTATTGCTCAGAAAACTCACAAAATCTCTACAATACCAAAATTCTAGGAAGTTCTTCTATACTAATCCTCAAAGTTCATCTTAGGTCTACGTTCTCTAATCAGAGTTTACCTAAATCTAGCTTCCAAGGTTTGTACTAAACTTGCTCTGATACCAACTGTAACGCCCCGACCCCAGCTACCCAGAGTCGGTGCATTACTTCGTAACATTGGCATGATCACAAGAAAGATAAAATCCCGAAAGACCGATTGGTTTAGTAGCCTTGGAAACACTAGATATAATCATAAAGTTTTACATTACATTTCAAAGTGAAAAAAAAACTACTACAACAACAAAGTCTTCATATCCACACTATTAACCCCTCATAATATCCCTGCAAGTCATTCATAATTTACTTCTTCACTACCTGGTAAAAATAAAACATAGAAAAGGGGTGAGCTCAAATGCCCAGTAAGGATAACAACTTAGCGGAAACTTTCATAAATAAGAATAAACATTTAAGGCAATGTATAACTAAAACAAAAGCCTTTTAAACTTGAACATTTAACATAGTATGGCATAAATAAAATGAAATAATGCCATTTACTTATTCACATGGATATTCTACTAATCGAATAATCACATGAAAAAACCAATAACCACTTTCATAATGTTGGAATGCATAATGCCAGACTATCATAACCACATAGTCAAGGCCTCGTGCCAAGACTACAAATAAGATTTTGTCAAGGCCTTGTGCCAAGACACTAGTTTGTCTCATGAGACCTACCGATGCATCGAGGAGCTATAGCGGGCTCCACCCGTCACTTATTAAGTCCAATGCATTCCATATGAAAAGGTTTAAACATAACATAAACATTCGTATTAAAACTAGCATACGAAATGTCAATAATTTCACCATAAACTATGAATGGTATAAAAATAGCACATCCACAGTCAAACATATCACAAAACCTTCAATACAA
Source organism: Viscum album (assembly GCA_963277665.1). Classification (NCBI taxonomy): domain Eukaryota; kingdom Viridiplantae; phylum Streptophyta; class Magnoliopsida; order Santalales; family Viscaceae; genus Viscum; species Viscum album. The sequence continues at coordinate 1,604,712,428 of OY728158.1, forward strand.
TATAGAAGTTTTGTATCATAATAAATCAACTTCAAATAATCTTAAAATCCATCAAAGGATGTTGACATAGATGAAATCAAAATTCTTTTTAAAGAAGTATCTCCTTTTATTTTGAAATCATTTAAGATCCATATAAAATAAAACATTTTCTTTGAAAATATTCTTATAATCTTGTATGGAAAGCTTCTACGATTTTATAACGGTGGAAAATAACCGCACCCGCCGTATAAGTTAAAAAAAAACATTCTTACCTCAATTCTGTCGAAAATGTTAAAAAGGACATTGTTTTGAAAACGACGGAAAGATTCCTTTATAAACCTCTTATAAAAAGTCAAAAAAGGGTATAAATGACTTTAAACCATATTCTTGTAAATAGTAAAAATGTTTTGAAAAACATTTTTAAGAAAACATGGATGTGGATGATAAAGAGATCCCAGTAGATTATTACGTATAAACAACCTCGGATAAAGAAGAGATTGTGAAATAACCCTTACCTTGTACTTTTCCTTGGTTGGGGTAGGTTAACCTCCTCTTCTTCGGGTTCTTCCTTTTGATTTGATCAAAAGGGCTCCTTAGGTTGGCTTTCTGATCAAACTAAGGCCTCTAGGTTGTAGTGAGGGATGTTGGGAGAGTATTTGGGCAGAGTTTGGCCGAACCAAAAGGCTTTGAAGGTGTGAGGAAAAGAGAAGGAGGAGTGCCCTTTTATAAGAGGGGTGAGGGGCACCTTTGGAAAAGCTAGAAATATTAATTTATAATAAATTCATATTCGGTTTCCAAAGGCTCCAAAATTGACTATTCAAAGGATGAGGTGGGGATAGGTCGAAAACAACTCATCCAATAGAATTTAGACAGGTTTGGGTACTTATATTAACCTTATCTTTAAGTATTAACTCTAAGTTAATTAGTTTCACTTTTACAATGTCTCTTTGTATTTTTATATAATATGGTTAATAAACTTACTATGTACATCCAAGCGACCCCCAAGTGGTCCATTAATGATGAACCTATCATAATATAAGTCTCTTGGACGAACCTTAGATTTTTAGGAATTTAATATCAATTAATAATATAATATTTGTTTTAAGAACTCTTTTATGTCAATTTTGACACTATTCAATAGTTGATTTTTGTGAAACTTCTAACAGATTGATTACTTCGAACAAAGTCAATTAAATCAATCCTAATATATCATATTATCATAGAAAATTAGTTTAATTCATTAAAAGTTTCATATTATAATTATTTGGGTATTTATAAGATCAATTATTTTAATTTTTCACTATTTTAGTAATTACTGCATCATCATTGTGTCATAAATAAAATATATTATTTAATGTCTAAAAATTATAAATAAAATATCATTATGTAGGAAATCTTTTTATCTTTCTAATGAATATTTATAATCTAAAATCCAACATGTATAACCCTATGTACAAATTGTTCTTCTAAAAGATGTAAGCTTATGCCATTTTTATTTTTATTTTAACTTTATTAATATAATGTGTCATTATCACTTAAAAGTGGCTCCAAGGGGTCCCCAAATTGACCCAAGGATGCCCATGGTCGGGTATGTGTACACCAATAAGGTTAGGACACGTTTTAGGGTAATTTTGTATTATTATAATATTATTTTGTTAACCCTTATTTACCGGATTTACCCTTTAACTATGGTAAATAAAATATTTACCGCAGTAATTATTCAAAATGTGTAAAAATAAAAGTTACCTATTTACATAATTTGGACATCCTGATTCCAAATATGGAATCCATTTTCCTAAATTCAAAACACAGAAGTGGCAGAAATTAATTTAAAATTAATTCCCGCTGTCAAAACAAAAAGCGTGTTTTTAAGAGGTAATAACTATCAAAAGATTGACACTTGTTTATGTTCGGTTTAATTGTAAAATTATGTCCAATGACCAACATTATATTAAATGGTAAAAATATATTCTAAATATTCTTTAAAACCACTCAAAATCACAATTTATCACTATTAATTATTTTGATTAAAAAAGATGTATTTAATTAAAATTTAGTAATTTTCACTATTCATCAAAATATGAAAGTTATCCGAAATGTACCAAAATTTCACCTTAGGCTAAATTCGATATTCCGAATCCAAAAATGAAGTCCATTTTAAAATATAATATATATATAATTTCAAAAAGTAGGTATTACTATTCATAACGGCTAGTTTGATTGGTTACGGTGTGTTAGAACTCGGTGTTGCGTACAACACACGCTAGCGTACCGTGGAAGCTTGGGATATTTCATTTTAAATTTTTGATGTCCCCATTTAGTCAAAAAGTTTAAAATATAGTATCTAAAAAGGGTTCACTATTAAAATTTGGTAAAAGTGAAATACTGAAAATGAATTTGTTCTTACATTATGTCTAAGAAACTCATAATATGGATTCTAAAATTATAAGGATTATATAAAGTTTAAAATTTAGTTAACACTATTCATAACCTCTTTTGAACAGCTTGTTTGGTAAGTCATGGTGCGATTAAACTTGGTGTTGCGTGTAGTGAAAGTTATTGAATTATTTTGAAGAAATAACACACTATAAAATCTTGGGGTGTTACAAATTTCCTCATCAGTAGGTGCATCAACGTCTTCAAATCTCAGTCTTCTTGATGTTTTTGAAACATCACTTACTATTGATTCAGCCATGCCTTCTTTAGACTTTCTAGGTTTCTACCCCTAAGTCGATTCCTGGTCTTCCTCAGCTCCAACAGACATAATTTTTTCTTTCACAGTACTCCAGAATAATCCAATCTTCCTTAGAGTTATAGTATTGAATACATTGTTGTGGTGGAGTCTTACTTTGGCATCCACAAATATGATCATATCAGACTTAAACAAAAATTTAGAAATGAACCTTCCAAATGGTTGGATGTTTATTCATTCATCTAATTAGAAACAATAATTCAGATATATCACTATATATCTAGAAAGATTCATTTTGATGTCACTCAGAAGTAAAAAAATAAAATACAAATATGAAAATACAATCATTTCCATTTGTGACATTCTTGGTTCAATCCCTATTTTCCCAAACATCACAAGTATTTTATGATTAGGATCTAAATCATTGAAAAACATTATTTATACATTATTAGTACCAAAAAGAAATGACATAATGTCCTCGGACTTTTTTAAGGCCATAAGGAGCTTTAGTACATTTAAAAACAGAATCTATTTTTTTCATAATTTTTAAAACCAGGAGTTTTCTTAACATAAACTTCCTCCATTAAGTAACCATTTAAAAAGTTAGACTTAACATCCATCTAAAATAATTTAATGTTTATATGAGATTCATAGACTAAAAGGATCATAATGGCTTCTAATCAAGCTACAGGTGCAATGGTCTCATCAAAATCTATACCTTATTCTTGATTATACCCTTTACCTACTAGTCTTTATTTATTTCTACTTATTATTCCTTGATCATCTTGTGTATTACGAAAGAGTAACTTAGTCCTTATAACTGGATAGTTCTATTGTCTTTCATCTAAATTAAAAACATAATTTCTCTTGAACTGGTTTAGTTCTTCTTGCACTACTATAATCAATCTTTCATCCACTAAGGCTTATTCTATTGACATAGGTTCTAATTGTGATATAAAGCCAGAAAACCCAACAAGATTTACAATGTTCCTTTTATTTTTTATTCCTGTGTCTAGGTCTCCTATTATAGTTTCTAAAGGGTAATTAATTAAGGTTCTAGATTGAATTGGTAAAACACTATTAGGTTCATCAGTGTCATGTTCTTCTGAACTCGAATGAAATTTTTTATATCTTTTTCAAAATCAACTTTCAAGTTCTCGAGTCTCATGTTGTCATTAGAGTTAGATTCATCAATTTGGTCTTTCCTTTTCTCAAAGGGACAAGGTTCATAAAATTTCACATGAACTAATTCTTCAAAAATACATGAATTTTTATTAAAAATAGTATAATCTTTGGAAGTAGAAAAAAATCTTAATGAAATGCCTTCATTAGATTTTGGATCAAACTTACCATGATTGACCTTGGTGTTTAAGGTGTGAACCGTTCATCCAAAAACATTAATGTAATTTTCTATAGGTTTTCTATTATTCTAGAGTTCATAGGATGTCTTTTTAGAAATTGGTCTGTTTAAAATCTATTAATTATATAAAAGGTTGTTCTTACCGCTTCTGCCAAGAAATAGGTAAGAACACTGTATTCATTTAGCATAGTCCTTGCCATTTCATGAATAGTTCTATTTCTTCTTTCAACAATTACATTTTTTGAGGTGTTCTTGGTGCGGAGAAGGTGTGTTTAATATCCATATTTGAGATAAAGGAATTAAATTCTAGATTCTTAAATTTTTCACCACGATCACTTCTTAATGAAATTATTTTAAAACCTTTTTCATTTTGAAAATCTTTTCAAAAACATTCAATTATTGTAAAAGATTCATTTTTATATTTAAGAATGAAAAGAGAAGTATATCTAGAATATTCATCAACTAATACATATACACAAAATTTACTAGCAATACTTTCTATTCTTGAAGGTCCAAACAAATCCATATGGACAAGTTCTAGAGATTTAGATGTAGAAATTTTGTTAATAGATTTGAATGATAATTTGTGCTGCTTTCCCAGTTGACATGCATCAAAGAATATATCACATTCCAATTTTAGACTAGGAAAATCAGAAACTAGTTGATCCTTAGATAAATTTTGTAAAGGAAATATTTTTCAATGTCTAAGTATTCTATACCATATCCACGATTAATTTTACTTAGTAGTTAAGAATTTTACTTTTTTTTACACAAGGAATTTAAGTCTAGGGTATAAACATCATCAGTTCTGGGTGCTCTAAATTTTAGTAGTTTATCTTGAAAAGAAGAATACCGGTTTTTAGAAAAATCAAAAAAACAACCATCATATCATAGTTGAGAGATACTTATCAGGCTATGTATCAATCCTTGTACATAGAGTACTTTATTGATTGAGAGAACATAAAGATATCTAATAGTTCCAATGAAAATAATTTTACCTCTGGAATTGTCACCAAGTGTGACTAATTCACCATATTTTGAGTTAGTGTTATAATGTTTCATGTGTTTTATCTCACATTCCTAGAGCAGCCACTATACATATACAATATTTTAGTTCAGATTCTATGACCTTCTTCTGGAAAGGGTTTTCAAACAACATTTTGTTTTGGTACCCGTACTGTATTTGGTCCAGCAGTGTTATCTTGCAAAGATATGGGTATTCAGACTTTATTTGTTTTTCTGTAGTCAATAGAATCATATAAACTATTTACAGTAATGGATTTCTTAATCACGCTTATTGGAGTTTTCCTTAAATAACAATTTTTAGATATGTGACCTCTTGTTCCACAGTAGTTTCAAATTATACATTTTGTACATGGAATAAAATTGTTCTTATATATTTTGGGTTTCTCACCATTATTGCTCTTTTTTGGGATGTTACATTCAAATCATTATTTTCACTTTTGATCAATTCTTTATGATAATTTGCTTTATCTTTCATCCTTGCTTCATACATCATCAGGGTTCAAATTAATTCACTCATAGTTAGATCTTTGTATGGTGTTGATTGCCTAATGGCTGCTGATATCCCATTCAATTGGTTTGTATGTCTTCTCAGTACTTTTAGGGCTTGATCTACTTGTTTTATAGGCTCACCCAAGGCGGTGATATTGCTAACAATTTTTGTATGAGTTACATTCATATGAGCGATGATTTCTCTTTCAAACATTCTAAATGTATCAAATTTAAATTTAGCTATGGCATTCCTCATTTGTTGACATTTCCAATTCCTTCATAAGAAACTGCATTTATTTTCCACATTTCATAAGAAGTCGAGCACTGAGATACTCTGTTGAATTCATCTGGTCCTAGACCACAAATGACAGAATTCATACCGTTTGAATTTATGTCATACTCTACTTTAGTATCTTTATTCCATGTTTTAGGATTCTCAGAAATTTGATATGGAGTAATAATTTTTGAGTAGACTCTATGTCCAGGAATTTTCAGATAGATGATCATCCTCGATATCCAACATCCATAGTTTTCACCATTGATGTATGGAGCTCGAAACATTGGCATTCCCTATAGTGTATCAGACATTGATATATCTGAGTATAATTCTTTGAAACATTCATCTTGTTATAGCTTTATTAATCACCACTGTTGTATCCCAACATTTTGAAAATCAAATAAAAAGATAATTTTCAGTCAGTTGTTATACCATTATAGAATGAAATCCCAAACCATTGTTAACAAATGTTGGATTAGATTATATCAAATATGGAGGGGGGGGGGGGTTATTGAGTCTTTTATAATTTCTTCAAGAATCGTGATGATTAACGAATATGTCCTTTTTCTTTATCAAAAATTTTATACAACAGAAATATATAGTCATTAGGACATGAAGATTTATTGTGGTTCTGGGAACAGAAGTCCCCAAGTCCACACCACCAACGCTCTACTCCACGAGCTTAGTAATTTTCACTATCTATTTTTATTATCAACAGACTGTCTATAACTAAGTGCAGGCAGTCGCAACCATTACATGTTATGACTAAAATAGAGCCTTTTGGTTCATACACAGAACTGAAAACCTAGGTTAGTTGGAGAATCTAGTTACTCAAAATGAAAAGAGTGTCTGTTTAAAAATACTTTTCTATTGATATTCACATTTGATGAAAAATGCAACTAATAGTAGATGGATCATTATCTAAATGAAAGATGTTCTTCAGGTAAGATAAATTATGAGTCGATCCAGTGAAAAATTATATCTTGAAATAAAATCAACAACTTTAACAACAATAGATTCATGATAGATAATCTTTTTAGAATAAAAATAATTAACACTTTTCATTTTTTTTTCTGAAAAAAATATATGATAGATCTTGGTAGTAGCATATCTGTGTGATTTTTAGGACTCTGTATATAATAGTAGTCATGAAAAACTCGAGAGAATGTTGTTGTAATCTTTTTTGAAATAAAATTGTTCTTATAAAGTTTGGGTTTCTCACCTTTGTTGCTCTTCTTTTTGGATGTTACATTCAAAGAGGTATTTTCACTTTTGATCAAGACTTTATGCTCATTTGCTTCATCTTGCATCCAAGATTCATACATCATCAGGGTTCCAATTAATTGTCTCATAGTTAGATCATTGACTGGTGTTGATTTCTAAATGGCTGATGATATCCCATTCAATTGGGTTGGAAGTACTCTTAGTACTTTTAGGACGTGATCTACTTTTTTGATAGGCTCACTGAAGGTAGTGATATTGTTAACAATTTCTGTATGCCTTACATTCATATGAGAGATGCATTCTCCTTCAAACATTCTAAATGTGTCAAATTCAAATTTAGCTGTAGAATACCTCAATTGTATGACATTTCCAATTCCATCATAAGAAACTACAATTATCTGCCACATTTCATAAGAAGTCGAGCATTGAGATACTCTGTTGAATTCATCTTGTCCTAGAACAAAAATGAAAGTATTCATACCATTTGAATTTATTTCATACTCTACTTGATTATCTAAATTCCATGTTTTAGGATTCTCAGATATTTCATAAGGAGTAAGAATTATTTAGTAGACTCTATATCCAAGATTTTTCAAATAGATGATCATCCTCGACATCCAACTTCCATAGTTTTCACCATTGAAGTATGTAGCTCAAAACATTAGCATTCCTTGTTGTGTATTGGCCATTGAGATATCTGAGTATAATTTTTTGAAACATCTATCTTGTTATAGCTTTATCAAAATAAATCCCAATCCTTTGATACCAAATGTTGGATTAGATTATACCAAATATGAAGGGGGGGGGGGTTATTTCATCTTTTATAATTTCGTCGAGAACCGTGATGATTACTGAATATGTCCTATATCTTAATCAGAATTTGTATGCTGCAGAAATAAACAGTTATCAAGAAACAAAGATTTATTGTCGTTCGGGGAACAGAAGGCCCCAATTCCACTCCACCAACGCTCTACTCCACGAGCATAGTAGTTTTCACTATTTGGTTTTCTTATCAAAAGACCGTCCACAATTGAGTCCAGGAAGTTGACACCTTTACATGTTAAGAATAAAATAGAGCCTTTTGGTTCATACACAGAACCGAAAACCCAGGTTTGCAGGAGAAGGAAGTTACTCAAAATGAAATGATTATTTGTTTAAAAATAATTTTCAGTTGATCTTCACAGTTGTAGAAATACACAACTAAAAGTATATAGATCACCGTATTCAGAAAATATGTTCTTCAGGTAAGAGATATTCTGAGTCGATCTAGTCAAAAATTAGATCTTGAAATAAAACCATCTACATTAACAACAATAGATTCACGATAAATCATCTATGTATAATAAAAATCATTAACACCTCTCATTTTCTTTAGAAAAACAAATCTTATAGATCATGGTAGCAACAAATCTGTGTGATTTGTATAACTCTATAAAAAATAATAGTCGTGAAAAATTCGAGAGCATATTGTTGTTATCTTTTTTCCAATGATCTGTCTCACACTTTGTAATTCAAAATAACACAGATATCTAATGAATAATGATAAGATTTTTTTGTTTAAATTTAGATCCACCAAATTTTCCTTTAAAATCACAATATTCAAATGTTCAAAAAACAGACCAGTTATAAAATCTCTTAATAATTGGTACGAAATCCTCTTCTAAAATCGACCCTTTTAATCAAAAATAAATGTCTTTGAATCAGTCAAAGGCACAATTTTAAATTGGACTTTGAATCTATCTTGAAATCATCTAGATAATCCATATAAATATCGTTGCTTGATAATGACCAAATTTAAATCTCTGACACCAAACATAGGGTTGAACTACATAGCATTGTTTCTCATAAGGAATGATTGAAAATGTATGGTTGACGATCCATTCGTCAAACGTAAGGTTGATCTCATATGTAAGGTTTGTTATCCACACTTTTCTATGATTTAGAACGAAAGGTACATGATCCATTCTTTTTGATAAAACGTAACGTTGTTTATAAAAGTAAGGATGATGAACCATACCTTTGAGAAAAAATGTAACTTTCCATACATAAGTAGGGTTCTAATTCCATACATTTCTAATAACATAAATATATGGTTCATTCTATATGTAGGGTTTATCTTCCATACATTGCTGATATTTTATGGTTGCATAAACAAACTTTTCTGAACTTCTATAAAGAAAATGATGAATTTTATCCTTACAATTACACTCTCCAACATAGGGTAGGAACAGTGTTTCCAGAACACAGTCAATTTATTTCGAAATACTTTTTAAAATATTCCCCGAAGTTTAAATTCTCTAAAATTACTCAATAAATAAAATTATAAAGAATATTAATTTCCAAAAATATACTCAAGATAAAATCATTACAATAACAAAAAATGGTATTTCTGATCATCAAAATCATCATAAAAAGATAGAGTATTATTCTCAAAAATTATCACCTTATAAAAATAAAATAGAGTTTTGTTGAAAACAAAACATGCTCGATAATCATGTTCTCTACAGAACAAAAAGTAAGATGGTATATAATATATTTTTCCTCTCGAAGTATATTTATACCATAAAAACCATACATAAAAAAATAAATTCATCATTATATCCATATGTGTGAATCAATGATGGAAAACAAATTATGTCAATTCGTGATGTTTTAGTCTCTCATGAAAATGATAAAAAGTATTGTTTCCCATTTGAGGGAGGAAGAGGGGGTTTTGTCCATTATATTATAATATATATATATATATATACATATAAGATAATGAGGTTAATATATATTATTGGATTAATAATATTTGATGTTTGCGGTGGATTAAATATAATAAAATGCTCATTTAAGAATGTTACCTTTTATTAAGACATCTTTTTTTGGTTTGAACCCAAAGAATTCCTAAGTTATTTTCCTAAATGAAACAATGATTATATAATGACGTTATAAATATATTGAATTTATTTTGAAATTTATTTTACAAACCATTTTTTATGTTTTTAAATGAGATGATATTGGGTGACAATTTAAAAAGGGGGGAGAGGTTATGCTTGGAATTTTTTAATACAATTAATTACAAAAAATGTATAGTTATAAATGGATCATAAATTAACCATTTTAGAAAATTATAAGTTATAAGTTATAAATATATATATAATATTGTAATTGAACATCTTTTTCCAGTTTTTGAAACTAAAGGTTTTAGTTTGACACCCTGGTATACCTGATTTTATTATAGTCATGGTAAATAATTTTAAAGGTTTTCATTATTAACTATGGTAAAAATTAAATTTTACTTTATTTGAAAATATAAATTATTATGATTAAAAATGTGGAATCCCTTTTTACATATTAATATCAATGACGTTGAATAATTAAATTTTAAATCAATGCCTCACATGTGTCAAAAAAAAACTATTTTCCAAAATCAAAACATTAAAATGTTGTAAAATATTTTGATATAAAAATTCAATATGAAATTGATTTAAATAAAATAATTTTGACAAAAAGATATATATGTGATCAAATTTTACTTTTAAAACTATATCATAATAAAACGGGGCTTGTAAATTCATTTAAGAAAAAGGAAGTTTTTAACAAAAAAATTATTGTTCACTATTTCAGAAAAATGAACAATTTCATAAAATACAAAACAATTATCCCTAATATAATTTGATATACCGATTTCAAAAACATAGTACATATTTTATAAATAATTTTCTAAAAATATTTAAAAATAATTTTCACTCATGTGTTTTAATCACAACTAGACAACATTTTATAATTTTCATTTCATAAAACATTTTTTCTTATTTTAATGGTTATTATATTATTTATAATCAATACATAATAGTTTAATTTATTTTCTAAATTTTTAAACCATACAAATTTTTATAATTTAGTTATTCATATTCTTACCATCAAACATAATGATTCAGTTTTACTGACCATGTATAAATTACAATGTTTTAATAAAGTATTATGTTTAATTTAAACATGGTTTTATGAGCATTAAGTTCTAAAAAAGAGTATAATTTATATAAAAAAATAGATATTTTAAATTATCTTTTTTTATAATGAATACCATGTATTTGGTAGTATCTTTTTGATATAAATATTATTCTTAAACCCACACACTATATTTTCATATTCATCAATATGAAATCCATTTGATTTAATCATGTATACATATTATAAAATGACTATATTCCGGAATTCGTATTGGAAATCCAATTGATAAAATTTATATAACATTTTATCAAAATTTCCAAGAATATTTATATTATTTAAAATATTTACCTTGGTTAATATGTTTCATCCACATCAATTACTTTACCTTATAAATAACAATCACTTACAAACTATTATTTATTTTATATTACTATTATATCTTCATTTATTTTATTTCATAGCACCCAATTGATTAAGTTAACATTGTATTTTTACAAAATTGTGAAAAATTTTATATTTGGGTCTTCACCATTTGGTAACGAAATCATAACCTTTGGAAATTATGTGTTATTGTTTGGAAATAAATTTTTATGTGTAATGAATATTTATTATGAAAATAAAAGAGGCATGAAGTTATATGGAGCTTTGAAAGAACTATATATAATAGAATGCAATTTTTTTTCTATAAACATGATTTTCCAATGTCAAGAGATATTGGTTATACTATTGTGATATTTTATTACTGGGTTAGAAATGACTTGAGGATTTTAACAGTCCACTAGTGGTGTGTTTAACATTAGGGAAACAATTTAAAATAATTATATAATGTTTTGACGTTATTGATAATGACTGATGTCACATTGAATAAGATGAATGTTAATTATAATAAATTCATTATGTGTTTTTTTTAAAAAAAATAAATCAAAATGAATTTATCTTATTTATACCCACATGAAAAATTATAAATTAAGATAATTTATTAATGTGTACCTAGTACATGTGTTCAGAAGTTTAAAAAAAATTCTCACATGTTTAATATATTTTTAACCTCATAAGATATTTTGAGTGACCGTAATTGAATTTATCTAAATTGCATCATAATTAACACCATGTAATTAAATACAATAATGTGAGAAATAATATGACTCTATCTTAAATGAAAAATTAATTTATCTTAAATTATATAGGTTTGAGGATACCATAAGATAATATATATTAAACTCCAATACTATTTATCAATATAAGATAATTAAATTATGATGAGTGCATATGATCATTAATTGATTTTATATTAATAATAATTCAAATACATATAGAGTGAAATAAAATGAGATATATTTAGTATTGAATATTCAAATTAATAGAATTTTTTTAATATTCTTGTGTGATTAACTTCAGAAGTCATACATCATGTAAAAAAACATGTTCATGATTCATACTAAAATTAATGAAATGATAGCTAGAGGAGGATGATGGAGTGAAGTGGGGATATGCACAATGCATAATGGGATACCACATCACCATTTCAATGTGGCTATATCAAAAGAACTATAATTGAATTTTTTACAAAATATCAATGAAAAATAAGTTATCAGTATTCTTGATATCATAAAAAGAAAACAAGTCTATTCCTTAGCTAGAAATTCTAATGGATTTTTTAATGCATTAACCTGATGTCTTTTAGAATTTAAATTCATTTATTTGGAGGATATATAATATTATAATGATTTAATGTCTCTCCAATAATTATATATATATATATATAATTATATAACATTATAATGTTTTTATATTTCATTGAACACATTGTGTGATAATACCAACATACTGCTATATCGACAAAAAATAATTTGGAAAATGAAAAAATGTCTTTTTTGGAAGGAAAAGTAATGAATTTAAGATCAAAAACATCATTCTATGTGGAGGATAGTATTCCAATAAAAATAATGTTCAACGATAGTGTAATTTTTTATATTTCTATGAATTTCTAATTGTTTTGTGGAAATAGATTGTATTAATTAAAGTTAATCCCATTGATTGAGACTCATTTGATAAAAAACAAAAAAATGAAAAGGGGATAATAACTACAAAAAATTGAGGATGTAAGAAACTTCATGGAGTGAAAGCATGTTAACAATTCTGCTGTGTCTTTATTTTAATCTTCCCTAGGAATATTGAAGATATGTGATAAAGAATAAGGATAGTTTATGGGATTTGATGTTAGTATACACAATAATTAACAATATCCCCCAATGATCAGCATGATCTACACTTCATTTGATCCATTAATTGGTAGTAGAACATAGGCTCAATCTTTTCCACTCAAGTAGTAGATATGGATAAACATGATTTTTTAACAGTAAAGGAATGAAAATGTTTGATGGAAAAGGGTTTCACTCTTTGATATTAATAATGGTACCCTACATATTTCACTTTGTATTTATGTTTTTGAATTTTTAAAAAGGGATTCATTTATATATATGAAAAAACTTCATGTTATATTATGGATATGAGGAACATTTAATATGATATTAATTCTAGTGATTCTCTATTATCATCATTGTTAGAAAAGTAACAAAAAAGGTCATGGGATACATAAGATCTAATTCTATTATGAATAAGATATATATCCTCAATTATAGAAATTAAAATATTATAGAATCAAAGATTGAAACTGTTCTCCAATAGATTGATGAAGTTATAATTCAAAAGGATCAAATTGGTGTTGAATTATTTAAAATGGAAAATTTGATTGACATCAAATTTAAGGGGTTTGGATAAACAATAAAAGATTTCAATGTAGTAAACAATTTGATGATAATATTACTAGAAAAGAATTATTTTATGATATAATATTTTCAATTTTTTTATATATGTGTCCTTTCAACTGGTGAACTTCATAACACCTTTATTAATAATTAAATTACAAGATGAAATGTTTTTAACAGAAGAGTTATTAAAAAAGAAAATTACCTTTAATCCATTCAAGGTTTGATTATTTATGAAAATAAATACTTTTCAAATGAAATAGAAAACAATGAATAATATTCTAAGATTCATTCTCTCTATTCAAGAAAAATTAATGTCCATAGAAACATAAGAAGGTAGGTAAACATACATTTAATAGTTTTTACTCTGGATTGGTTGGAAATTGATCTTCTAATAGTCCTAAGATAAATAAAAAATAAAATGATAATGAATATTATTCCTGAATACCTATTTAATGAGAATTATTGAAAACACAATTGAATGTGAATATGTAGTTTTATCCAAGTTCCTTGAAAAGTAATTTCATGTCAGTTAAATAAGGTTTATTTGATAGTGAAGAATTTGGTGATGAGGATTGTCTTATAAATTTATCTAAAACAATGATCATTGTACAAGGAGATAAACCATCAATCCTACATATAGATCAATCTCAATACAATGTTGTATATATAGTAGAGGAGTGTAAGAACATAGATTTTTTTCAGGTATGTTTTTTCTTTCTGTTCATTTTTTAGAAAAAGGGGAAAGAATGGAAAATTTCAAAGTACACTCCATGTACTTTATGATTACAAGCTGTGTACACGGTTACCATAGGTAGTGGGGTGCTGGCCGTATAGTGGGCATGCACATAGCCATGTGGGGTGACTTGGGGGCTGCCTAAAGTGGAGTATAGAAACTGAAAGTACACGCCATGTACATCAAAAGTAAATTTCGTGTACTTATATTTCATTAAACACATTGGTGTCACGTCTAAATGCCAGAAATCTCTCCTTCTAGGTCTCGTTCTACCAATAGCTCCATACCTCCATGGATCTTCGACGAACCCCCGAGTGAGAATCCTTCCTCCAAATCAAACACCATCAGTTGCGTTGGAATCGAATCAGTGAGTTCTATTTTCTCATAGATAACCATCTTTTGATTTCTCATATCTTGTGAGATATCGTGGGATGAATATTTTATATTTTTTTGTAGATCTACCACGTTCTAGGTCTATACAAGGTCCGATGATTGAGTATATTGATCTCCCAATACCATGGTAGGTGTTTTGTGCCTTTCCGTTTAAAGTCTTTGAGTATTACGTGAAATTTTGACCAATACCTTTGAACTGGGTATTGCATGTTTACCATTTTACCCATGTCGATTGACCTCAATGCTTGTATGCTTGTGTTGAGGTTAATTGGATAAGAATATGGTTGATTTCTATGCTTTGGATGTTTTCCCCGTGAATGTTTTTTTTACGACCGTTGTCCTCCTTAGCCTATTTGGATTTCTTGCATGTTTTCCTTGCCTAGTGCTATAGGGTGGAGTGTTTGTGTTCTCACATGATTGATATGTTGTAGACTACTTATTCATGTAGTTCTTGAGGTATACATTGGATGTTTTGCCTTTCTATGCGTGTTGGCCTACACAGGGTCATGATAACCTGATGTAGTAGACTATAAGGGTAATTGACTGAGTGGGATTCCTGAGAGAGTCTTTGAGCACTTTAGCCTATAAGGGGAGTTAACCTAGTGAGATTACTCAGATAGTCTTGATCATTTTAGACAATAAGTTGAATTGACTGAGTGAGATTTATCAGATAGTCATTGAGCCACTTGGGGATATAAAGATAATTGACCGAGTGAACTTTTTCAGAGAGTCCTTAACCTTGGCTATATAAGGGGAATTGACCATGTGAGCTTCCTCATAGAGTCTTTGAATTACCTTAGACTATAATGGGAATTGACCGTGTGATCTTTATCAGAGTGTCTTCAACTACTTTTGACAATAAGGGGAATTAAAGGTGAGTGTTTCCTTAGAGATTCTTTATATATTCCTATAACTAAACAAGAGGGGACAATTTGTGTGCACACCCTAGAGGGTTATCATGCTTTATTAGTTTCTTTTGATATGTAGAATTGTTTTCTGCTGGGTTATTTCTTATTTACTACTTATGTACTTTTGTAACAACCCAATGTTTTTCAATGGAAAATTACCCTCTTATATTTATGTCATAAAAACAAAAAAATAATGAACTACTAAGTGATAAGTGACCTTTAAACATAAGTTTGTCACTCCTATGTTTGGAATTTTCAAAATCCGATATACACGATTATGTTCAATATGATCTTTGGAGTCTAATGAAACAAAAATAATTTTCGGTGAATAGTAACGTACCCTTAAGAATAGAAACATAACCTTATTAATAGTAATATGATACTTATGAATAGTAAATCATCCATCATAAGAGTAACATTAACTATGAATAATAAAATAAAATTTAGACATCTGAGAAAGTGACAATTTGACCATAGTAAACGTTTTGGTATTTTGTAAGTCATAAATAATTAATTATAAGTAATTAATTAATTTAAAAGAATATTTATTTCCCTAAAATGTATTCATAAATTATTGAATTAATTTTTTATAGTTTTTAGATAATTTTATAATACCCTACGCAATTTTTGAAAGCACTATAAAATCAGTTTTAATCTTAAAAACTGTTTTTTTAGTAAATTATGATTTTAATTAAATATTAAATTAATAATATTTATAAAATTATTTTTGAAAAATTAAAATCATTTTTGGATTCAATAGGTATAATAATGGTTGGTGTAAAATTTTGGGATTTTTCTGAGATACTTGGATTTTTGATGAATAGTGAAATACCGTAATTTACAAAATAAGCTAAATAAGCTAATTATAGGGTCATGTGTGAGGTTCTGCTGATGTCAGCCCACTTGGTTCGGGATTACATTATAAAATTACTATCCTTGGTCATCCAAGACTCACTATTCCTTTTCTTGTGAGGATATAATAAACTAATGAATTTTATATTAAGGAAACCCCTCTCCCCTCCAATATAAATACCACCCTTCACTCCCTCATTTCCTCCCACCTCTCAAACTCCAAGACTTCTCTAAACTCTGCCCAAACATCTTCCCTAGCCCCTACCCCACGTTCAAAAGCTTCTGGTATCTTTAAAAGACCAGGACTAACTTCCTTAAGGAGGATCTCAAGAGGAAGATTTAAGAGGTAATTTCTCTCCCTCTTCTCCTTTAATTTCCATTCAAGTTCAAGTTCATTTCTTGATCTCTCCCCACCTATCTTCATCCAAATTATATTGTAACTCCATTATTATACATAGAATTTAATTTTATTATTCTATTGGGATATTATATCATCCAACCTTCTCAACCTCTTCCTTTTATTTTATTAAAGAGAACGTTGTTCGTGAGGTGTTAATTTATCACCTTCAAGAACGACATGCTTTATTCTTCCATTTCTACCTTCAGATCAGGTCATGAAACAATTTTTATGGTTGAACCAGAATATGTTATATGTATTATGTTCTATTTAATGTTCTGGAAATATCCTGTGGCTATATTGCTAAGTGATAAGTTAAAACAAGTTCGTTGTGATCCAAAAACCGCCCAAATTAACCCAAACAATATTCATTTAATTATTATCTAATTATTAACCAACATGGATATAATATAATTAATTATAACATCATTAAAACTCCTGTAATATCATTTTTGGATGTTTAGTCATGTTCTACCCAAACAGAAATTTAAGAATACAAGTGAACCACCCATGAAAAACCAAAAAAACGAACATCCCCGAACAATGTTTTTAAACACTATAAGTCATCCAAATGAATATAATATGACATAATGAAACCATAATGAACCCTATTAATGTACACATGGTTATGGATTTCTAATTAATTAATATAACATCATTATACATGACATTAAAGAGAAGGAAGCATTCGGGTACAAGGTAAGGGGAAATTCTCGAACCCAACTTTCATCCTTCAGGTTCTACCTCTTTCACTCCATTATTGATATGGTCACTCCTTAAAGATCATTTGTTCATCATTGTATTTATTTTTCTTGGATATACATGTTTTATAATGAATTTTATGTCAATCCAAATGTTTTCTGAATGAACTCTTCTCTTATGAACTCAACTTTTACCTCTCATTCATGGTTGATAGTTCTTGTATCAAGTATGTTGTTCCCTCTTTCTGTTGGGAACCCAATGTTTATGAATGTGTTATTATGAGATTAAACACATTACTTTTCAGTGGTTAGTTATGTTCATTTAGGTTATATGTTCATTTTGTAATGCATTATAAATGATAACGTTATGATGTGACGGGTGCGCCCAAAATTATATAGCACAATATGAATGTTTAAATGTGACAGGTGCACCCGGAATTATACAGCCTTCCAATACATTGGGTAAAGTGATGAATCTCATGAGTAAATGTGAAATTATGTGTGAAAAATATGCTATCTTGTTTCACAAATATGTGTGGTAGTTAACCACTAATACATGATGTTTCATTTTTATGCATTGACACATTTCAAGTCTTTTATTTATGCTCCTCTCATGTTCATGATCTTTTTCCTATGTTATGATTATCCTCACCCCATGATATGTTGTTCTTATCTATCCTCTTACTGGGCTTCTAGATCACGCCTTTTGATGTATATCCTCATGTGGCTACATGTATTAAGGAGAGGACAAGTGCCAATAAGAAGTGAGAGAAGAATAAATTAAATAAATGTTTATGCTTGATGTTGTATTTGTTATGTATGGTCTTAGTTTTCCAATGACACTAATCCTTCGGATCCTATATGAGTAATACTATTATTTTTTTATCATTAAAATGATTTAATAGTAATGTAAGAAAAGTACGGGTCATTAAAGTTGGTATTAGAGCCAAGGTTTAGTTAATTTGGGAATTAGGATTAGTGAACCCTAGAGAAAACTTCTAATATGAGACTAAGTAAAAATATGCACAAAATAATATTTACCTAGGGATAACATCTGTTATGTTTTTGGTATAATTGTCTAAATGAATAAGTTCTTCATGTCTTGTTTAGTTATGTTTCGTTCTATACTTTTATATTTTAGAAAATGGTGGGAACCAAGAGAAATCAGGCCAATAACTCATGCGAGGTCCAATTCAACAATTTCCCAAACGACATCCCTAATGATTTGGGAGTTGGAGTTCAAAACTTCATGGAGATTCTTACCCAATTATATCAGGTGATGAATAATAACCATAATAATGGAGAACATCCTCCTTCACCAAAGAGGGAGAAACTGGTTATTGACTGTTTTATGCGGCAACGACCACCGACGTTTTGTGGATCTTCTGTTACACTAGTTTCATAACAGTGGGTCAAATCCATGGAGAATATATTTTTTGTTCTTCACTATTCTAAGAAGGAGAATGTTACTCTAGCCATTTATCATATTGATGGAGAAGCTGATCAATGGTGGGCTTTGATTAAGAACACCAAGCCAAGGGAGGAAATTAAAGAGATGGAATGGGAAGACTTTAAGATAATGTTTCTCAATAAGTATTTCCCACAAACTCTTCACACGAAGATGGAGATAGAACTCATAGAGCTCAAGAAAAAATAAGGAGAATCTATCACAACCTATGAAGCGAATTTCACAAGGCTCTCAAGGTATGCTTCGGGTTTTGTTATCAACAATTATAGAAAAATTGATAGATTCATTAGTGGATTAAAACCACACTTTAGAAAGGCTCTTGCAATTCGAGACTTTGGGTGTTATGAAGAAGTTGTTCGGTGTGCTCTCAAAGTGGATATGGAGTTTGAAGATTGGTCCCATTTCTATGGGGATAAGAAAAAAATGATTGAGTTTCAAGCCGGTGGATCTAGTGACAATGGTGGGAAGAAAAATCAACGACCCACATGCCTAGAATGTGGGAAGTTTCACCATGGGAACTACCTCAAAGAGATGGGGAATTACATCAAGTGTGGGAAAGAAGGAAACCATGCTCAAGAGTGTCGAAAAGACATGAAAAGGAAGTAGAATGTAGTTGATGAAAGGAGAGAACCACTCATGGTTCAATGTTACAACTGTAAGGAGCTATGGAACTATGCAAACCAGTTTACTAAACCTCAAGTTCTCGAGGGTAATCAGCATCAGCAACCACCAAATCCAAAGGAACAAGGGAAGGCTTATGCCATCACTACTGCGGAGGTGGAGCATGATAATGAAGTCATACAAGGTACACTTCCTATTCACTCAAGAATGGAAAATGTCTTATTTGATTTTGGTTTTATTCATACCTTTATATATTGAAATTTTTCTAAAACTATAGAATCGAAGCCCTGAAACCTTGAAGTGGAGATATCTATAAAAACACCAAGTGGTGCAATCATTGCAACCCAAGTGTTTGAATCTTCTCCTGTTGGCGTATGTGGGAAGATTATTCCGGAAAATCTCGTAATACTTCCCTTGGTGGAATTCGACGCTATAATGGGAATGGACTATCTATCGTTATATAGACCGCATATCAACTGTCAGAAAAAGGAAATATCTTTTCATATTCTGAACCATCCCATTCTCCTCTATAAATTCAAGGAAGATCATGAATCTCCTTTGAAAAATCCTTCAATGGTGTGGGTGTTGATTCCCTATGAAGAAGCATACCTCGCCCAAATGGTTGATTCGAAGGAAAGATCCAAACTTGAGGAAATGCCCATCGTGAGGGAATACGACGATGTATTTCCCGAAGAGTTACCCGGAATTCCCCGGGATCATGAGGTAGAGTTCTCAATTGAACTCATACCCATAGCTACTCTTATCTCAAAGTTCCCCTATAGGATGGCTCCTATTGAACTGGAGGAGTTAAAGAAGCAGCTGCAAGAGAATCTGGACAAAGGTTTCATACGCCCTTGTGTATCAACTTGGGGTGCGCCAGTGCTCTTTGTGAAGAAGAAGGATGGAACCATGAAGCTGTGTATCAATTATCGGGAACTCAAAAAGATCACCATAAAGAACAAGTATCATCTCTCAAGGATTGATGACTTGTTCGACCAGTTAAGAGGAGCTCAATACTTCTCAAAGGTGGATCTCCGTTCTGGATATCATCAGGTAAAGGTAAAGAAGAATGATATTCAGAAGACTGCCTTCCGTACAAGGTATGGGCTCTATGAGTTTTTGGTGATTCCCTTTGGACTTACTAATTCCTCTGAAATCTTCATGTATTTGATGAATAGAGTATTTATACATTACCTCGACAAATTTGTGGTAGTGTTTATTGACAATATTCTCATCTACTCCAAGAGAAAGGAAAAACATGAAGAACATCTAAGACTGGTGTTGGAGACATTGAGAAAGGAGAAGTTGTACGCCCAGTTCAGAAAGTGTGACTTTTGGATGAATCAAGTCACGTTGTTGGGACATGTGATCACAAGTGAGGGAATTTCTGTGGATCCGTCAAAGAAAAAGGCGATTGAGGAATGGGCCAGGCCCTCTAGTGTCACAAAAATTCGTAGTTTTATTGGATTAGCTTGGTACTACCGACGTTTTGTGAGAAACTTCTCATGATTGTCAAGACCGCTAACTAAGTTAACAAGGAAAGGGGTAAAGTATGTCTGGACAGAAGAATGTGACGGAAGATTCAAGGAGCTAAAGAGAAGGCTGATCAGTACACCTGTACTCACACTACCGAAAAGTGGAGAATGTTTTGTGATATACAGTGTTGCTTCAAAGAAACACTTGGGTTGTGTACTCATGAAAAATGATAATGTAATATCCTATGCCTAACGACATTTTATGATCCATGATAAGAAAAACCCGAAGCATGATCTAGCGCTGGAAGCCGTGATTTTTTCCTTGAAAATCTGGCGACACTACCTTTATAGTGAGAAGTGTGACATATACACCGACCACAAGAGCCTAATGTATATATTCACACAAAAGGAGCTCAACATGCGTAACAGGAGATGGTTAGAGCTAATCAAGGAATACAATTTCTCTATTCACTATCATCCTGGAAAGGCCAACAAGGTAGCTGATGCTCTAAGCAAAAAAGAACCTGCTACTCTATCCATGTTGCGGATTGAGAAAGACCCTATCTTCTTGGATCTGCAAAGAATGGATTTGTAAATCATAAGGGAAAGGGATACATCCTACGATGCCCAAATTATTGTGCAACCATCAATCCATGAGAAGATTAAAGAAGCACAAAGGGATGATGTGGAGATACAAAATAGGGTTAATGCAGTAAAGGAAGGGATGTTGAAAGAGTTCCATATCGACGATGATTGTGTGATTCTGTTTGTAACCCGGCTTTGTGTACCTTCATCACTTGAGATAAATAAGGAGATATTGGATATTGCACATAGATCAGCTTTATCTATCCATCCTAGGAGCACCAAGATGTATCGTGATCTCCGAGAACACTTCTGGTTGGATAACATGAAGAAGTTGATTTCATAGTATATATCAAGGTGCTTTTGTATGTCAACAAGGTAAAGCTAAGTGAAAAAATTCAAAAGGTATGATGCATCCATTTCCTATACCCATGTGGAAATGGGAAAATGTTACTATGGACTTTTTCACAGGTCTCCTGAAGACATCAAAGGGAAATAATGCGATATGGGTTGTGGTTGACCCCCTCACCAAGACTGCCCATTTTATCACTATTTGGGAAGACCTCTCACTTTAACAATTTGAAAAGATATATGTGAAGGAAGTGGTGACACTGCATGGTGTTCCACTCTCAATTGTCTCTGACCGTGATCCAATGTTCACATCTAAATTCTGGAAGAGCCTTCATCATGCTTTGAGTACTGAATTAAATTTCATCACGGCTTATCACCCCCAAACCAATGGAAAATCCTGAAGGACTATTAAGACACTTGAATATATGCTAATAACATGCTATCTTGAATTCAATGGTGGTTGGGATTAGTATCTCCTAGTGGTTGAGTTCTCATACAACAATAGCTTCCACTCGAGTATTCAGATGGATCCATATGAAGATCTATATGGAATGCGATCTAAAACTACAACCTATTGGGATGAAGTCAGAGAAATAAAGCTACTTGTGCCCGATCTTGTTCAAGAGATGACACAGAAGGTCAAGTCATCCAGAAACACGTCAAAACAGCTCAATGTCGGAAAAAGGTCTATGCTAAAAACTGTCGAAGGGACTTGGAGTTCGACGTTCGAGATAATGTCTTCCTTAGAATATCTCCATGGAAGAGAGTCATGCGATTCAGAAAGAAAGGGAAGATAAGCCCAAGGTATATTGGCCTCTTTGAGATCCTTGACCGTATATGAGTTGTGGCCTATCGACTTGCACTTCCACCGAATATGGCTGAAGTTCATGATGTGTTTTATGTATCACTATTTAGGAAGTACATACCATACCCCTCACAAGTACTAAACTCAGAGGTGCTACTGCTTGAAGATGATCTCTCCTATTAGGAGCAGCCAGTAATGATTTTGAATCAGAGAGATAAGGTTTTACGCAACAAGACAAAACATCTTGTCAAATTGTTGTGGAGGAACCATAAGTTTGAGGAAGAAACTTGGGAACCAGAAGAGGCAATGAAAGAGAAGTACCCTCACATGTTTGTGTAAAGTAAAATTTTAGGGGCGAAATTCCTTAAGGGGGAAGAATGTAACGACCCAATTTTTTTCAATGGAAATTTACCTTCTTATATTTATGTCATAAAAAAAATAATGAACTAATAAGTGATAAGTAACCTTTAAACAAAAGTTTATCACTCATATGTTTGGAATTTTGAAAATCTGACATACACGGTTGTGTTCAAGATGATTTTTGGAGTCTAATGAAACAAAAATAATTTTTGTTGAATAGTAATGTACCCTTAAGAATAGAAACATAACCTTATGAATAGTAATATGACCCTTATGAATAGTAAATCATCTAACATAAGAGTAACATTACCTATGAATAATAAAATAAAATTTAGACATCCGAGAGAGTGAAAATTTGACCTTAGTAAACTTTTTGGTATTTTGTAAGTCATAAATAATTAATTATAATTAATTAATTAATTTAAAAGAATATTTATTTCCCTAAAATGTATACATAAATTATTTAATCAATGTATAATAGTTTTTAGATAATTTTACAAGACCCTATGTAATTTTTGTAAGCACTATAAAATCATTTTTTGATCTTAAAAACTGTTATCTTAGTAATATATGATTTTAATTAAATTTTAAATTAAAAATATTTATAAAAATATTTTATTAAAAATGACTTCATTTTTGGATTCTAAACATAGATAAATGGTTGGGGTAAATTTTTGGGATTTTTCTAAGATACTTGAATTTTTGATGAATAGTGAAATACCGTAATTTACAAAATAAGCTAAATAAGCTAATTATAGGGTCATGTGTGATGTTCTGCTAATTTCATCCCACTTGGTTCGGGATTATATTATAAAATTACCATCCATGGTCATCCAATACTCACTATTCCTTGTATTGTGGGGAAATAATAAACTAATGATTTTTATATTAAAGAAACCCCTCTCCCCTCCACTATAAATACCACCATTCACTCCCTCATTTCCTCACACCTCTCAAGCTCTAATACTTCTCTAAAATCTGACCAAATATCTACCATAGTCCCTCCCCAATGTCCAAAATCTTCTGGTCTCATCAAAAGACAAATACTAGCTTCCTTAAGGAGGATCTCAAGAGGAAGATTTAAGAGGTAATTTCTCTCCCTCTTCTCCTTTAATTTCCATTCATGTTCATGCTCATTTCTTCATCTCTCCCCACCTATCATCATCCAAATTATATTTTCACTCCATTATTATAAATATAATGTAATTTTATGATTATAATGGGATATTATATCATCCAACCATCTTTCCCTCTTCCTTTTATTTTATTAAACAGAACGTTGTTCGTGAGGTGTTAATTTATCACCTTCAAGAACGACATGCTTTCTTATTCCGTTTCTACCTTCATATCTGGTAATGAAACCATTTTTATGGTTGAAACAGATTATTTTATATGTATTATGTTATATTTAATGTTCTAGAAATAACCTATGGCTATATTTCTAAGTGACTAGTTAAAACAAGTTCGTTGTGATCCAAAAACCGCCCAAATTAACCCAAACAATCTTCATTTAATTATTTTATAATGATTAATCCACATGGATCTAATACAATTCATTATAAGATCACTAAAACTCCTTTAATATCATTAATGACATTTAATATCATTTCTGTATGTTTATACATGTTTTACCCAAACTTCAATTTAAGAATACAAGTGAACCACCCATGAAAAACCATAAAAATGAACATCCTCGAACAATGTTTTTAAACTCTATAAGTCATCCAAAGGAACATAATATGACATAATGAAACCCGAATGAACCATATTAATGTAAAAATGGTTCTTTATTTCTAGTTAATGAATATAACATTATTGTACAGGAAATTAAAGAGGGAGAAGAATTCAGGTACAAGGTAAGGGGAAATTCTCGAACCCAACTTTCATCCTTCGGGTTCTACCTATTTCACTACATTATTGATATGGTCACTCCTTAAAGATATTTTTTTCGTCATTTTATTTATTTTTCTGGGATATACATGTTTTCTAATGATGTTTATGTCAATACAAATGTTTTTCGAAAGAACTCTTCTCTTAAGAACTCAACTTTTACCTCTCATTCAAGGTTGATGGTTCTTTTATCAAGTATGTTGTTCCCTCTTTCTTTTGGGAATCAAAAGTTTATGAATGTGTTCTTATGATATGAAACCCATTCCTTTTAATGGGTTAGTTATGTTCATTTATGTTATATGTTCATTGTGGCATGCATGATAAATGATAATGTTATGATGTGACAAGTGCGCCCAGAATTATATAGCGCAATATTAATGTTTAAATGTGACAGGTGAACCCATAATTATACAGAACTCCAATGCATTGGTTAATGTGATGAATCTCATGAGAAAATGTGAAATGATGTGTGAACAAGATGCTAGCATGGTTCAAAAATATATGTGGTAGTTAACCACTAAGACATGATGTTTCATTTTTATGCATTTCCACATTTCAAGACTTTTATTTATGCTCCTATCATGTTCATGATCTTTTGCCTATATTATAATTATTCTCACACCATGATATGTTTTTCTTATCTATCCTCTTACTGGGATTCTAGCTCACCCCTTTTGATGTATATCTTCAGGTGGATACATGTATTAAGGAGAGTACACGTTCCAATAAGAATTGAGAGAAGAAGAAATTAAATAAATGTTTACACTTGATGTTTTATTTGTTATATATGGTCCTTGTTGGCCCAATACACTAAACCTTTGTTTCCTCTATGAGTAATACTATTATGTTGTTTATCATTAAAATGATGTAATAGTAATGTACGAAAAGTCCGGGTCATTATAACTTTTACCTTCCATATATTCAGTGACTATTAGGCACAAATATTTGGGTGGTTGTATACTGGGATTTAGTCTCACACCCTATTTGGGCCATGCTTTTGGGGCCAAACAGATTATATTGCAGCAGGTATAGACAAGAGAAAGAGACCTTCTACTTCAGGTACTTGACTTATTGTGGAGCTAGAGAGTATGGGACCATGAATAGGCTTGCGATGATATGGAGTTGTTTATTTGTTTCTTTTGTACTTTGGTTTAGTACTTTTATTATTCCAACATTTTTATTTGTTTATGATTCCTTCCCAGACACATGTACTAAGCATCATTTATAAATATGCTTCATTTTTTTGTTATTCCAATCTTCGAATATTACCATTGTTGTTATGTTTACTACTTCCTTTATTGTGTATTTTTCCCTTCCATTGTGTTACTATAACAATGAGGGAAGAGATTCCCCACAATCACACCCAAATACCTCGCTGCTAGTCAGCAGTCTTGGGGGAAATGTGCTTGAGGCCACGTGACCAACCTAGTAAGGGGCGCCGCTGGGTGGCTGCCGGAACCGTGACGTTACAAAGTGGAATCAGATGAATTCTTTTCTTCCTGAAATACTATTTGGAGAACATATCAAGGGATAGGATGGAATTGGTATTTGTTAATAAGTTGTTCCTAGGTGTTGCTAACCTGTGTACAAGAAAAATCCAATCTACCTCATTTATTGCAATTTTTTTTGGATTACAATTTTATGGTTTATTTGATTTCACCATTGGGTTATTCACATGTTTTTTTCAGTTACCATTGATGTTATTGAGGTTCTATTTATGTCTCAATATGATGAGATGAGGGTATTCCATCTCATGCATCATATAGGAACTTTCTAGAAATCACACGTCATGCATTCATGCCATGCCATCTTGGCTACATTAGAGATTCCTTGTTGTTGTGATTGATGTTGTGTAGGATATGCATGCTGTTGTGAAAGATTCCTTAACAAAAATAATGTTTGTTTGATAAGGTATTGTTTGTATAAGGTTTTTTTTGAATTAATTCGAATCTTTGGTTCTTAAGGTATTATGGGCCCTCATGGACTAGAATTTTGTGGATCATTGCCTTGATTTCCTTGTTATAACATGTATATGATGCCATGATTTAATTCCAGGGGAGTATATAACCTCACAGATTGGAATTTGGCACTTTTAATAATCACTTTAGTGTTTTTCTAGGTTCCAGAGTAGATTCTAAGGCTAATTTTCCAGAGAAACCCAGAATAAACACCGTGTAGTTTTTACTACATGCCATGTGTTCTTCGGTTTGGGAAGAAAAAATTCATCTTAAGTACACATCGTGTAATCTATGTACACGCTGTGTAGTCTCTAACAGTGTCATAAGCCGTGTGGGCAGAGACACAAGGTTGATAAATCTTTGTAAGATATTCCCCGTACCAGATGTGCACGCCGTGTGTAGAGACCCTCTGTCCACCTGTGTGACTAATGAAACATATGGATGAAAACGTATGCTATACATATCATGTTAGGACTAAACACATCGTGTATTATGACCCAAGTACCTGGCCGTTTCACTAACAATACGGATCGGTGTTATCATTTCACATACATGATTTGTACACCTTGAACATTCCGTGTAGTTTGAGCCATGTGTTAGGTCGTGTCACTAACAACACCAGCCATGTGATTCTTTTCTAGTACACGCCGTGTCTACCGAGAACACGCCGTGTAGTCTTTTATTAGGAGAACCATGTGGCTTAACCATGTAGATGGACTCAGGAAGGGAAGGAGGATTCAATTACATGTCATGTGTTAAGACAGAACACTATGTGTCTGGGGTGTTACACGACCAGTATTAACAGAAGTACACGTCCATGTGAATTTCTTAAGGGAACACACCATGTTGGAATTGTACAGGCTGTGTAGTCATGTTTTGTAAAACATGAATGTTTTCATTCTCCTACTCCCTTCTTACACTTCTAGTTTTCAGTCCTTGATAAGCTTGATCTATGGTGTGCTATTGACCTTTCAGAGTCATTCCACCAAGGCGTCTTCCAATTGTACGCCATTTTCCAGGTGGTGATCATACATATGAGATGACTGATCCATGACTTTCAGAAAATCCTCCCACTGTGCTAGTCTTGGAACCCATCGTTATACCTAACACAGATGCATATTCATAGTTTAGAGAGGGATTGATGAAGATAATGTAGACCTTTAAGGGAGCTCCACCACCTACCCCTTCGATGGTAGATTTAATGTGGGTCATTCAGTAGCCGCATCCTCCCACTTTCTCAGGGGATGGGGGACCCCAGGCTGCAGAGTCATGTCTAGAAGCCACACCGACAATTTTCAAGCATCTAGAGATACCTCTAGATAAGAGGGCGATGCGCACTTCCTACATGCTTCGAGACTCCACCAAGAGGTTGTTGGATGTGATGGTACATGCGGGACTCCAGTAGAATATGGCTCAGGATGAGTTTCGGCACATCTTCTATGATTACTTTTATCCAAAGACCATGAGGGTCGATCGAGCCCGAGAGTTCTTGAGTCTGGACAAGGGTACTCTTACTATTATAGAGTATTAATCTCACTTCACAGATCTATAGCGTTTCACACATATTCCAGAAGGTGATGAGTTGTTCATTTCACGGAAGATTGAGGATGTTCTGATGCACAACATCTAATCTCAGGTGAACATCTTCCGATTGAATTCGATATCCTCTATCGTCAACCAGGGGCTAATCACAGAGCGTAGTATAAGGGATTCAAGAGCTATGAGCCAGGGCAGTTTTGACATCAAAATTTAGTATTCCTCCGATAGATAGCAGGATGCGGCATAAGGAGACTACACGAGGAGATCAGAGTAGGCGGGATGCATCTTCTGGTATCCAGGTGGTGTGCTACTAGTGTGGTAATAACAAACATATGGGGACACATTGCCCGAGATACATGGTAGAGTGCCGATATTGGGCTAATATGGGTTATCTTCATCACTTTGTCAGATCTTTTCACCAGTAGCCGGTGATAGGAGTTCTTCTATGACTCCTCATTCAAGAGCCGCACCAACAGTTTCTCACCAGTCTAGGAACTGGTGTTCTTCCGGCCGTTCAGGCCAAGGTGGAGGTTGTGGCTGGGGTAGCCAGTTTCCCTATTTTCAGCGTCAACAGAGTGGATAAGCTCAGAGTTGTCAGGCAGGGTCATAGGGCCTAAATACATGTCAGTATTTTGTTGTGGAGCAGACCCAGTAAGAGTAGGATCCCAGGTCCTCTACAGTTCGAGGTACAATCCTAGTTTCCTTAGTTTTATCTTCAACTCATTTCGACACAAGGGATTCCCATAGATTTACATTTGTTGTTTTTTTGAGATCCTCGGGCTCTGTAACTTTTCTTCTACTGATATCGTGACGCTAGACACTCCGTTGGGGACAAGAACATCAAGTGTATGTCAGTGCAAGGAGTGACTTCTTGTGGTTGGAAGGTGTCACCTTTTATAGTACCACTATGTCTTAGATATGACTGGATATGATGTCATTCTCAGAATAGACTTTTTGGTTCCCTTATAAGAAGTTTTTTACTACTATCATCATAGGGTGAGTTTCATATCACCAAAGAGAGTATCATTTCTTCATAAGGGCAATTGGGATGTCCAGGCAAGTAGAGTGGGACCAGATCATCATGGGTTAGGAGGATTTATAGCCCAGATTGCTAATCTGTATTTGGATGACCAGGGGACATTGGAGATGGAATTTCCACCAGTAGTGGATTGTTTAGAGATATATTTCTGAAGGAATTTTCAGGTTTTCCTCTGAAGCGTGAGGTGGAATTTTCTATTGATCTCAATCCAGGAGCGGAACTGATTTTCATTCATCCTTATAGGATGTCTACACCCATGTTACATTAGCTCAAGAAGGAGTTGGAGGAGTTGTAGGCTAAGGGTTTCATCAGACCCAATACTTCCCCTTGGGGTTCGCCTGTCCTGTTTGTGAAGAAGGAAGACGAAAACCTTAGGATTTGTGTGGATTATCTGAAATTGAACTAGTTGATGGTCAGGAACCGATATCCTTTACGAAGGATTGATGATCTCTTTGATCATCTTTGAGGAGCCTGTGTGTTCTCGAAGACTGACGTGAGGTCCTATTATCATCAGTTTCATGTTAGACCATCTAATATACCTCTCACAGCCTTCCAAAGCAGTTATGGTCAATATGAGTATATGTTTATGCTGTTTGGTCTCACGAACGCGCTTGCAATTTTCATGGAACTGATGAAATTAGTGTTCCATCCATACATGGATTCATTCGTGGTTGGCTTCGTGGAAGATATCTTGGTGTACTCTCACACTCTCTATGACCATTCCACAAACCTTGAGCTAATATTGAGTACACTGAGAGAGCATCTGTTATATGATATGCTCTCAAAATTCCACATTTGGATGGATTAGATTCACTTATTGGGTCATGTTATCTCTAAGACAGGAGTATCAGTAGACCCAGATAAAGTGAGAGCAATAGTTTCCTAGTAGTAGCTGAACAATTTCTTTGAGGTGTAGAGTTTTCTATGGATGGATGTATACTATAGACGTTTCTTTCATGACTTTTCACGTTTAGTAGCACCACTAATGAGTCTAACGAACAAGGGTGTAAAATTCTTGTGGTCAGATTCTTGTGAGTAAGACTTTCATGAGATGAAAGGGAGGTTGACTTCAGCACCGATACTAGTCTTTCCAGATCCAGGAAAGAGCTATACTATGTACTATGATACTTCATGTATCAGGCTAGGAGCGATTCTTATACAAGTAGAAAAAGTCATTGAATATTGGTTTCAGAAATTGAGGCCACATGAGAAGAACAACCCGACGCATGACCTCGAGTTGGCGGCAGTTGTTCATGCTTTATGATGTTGGATATAATATCTTATGTGATATAATTTTATGGTTTTCACTGACCACAGGTGTCTCAAGTACATCTTCACTCATCATGTTCAAAATTTAAGACAATGAAGGTGGTTTGAGTACCTTCAGTCTTTTGACTTCGAGATTTCCTACATGCTTGGGAAAGGCAACACAGTGGATGATATGTTGAGTAGGATGACTCAGATACATGCAATTCAGGAGGCCAATAGTGAGAGCCAGCTTATGGCTCTGATATCTGAGATTAATTTGGAGGTGCACGACATACAAGGGAAGACATTAATCTATTCTATAGTTGATACCTTTACTGATCTAGATTGAGTCTGAACGAGGGAACTATCTGATTCAGAAGGCCTAGTCATACGAGAAGACATGTCATGAGAGGACCCTATTGCTGGATGGATAGTAGACGAGGATGAGATCTTTAATTTCAGGGGGTGCATATGGGTGCCAAAAGACATACACAAGGAGCTAATGTGGGACTTTCATTCCTCAGTTTGGACAGTTTATCCTAGTGTCACCAAGATGTATCGTGATCTACACCGCTAGTATTAGTTTCCAGGTATGAAGAGGGATGTTTCTAGTTTTGTCATGAGATGTTCCACATGTCAGTAGATAAAGGCAGAGCATCAGCAACCATCAAGGATTTTGCAACAGTTACCCATTTCTAAGTGGATGTGCGATGATGTCATGGTGGATTTTGTGACAGGTTTACTGAGGTCGCATTGAGGGAATGACTCCGTTTGGGTTATCATTGACAGACTCACGAAGGTTGCTCACTTTTTGGTGATCAAGGAGACATTCAGTGTTAATGAGATGGGATGGTTGTAAATCCATGATATTGTATATATGAATGGATTTACACACACTATTGTTTTAAATAGGGATTCCCATTTTACTTATCGAGTCTGGAAGGGGCTTCATAAGGCTTTTGGTACGCAAATACTTTTGAGTACAGCGTACCACCCCCAGAAAGATGGCCAGTCCAAGCATATAATTCATGTGCCTGATGACATGCTCTAATCATGAATTCTGGATTTTGGAGGTTCTTGGGAGATGCATATACCTCTTCTAGTGTTTTTTTACAATAATAGTTTTCAAGAAAATTTTCAAATGGAACCATATGTGGCTCTGTTTGGTAGGCCATACCGATCACCCTTATTTGGATGGAGGTAGGAGAGGCAGCTTTGCTGGGACCTAGTCTGGTTCAGGAGACCACAAAGAAGATAGTGTTGATTCAAAATAGGATGGCTACTACACATTCTCTATAGAAGTCTTATGTTGATCAATGGAGATGACCTATAGAGTTCGAGGTCGGGGATCAAGTTTTTCTGAGTGTCACACCGAAGTTGGGGCACAGAATAATTAAGAGACAAGGTAATCTTTCAATGAGGTATGTCGGGCCATTTGAGGTTATGGAGAGAGTTGGGCCGGCTGACTATCGGTTGTAGTTAACCCAGAGGTATCATGTTATGTATGACGTTTTCCTTGTTTCTCAACTCCAACATTACTTTTATGACCCATCTGATGTCATTCAACATGATGAGGTTGAGCATGAATTGAATGTGTCATTCGAGGATCATCCTATCTAAATGTTGATCACAATACAAAGGATCTCCATGGCTGGTCTGTTCCTCTTATACATGTTCTATGGCAGCATGAGTGGGTACATGATGAGACTTGGGAGAGGGAGGCTAATGTAGAAGCACAGTGGCCGAATTTACTGAGTGAGATTCCTCAAAGAGTCTTCAACTACTTTTGACTATATATAGAATTGATGATGAGTGCTTCCTCAGAGAGTCTTTATATATTCTTATAACTGAACCAGAGGAGATAGGATGAGTTCACTTCTTTGAGGGATACCATTATTGATTAGTTTTTTTTGATATGTGGAATTGTTTTTTGCTGAACAATTTCTTGTTTGCTGCTTCTATACTTTTACATGACATATATTCACTGAATGTTAGGCAAAGATCATTTGGTGGTTTCTTACTGGGATATAGTCTCACACCTTATAAGGGATCTGCTTTTTTACCTAACGAGATTATATTGTTGTAGGTATAGACAAGGTAAAACACCTTTCTAATTCAGGTATTTGACGTGATATGGAGTTGGAGAGCATGTGACCAAGCTTAGGCTTGCATTTCTGGGGATCTATTTATTTGTTTCATTTGTACTATGGTTTTGTAATGTTTGTATTCCAGCATTGTGTTTTGTTTAGGTTTCTTTCTTAGACACGTGTACCAAGCATCATTTATATATGTGCTTTAGTTGTTTGTTATTCCAGTCTTCCTCCATTACAATTGTTTTTATGATTACTCCATCTGCTATTGTGTATTTGTTTCCCTTCCATTGTGTTACTATGCCAATAATTTCATAGTTTCCCCACCATGCCACCCAAATCCATCACTTCTAGTTGGCAGCCTCTGGAATTTGAGGGAAATCCGGTTGAGGCTATGTGAGCAACCGTGTACGAGGTGCCTCTAGGTGGCTTCTGGAACCAAGACATTAAAAGGGGGGATATAATAAAAATTAATATACCATGATAAAGTAGATTATGATGTGTTTCAAACAAATTTATAAGCTTGGAGATGATAAAACATATCTACAAAAGAGTTAGAGAAGATAAGGAATCGTTTAGAATAAAAAATTAATCATATAAATGAAACATAGACGGTAAAACATGATGGTGAAAACAAGGAAAAACCATTGAATTATAATAATAGGTATTTAAATCAATAAACTCATGATATATAATGATGATTCCAGGGATCATAATGTGAATATAAAACTAGACAATTACACAGGTATTGAAGAAATATGAAAATGTTAAAATGATACTCTGGATAATAGATACTCCAAGCATGATTCAAGACATCAAAAAAGTAAAATATAAATTGGATCTTGTATAAAATTATATTACTCTAAGTAAATAAGGTCATTACATGTTATAATAA
Source organism: Viscum album (assembly GCA_963277665.1). NCBI lineage: Eukaryota > Viridiplantae > Streptophyta > Magnoliopsida > Santalales > Viscaceae > Viscum > Viscum album. Next base: position 1,604,746,490 of record OY728158.1, read on the forward strand.
CGAATAAATTAATTCCCAATATATAGAATCTATTCTAATCAAATCTAGAAAAAAAATTATATTATTAAAAAGGGCCATAAAAGAGCAAACATATTTCCAGAATATATTTATAAGAATATCTTTAGTGTGGTAATAATTTAATATAAGAAAAAAGGGTTGGAAAACAACCTAATTAATAGGAATTAGAATGTTAAAAAATTCATTGATTTTAATTCTAAAAATGTACAAATATTATTTTTTAATAATATTAATTTAGTGAATTCTAGGATTATATTTTTAATTTAATAAATTATATTTCCTCAAATTTGGATGATTTTGTTCTTTTTTGGTCTATATGTTTATATGTGATAAGATTGTGATATGTATTGTAGTTGTTTAGGAAATTTATAGAATAAGTATTGAAAAATTTTAGTCAAACATAAAATTATTATCAAATATATAATTTGGAACCCTGCATTTATGTTGAATGTTATATTTTGTAACCTCACATTTCTAATAATATTTATGTTTTGATGCCTCACATTAGATATGTAAATAATGTAGGTAAAAATATTAAGGGTAATATAACTAATGTTATGAAAAAATAGGTATTTAAGTCAATGTTATATGACCCAATGTTTGGAATCACACTTTAACTAGAAACTATATTTTTTAGAAAAAAATATATAGAATGGTCTAATTGTTTATCCAGTCATTTATGAGATTTAAAATGTGAATTATTCTGAGATCTGTTCTTTGATTTTTATGGAATATATTTCTCATTATTAAAATTCAATGAAAATTTCTAAATATCTACAAAAACAGATATATATTTTTTGATTTATAATAGTACTTTTAAATATTCATAGCCTATATATTTAAAATGGTTTAATTATTTTGAATTTTTTATTTATCATGTTATGTTTTTCTGAAATGAATGACATGAATTTATTTTTTCTGATTATATATTCTTCTATAAATTGATACATCATTATGTTTGAATTCTCATTCACAACAGATAATATAATTTTTGAAATTTTAAGATTATTGTGGAAAATGTTTTATGTGCATACACTATGTATTTATCCAATGATTTTAGCTTAGTTTTTACTATTGTATAAATAATAATTTATTCTATATGATTATTTTTTCATTATACTATATTATTTGAATATTTAAACACTACATTTTGAGAGGTAGATTATATTTTAGTACTTGTTGTGAGTTAATAATAGAAGAAGAAAATTGTTATTAGATGTTACACATTTGTTTTTATATCTTATTAAATAATTTAGAGTTTTTCTTTTAGGAATACGCTTCATAGAAGTACATGTCTTCCTTTTAATATCTCTTCATATGTTACGATTAATTTATAAATATTAATTCTTCTATAGGTAATTCCACCATAAAAATTATATCTTGTCATTTTTTTCTAAATAATCAGGTTTTGAGTATTGTGAGGATTGTTTTTAGTCATTTATAACGGAATATTTAAAAAGTTTATAAAAATTACCATTTATTTATTCAATCATTCAAGATCCCTTATAAATGTATATGCTAATAAAAATCACCAATCTTATTGAGGTATCATTAATTTAGCAGTCAATAGGAACATTGTGACCGAAAATTTATATAAATTTATATTGGACTTTATTTCACATTATAATTATGATTATATATTTGTGTGAAAATTTTACATAAAAATATCCAGATAGATGAATTGAATATGTAAATTGGTTTCAAGGTACATAATTCAAACACTTTTGTTTTTATCATTGTTATCTAAAAATGGAAATTAGTTTCAAATGGGTAATTTAAAAAATATTTATTTATTACCCTAACAATATTGATTTATTAATATAGATGAATGTTGACATCATTGGATGATTTTAAAAAATCAATTTCTATGAATAGAGATCCATATTTTATTGATGAGAATAATATTTACTAGCATTATTGCATGTATATACTCCTAAAAAATCATTATATATATATTTTTCTAATTGTTATCAATCCATACGAAATTTATCAGTAAAAGACAATGATTTGAGAAGATTCAAAATAGACTGGTATTGATCTAAATTCAAGATACATGAATGATATAATTTTTAAACATTTACCAAATGAGTTTAATCATGTATCATAGTGGTCTCATATTTTTTAAAAAATATAGATAATTTTTGGTAGATTATAATGAATAGATAATGTGATACAATTAAGATACACTACTTATTTGTTGAAATTTGATTTTATTTTATTTTATGAATATGAATGTATCAGTCAAATAAATAGAAAATAGACTGGGATAGTCAGTGGGTTTTCTACCCATAGATCACATCTTCTCAAACATGATAATTCATTGAATGTTCTTAGATGCTTCCCATCACTATGGAATATAATTAATGTTGAAATTAGGTATTTAATCCCAGTTGATTAGTTGAGGATGACATAATTGATTGGAACTCTAATTACATATGAGTTTAATATTAGTGATGAATATGAAGATCATAAAATGAACATAGAGGAAAATATTTTATTCATTGTATCTATCAATGAATTTGAAAAAAATACTAGAGGAAATGTTACATTATATGATGGTGATCTAGGTTGTTCAAATTCGAGTGAGGAATTTTTCTATTTACCTAGAATATTCAATAATTTGTAAATGGAAATAGAAGGATTAAATTAAAACACAATATCTAAATGAAATAATTTTTTGTATTAAAGGATTGTATACTCTATGAATTTAAGTAGTTGGGACATATAAAACCTAATTTTCCAAAGATCATTGAAAGAAGGAAAAATAAAAATAATGAGTACATGGTTTAGAAAATTTTTGATAATAAATGAAAATGTAATAAATCCATGAAGGATACATGGAGAGTGTATGATGAATTACAAAGTTATTATTGTTCTAATCCATAACAAAAAAAAATCCAATAAACAATCAAACATGTTTTTTCAGCTCAAGAAGATAATTTATAATACGATTATTACGATATTCTTAATTCAGAATCTAAAAAATAATCACAAGCAATATTATTTTAATATTAATATGTTTTAGAAGAAAAATAGGAAACCTGGAATAAAAAACACAATTCTCTCAAAATTATTCATAATGTTGTCTTTTATAAAAGGATAAAATGCTAAAAATACTCATGGAAGTTAATGAATGTCTAAAAAAATATTCTTCATGATGTATTTTTGATAAATTTTAAATATGAGATTATCTTTACGAAGTAGAATAAGTAAATCATACATATTGTGTTTTTACTAATGGGTTAAATTTAATTAAATTCATAGGAAACAAAAAATATAAGAATAAAAAGTTTGTTGGTGGCACTAATATTGATAGACCTAAAGTATTCATAAATTATTTTATTCTTTGAGGAAAAAAATAATTATATGTAAAATGTTTCTAATTTTAATTATGGAATTAAATATGAATATTTTAATAAATAAAACTTAAGGAATCCCCAAACAAGTAGAGTAATGAAATAATATTTTATAGAGACTTATCAAATTTATATCATATAGTTTTTGGGAAAGATAGAAATATAGTTTAATAGATCTTTTCTAGATAAAAATAAGTGACCCAATTTTATTTATGAACCAATATTTTTTAATTGTATTTTTTATTTTAAAAGGAAACTGTGAAAAAATGTTATATTGTATATATGAAGTAGTTGTTCAAGACATAACATATGAGACTTTTTAAATTTTCATTCACTGTTAAATGTTTAGGGAGGTTTCATTAATCTAGTAATAATGCCGAAGGGAATGTAATTGACTTTTGTTTTTTTAGAGATAAAATTTATATTTTAATAAAAATAAGATTTATATTATCAAGGTATGTTGCACAATCTGATAAATGTTCCTTAATAATGTGACAATTATTTTATTTTTTTAATTTCTCTAATATATGTGCCTTTTTATGAACAATCTACTTAATTTTAGTGAACCTACTATTGAAAAAGTTTATACATTGAACCTTATTTCCATATATGGAAAAAAATTAAAAAAATTAAATTTTGAATTTATTAAATAATGAACATGGGATATAATTTTATTCCACTACAATACTTTTTTCATGTTTAAAATATATGATAATAATACAGTTTCTAATCTACCATGTATGAAATTTGATGAGTAAATAAATTGAGATGATTGTAAAATAGGCAACCAAAACACATCTTATTAAAAATCAATCAATATGTTTGTTAAATATAAATATTTATAAATTATCAGTACATATTTGTTTTGAACGTATTGAGTATAAATAATGGATCAAACACTTTTCATATGATTTGATGACTTAAATGATTTAATTATGTTTACTTCTGAAACCATAAAGAGAATATTTTATGGTATTTTTGTATTTTGTATTTTTGATCAAAATTTAAAAATAATTATAGAATAAAATCATTGAAAATAGTTGTAGAGGACAATTGGAGAATCAATATGTAAACATTGTTTCTCAAATCATGTTATTAAATAGGCTTTTTATTTTCCAAGGAAACCAAAAAAAATGTAATTATTGAATGAATAAATTAATGTATTAAAAAATTTAATATAACTATATAAAATAATAATAATATAGAGAAATATTTTAGGGTAAATTCTATTACTGTAACATTATATATTATGATTTTTGTTTTAATGGAATCATATCTAAAAAAGGAATCATATGTATGGTGGAGTAATAAGAAATCTAATTTTTAGTAATTAAATATTTTTTAGCAATTTGTATATCATGAATGATAATGTAAAACCATAATATGTTTGATAAATAATATTATCATGGAAACTTTCATGGATATTATACAATTTATATAGCTTATAGAGTGTTTAATAAAAATTCAATGAATGTTGACAAATTTTATCATCTGATTTTGGATGAGAGTGATCGCTTTCATCAAAATAGAATAAAAATATATGAAGACACTAATTATCTAACTTAGATGATGCTTTATTCTTCTAATGTGATGAGTGAGTTTAAATTATAGATAGATCCAGATCAATCTAGTTCTAAATATAATAAGACTAATGAACCAAAAATACCATTTAGTAAAAAACATCATACCTCAATGAAACATATTATATATGATGTTATAAAATATATTTATAATGGTGTTAAGATTTGGATGATTTTATATTTTTATTATAATTATAAAATTTTATATCCTAATTAGAAAATAAATCTGTAAATGAATCATTCAATGATGAGATATGGATTATGGATATGTTAGATGAGTTAAATTAGTTCAAAATAATTAATGTTCTGGATTTTGATGATAGAACATCATATAATATTATAGTAGAAACTAATTTGTAAAAAAAATAAGAAATATTACCAAGGGGTAATTATTTAGAATAATGATAAGATAGTTATTAATGACTATAACCAGAACGAACATATCGATTACATGGAGAATATTTCCCATATTTCTAGGCCTGAATCCATTGTGATCCATTTTTACAATAAATATTATATGAATTTAAAAGTATAATAGATATGTATTAAATATAATTTCACAAATGGATAGATAATAAAAGATGTTTATATTGAACAACCCTTGGTTTTTAAAATCATAATTTTCTAAATTTATTTATTAATCATACAAATATTCCATAAACTCTTAAAAATAACATTGGGATTGGTATAAAAGTTTTATTTCATTATTTGAGAAAATGGTTTTTATTTAGGTCTATATGATTCTACCCATTTAATGAAGAACCTTATTCGGATATTATATTAGTAAAAATATATATTTAGGATGTTATCTTTGGTTTTCATATTACAAAATAGTGTAATTATTTTTTAAAGATTATAAAAATTGAATTTCCAATTATTTTGAAGGGAGAGTTAAATTTAATTCCTCAATTGGGAATATTTTTTAATTATTTTTTAATTGTATCGAGTTAAAATAAATATACCTTTTATTTTTTTGAAAATATATTTGGACATTAATGTATATTTCATTATAAAACAACAATGTGTATTAATATAATTCATCATTTATATGAGTCTCATAATCATATTGAAAAAAGGTATACATTGGTATGATTGGTAGTTATTAATATTTTAATATTTGTAGACCATATATTACATCCCATTTTTTATTTTCAACATTTCTATGATATATTATAGATTCTTTTTGAATAGATATTTAATTAATTTTAATATATTGAAATGGATGTTTTTTTATCTCTACTCTTTTTAAATCATCTTATTTTTTATTAAATTATATATTTAGATTATAATTTCAGATGTTATAGAAAAGTTAAATATAGTACCTTAATAATATATCAATTTTTTTTCGAAAATTTTTGATTCATGGTAATGTATGAAGAAACATTCATTTGCATGTTAAATACTAAGGATATATATATATCAGTAGTTTTGGTGAACATGTGTTTTAGATGAATCAAATTATATTATATTGTATATTTAACTTGGATCGTGTTCTTAATTAATATGAAATGAATAGTTCTTTTATTATCTCTAAAAATCCAATAATTTATTCTATAACCATGAAAACTGACATTCAACTTCATTTTCAAAGAGCTCATGTTCAAAATAGAGTATTTCGTTATAAGTTTTTTAAAACTATCATTTATATGATCTTATTAATAAAACCCATCCCAATTGATGATTTTATTGTATTAAAGGGGGTTTTCAATTTTTTATCATTAAAGGAATATTTTAAATATATTTTTAACATGTTATTAGTTAATCATAGTTTCATTTCTATCATTTATTTTTATGTGCATATTTTTTTGTTAATAAATTTTTTATCATTCTTAATGTGCTTTTTGAGTTTTATAATTTAAATTAATGAATGTATTAATATTAGTTTTAAAATATTAAATATTCATTATTCAAGGAATTCATATCAAGTGAATAAACATCCACCTAAAAACCATATTAATTTAACCTCCCCCAATAATTAAAATTGGATCAGTTATTCTATTAATTACTCAAACCATAGAATAGAATTTTTTTATTGAAATAGAGAGGTAAAATAGGACCATTAAAGTTGGTACATGTTGTAGAAACATGAATCATATTTCTTATTTTCAACATTATGTGTAGCACACAAATACGGAGTCGTTAAATGGCTGTTCAAAAAAATATATCTTTCTAAATAAAGATATATGCTTTCAATGATTAAAATTTATTTTTGATAAAGGTAATATAGAATATGATTTTGATAGATAATTTAGATTTTATATTTAATTAAAATAGTTTTTATTTGGTAAAAGTAAACATGTAGTTTCTTATAGTATAGATGATATGAATATTTCAATATAATCTATAAATATTTCTCAAATCATCTAGTGACATCATAACAAAAATTTTATTTTTTTTGTTTCTAGTCCTTGTTTATGTGGTCCACAAGTCACAATAAATCATTTATATCATTTTTTGAACATCTAAGATTATGAATATAACAATTAAGTACCTTAATACTGAAAAAATGGTTCGAGTAAATTTTATTCAAATAGGTGTCTTTACAATGACTTCTAAATTAGAAAAAATTATCCTTCTATATATACACATTATGATTCTCCTATTAATAGGTCTAATATATATATATATATATATTTATTCAGGTACATGAGGGGTTCTATTTTTAAAGATATAATGATGAACATATATCCATTTTTGATAAATGAATGTTTTTATATCTATATGATTTAAATAATTTTGGACAATAGGATTGGGATAACAAGGAATCACATTAACATGTTATTTCCTAGAATTGCGATGATGTTTTTATTTTTGTGGAATATTTATAAAGGAATTTTCATTCCAATAGAAAATAAAATTGAATATACCTATTATAAAATCCCATCCTTTTTTTTGGAGATATATCATGATCATTTTGAAGTAATATTTTTTCCTTTCATTTTGTTATTATTTTTTTGATGAATTTATTGTTTTTGTGTGTGTGAATTTTGGTTTTTTTAGTTGTATTAGGACGTGCCTAGTAGGTACATATTTTTCCAAAATTGAGTTTCCCTACAAAAACAATTTTGAAACGCCAAAATAGAGTGGAATTTAACAGTTGGCGCACAGTTATACTTACTGTTAGGGAAAACCATGAGCGACTGCCTAGGAATATTTATTTGAGAAATAAATTCACCAAACAATGGATTAAAAATTCAAAAACCCACTAGTATTCACCTTATTTTGTTCTAGCATGACCCTAACTCTTTCATCTCATTTTTGGATACAAATGAGTGGATTATGAGGGATTATGAACTCCGTTTATGGGGAATCGATGAAAGGGTTGATGAATTTTTATCTCTGGTAGGAAGTTATTATCATCCTGATTGGTATCCTCCTTCTCTCAAACATATCTTTCAAAATTTTAAAGAACGTTTTCCACCATTTGTAAGAGATTTATATACAAGGTTTTTTTATTCTTTTTATTTTATCATCAATTTATTTTTTTGGATTTTGGACTTATTTTTTTGGGAAATTAATCATTATTCTTAAAATTGGGGTATTTGTTTGTGAACATCCTTTATCAATCTAAAGGTTGGTGGCCAAAATTGAGAATATAATAGTCTTCATTTTATTACATGTATGTAATTATAAAATTTCTATTTCCATTATTGGGAAATTCCATTGGATATTGAATTGATTTAATTAAATAGCCATGTGATAATAAGATATATTGATTTTGGGGAAATTAAATCTAGTATAATTTGGATAATTAATAGGTTAATTAAATATTGTAATTAATGGGATATTGATTTTTTTGAATAATTCAATAAAAAATTAATTTTTAATTTGTTAAATCTTGATATATGAACTTTATTGATAATAGTAATAATGGAATGTTAGTTGTAACCAGTAAGTGTTCATAGGTTTTCTGATTTTTTTTAAAAAGAATGTTTTATTGTGGAATTGTTCATATAATTCCTTTTGATTATAATAAAAAGTTATAATTGATGTGATAAAATAAAAAATAAACTTTAATGATAATTTTTTATGTGATGGTTGATAAGACATAACCACGTTGTATATGAAATTTTTATTTGTGAGATATTATGATATTTTTGATATATGTGGCATTGTGTGTTGGATAGGGAGTGAGGCTCCAAATACCAATGTGTGTTATTGACTGTGGGATATAGATGGAGGCTACATGTACCCATATAAAATAAGAAGTATGAGATATGTACTGAGGCTCGGAATACCCATGTGACTTGGTGTTTGTGGTAGGGACTAATGCTCCCAATTACCATTGGGTGCTATACATGACAATCGTTGCTCATGAGATTGGAGTTAGACTATGTATCTATATGATATTGATATTAATTGTGTTGAAATGATAAATAATAAAAATGTTATTGTGATATTTGATATTCCTTAGATATTTTTCAGAATATGGAATGGACCAAAGAAGGTAATCAGGGTTCGAGTATCCTTAGGAACCCAATGTTTATGTGATTAAATTAGAGATAAATGGATATTCAAATGTCATATTTAATCACTTTTATTTTTTTAATTTATATAATATCATACACTTTTATTGAAAAAATATTATTTTGGACACCATTTCTTATGGCCTAATATGTTTTACTCACACTCTACATGGGCTACATGATCGGTACACGAATATACAACATGTGTATTAGACAAGATAAGGGAACAATCCCTACATTAGATGGATGGTTTGTGATGGAGCAGAGATGAGGGAATCATACATAGTGTTGGGACTTTCTTGCGTAGTTTTTAGTATCTTAATTTTTTTTCTTTTTTAAACATGAATCATATCAGGGCATGATATATCTACTCTATTGATTTGGATATTGTGTTTCTATTCTGGTTCAGAATGTGATATTATCCAGTTTTAGTTATAGAATTTAGTTGTTCTATTAAGTTGGTTTTTTACTTACTTCCACAAATATTTTACATTCATGAATAAGGTATAGTTTCCCCATGATAAATATTATACCCTCACCGTTAGATGAGAGTTTCTTATGTATGTGGAGGCACAACAGAGGTCATCTGACAAACTATATTGGAGAACCAGTGTGTGGAACCCTAATTTTTATTTCAAAAAATAGCATTGGATGTTTTTTATTTTCAATTATTTTTCCCTTACTATTTTGGAATGGTAGATACTATTATATGTTTAGTCGGGTCATGGTTAATAGCTCATTCATGGAATTTGATATATCAGGAACAAGGGTAAATAAATTCAAAGTCACTAAGGTGGGATTGTTGTTATTAATGTGTGTTCTTATAATTGGATGTTATTTTTCATTGAGTGATACACTTATTATGTTAGGGGATTATTGTTTTATAGATTTTAAGATATTTGAAAAGTATCTTGGTATTGAATGAGATTTGAATATGCATAAAAAATTTTATGCACTCGGAATTATTAACCAACATTCATTACATTATGAAAACATAGAAAATACAGGTTATTGGTTAAGTTGATTATAGGAAAATGATTTTGTTTTCTTGTTGTGTAGTTGAAAAACATTCCAAATATGAAATTAAAAATATTAAATGATTCAATAAATTTTTTAATTGGATAATAGGGTTTCTAATGAGAAACATGATTAATAATAATTTGTTTACCTTTTGTTACCCAAGATGTTGATGAGGAATGTTTAAGGGTAGTTCTAGATCCTCTGTTTGGACTGTGTGGTAGGTTTTGGATGAATGAGATTTAATAGATTATTTTAGATCACAAATATGTAAACATGTTATTGTTGTGTGATATTTCATAAGTAATGTTCTTGGAATTATAGATATATGAAGTGAAAACCACAATAGGTTGTGAAAATTTTGTTTAACCTGACATGGGATTTTCAGTTAAAATACCTGTCTAATATAACTAGATAGGGTGGACCTGAGGTATATGCATTTTGTATTAAGTCCATAGAGACTATAAAATATCATTTATACACTATTATTGAGAAAATGGTAATGTTAGATTTATATATGTCTCATGTATCAGTGAATCACTGGTGGGATGTTATGGCTTCAACTTGGTAGGTATATGGTATGGAATTGAAGAAATTTTTGGTGATGTTTGTGGATAAATTTTAACCATAGACACTCATACGGGAAAGAGTATTAGAATTTATGATACATACCCATGAGATTATGTTTTTGATTGACTATGAAAGTTTCATTAGTGAATTATACACATTGATCCAGTGCAGGAAGGGGACGAGAAAAGAAGGGAAATATGTTTCGATAATTAAAATATATGTGATATTATGCCCCAAATTTACATATTTCTGTTAAAATTGTTTTCTATGTTTGTGTATTAGGATTTATTATCCTACCGTAACTTCATGGAGGTTTCTTGTGTAAGTATTTTTATTTATAGTTGATGGTCATGATGTACAACTTTTGAGAGAATGAAATATAGCCATGATACCAAATACATGGAAAGATGAGTGGCTAAGGGGAATGATAAATTACTCTTGATTATACATGATGGATCTTACACAACTAATGTATATAAACCCACATTCATATTCATTATCCCCTAGCATTGGTAGAGTGTTTTTCATTCTATATAATGGGACATCTACAATGGTTCTATAGAAACTGATGACAAATTGGTTGTGATGGAGGAGATTTGAAGAATCAATGTGTTTGAAGGGTTATTCAAATCCATATGATTATTAAAGTTTTAGTTAAACTATTTATGGTGGTAGAGGATGTTTAGAAGGTGATTTTGAGAAAGGGCTCCCATATTAGCAGAGTAGTGCAGCTCACAGAACCTAGTCATCATCATAGGGAAGAGGGGAAGGACAGATGCATGCACTTTAGCCTATACTTATGTATAGTAAGGATAGATACCTATAGTTAGAGGTACTATATTTGTAGCTTCTATGATAAAAAGTTCCTAATTTTATACCATTTACCATATTATTTTATATCTACAAAACTTTTGAATGGTTTAAGCATGGCTATGAGTGGGTTTATGATGATTGATACACCATCGAGAGTATCTTCGAGAGACATATGTTTGTGACTGGAATTTTCTATTGAGGTGGGAGAGTATAGTTTTAGTTGGGATCTTTATCCCCTCAACATATAAAGCATTTATCTAATTATGTGTAAGGACTGGTTAATATTATCTTGATCTCATATTTATTTTTATTGAAGGAGAGTAACTTTTAAATATCCCGAAGGTGAAAAATAATTTCACTAGGAAGATGGGGATATCAATGCGGTCCATACAAGGGTAGTTACTCATAAATAGGGACATCTCACCACAAAAGATTATAGTTTTTTATTGATTGAAATATTTATAAATCATGATTTATTTCCACTATTAGTTGATAGGTTCAATGATGTGTTTCATAAGGAATTCATATGGATTTCACCTGAGAGAGATTTATAATTTATTATTACCCCCATTCCTAGGGATGAGCTTGTCTCAGTTATACCATAAAGACTAGAAACAACACATATTCAAGAGAATAAGAATAAACAAGAAGAGTTCATGTTTAAGGGGTTTATTCATTTTAGTACATCTCCTTAGGGTTATCTAGTATTTATTATAATAATTATGATAGGGTATTGAACATATGTGTGGACTACTATAAGTTGAAAAAGATTATAGTGAGAAACATGTGTCTTCTTCCAAGAATCATCAATCTCTTTGACCAGTTTTTGGGAACTTGTTTATTTTCAGAAATAGACTTCATATTAGGGTATCATCAGTTTAGAGTTTTAATTTTTTGATATATAGAGTATAAAATTAAGAAATCGGTATGGCCTATATGAGTACATCATGATGAATTTTGTGTTGATCAATTATCTTATAGGTTTTATGTTCATGATGAACTGAGTATTCCACCCATACCTAAATCATTTTGTGGAAGAGATTGGGGATGAAACCTTAGTGTAATCCAAGGCTCATGGTTGTTATGACCAATACATTGACATCATCCTAATATTGACGATACAAAATTAAAAAAATACCAATCTACATAATTTTATATTTTTTATCAGTCATCTGCATTTCATGGGTCACAAAATCCCAGAATAATTAGTGTATATTTACATAGGGAAGGTGAAGGGAGTGATATCGTCGTAGTATCCCAAAAATGATATTGATAGTCATAATTTTTTTTATGATTACAGGGTTTCTATAATAGGTTTATCAATGAAATTTTCCACATGGAGTCACCACATTTAAACTTGAATAATAAGGGTATAATTTTTTAATGGTCATGATTGTATAAGAATTCCTTACATGAGCTGAATAATCTCTTGATAATTACAACAATCATGATCATAACTGAGCCAGGTGAGGAGTATATTGTCTTTGGGGACTCTTCATAGATTTTATTTGAAGTGGTTTTAATGTAGGGTGATTGATTTGTATCATATGTGTCTCTGAAGATGATTCCACAAAAGAAACATTACCATATGAACGACCTTGAGTTATCTATGTTGGTTTATTATTTTAATTTTTTGTAAACGATATCTATTGGGATGAAAATTTAAAATGTATATAGACCACAAAAGATTAAAATATATCTTTTTCAAGTATGATTTTAATCTAAAAAAGTGGATTTGGGTTTAGTATATGTGGTCTTTTGATCGTGATCTAGGATATATTCCAATTAAGAGAAACATTGTTGTTGATTTTTTAGTAGGAAAACACAGATCTAGTTACTTCAAGAGTCTAGTACATACTGGAAAATGAGGCTCTTGTTGGCTAGGATGCATGTTTTACTTATTGTGGGTAAGGATCATAATAATCTCATATCAGTTTCTATGGAAAATACACTTTTGATCCAGATAAGGGATAGATTATTTAAGGATCCATAATGTTTGTCCTTGAAGGAAATCCTTGACATTGGGAACTCAATTTTTTTGTGATAATAGATTAGGATGACATTATATATGTATGGGGTAGTGTAGTTGTGCCTACATATATGTGAGTGGCGATGATGTGTGAATTTTATGTCTCTAAATGGGCGGTGTATTTACGTTTGACAAAAACGTACCATGAACTATTCCAATATTATTAGTGGGCAAGAAAGAAGAATAATATTATTGGTTTTTTGAAATGTTGTTACACCTTTCAATAGGGGATGGGTGAGAATAAATGACCTGGTGGATTAATATAGCTGTTTCCAATTCCAAAATTGAATTTGGACAAGTTTAACATGGAATTTTTAGAGGGTCTTCCATGAAAACCTCATAATAATGAATCAATTTGGGTTATTTTGGAACAAGTTAAAAATTAAAACAATTATTTCCTATACAAGACACTTTCTCAAAGTTTAAGTTAGTGTACTTGTACATTCAAGAGATATTACATCTACATGGGGTGACATGAAGTGTTGTTTTAGACTGAAAATATTTTTACATCACAATTATGTCATGGAATGTATAAGGAACATTGTACATAGGTTTTATAGAGTATGGATTTACACTCATAGGTAGATGGGAAGTCATATCATAATATATTGGTTTTAGAGGGTATGTTATGAGTATCTATTCTTGATATTAGTGGTTCTTGGGATAATGACATAAAATTCATGGAGATCTCCAATAACGAATGTTATATACTGACTATTTAGATGACACCATATGTGGATCTTTATTGTAGGCCATGTACATCACCTCTATGTTGGATAAAGGGATATGAGTCAATGATATTGGGACTAAGTCCCATACATGAGAGATTAGTGTAGGTTTCATTGATTTAAAAAATTATTAGATGTAGCTTAGGGTATAAAGAAGTAATATTATAATAGAATTTGATGTCTGATTGGGTATTTTGTGGGTGAATGGGTTATCATTCAGGTTTATCCTAAATTAGGTCATCATTTGAATCAAAGATATCTAATGATGGCATCCAGGTTTGTTGGACTATTTGTTCTTATAGAGAGAATATAGAAGGTGGTGTATCCATTGGCTCTTCTACATAGGTATAGTTATATGAATGATATATTTTCTTTTTCACTTCATCAGAAGTATTACACCAATCCTTCTCATGTAATACATTGGGAATATGTTGAGCGTGAGAAAAACTCATCCATTGAGGAGAATTATATACAAGTGTTGGATCGTAATGAAATAACTTTTTGGAGAAATAATGTGCTTATAGTTTTATTATGGTTGAAATAATTTAATATTTATGAGGAAATTTGGGATGATAAGTGGATATGTAGGATCTGTGGCCAGATCTTATTAACCTCAGAATCATAGTGATGTTGGGGAGTATAGGTCGAGGGTGATGTTTTATAAAGTGTTAAAATTGTAAGATCCCAGTATTTTATGGAGATGTATTGAGATAATATTCTATTACTATTTTTTTATTAGTTATACAATTTTTTAAGGAATGTCTTGGGAAAATTTGGGGGAATTTGTGGATGTTGTTTGAGTGATTTTTGAAAAATTGTTATAGATGTATATTTTTTCTAAATAATTTCCCATACACCAACATAATATTTAACCCTAGATATAGGGGGTTTCATGACTATCCTATAGACTTTTAAACCAAAATCTGAACTATTTGTAACCATGTTACCCCTAATAGAGGCTCACTATAAGGTAAAACCATACACCCTTTCCAAAAAAACTCTGCATATGAAATTATTTCAATAAAAAATTATTTTAAAATTCCCAACACCCACCCTCTTCCTTATCCTATTTGAACCCCTAAAAACCCTAACTCATTACTATCATATAAAAAGGATCCAATATTTATTACAAGGGATTCCATACTCAGTTTTTTCGATAATCGTTGATCATATTAAAAAATCTTCACCTCACCCGGAAAGAGATTATAATAACAACTAGATTCCTCCCACTCTCCAATTGTTCTTTCAAATATTAATGGATATTTTCTTCTTTTTTTGATTTATTTTCAACTAAGATTTCATGGATGTAATTATTTTAAGGATTTCGGTCTCCTTCATTATGTAATTGATATTTCTACTTCAATTTGGTGATTTACATTAGTGATAATTTATAAAAAATCTTGATGTAGGATTTATAAATGGAAAATTTCATATTATTGATTTAATTATAGTTATGTAATTATGAAAATTAAATTTACATGATTGTGAGATTACATAGAATATTTAATTTATTTAATTCAATGGAAATATGATAAATGAATAGGTAGATTTTTTGAATTGGTAACTAGTTCTGTTGGAATTATTAATTTATTAATAAGTTAATTGAGTTGATGGGATATTTAGATTTTGTAATTGATTAATTAAATGGGATGGTGTAATTGTTTAAATTATAAAATATGGATTTGATTGATTATGTGAATAATGTGTGGGTGGCATTACCTTGAATGGTTAATGTGTTATGTGAATAAATGTTGATAAATAGTTTAATGATTAATTGTTCATATTATGACTTGTGGTTGAAATAATATGTTATGATTATGGTGGTGAACAAAAAATGTTCACATTCATGATATTATTAGATAACAATGATAAAGATTTATAAATTAAATGTATATGAAGTTGTTATTTTTTTGATATTATATTACTAGTGAGATTTCTGACATTGAGGTGTGAGATAAGGATTTAGTATATACATTAACATGTTTGTTTTTTGAATGTATTGTATCTAATGATGCTAAAAATTCCCATATGTGATAATTAGTGTGGTATAAGGACTAAGGATCCAAATACCAATGTAACATGAGGTATGGGAGAGAGACTGAGGATCCAAATATCCACTAGGTTCTTGAAATGACATTCTATGCACACAATATTGGATTTGATCTATTGTTCCAAAAGACCATGATATAAATTGATTTTAAATGATAAAAAATAACATTAGTTTTGTAGTTTTTTATATTCTTGTGGAATTGTTAAGAAAATGGCTGATCTGAAGTAGGTATTGATTGATCTGGTCTCCCTAGGAACCCATGGGATTAGCTGGATAACTAATAAATAATAAGATATGGAAATTAATAGTTTTACCACTTGTATTTTATTATTTACACAAATATATGAAATTATGTTTTCTTAATATTATTTTATACATCGTTGAATATGTCTGGCTAAGTTTTACTCACACCCTACCCAGTTTTTCTGATCGGTACCTTAATAAATATACTGTTTTTAGGATATGAAATGTGAAAGAGAACTATGTTAGATGGATTATTTGGTATGAAGAATGGATAATAGAAACATTCATGTTATTAGAAAACATGAGGGGAGTTCTCAAAGTCCTTCTTTTTTTCAATATAACACATTAAACTTATTAGGGTAAAAAATATCTACTGAATTGGTATGGATATTGTAATATTTTTTTCTCATTAAAAAGTGATATTTCTCTATTTTATTAATGGAATTTAGTTTGGTTATTCAGATGGTTAGTTTTAATATTATTCCACTATTATTATAATTTGTTAAATTGGGTTTACAATCACTATTATCTATATTAGACCCTCATTCTTAATTGGTAGCCTCTAGAGTATGGGGATGCATGCTTGAGGTCATAAGATAAATTACCTCAAGGTATCATTGTGTGGAAATTTTTTATGGATGTCACACATATGAAGTTTGTTTCATGGGGGGAAAATTATTTATTCTATTAGGTCCAAAAGCATATATACATATAATGTTTTTGAATCTAAAATTGGTGGTATTCCTACTGTTATTTTTATCTGTGAGAATTAAGTAGCCAGAAATATAGCTGGAGTTTCTAGTGTATATGTCACTAATGTTGCTGATGGAAATTTTCCATAATTTAGAAGGTATAATATGACCATGGATGAAAATATTGTGGTAAGAGGTGAGGGAGATCTTCATTTATTGATTGTGTATATGGAACCATCTATTTAAATAGATGTTGGTTATTTTTTAGTGTACATCTATCAAAAAAGAGATCAACCTAAAATTTTTGAGAAAGAAGTTTAGTATATGGAAATATATGTTGAACTATCACATAAAACTATATGGGAATGTTTAAAATAGATTTATCATTCTACGGCGTTACATGTTAAAACTACTGCTCATTCATCTGATATCCAGAGAATAGAATAAGGTAATTCTATATGAAAAATTAGTATTCAAATTGATGCATGTAATTAATTGATCAGGACTAAATCAGTTTATTTACTAAACAAGTCTTTAGAAAATGCAGATGAAATTTTCGTGGAATGTATTGAATATTTTTGGGAGTTGTTCTCATTATCATTGAAAGGCATAAATATCGATAATCTTAAATTATATGGAGTTATAGAATACTTGATAAGGTAAAAGTAGGAACCTTCCTATTCATGAGATGACAACAGATTTGTAGATTATGTAATATTTCTTTTATTTAATATAATATCTCAATTCAATTTTTAAAGGATGTAGATTTTATCATTATAATATAACATGAATGTTTTAAAACACATTTAATGTAGGTAAGAATGTTTTCTATGTTAAACCAATATTACGAGTCTTTCCAAACTCTTTTTCAATGATACATTAAAATTTAATTTTTAGAAGTAATTATAATTCTTTTAAGAGAGATATCAAGGATTAGTTTGGACGTTTGAAATTATATATTCTAAAATAGATTTCAGTGATATAAGAATATTTTTAATCATTAATTTTGAGTCTAAACTGGCTACCAGTTCATATCAAGTAAGGTATTATACCTCTTCATGAATATAATATAAATATTTTTTTCATAGGATTGACTTGATATCTTACAATATCAATTAAATTGATTTAAAAAATTCAAAATATTTTTTTTATTGTGTGCTCCTTCACATACGTTTATATAATCAAAACAAGTAATTTCTTAAATCGTTTCTATAGATATTGGTTTAGAAGATCAATCATGTAGGGTTGGGAGTGTGAATGATTAATATTTTTGTCTTCTAATATAGTTTTGAGCCTTTTGAATGTTAACATGGATTAAATAAAAAAAATCTATTCATGTAGATGTTTTTTTATCCTAATGGTCTATCACTAAGAGAAAAAATATATGTAGAGGGGAGACACCATTAGAGATGTTCATCAATAGTGGCGTGGTTTGTCATGTATATGGACAAGTATATGTTTTTAAGTGTTTTTTAGGATTTAATGAAGGATTTAAATAAATATATGTTGAAGGAACATCCTAGTATTGAAATATGTATCATAATATCTATATGATGTACTGGTGTCTATACTTGATAAATTATATAGAGGGATTTGTTGTGTGATGCTTCAACAGTTAATAGGTGATGCCGCATGAGAATTATTCTAGGTTATTGAATCATTTTACCATTTTATAATTGAATTTTGATGATACCACTACAATATTCATGACATATATACCAAGACCCCTCAGAAGAATGAATTATTTTGGGAAATCATATATTTATTGACAAATGTATCCCATTTCATTCCCAAAAGGAATTCCTTCATTGTTGATCACGTGGGAATACCCTATATGTGACACATGTTTTGGTCATCTTAATGTTCCAAAGAGCACAATTTTTTATATAGTTCCCAATTTTGTGTTATGTGTCCATAATGGTATTTGGAATGAATTGGGTTTATATATTCTTCTCAGTAGATCATTCCATCCTTAGTCAAATGGATCATATGAGAATACAATTTAGATTCTATAGTACATGTTGTGAGCCATTATTTTGGACCTAAGTGGTTTTTCAAAGTATAATATGACTATGAATGATATTTCCTATTATAATATAATCCATAAATCATTAAAAATATATCTTATTGTGGCTTTATATAGAAGTCCTATCATTCAAAATTGTGTTGGTTAGCGGTGGGTGAGTCAATGATTGTTTAACATAGTCTTGTTTAGGAGATGTATGATAAGGATTCCATTATAAAAAAGTGATTGGAAACCTAATTATAAGGGAAAAAATCATATGCTCAACATTTTTGTTGACTATAAGAATTCATGGTTGGTTAACAAGTACTTTTATGGGTGTTTAAAATGGTATAACAAGGCTATATTTATAAGATGGAAAGATATCACCTCGTATTGTAAGGTTGTTTGAAATAGTGAATATGATCGGTCGGTGGTTTACAAAGTGGATCTACCACAATACTACATATCCATTCAAAATTTTCATCAAATTACACATATTTGTCGATATTACCCTACTCTTTTTAATTTTATATATGTTAGTGATTTTTAGCTTGATGTTGAAGCATCATTTAAAGATAATATAATTATAATCATAGACTATTGAGAGAATAATATCTGAAACATTTGTAACCATTGTGTGAGTTATGTGGCCACATAGAAAATTTCAGGTGGAAAAAGGATATTGGATATCTGATAAAAGGTTGAAATTCTTGATATTTTCAATGATATCTCTTAGGGATGAATGTGAATATAGCTTAGAGATGATCTATTCTATAGTGGGGTGATTATAAAACACCAATCTATATCTAGGAATTTTCACAATTATGTTTTTTCTGGAATCATTTTATTTATATGAATGGTTATTTTACATTTTCTAAAAATGAATTTTAGGCAGTCCATTGTGACATAAAGTTGTTGTCTTTTAATGGTGTAAAATGGCTAGGGCTATGGCCATGGTATTCATCCATGTTTCCTAAGTGAAACAACATCGATGAAATAACCAAGTCAGGGAATGGGATATCGTGGAATATATGGGGAGTTCATTGGTAGTCTCAAAATTTTACACGACCTATAAGTCACACAAATGGAATAATGTAACCCATTTCTTGGAAAATAAGGTCCTGGTCAGGGTTCTCAGGTGTGTCCAAGGGAATGGCCCTGTTTAGGGAACATGTTGGAAAATGGATAGAAAGGGAACACAATGGGTATGGTATTTTGAATGAATGATCTAAAATTTAACGGCATAATTCTCGATGGACTGTATGAAGGTATTTTCCTGGGGTTTCAAACATGAAAATACTAGAACTATAATTTAATATCATAAATGTTTAAGCACATAACATGTTTCGTTAATTAAATATTTTAATGAGACACTTAATTAATTTATCACTATATTAAAACAATATTTTCCCATAAATTTACAAAAATTTAGTTGTTATATGTTATTTTCTATGTTTTGGGTCTTCCATATCAAATAGGAAGAGATATGATTCTAGTGATGACATTTCATACCTAATCGAGGTTCATGAAAAATATACATATTCTTCTATAACATCATTCATCAATCCTTAGTATTTAACTCAACCAAAACATTCTAATATGATATTTAAGGATAACTATAAAACCTAAAACTATAATCATGGTTATCTTCTTACCATATTGGACATAGGAGGTATATGAAACTCCCTATATTATTATATTAATCATGGCCTGTGTAACAAGTTCAGACATGATAGTACACAATTCATGAAAACTCTTATAATCTGAAACCACTAATTATAATTGAATACTCTTATCTGGGTCTATATAGATTAATTATGGATAATTTTTAAGGGGTATGTCTTATATAGATCACATATATTATAACGTGAAATTGTATTTGAAAATAACTGAAATGTGGTTAAAAATTGTAATACTTAATTAGAATAACAAGTAACATAGCTTTGAATTGGATAATTGGAATGAAATTGAAATAAAATTTACTCAATTTGATGTATTTTCATAATTTAAATAAAAATGGATCATGTAATAAAGTAATAAATAGAAATATCATTCATAATTTAATTGAATCACCTAAAGTGGAATATGTTAACATGTTATCCCTTATTATTATTTTTTCAATAATTTGAATCAGGATTATTAAAAGTACATAGTTACTTAGTGAATGATAGTGAGATGCATGGATAACTATGTTCAGGATTAGGTACATCTCCCATGGAATGGGTATCACAACTTGGGAATATGTAGGTGGATCTATCATCAGATTCCAAATGGTGACCATTAACACTAAGAAAGTGTAATTAACATTATTCAGGTTAATACAACTATGGAATATATAAGTTACCCCAGTATATGAATTAACATTGTATATTTTAGTACATGTTATGTGTGATATATCATTAGCATAACAATCCAACTCATTGAAAAGGAATAAAGTATAGGGATGATGAAGGTATGGATGAGCCTAGGTGTCTTCTAAGAGTTTAAGGGAAAGTATGATATTTTGGAATTTTCTTCTGATTTTTCATATTTTACTATCTTATTATTCTATTACTAGAATTATAATTCATAATTTATTATGTTATACCCTATTGGTAGTAGACTATTGAGTTATTTCTCACACCCTGTTTGGGGCGCAATTTGGTACTCATGTATACTTTTTAGATGGAGGTCTAAACAAGTTAAATGAGACACACACTTGGTATGTTTGTCCATTTGGATGATTGAATCATTGAATTTGGACCGATTATGGGATTCAATATTTTTTCTGAAAATCATTAATATTATATTATTTCATTTAGTTTGGTTGGTTTTATGACATTTTAGTATATCATATGGTATTACATTGCATGATTGATTGTATGGGGTTGATTAAAAAGTTCCATATTCTTCTACATAAGTGGATTTATAATGATTTTTAGTGAATTATAAAATATTAATATTATTATGTACAATAGTGTATAGTCTCCTTATACATATCATGGATAATATATACTAGTTAGATTCCTATGGCATATATAAATGCGTGCCTGTTACCTTGTGGCGGCTCAGATCTATCATGAAATGGTAAACATGAATGGGGATGTTAAAATTTAGTAAGCTAATTTAGACCCAAGGTCATCTACTAAAGAAAAAAATCTTTAAAAAATTACTCATATTTACAAAGATATTGTAATATTTAAATACATATTACATATTTTATATTTATGGATAAATTATTCACAATTTTTCATTATTTAATATTTATTAAAAAAAATATTATTAAATCTATATTACTATACATTACATAATAAATGATATAATATTATTTATTGAGTATTAATAAATAAATAATTATTTACATATTAAATATATATTTATCGAAATTAAACTTCACTGGTATTGGTTTTTAGAAACCTTTTCCCAGAATTTAATTTATGTTTTTAAAAAATATGTTGATTTTAATATTTATTTAACAACAATGTATTTTCAAAAATCATACATATATATGGTTAAATATATCATTTTACAAACTTTGGTTGTTTAAAAATATATAATATTAAATAATTTTTAATCTTTTATCAATAAAATGAATCAAAATTTCGATTCATCCACCTTTAGAAAATTTCGTTGAAAATGATTCATTTATTCAGTAAATATTATTTATTATATAAATTCATTTCACTAACACACATATTCGTTATATCTATATGTTATATAACTCTTGTAACATCTACATAAATATATTTATCAGCTAATTCTTAACCTTGAACCCCATTCAATAAGGAATTTACTTTTCCACTATGGATTCACAAATACTTTCATCCATATTCAAAACATAACATTTTTATAATGATATTATCCAATAGTAGTCAAATAAAGTTATAAAATACTATATATGATGGATACTATAAATTTATCACATTGAAAAACCAAACCATAAATAAAAAAACATCATAAACTTCTTAAAATAATCCCAAATAAAAAAAACCCATGATTTCAACCTAATTTGAGAGATGGGAATTCTTAAAATGTAATAAATGATGTTTATATAAATCAGCAATGGGGTAATGGGAAATAATATTTCGAATAAATCATATAGATTGTAACATAAAATCAGGGAATTAATTTAGTCATATTTGAACAAGAATTTGAATAGGTTATTAAATAAACAAAAAATTCAATTGAATAATCTAAAACTAAAATAAAGTAACATAAAAATCAGTTTTAACGGATTTAAGTCTCTTCATCATAAAAAATATTGAAAATTAATCCTCATTATAGTAGATTTAAAATCCCATCATTATTTTTGTGATGATAGACATTAAATCAAATACATAAACCAATATAAATAACATAGTAATTTTAGGTCAAGTCCAATCATTATATGTTTTTAATACATTTAATTTTATTATATATTATTTCCAAAAAATTATTATAATATTATTTTATAGATTTATAAATTTTCAATTTCTTCAATTAGAGTTTCCTTTGAAAAAATGGGCATGTTTATCAATAGGAATAGATAATTGATATTGAATCCCATTTGATCATAATAGAATAGAAAATTTGTTAAGTGGGGAACATGATACACCTATTTTGAAAACAATGGTGTATATTGGATATTACAAAAAGTTAAAAAAAATTATCTAGGGAAGAGTGGGAATATTTTTATGCTTTTTACAACTACGTTAACAAGACATGGCTATAGTGAAAAAAATATAGTACTGTGAGTGTGTAATAGACTAGGAAAACGAAATTT
Organism: Viscum album; assembly: GCA_963277665.1. Lineage (NCBI taxonomy): Eukaryota > Viridiplantae > Streptophyta > Magnoliopsida > Santalales > Viscaceae > Viscum > Viscum album. The sequence continues at coordinate 1,604,770,798 of OY728158.1, forward strand.
ATCAAATTATTTTTCGATTTTTTTTATTGAATATAAATTTATTTAAATTATTTAAAAGGGAATAATATGGTTCTGAATAGAAATCAATTATATAATTATTATACTAAAACAATTAATAAATGAATGTAGATAATAGATGAGATAATAGTAATGTTAATTGATAGTATGATTTATATAAAACATTATATAATTTCATGGATCATATTGAGTAAATGAAAACATAAATTGAAGATGAAATTTAGGTTTTTCTGAAGAAATGTGATAATGTAATGGATTGTGATAAAATCACACTATATATCGACAATTCTAAATATTTTAAATTAATGTCCAAACGTAAACAATAAATTTAGAAATTAGAAATGGATAGAGTAATAAACTTATTAAAGAGAGAAATTTTTCCATCTAATAATAAGTTATCAAATTATAATGATGTTCCCTATTGATAAAAAAATGTTAAATAGATTTTATGTCCAATGGGTATAACTTACAAAAGATTGTATTCATGTCTATATGGTTTTATATGTTTTAAGAATGAATATGATTCACATAGAAGTTTTCTAAGTGATGTGTGATGTGAAAAAAGAAAAATAAATCAAGACATTCAAAAGTCATAGGGTACCTACAAACCATTCCAAGGTTTACATTAATATATGGAAATTAAGATAATATTAGTCAATTTATCTGGAAATAAGATTAATGATTTCATGATGGGAATCATCATCACATAATAAGAAATTTTAAACAGAAAAAATTAACCTTGACAATTGAAAAACCTCTATCTTGCATTACCTATAAATTTAATGACAAATATTGTTTTATAATAAATAAATCCTAGTACATGGAATATTATATTATTAAATTATATTTTTCCACCTTGGTTACACATGAAACAAATGTATATGAATTTTTTCACATATTTCAGGAATGAAGTAACCTATTAATGTTATTAATTTTATTCTACATCTATTGACCGAAGATTATAAATTTTTGAGGGATACAAGTGTTACGATGTGTGAAAATAATAGAAATGAAGAGTTCGTATTGTGATACATGTTTTTCATGATGAAAAATTAATCCGTTATATAAGGACAATGTTTCGTTCACATAATAAATTTTTAACTAGATTAAATTGAAAAAATATGATATTTTGGAGAATGTAAGAAACATTTTATATTATAGGGAATCCATCTTTATATCTTTCATGGAATAATATTGTGATAATGATTACCTTCACATTGTATCTTGAAATGTATTCACTCTCTCAACACTATCATCATTGTAAATAATTTTATTAGTTATGATTGATGTGGATTCAATTAATCTGGTTCATTATATATCATGATGAATTCCATTATATTAGATAATTTCCTATACAATTATATCCTAAATAAACAAGATCCATTAATTGTGAAGAATATATACACTTTTCATAAAGGGAATTTTATGGAAAATTACTTGTCCTCAAAAGTTGTTTTTTCTAGATTATATGATTGTATTCATGATTGATGGATCATTCTATAGAGATTTGGATATTGTTTTTTCAGTGAAATTGTTTGTATCATCATGATATGTTATGATATTTTTCACATTATAGAAATTTAATTTCTTTGGTAAATTTCATTACATGATATAATGACATTAAATAAATCATGATATTCTATTAATATCTTATTTTGTAATGTTATAGTTATCACATATCTATTACATTGGAGGGATTGAATAAGACTAAATAAATTATAAATATTTATTTTAATATATTCATAAAATTAGATTATTTATAATTAATTAGTTATAAAGGATAATATAAACATTTGAAGGATAATATAGATGCATTTCTGAAAAACATTTCTTATGTGTATAATGGAAATTTAATGTTTTAAATTTGATTAATATATAATTGTGAATGATTTTAATTAAATATATACATTATAAATCCATTAAAATGTTATGTACATGTTTTAATTTGACATAGAAAATGAATAAATCTTGTTTTATGATTAAAAATATTTTTTTATAAAAATGGGTTTCATTTTTTCAGATAGATTATTTTAAAATGAATTTATTAAACATATTGAAATTAATAGAATATGTTGGGGAATAATCCCATTATCAAAAAGTGAAAAATAAAAATAAATGTCTATTTTGCAATGGGTTAAGGGTATACATTACATGACAAAGTCTAGAAGGCACACTAATGACAACCAACACATTTAACCATCATAGAAAGGTCCAGGAAAAGATCTCAAATCAAGAAAACCCACCCCATAAGGAAAAAATCACAGTACACACCTAAAGCCAATGCATCAATCTACCATAGCCACAAAAGGCCCAAAAATCAAACATCCCAACAACATTAATCACAAACCACAACCGCCAACGCCAGTGTGAGATGAGTGCTACAGATCTAATAAAGCCACTCCAGGGAGCATTAGCTCGAGATCTAGTTTGAAACATGATTTTCCAACCACCTACAATCTAGTGCTTTCTCATAAAATCGCCTACTGATCAGCGCTGCCATGCCCACATCCCACATGGTCCATCATAAGATCTGACCTCCATCCTTAGAACCTTCCACTACCCAAAGATCCTGTAGGGTGATGCATCATCGCAACCTGCATCCATGAAAGCCAGATCTCTCTATATCTATGCTCTGATGAATGGAAGTCACTGCTCACACCCTTCTCCAACACCAACTGATAGACATATCCTGTCACAGATTTGAAAAGGCACCCACTAGATGACACAACTCCCATTTAAATCTATATCCATCACTCTCATCGCTCTCATCCATGGCCCACATCTTCCCATCGCTCACTGCACGTCATGCCTGTTTGATCTGTAGACGCGGGTCGCTCAGGGGTCAAAACCTCAAATATCATAAACATACCTACCCAGCACCTATTATTCATGTTTTTATTATAATACCATCCTTTAGAAGAATACATTTTTAGAAAAAAAATTATCAATGAATAGATATAACTCTTAACCGAGTACTATCAATAATATTTGTTAAAATACCTTTTCTATACCATATGTATCCACTATTAACTAATTAATTTAATATAAAAAATATACGATGTTGTTTTTATAATGTCACAACAACCATGTTCCACCGAATTTCCATCAAAAGGGAATGACAGTATCACTCATGTGCATGTATAGAATACATCCTCCACATATTGGTATGATTCATTTTCCCTCACCTTATTTCATGGTTAGAAAATATTATGGATGTAATTTTTTAAAATTATATTTATTATATAATTATTATTATATAATTTTAATATGTTATCTATATTTACACCTTTCCATCCCATGGAAAAAATAACATCTCCTATGTAACATCCCAAGTAAGTAATGAATAATATATATTTTTATCTACGTCTATTAATGAATTAGATAGTGTTTTAGAGGCTTAAAATGAAAATAAATCCAATCTTAAGCATGGAATACAGTAATATTTTTTAAAAGATTGTTTTTACTGCCTTTTGATGGAAAACCATTTTTAAATCTATCTTTTGACAATTTTATAAGCTATGTTTGTCAAAATAAACTTATTCATTATTATTGGGACATGAAAATTCACTTTGTGTGAATTTTTGGTATTTTTCTGACAATGTTCATTTTTAATGAATAATGAAAAATACTGCATTTTACATCAAAACTGCTTTTTAATCTAATTTATTTATATGAATAGATTATCTTTTTAATTGGTTTTAAATTTAAATTAGAATATATTTTTACCATTTAATCCAATGGTGGTCATTAGGATTAATTTCACTTTGGAATTGGGCATAAACTAATGTCAAACTTTTTATAGATATTGTTTCAAAAAAACCCGCTATTTGTTTTGACAACGAGAATTATTTTTAAATCAATTATTGAAATTTCTGTGTTTGGAATTTGGTAAAATGGATTAAATATTTGGAATTAGAAGGTCCAAATTATGTAATCAAGACTCTTTTGTTTTTGGAAATTATGAATAGTAACAACGATAATTATCTTTAATTATCTTGATTAAAGAGTAATCGGGTAGTTAATGATAATAAAATAATATCATAATAATAAAAAAATGACACCAACATGTGTCCTAATTCTACTGGTTGTCTCCTAGCCGAACATGGTATGTATTGTTCCAAACATGGGGACCCCATGGAATCACTTTTGTGGAAAGTGACTTGTTATCTTTTTATTTTTTTTAAAGAAAGTAAATATAACAAGAATGTATCACTTGATTAAAACATTTTTTATTTTGTCTACATAGATGATATTTTAGACTATAAATATTAATTATAAATCTAAAAATATTTCCTACATCATAGTATATTTTTCATAATTTTTATACTTTAAATAAATTAAATTATTTATGACATCATGATGATGCAGCGATTACCTCATTAATAAAGGATTTAAATAAAATGAAATGATAATGTAAAATATATGACCTACACATGTCCAAAAACTATTGGATGGGTGGATTTCGAACCCTTATCACCTTACCCTCGAATTATATCAATGTGGGACCTTTTGAATCCGAAAAACAGTTTCAAATAAAGTAACATTTCTTTACATTCCAAGAGTGCCCCTCCTCTCCTCTTATAAAGGGCCCCCACCTCTACCTCCTTACCCACACTCTCAAAGCCTTTGGCCAGGCCAATCCCTGCCCATTTTGTCTCTCCACATCCCTCTATTACTCCATGATGCCTCAATTTGGGAAGAAGACTTCCCAAGTAAGCCTTTGATCTCAAACAAAAGGGAGTTACCCGATTTTAAGTTAATATCTTCACTTGAGTCCTTTTGTTTTATTTTGCTTCTCCAACCCCCTAAACTCTTTTTATTCATTTCTTTTGTAACAACTACAGTATCTTAAATATACTAGGATGTTGTTATAAGAAGGATTCGAGCTACACTTACACACACCTACATCTAATGGTTAAAGGACATACTGTTTCCGTGGATGGTGAATTTATGCCTCCCGAAACGATGATTGTTCATGATTCTTGTAACAGCTTCAAAGGTGTCCATTAAGATGTCACTATATTTATATATGATATATAATATGTTTATGTTTTCCTTAAGCTTATGTATTTTTCATTTTGGGCATACCGTTATGGTTTCCATTATGGGTAAACGCGATATCTTCATTTAAGGATGTGCGGACTACCGCCCCCTCAAAGTTATTTGATTCGTTAAATACCATATGTGGGACGTATAAAGGATGGAAATATGATATTATATATGATATTATACTTGAATTATGATATACCTTTATATCATTATGATTCCATTCTATAAAATACGAAATATAAATGAAAGTAGCGTTCATGCGTACGTACGGCTTACCGTCTCCATGAACGGTGAATTTCATTTCTTACATCTAAATGATTATGTAATATTATAAATGCATGTATATACTGGATATATATGATATATACATCATGATTATAATTCTGGATATAATGGATACATGAACAACTTGTAATTATAAGCGGTTTATTTTTGACTCAAGTACCAATGATCGTTAAAACGACCGTTATTAACTTAAATAATTACATAGTGTTCATGACATGGAAATAAGTGATATAAAAGGAATAATGAACTTGAAAAAGGTTCTAAAGCAAGTAAAAATTAACTCAAGTTTATTATTTAGGATATTAAAGAATGATCGAGTCAAGTCGGACCCGAGGTATGGGACTTCGTCTCAATCTCCTTTCATTGAGGCATATTTTGTTTTATACACAACCTTCTTTTATATGGTGTATAATCCCATTTGACTTTTACATTTATTCAAAAGGAATATTTTTTATAAGAAGCATTTACTAAACGAAAAAAGGGAATGTTTTTGTCGTACGTATGTGGAGACAATGACTTCTCCGCCGCCGTGACCATTATTTGAGTTTGGGATTCCTCTACAAGCCAGAACATTTTTTAAAAGAAAAATAAATACCATGTTTTACTTTTCTTTTATTTTGGTATTGAAAATGGTTTTCATAATGTTTTTATATCAATGTGTTGTATTGATATCTTGTGATTGAAAGGTTGAAATGTTATGTTTCCTTTATGCATGTATTATGTGATACGATTATGTTGAGGTTCTTGGGTATTATTATGAAGATGGGTGGTTCCGTGATAAACTAAGGGCGGGTGAGCCCGATATAGCTCTCCAATGCATTGGGTAACGCGAAGGAGTGAAACGCTAAGGTTTCTCCGAAGAGATTTAGGGAATATATTGTGATGGGTATTCCAAACGTAACCGAGAAGGTTACTCCCTATGTAAGAATGTTATGAATGCCTCAAGTTACCTTTATGTCTTATGATTTCTATGATTTATTCATGATTTGATGAGGTATGTTAAAGTTCTTGTGTTCTATAGGGTAAAGTATGATTTCATTCTTATGTATATATGTACCAATGTTTCCTTTCCATATTTTTATATCCCTTACTGAGATTTTTATGCTCATCCCAAGTTTTTTGAAATGTTTTTCATAGGTCAAGGGAAAGGTACATGATATGATGATAGTGTCAGGGAAGTGTCAAGAAAGAATCCATGTTTTATTTTAAATATGTTTCCATTGATTGGAAAGAAGAATACTATCTTTATGTAACCACTTTGTTTATATGTGGAATGTAATGCAAGTTTTATGATCTAATTCTCTAAAACTCTAAACCCGAAAAGATCCTCAATGTGTAATCTTGTAATAACTCAAGATTAAGTAAGGTTTAAGACTGGGGCCTTATAGTTGGTATCAGAGGTTGGTTTAGATAACTTTAGGAGTTAGAATTCTATTAAATGATTATCCAAAAATATTTTTTTTATGTTCAAATTGAAGTGATATAGTATTTGAAGATTACCATGTTGCTTCATCTAAGACATGTTTGTTCAGAATGGTTTTCCGCAGAGGAAACATGGAAGCAGTGATAGGAAGGCATGCAGAAGGAAATAACCTTCCGAATCAGCATCCTGAGATGGTCGGAATTGGAACTGAACAGTTTGTTGCAGTAATGGCACCGTTGACTCAAGCGATAAATGGCGGTGGTATCCATACACGAGATCAGCCAGATCAACTGCAGAGGAACATGTCAGTGGTGGAACATTTCATGAGGCAACATCCCCCATCATTCAGAGGATCATCTGACCCTCTGTTAGATGAAGGGTGGATTAAAGCACTGGAGAATATTTTCGATGTCATGGGGTGTTCAGACAATCAAAAGGTTAGTCTTTCTATTTACCGTTTGGAGGATGAAGTTGATCAGTGGTGGTCGATGGTTAAAAATATCAGGGACGCTGATGAGATTGATGCTCTCGATTGGGATGAATTCAAAGGTATGTTTCTTGAAAAGTATTTTCCTAAGGCTGCTCGACTTAGGATGGAAAAAAATTCTTGGAATTGAGGCAAGGGGAAGACTCAGTGGCTACCTATGAATAAAGGTTCACTCGATTGGCAAGGTATGCTCCAAATTTTATCCGAGACCTTGATAGTAAAATCCATCGTTTTTACTCAGGATTAATGACAAAATATCGAAGGAAATTATCTTCTCATGAGTTTAAAAGTTATGAAAAGCTTGTTCGATGTGCTGAGAAGGTGGAAATGGAGTTTTCCGATGATCAAGTGTTCTATAACAACCAGCAGAAGAAGAGACCAAGGTGGAAGGAGAAAGGGAAGAATTCTTCAAAAAATTCTGATGGTAAGAAATCTATGTTTCCAGTTTGTGATAAATGTGGAAAAAGGCATGCTGGGGAATGTCTTCTGAATTCTGGAAAGTGCTCCCGATGTGGTAAGATGGGACATAAGGCTCGTGATTGCACTGAAAAAGATCAAGGTGAAGGTAAGACCAAATTTGATTTACAGTTAGTGAAATTTTTTAAGTGCAATGAGATGGTGTCACTATGAAAACGAGTGTCCGGAAAAGAGCTTGAGTGATGGGAAGCAGTTAGACGACAACTATAAAGCGGTGGTGAAATCCTTTGCAACTACTTCAGTAGATGTCGGTCCATCAAATGAAGTTGTATCAGGTACTTTGTTTGTTTTTTCAGATTATGCCAGTGTGTTGTTTGATTCGGGTTCTACACATTCTTTCATCTCTGAAAACTTTTCTAGTAAAATGGGAATACCATCTCATGAAATGACCTCTGAACTTTTGGTAAAAACACCTGGGGGAAATGTTGAGGCAGAAAGAATATATAAGAATCTTCCTATCCTTATCTGTGGAAAGAACCTACTTGCAAACCTTATTGTTCTAACTCTAGTAGAGTTTGATGTTATCCTAGGTATGGATTGGCTATCTATTTACCATGCTAAGATTTAATGTAGTGCTAAAGAAGTTTATTTTCCGAAAGACTTTCAGTTTGTGTACAAGAATGAACCCTTACTATTGATAACTTATCAAGAGGCCATGAAACTTGTAAAAGATGGAAATGAATGTTACCTTGTACACATCATTGAAAATAAAGGAACTGTTCAGATTAATGATGTGCCAGTGGTAAATGAGTATCCTGATGTTTTTCCTGATAAGTTGCCTGGAATAATACCAGATCGGGAAGTTGAGTTTACTGTTGATTAGTTCCTGATGCTAAGCCAATTTCAAAACCCCCTTATCGAATGGCTCAAATTGAAATTTTAGAGTTGAAGGAGAAATTGAAAGATTTATTAGAGAAAGGTTTCATTCGACCTAGCACATCACCATGGGGTGCTCCTGTTTTATTTGTTAAAAAGAAAGATGGTTCAATGGGACTTTGCATTGATTATAATGCCTTGAATAACATCACTGTTAAGAAAAAATATCCTTTTCCTCATATCGATGATTTGTTTGATCAGCTCCAGGGAGCTCAGTATTTTTCAAAGATTGACTTGAGATCGGGGTACCATCAGCTAAAGGTACAGGAAATAGATGTTCCGAAGACCGCATTCCGTACAAGATATGGCCATTATTAATTTATAGTAATGCCTTTTGGGCTAACTAATGCACCTACTGTATTCATGGACTTAATCAATAAAATTTTCCATGAGTTCTTGGATACGTTTGTGGTGGTTTTCATTGATGATATATTGGTGTTTTCTAAAAGTAAAGAGGAGCATGAAAGACATTTAATGGTTATCTGGCAAACCTTAAAAGAAAATAAACTATATGGAAAATTCATAAAGTGTTAGTTTTGGTTGCATAAAATTTCTTTCCTTGGTCACATTGTTTCTAAAGATGGAATAACTGTTGATCCTGCAAAAACAGATGTTGTGGAAGACTGGACAAGACCCACAAATGTAATTGAGATTCGTAGCTTCCTTGGTTTGGTAGGCTATTACCGATGGTTTGTTGAAAATTTGTCACGGTTATCTAGTCCAATGACTAAGCTAACTCGGAAGGGTGTTAAGTTTATCTGGACAAAAGAATGTGATGATTGTTTTCAGGAATTGAAAATAAGATTGGTGAATGCTCCAGTTTTGGCACTTCCTTCCAGGAATGGTGAGTTTGTTATATACAGTGATGCTTCGTTGAAGGGACATGGCTGTGTCCTTATACAGAATGATCAGGTAATTGCTTATGCTTCACGACAGTTGAAAACTAATTAGGTAAATTACACTACACATGATTTGGAATTAGCTGCTGTTGTTTTCAATTTAAAAATTTGGAGGCATCATTTGTATGGAGTAAAGTGTGAAATATATACTGATCACAAAAGTTTAAAGTATATATTCACTCATAAAGAGTTAAACATGAGACAGAGGAGATGGCTGGAATTAATCAAGGATTATGATTGTAGAATTCATTACCATCCGGGAAAAGCAAATAAAGTGGCTGATGCTTTAAGTCGAAAAAGTAATGCTTCATTAGCAATGTTGCGTTTGGAACATGATCCTTTGGTTAATGATTTGATGAACTTTTTCATAGAAGTTTTTGGTGCAGGAAGTTCTTCTGTTTTGTTTCAGGTATCAGTGAGATCATCTCTATCAGATAGAATCAAGCAAGCACAGAAGCAAGACAGTGAGTTGCAGAAAAAGGTAGAGCTGGTTCAGAAAGGTAAGTTGCATGAATTCAACATTGATAATGATTGCGTTTTTAGATTTGGGAAGAGATTGTGTGTGCCTTGTGATTCACAGTTGAAGAGAAAGTTGTTCTGTGAAGATCATAGTTCTCTGTTTTCAGTTCATCCTGGCAGTACTAAGATGTACAGATATCTGCGGGAGTATTACTGGTGGGATGGAATGAAAAGAGATACTGCTGATTTTACTGTGAAGTGTTTGACATGTCAACAGGTTAAAGTGGAGCGGTAGTTACCGAAAGGGATGCTTCAGCCTTTACCAGTGCCAGAGTGGAAATGAGAGAATATATCCATGGACTTTGTTGTGGGATTACCGAAGACATCTCGAGGTAATAATGCAATCTGGGTTATTGTTGATCGCTTGACTAAATCTGCTCATTTAATTGCTATACGAGATACTTTTTCCCAAGATCAAATTTCTAGTTTGTATCTAACAGAGATAGTCAGGTTACATGGAGTTCCCCTCTCTATTGTATCTGATCGTGATCCCAGGTTCACTTCTAACTTTTGGAAAGGCCTTCAGAAGTCGTTGGGTATTGAATTAAATTTTAGTACAAAATTTCATCCTCAATCAGATGGGCAGTCAGAATGAAAAATTCAGACCTTGGAGGATATGCTACGAGCTTGTTCGATGGATTATCAGGGAAGTTCGGACCAACATCTTTCTTTGGTTGAATTTTCATATAATAACAGTTTTCATTCTAGTATACAGATGGCACCATTTCAGGCGTTATATGGGAAATAGTGTCGAACTCCATCTTTCTGGGATAATGTGGGTGAAAGGAAGTTGATGGGACCAGAATTGGTAGAAGAGATGGCAGAAAAAGTTCAGTTGATTCAGAAACACATGAGAATAGCTCAGAGTAGGCATAAGAGTTATGCAGACAATATGAGGAAGGATCCAACTTTTGAGGTTGGTGATCATGTTTTTCTCAAAGTCTCACCATGGAAAAGTGTGATGAGATTTGGTGAGAAAGGAAAGCTGAGTCCAAGGTTCATTGGACCATATGAAATTCTGGAGAGAGTTGGATCAGTTGCATACCAGGTGGCTTTACCTCCGAGTTTATCTCAGGTACACAATGTTTTTCACGTTTCGATGTTGAGAAAGTATATGCCAGATCCATCTAATGTTTTGAGTCCAGAGGTAGTTCAGCTGGAAGAGAACTTATCTTATGAGGAACAACCGGTCCAGATTCTTGACCACAGAGAGAAAGTGTTACGAAATAAGGTGATTAATCAGGTAAAGGTTTTGTGAAAAACCACATGATGGAAGAGGCAACATGGGAATCTGAAAATGCAATGAGGAATAAGTACCCACATTTATTCGATAAGTAAAGAAATTGCGGGGACGCAATTTTCTAAAGGGGGGAAGGATGTAACATCCCAAGTAAGTAATGAATAATATATATTTTTTCTATGTCTATTAATGAATTAGATAGTGTTTTAGAGGCTTAAAATGAAAATAAATCCAATCTTAAGCATGTAATACACTAATATTTTTTAAAAGATTGTTTTACTGCCTTTTGATGGCAATTTTTTTTTAAATCTATCTTTTGACAATTTTATAAGCTATATTTGTCAAAATAAACTTATTATTTATGATTGGGACATCAAAATTTACTTTGTGTGAATTTTTGGTATTTTTCTGACAATGTTCATTTTTAATGAATAGTGAAAAATACTGCATTTTACATCAAAACTACTTTTTAATCTAATTTATTTATATGATTATATTATCTTTTGAATTGGTTTTAAAGTTAAATTAGAATATAATTTTACCATTTAATCCAATTCTGGTCATTAGTATTAATTTCACTTTGGAATTGGGCATAAACTAATGCCAAACCTTTCATAGATATTTTTTCAAAAAAACCCGCTATTTGTTTTGACAACGGGAATTATTTTTAAATCAATTATTGAAATTTCTGTGTTTGGAATTTGGTAAAATGGATTAAATATTTGTAATCATCAGCTCCAAATTATGTAATCAAGACTCTTTTGTTTTTGGACATTATGAATAGTAACGACGGTAATTATCTTTAATTATCTTGATTAAAGAGTAATCGGGTAGTTAAGGATAATAAAATAATATCATAATAATAAAAAAATGACACCAAAATGTGTCCTAATTCTACTGGTTGTCTAATGGCCGACCATGGGATGTCTTGTGCCAAACTTGGGGACCCCATGGAATCACTTTTGTGGAAAGTGACTTGTTATCTTTTTATTTTTTTTAAAGAAAGTAAATATAACAAGAATGTATCACCTGATTAAAACATTTGTAATTTTGTCTACATAGATGATATTTTAGACTATAAATATTCATTAGATATCTAATCAGATTTCCTACATCATAGTATTTTTTTCATAATTTTTATACTTTAAATAAATTAAATTATTTATGACATCATGATGATGCAGCGATTACCTCATTAATAAAGGATTTGAATAAAGTGAAATGATAATGTAAAATCTATGACCTACACATGTCCAAAACCTATTGGATGGGTGGATTTCGAACCCTTATCACCTTAACCTCTAGTTATATTAACGTGGGACCTTTTGAATCCGAAAATCATTTTCAAATAAAGTAACATTTCTTTACCTTCCAAGAGTGCCCCTCCTCTCCTCTTATAAAAGGCCCCCACCTCTACCTCCTTACCCACACTCCCAAAGCCTTTGGATCGGCCAAACCCTGCCCATTTTGTCTCTCCACATCCCTCTATTACTCCTTGAAGCCTCACATTGGGTAGAAGTCTTCCCAAGGAAGCCTTTGAGCTCAAACCAAAGGGAGTTACCCGATTTTAAGGTAATGTCTTCACTTGAGTCCTTTTGTTTTATTTTGCTTCTCTAACCCCATAAACTCTTTTTATTCATTTCTTTTGTAACAAATACAGTATCTTCAATATACTAGGATGTTGTTATAAGAAGGATTCGAGCTAAACTTACACACGCCTACATCTAATGGTTAAAGGACATACTGTTTCCGTGGATGGTGAATTTATGCCTCCCGAAACGATGATTGTTCAACATTCTTTTAACACCTTCAAAGGTGGCCATTAAGATGTCACTATATTTATATATGATATATAATATGTTTATGTTTTCCTTAAGCTTATGTATTTTTCATTTTGGGCATACTTTTATGGTTTCCATTATGGGTAAACACGAGATCTTCATTTAAGGATGTGCAGACTACCGCCCCCTCAAAGTGATTTGATTCGTTAAATACCATATGTGGGACGTATAAATGTCACGACCCGCCCTCGGGGTCCGTGCCGTGAGTACCCCAAGCCCGCCTTCCATAGGCCAGGGGCTGGCGACTAGCACCAAGGCATAAATCCCGGTAAAAAGGGAAGGCATTGTCTTTGTAAAGTAAACAAACACCACAGAGTAAGCAAGCGGAAAGTAAACACTAAGTAAAAACAGAGTACAACTGAAAGTGCGGAAAAGTAAATGGGCCAGTATAAAAACCAAAACTGAAAGTAAAGTACAACTTGAAAGGAAAAACAACAACTGTAAAGTAAAAGCCGCTACTCCAAGCTGTCCACTGGAAATCCCACATGAAGGGTGAGTACAGATAGCTCCACTGCTCCTCGGGTCTCGCCGTCCACTCCGAGTACGTCCCGCCCAGTGGTCCACCTCCAGGTACCGTCCTGCTCTGCAATCCTCAGCCAAGATCAATTATGTCCGTCATCTGCAACCAACACAACGTAGTGCGGGCATAGCCCGTGCAGGTGTGAGTATAAGCTACTCAGTAGGGACCCCGAGACCCCTGAAGGTCTCCCAAAATCCACAAAGGATAAACCACAAAGGTGATATACAACACGAAGTAACAACCGACACTGCTTAGGTATATGCCCATACATATACCTAAGTCATCAATTCCAACACGCTCCATCCTCCGAGCCCAAGTACGACTCAGTCCACACAAGAAAGTAAACGTATTCCACACAGGAAAGAAAAACGAAATCCACACAGGATAGCACAACACAATCCACACAGGAAAGAAACTGGATTCAGCTCACACAGGTATACTTCTTCGAAAGACGATAAAGATGATCTCTGATCCATCTAAGTCGTAGGACCCACAAAGGATCGATAGGTAACTAACCACCGCAAAAGACCCACACAGGATCGGGCCCACATAGGACCTGTAGGCGCTGGTTCACACAAGAACGCTGAGCGCAAAGACCCACACAGGATCGGGCCCACACATGACCTGTAGCATTGATCCACGTAGGATCGCTGAGTGCTGTAGTCGTCGTCGTCGAATCCACAAAGGATCTCTGAACTGTCGTCGTCGCAGTCACAGTAGCAGTAGCAGTAGCAGTAGTAGTCACAGTAATAGTTGCAGCCAGCACTAGGGTTCCCGCACACAACAAGCTCGTTCGGAGGGCCCGCTCCACGATCCGAGAGGCTGATACATCAACTGTCACAAATTCCAGAGTTGATGTATCCAAAAGTTCCGTATCGTCAACAGGAACTCAGCGCAACAGACGGCGCGTCGATCAGACGCCCGGTCTGAGAGTTATTGGCCTTTTCGTCCCAGGGGCCCGGTTGGTTTTTAAGGTAAAACCAACCCGACCGTACTCCAACTACGTCCAAACCTCGGGCGGAGTATGCCAAAAGATCCGTCTCACTAAGAGGAACACAACAAAGCTGACGGCACGTCAGTCGGACGTCCGTAGCTCAAGATATGAGAGTTTCCGCTCCGAAGGCCCGGTTGGTTTCGTGGACGAACCAACCCGGCCGAACACAAAGTATTCCGAAACTTTGAGTGCGATATACCGAAACGACCGCCTCGATCCAAGGATCACATTGCCACTGACGGTTCGCCAATCGGATGTCCGTGGCTCAGGTTATGGCCAAAAGACCGAAATCGTCTCGAAAACAGGGGGTCCGGGTCCGGGGCGACCCGGCCCGACCCCCCTGGGTCGGCCCGAACCGGGTCCGACCAGACCCGGCCTGGCCGGCGGCGCGGCGGCGCGGTCCGGCACGGCGGCGCGGCGCGTCCGGCGGCGGCGCGACCTGGCGCCGCATGGGTGCAGCGCGCGGGGGGCATGGACCCCGCTTCCCAACTGGCGGCGCGGCTTTTAGCCGCGCCTTTGGAGAACCGCCCCCCCCCCCTCGTGGGGGCCTGCTTTGAAGAAAATCGGGGGGCCGCCTGCCCCCCCTTAATGAAACCGCCCCCCTCATAAATCGGGGGCATTTGTGATGGCCGGGGGAATTAAATTCCCCTGGTTTTTTCCTTCCGGCCGGCCCACCTGGCCGGCCGGTTCTTCTTCAACGGACCGGCAAAGCCGGTCCCCTTCTGGCTTCCGACACCGGCGGCCCGGCGAGCTGCCGGTCTTCCCGTCTCTCCGCGGCCCGGAACCGGCCGCGGTGTTCATCATCCGGCGTGGTGCGACGACCCCACGCCCCTCCGCCGTGACCCTGCTCCGGCCGCGGCCCCTTCGATTCCCTTCGACGCGGCGCGATGGCGTCACGTTCATGATAAACTTCCTGTGGCGCGACGCGACGGTGTCGCGTAAATAAGCCGGGCGATTGCCGCGTGGTGCAACTGCACCCCTTCTTCTCATTCATCACAAGATTATATAAATAACCAAGAACAAAGGAGGGGGAATTCGGCCGTGTTTGTGTGGTCCGACCCCCCTCTCGTTAGATGATAACTCTTAAATATTTAATCACAAATTATCATTATAGAACCAAGAACGAGATTAAGGAAATAAACCACAACAAACCGCTACCATGGGTTCAAGTTCGAAGATCGTCAACGACCCGCGGAAGACAACGTCGCGGAGGTCGGGCATCGTGGTAATAGTTCGACAAATCCGATGACGAAGAGGTACGTCCGAAGAGGTACGTCGTTGGAGAATCTTCGTAAGCCGACGAAGGAAGTCCGAGGAGGAAGCGGCGTTCCCTTTCGTTGACACGGAAGGCGTCGTCGATCATCGGATACAATCGGCTACGAAGAAGGGAGGAGTGGCGTTCTTCGTCGGAGCTCGAAGGTTCTTCGCGTTCTTCGTCAAGGTTGAAGAAGAAGAAGGAGCTCCCAAAATCCTCTCAAGAAGGCTAGAGAGTTCTAACCCAACAAAATAAGATAGAGTCTTATTTTATTCACAAACTTAACAAATTGAATTTCAAAGGTTTGAAATTCAAATAAAATAACTCCAAATTAAAAACAAGTTGTCATGTCATTTAAAGAGGGGTTAAAGGAGTTTTGAGAGGAGATGGAAGGTTGGGTTTCGTGTGGGCCCCACCACACTTAATCCTCCCAAGGGAGGTTAAGTGGATGTGGGTCCCACCTTTAACTTCCTTTGAGAGGAGTTAACCAACAAGTAAGAAAAATAAAAAGTGTTCCACATTTTTATTCAACTTTTTATAATTCTCCCAAAAACTAACTTTCGTCCCGCAATAAACGCAACTTCAGAAAAGGTCTCCTTAAACGAATATCAGCGCTGCGAGTTCATCGGTGTCCTCAGATTTCAATTCCGAGCACTGGATCAAAAGTTAGGAATTCCCGCTCGTTCGTTCACTGAATGTACCCGATCCAAACTTCGGAAATTAATTCCGGGCACTCCGGGCCTCGGAATCAGGTGCCGTCAGAAACCGCGCTCTTGTAAAATTCCAAAGAAAATTAAGAAAACATTTCCCTTGAATTTTACGGGTATTTACAATAAAGGATGGAACTATGATATTATATATGATATTATACTGGAATTATAATATACCTTTATATCATTATGATTCCGTTCTAAAAAATACTAAATAGAAATGAAAGTAGCGTTCATGCGTACGTACGACTTACCGTCTCCATGAACGATGCATTTCATTTCATACATCTAAATGATTATGTAATATTATAAATGCATGTATATAATGGATATATATGATATATAAATAATGATTATAATTCTAGATATAATGGAGACATGGGCAACTTGTAATTATAAAGGGTTTATTTTTGACTCAAGTACCAATGATCGTTAAAACGACCGTTATTAACTTAAATAATTACATAGTGTTCATGACATGGAAATAAGTGATATAAAAGGAATAATGAACTTGAAAAAGGTTCTTAAGCATGTAAAAATTAACTCAAGTTTATTATTCAGGACATTAAAGAACGATCGAGTCAAGTCGGACCCGAGGTATGGGACTTCGTCTCAATCTCCTTTCATTGAGGCATATTTTGTTTTATACACAACCTTCTTTTATATGGTGTATAAACCCCTTTGAATTTTACGTTTATTCAAAAGGAATATTTTTTATACGAAGCGTTTACTAAACGAAAAAAGGGAATGTTTTTGTCGTACGTATGCGGCGACAACGACTTCTCTGCCGCCGTGACCATTATTTGAGTTTCAGATTCCTCTAAAATCCATACCTTTTTTTAAAAGAAACATAAATACCATGTTTTACTTTTCCTTTATTTTGGTATTGAAAATGGTTTTCATAATGTTTTTATATCAATGTGTTGTATTGATATCTTGTGAATGAAAGGTGGAAATGTTATGTTTCCTTTATGCATGTTTTATGTGATACGCTTATGTTGAGGTTCTTGGGCATTATTATGAAGATGGGTGGTTCCGTGATAAACTAAGGGTGGGTGATCCCGATATAGATCTTCAATGCATTGGGTAATGTGAAGGAGTGAAATGTTAAGGTTTCTCCGAAGAGATTTAGGGAATATACTTTGATGGGTATTCCAAACGTAACCAAGAGGGTTACTCCCTACGTAAGAATGTTATGAATGCCTCAAGTTACCTTTATGTCTTATGACTTCTATGATTTATTAATGATTTGATGAGGTATGTTAAAGTGCTTATGTTTTATGGGTAAAGTATGATTTAATTCTTATGTATATAAGTACCCATGTTTCCTTTCCATATTTTTATATCCCTTACTGAGCTTTTTATACTCATCCCAAGTTTTATGAAATGTTTTTCACAGGTCAAGGGAAAGGTACATGATATGATGATAGTGTCAAGGAAGTGTCAAGAAAGAATCCATGTTTTATTTTAAATATGTTTCCATTGATGGGAAAGAAGATTACTATCTTTATGTAACCACTTTGTTTATATGTGTAATGTAATGCATGTTTTATGATCTAATTCTCTAAAACACTAAACCCGAAAATCTCCTCAATGTGTAATCTTGTAATAACTCAAGATTAAGTAAGGTTTAAGTCTGGGGCCTTATATCCTATGTGTATATGTGGACAACCACCTCCAAGAAATGATTTGATTCATTATTTATTTATTTTTTACAGTGATAATAATAATTATATATTTAATTAATATATATGATATAAATATTTTATAAATTATTCTATAATGGTGATTTATTATTATTATTATCCTCATTTTTACCCTAGAATAGTGGTATCCCCACTCGTGTGTGTGTACAAACAATCACCTCTATGAAATAATGTAATTCCTTTTTCATCAATGATTCATAAAAATAATAATAAATTTATGTTTTTTGACTAAATATGAATCAAATGTAATATTTAAAATTTTTCAAATAATTAATCTATTAATAATATATAATTATTTTATCCATTGAACGAAAACGTGCATGGATAAGAGTTCAATTTTCACCTAGATGTTCATTTTAATTAAAATATTATTATTTAATTTGAATTTATAAACTATAAAAAATGATATATAGTAAATTATGTATAAATATTGTTTTATAATATATTAATAATCCTCAAAAAAATAATATATGATATTTAAATGTATAAAAATAAATACATGACTTAAGATAAGGGGTTCATGTTACAATATCATATTTTTCAGGATTATACATGCTAAATTTTCATCAAGGGTTATTATACAGATATTTTCCACTAAATCTCATATATATTTTTATACTCATATTTTTTGTGATATTTTAATTTTGTTTATTTTTATTTTTCTCTTTTTTAAAAAAATTTATTGAGAAATTGTTTTAAATGAAAAGTCAAACAAATTTACCCATTGGTTTATGAAAATTTTCTTCCATGTACAAATTCATCCACTTTTTTTTCTAAAATTTATTTATTATTAAAATAATGTTTTAAAAATATTATGTTCACAAACATATACATTATTTTTAAATTAATAAAATGGATTCATTATATAATTAGTATAAACAAGTCATTTTATCTTTTTATAAAAAAGTGAATGTAATTTGTTCCTTTGACATTTACATTATTGGTGAATTTTTCAACCACCATGAACATTTTTAAATTAAATATTAATTTTAATCTCTTCGAGATTATTATTAATGAAAAATATATTCTCACTATTCTAGGATTTTTAGATAAAATTATATAAAAATTAAGGTTTGTTTTTTATTGTTTTCACATAATAGATCTAGTGAAATGTTATTGGTATTTTTCATTTATGAAATCTTTATTTAAGGATTATTATGATTTAATGGTGATATTCCTAAGGGATAAATTCCTTTTCTTTCTTAAGGTGTTCTATGATGATATTGATTTGAAATTTATTAAATGACACCCACTTTATTCCCATGATATAATTATGTTGTGATGAAACAATAATAAAAGTTAAATATTTTCCATGATTTTTGCTTTGATGAAATGATAAAATGATTATTTACCATAATTTTTTCATGAGTTATGATATAATGGAAATATGTTATTTCTATAAAGCGTATTTTTTCATGAGTTATGATATAAAAATATGATGAATTATTTTTGATCTTACTACACATATATGTATGGTTTCCATTATGTGATTTTTGGTTCTAAAATTATAGATTGATCCAATGAATTGGGTAAGGATTATATAGTTTAGATTCTCATAAGAGTTGACAGAGTTTATAAACATAAATGATATGATAGAGAAAATAAACTCATAAGATATTATAAAGGATTCTAGATTAAAGATACTAGTAAGAGAATGATTGAATTGACTGAGTGTGGATTTTCATTATAGAACATTTTCAAAAATTATAGTCATAGAAGTGAACATTTTTTGATGAATTTATTTTATTTTATTATGTTTCGTCCATAAAACTATGTCTTATAATTATTTTATGTACCCATGGACCATTAATGATGAATAAAAATTTATATCACTTATAAATAATATATTTTTCTATCATAAATCCTTATTTGAAAATTTATGATTAACGATATTTGACTGATTTAGTACAATTATTGAATTTTATGATATTATTATCACACCATTGTGCTTATCTTATGACAACATATGATCACTGATTGATAAATATATATTAAATTTACCCTTACTAAATTTCTACATTAACCCTTTGTATCGATCTTTCCCCTATGTTATTAATATATTATATAAGTATACCATTTCCGAGAAAAGTAATATGTGAGGAGAATGTTGTGGGAGATGTTAAAAATCATTCATGAAATAAGATGAATTTAATGTTTGTATCTAATGATAATAATTCATTATTGTTCTAGTAAATTAATTGTTATGATATGTATTTAATATTAATATAATAAGATATATATACATATATATGAAATGATTAGGTATGTCAGCATTTATCAGATATTGGATTTGAATTTTTTACACATTAGATTAATATAATTTTATTAACAACCATGCGGATAAGTCTATGTTTAGGATATGAACAAAATGTTTTGATAAAGTATTGATTTTTTGGTTATCCTGAAAAATGAATACCTTTTGTTATAATGGAATGTGGTTATGTTTGTGGAATATATACAACCTATGATAAAAACAGTAAAAGGGGTCGATTGGTTATTAACATTATCATCAGTAGTTCACGATTTTTGGGATTGTGACTACACATTTAGATAATATCTTTCATGGGGTATGGTTGTTTTAATTCACATATTCTTTAGTAACCATTATAAATGATTTGAATATATACTGACCATGAATAACATTGGTCAAACCCATGGTTTCTTATATTTAAAAGAAGATTAAATGATTTAGAAATTCTATGAATATATTTTGACTATTATAATATTAACCACTATGCTTTATTTTTCTCACACAATTCTTTTTGGTTATAGTCGATGGATAAAATAAATAATAATAATGTCAATAATAAATTCAAAGGTAAATAAAACAACCATCCCCTTAAAAAACCCAAAAAAAAGGAATATGGAATGTGAAATCAGGTGGTTGTGTTTACCATACTCTATCAATCTCTTAACAAAATCATGAATTATGATTATCATCAAAATGGCCAAGAGATATAATGACTCACTTTTCAATATTTTAACATAAAACACTAACTTACTTTCATGGTTACAAAAATCCATATATTTCTGTTAAATGTATATGTACTAAAGAAAATATATTTACCTTTATCCAAGGTTAAAAACATTAATTTGTTTCATGAAAATATATCTTCTCTAAGTTGAAGAAGAACAATGGTGGGCTCTTCTAAAGAATACCATGAAAGAATATAAAGTTGAATCATTGTTAGCAAAATTTTGTGATGGTATTTTTTGATAATTATTTCCCATAAAACTGTATCATGAAAATTAGAAGTGATTTTTTAAAGATAAAGAAAAAAAAATGAAGAATCCATTAGTGTCTGTCAGGAAAATTTAACTATACATGAAAGGTACACTTCCTGTTTTATAACAAATACTAAAATAATTGATGAATGAACCGTTAGTTTCTTCAAACCTATTATCTAATTTTTTTTCCTTCTGTATATTTTCACATAAATGAATATATCACTTCATTTAGTATCAAGAAGGAAATAGAAGGAAGAATGAAAATAATTTAAAAAATGGTTCATGTAATGGAGAAGAAGTCTATTTAGTAATATAATGTCGAAGTGTTTTGAAAAGTCCGATAAATATATGAAATTGTGAAAGGTATAAAATATTTGAACAACATACATTATAATTATATAATTATTATTACTATATACATCACACCAATCCATGTATGAATAAAATGATTAATGATGAAAATTTGTGTTAATGACCTCACAGTATATGAGATTAATTGAATTCTCATGTGATCACAATGGAATAAGGGTGCCATGTGAACAAAGTGGTTAAAAGTAAAAATACCATACACATTATAAATGAAAAAATTTCTTTGATATTGGATCTACATACTCTTTTTTAAAATAATAATTTATTATTGGTGTCGTGTCACCACTAAAATGATTAGATATTGAATTATTAGTTAAAAATTATAATGGTACGATGATAACATATCCATTATATATATCCAATTCGATATAATTTTTTAGTAATTTGCATCCATGAAATATTTTGATTCTACCTTTAGTTGAATTTGATCTGATTTTAGTAATGTAATGGTTCTCATTACATATATCCCTTATAAATTTACAAGTATGTGAATTCATGTTTGATATTTTAAATAAACCTATCATTATCATTTAATGTGATGATGAATATGGACTTATAATTTATGATATTTCCATTGTATGGGTTTTACTACCCCTTATGAGTTATAATTACTAGAAACAGGTAGAGTTGAACTCATTGTTAAATTTATGCCTACTCTTCATGATTTAACAAATGTATTTCAATAATATATTCCTAATGTTACCCCAAACCATGAAGTTCAGTCTTCAATAGAAATCATACTTGGTGATAGACTAATTTCAAAAAATTAATGAAAATTAGCCTAGATTTAGATATATGATTTGAAAAAGAAACTCTGTGAGAATATCTATAGGGGAATCATGATCCCAAGTGCATCTCCATGGGGTGAAAGAATTATTATTGTTAGCTAAAAATATATTTCAATGTATATTTTCATTTATTATCGGGCACATAACAAGATAACTATCATGAAAAATAATCACAAAACCCAAAAATATTATCTTTTTGATCAATTGTATGGTGCTCAATTTTTTTACAAGACTTATTTCTAATATTGAAATAATTAATTATGGTTCACGAAGGAGGTTATACCTAGGAAATCCATCCTTAAAAGTTATGGAAATTATGAATTTATTTTGATTCAATTTAGGCATATTGATTCCCATTATATCATTAGGGATTTAATTAATAGTGTCTTTTGAGATTACCATGATCAGTTTTTCATATTCATTATATATTATATTCTTATATATTTTATGATAAAGTAAGATCATGAGTAACAATTTGGGATTATGATTAATAAACCAAGGATGGATGAACTATATGAATAATTTTTTAAGCTTGAATTTTGGCCATAGAAAGTTACATTCATGTGTTATATAATCTCATGTGAGGGTATATCGATAGATCCTTCCAAGAAATATGTTATTGAAAAATGGACTACAGAAACTATGGTTACTGTGATATATTGTTTTTTGGGATTTCATGATACTACTGATTCATTGTGAATTATTTCTTATGCCTACCTAATATACATATAAAAATAAGATAGAAGGGTTCCATGATCCATAGTATTGATGAAGTTGAATAAAATACATAGATTTGATACATAGTTTCTTTTGTAAAACTATTATTAACACAACATATATTAGAGAAGGGATTTGAACTTTTTTATGCATAAAATAAGGTTTTATGTGTCATCATAATTGGAAACTAAGGAAAAAATAACCCACCTCCAGATTTGGAGTCGGTGGCAGAAAATTCTATAGTGATATTATATTATAATTACTTATCTAGTTAATAGTGAGATATTTATAATTATAATAAAATATTAAAGTATATATTCAAATTGAATGAGTAGTATATGTTCCAACGGTTATGGCTATAATTAAATTAATAATGTGATTTCTCAATACATTACCACCTTGAGAAGGAAAAAATGGTGAAAATTCATTTTGTTAGAAAGACCACGCTAGTTTTTCTATGATGTTACTTAAAAGAGATACAATATATAAGGATTTATAGAAGTTAGAACAAGAAATCAGGAGGAATGAGGAGAGATAACATATTTATTATATTAATGTTCAACAAACCATCCATGAGATGTTTAAAGATGAACTAAATGAGAATTTGGAACAATGGGAGAAGTTGAAAATTGATTCTGATATGAAAAATGATCACGATGGAATTATAAGATTTGGGAATTTAGTATGTGAACTGTTAGTGTAAAAATTGGGGAAGGAGTTGTTGGATGAAGAACATTGTTCATTATTATCAATTCATCCCAGAATAGTGATAATGTACATCGATCTATAAGAGTATTTTTTTGTTTGAAAACATGAATATGGATATTATTGAGTTCTTATTTTGATGGTTCGTATATCAAAAATATAATGTTGATAAATAGAGTTTTATGGGTATATTATAACCATTACCCATAAAAGAATATAAATTAGAAGGAGTAACCATGGATTTCATCATGGGAGACCCCAAAACATCTAAAGGGAACAATTATATTTTTGTTGTAGTGAATCACCATCTAAAATTAATGAATTTCATTTACATTATATATGATTTATCATACCGTTATATTTATATTATATAAATTATGGAAGTGAAAATGTTTAAAATATTATAACATTCTATTGTATCTAATTGGGTTGAATTTATACATCGAAGTTCTATTTAGGTCATCAATAAGAAATCGATAAAGTGTATAGTTTCATTATGACACATAGTACACAAACATATGGTAATTTTTAGATTACCATTTGAACACCAGAAGACATGTTGAAATATTTATCTATAAATTTAAAATTTGGTTGGGATGAAAACCTTCTTTTACTAACATTTTCTTACTAAAATACAATTCACTAGATCATTCAGATGGCTCATTATGAAGCCCCATATGGAAATAATTTTAGATCCAAAACATGATAGGATGAAGTTACAAAATGAAATTTATTGATAGATGAGATAGACGAAGAAATTGAAGAGAAGAATAAATCCATCTAACAACACATCATGAAATCATATAGCCTGCAAAAAATGATATTCATTCAATAATGATTGAGATATATAGTTTCATGTTAGGGAAAAGATATTCCTATGAATATATCCTTCAAAATATTTTCAATATATTTAATGAAGAAAATATTGATACTGAGATATACCACACCATTTTAAATTTATAATTTTATCTGTATAATATCTTATCACTTGGAACTCTCACTGAATCTATATCAAGTACATGATGTGATCCATGTATAATTATTGACGAATTACATACCTAATCTATTGAGTATTTTAAAAAAATTTACTACTAATGGATCATGATATCTCTTAGGAGTAAATCATGATAGTAAATTTTTAATAGAGATTTTATGTGTTGTGAAATAAGGAAACTGAATTAGTTTAAGTTTTCTGCAAAATCGAGAAATTTGGGGATGCTCTGTGGGAACCTGAAGATATGATTAGGAATAAGAATGATAAATTATTGTTATCAATGTGATGAAATGTTAATGAAACTATTATTATAATGGGGGTGTAATGAAAAAACATATATTTTATTACATATTCTTTTATTGACAAATTTAATATTTTTTATAGATTTCTTTACATGCAGCACCATGTTTAAGGGAATTAAGATATAATATGAATACGTTATTACAGAATGTGTCAATTACCTCCTAGAAAATAGATTCAATGTTAATAATACGATTAATAAATTAAGAAAATTTTCATTTCTGTATTTTTTAATGCAATTTATTATTTATCAATTTGTTATAAATTAAAAAAATCATTTGATGTTAAATAATGATTTACATTATTAAAAATATTTTGTATGAAAATAATGTGTTTTATAGTAAAATTTTTTATTAAAATATATTGATAAATTATTTTAGTAAAATTTATATGTTATATATTTATAAAATGTATTTACCATTTTTCTAATAGATTTTACTAGCCATGGAATTGTAATAAATCCAGCTTTATGTTCCAAAAATGATTTATTTAAAAAATGTATTGTTTTCATTTTCTAATTAAATTTCAAATTAAATATATACCACTTCTAAAAACTGAATGTTGTTAAATATATTACATTTTTTTAATCATAATTATTTATATTATTTATTATCTTGAGCATAATTTTAAGTCATAATGAATCGGAAAAATATAAAATATTGTATACCACTATTAGTGTTAAAAGTAGTTTATGAGGAGGGTTGGGAAAGGGGGGGGGGGGTTAAGACTAGAGATAACGATTAAAAAATGAAATAGATATTAAATAAAATTTTATTTTCAAATTTATTTATTATATTCATCTATTTAGAATTATTGAGTACTTTGACTTAAATAAGTCATTAAAATATTTTAGTATTACAAAAAAATCATGTATGTCCTATTTCTCCCTAATAAAATGATATCACTTATCCCCTATTCCACATAAATAATGTGAATTATATATCGGTCAATATATTTAATAATATATTCCTAAAATACCTCCCCATAAACTAGAGGTCCTTATTTTATCGTAATATCATTCATTCATGGCTTAAGGGGTATTACAAATAAGGTTCATCAATGAAGTGGCTTAAATCTTAACCGAGTACATTCAATTTTATTTCTTCTTCAACATCATATAAATATATTGTATCCATAATAACATGGCATATATAGTATAATAAATTTAATGAGATGTAATGATTATTATATAACACCATTTCTCCTTCTATCAATCAAATTCATTATTATAGTGTCACTCATGAGTATTTGTGGTCTACCACACCAAAGTAGGGATTGGATTCATTTTCCATCACCATCATTCATGATTAGTAATTATCATGGATTTAATGTTTATATATTATATTTATAACATGATAATTCTCCTTGAATTATGATTTTTTTCATTTTTACTTTTCCATACATTGGAAAACTATAATGGCCTTCGTGCGAAGGTCTGTTATACCACCTCCACAATGTTATGTGATTAATTTTTAATTTTTGATTTACATGGATGGTTATAAGGATATATTAAACTAATATATATCATACATGTGATATAATAATAATAATTATATAATAGTGAATTATTATTTACCATTATTTTGTTTAATCTTGTCAAAAGATGAAACATCACTCTGTCGTATGTACACACTACTATATCATCGAAGTTATGTAATTCATTTTTCATCACCCCATGATTTGAATAATTAAAAAACTATATATAGTTAATAAAGAACTAAATTATATTATTATTAATATTATGGAATTGACGAAACTAGGATCATGGTGTGAGTACCAGAACCTTCTAACAAAAACATGCATAGATTGTACCCCATATCTCACACGATTTTTTGTTTTAATGAAGAAATGGTTAAAAAGACATTTGGAAAATATAAATGAATGTTACATAGTATTTTATGTGTTAATATATTTAGGTTAATCATTTTCCCAAAAAAGTGAAATTTCTTAATTGGTCTACAAATTAGTGCCTAATGGAGATCAAAATGGAATATCAAGGGAAATAGATATTTGAAAAAGAAAATATTTGGAGCACAATCAACACTCTGTAGAATAAATTATAGAAGGAGTCTTCTAGAAAAACAATATAGACAAGTAGGGATATAGAATTTATGATAGATTTATTCATGTCGATACTAATAATAATAAAAGTGTGTGTTTTAATATAAATAATTTTATTTTGTATCATGGATTTATTGAACATAAGATCAATTTTGAAGAATATATATAGATATTGGATATGATATCTGGTCACTTTGAATATCTAATTAAAGATGAACCATTTATCTAGGTAAGTACTTTTAATTATGAGTTATAAAGGGTGTCTCATACCGATAATGTTATACACATATTTAATAAGTTATTGATCTCGTCCTATTTGTAACACACATTTTCTTTGACTTAAATGGTGTCCCACATTTTCAAATATTTTTTTGAATATAAATTTTTTTCTTATTGATAATGTCCTTTATTTATTTTTGGGATTACCTATAGAAATCTTCTTATGGTACCATCAACTGTTTTTATGGTTGGATTTTATTAATTATGGATCATGGATAATATTTTTATATTCATTTATTTCATGTGGGTTAATTATGTTTTAAATAAAAATGTATGAATCATTTTTTATTTCATTGGGTTTTGCTATAATGGAATGATGAAATGTATATGAAACCAATTTATTTTCAATGGTTTATGATATGATCGAATAATGTATTTTTTGAATTTTTTGGAAACTCATTCCCTTGAAGGGGTTATAATATGTTGATAGAATGATGGTTTTATTTTCTTATGGCACTAATATGTATGGATTCTATTATATAATGGATGGTACAAAATTAATGTATCCTTCAAATTCATTGGGTAATGAGGAATAAGTTGAGAAACTCTTGAGAGAGGAAATAGTCAATAAAATACTAGGATATGATGGATTCAATATACTCATATATTATGGTGACGTTAACTGTAAGAATGTTACTTCTAATTTAATGTTGTAAATGTCCTGTTAGGAATTTCTATTATGGGACAAATTCAATAATTATAGTCTAGGGAGTAACCCATGATG
The DNA here is from genome assembly GCA_963277665.1 of Viscum album. Classification (NCBI taxonomy): domain Eukaryota; kingdom Viridiplantae; phylum Streptophyta; class Magnoliopsida; order Santalales; family Viscaceae; genus Viscum; species Viscum album. The sequence continues at coordinate 1,604,799,262 of OY728158.1, forward strand.
AAGAATTTATTTTCTATGCTTATTTATAAGACCCAAGATTAATATTTAAGATTATGATTTCATATCATTGATCATTATTGATTATTTATGATTCCACAAACTTATGAATTATTTATTTTGTTATTAAAAAACCTTAATATATGACTTTTTATGGGTGCACATTAACTAATTTGGTATAATTAATATAAATTAGGATATTGTTCACATGCCCTTAATCTTATCCTGTTACAACTTATGATCATTGATTCATATATTTAAAATTTTACATTCTGGTCTGTATAAGCTCAATTATTCTTATTTTTTCATTTCAAATATTATGAGGTGTGTTTTCAGTAGTTTATATATATGAAGTTTATTATGCGAGAAATTTTTTGGGATCTTTTGACGTTAATTATTGGAATTTTTTCAATCACATCATTGGTGGGTTTCACCATCTCTTTCCCCTTCACGTGGTTATATAATTTTTCCATTACATGTTTTAATGTTTCATAGTAAAATTATTGAAATTTCATGTTGGAAATTAAATGTTTTTATCTCTATTTATAGTAAATATTTTTGGAAATGTCTGGTGATATGGGTTGGAAAAATAATTATCATTCATTGAAAATCATATTTGATTTTTTTCACCATATATATTCTTACCACTCTCATGTAAGGAAAAAAGTATTTTATAGTTGTATTAGAAGATTAATAAATTATATTAGAAAATAGGTAGACTATATCGTTATATATAAATGATAGAAATGGTGATAATGAAAGAGTAGGAACCAATAAAAGATAGAAGATATATATTTCCCTCTTTGCTATAACCCAAACTTTCTTGAGAAGTGGGATTTACTTTTATTAATTCTTTAGTAATGAAATTGTTTTATTGGGGTATTCTGTAAATATTAATAATACCATTTTAATGAATTAATAGTAGTTAATGCACATAAAGTCAAATAATTTTCATGTTTTATTTCAATATATAATGAAAATATAACTATAAATAATTCTATGTAAAAACATTACCTAACCAATGACCAATATTTCCCATACTATATCTAGAAATCAGGTTGACATAGTGAATCATCCAAATAAAGATGATAAAACTTTGATCATATTATGAATTTTTTTATTTTGATTCCATGGTTAGTTTTGTGATATAATGGTTTACCAGATGGTTCACTTAGTGAAAGAGATATCACTATCTTTACCTATGGATGAAACACATTGAATTGTATTTAATGTTCATGAAAGGGTATTTAAAAAATTAGAGTCACATAGAAGGTTGTATTATTAATTATTATATTTTTATACAAGGTTGGGAATCCATATCAAGTAAAATTATAATATTTATCACAATATAATTCCAGAAATATCATTATAGTGGGCTTGTTTTTGCGGAAATTATTCATGAATATCTATTTTCAAAATTACAAGAAATGATAGGGATAAAAAATTATGTTTCTGTTTTTAATAATCATACAAATGTTTCACCATATTTTCTTACACACAATGTAATTTGTTTTGTATTTGAATGTATTATGGGATGAAATAATGATATAATATTCATATAATCTATTTTCTATATTATTGTTTTAATACAATAATAAATTTAATATTCACTAAATCCGTATGATGTCAAATGGAATGATATTTTACGTTTTATAGGACAATAAAAACATGGAAATAGTCTAATTTATATTAATTTATGAAAAATTTATTATGAAATTTTACGTAATAATACATCCCTCCTTTTTATGTCGTATTAGTCATTATATATCAACTATAATAACATGAATGATAGATCACAATTCACTTTTAATAGGATATGATCATTAAAGAAAATAAAATATTAATAATTTAATATTGATATATTTATAACTACTAATCTTTAATTTAACATCCACTTAGTAATATTTCATGGAATAATGATTTCATGCATGTGGGTTACATGTGATGCAACTGGAGAAATTTACTCATTTATATTTGAGATGTATGTGAGAATTAGTGGGCATAGGGGTTATCCTTGAAGATTATATAAGTGAGTATTGGATATGGGAAATGTTTTGATCCCAAATGAACTTCTTTAAATTACTCTCTATATCACAAATATATCATATTCTATCCTTCTCAGAGACATGAAAAAATATCATATTAGAATGTTCTGGAATTTATTTCCCAAACTATTTTGGTTATTTTATATAACATGTAATCATCTATGTTTTGTCTCATTTTATTATTTTTTTGGTGAACATTATTAAGAATTGGTTCAGTAAAACGATTGCAAAAAACATAAAAGTAAGGTTCATGTTCTTCATTTCAATTGTTATGTTATTTATGTTTCAATGCAGTGGTGTCCATGGAGTTTTTTATATAAACCCATTTATTCTACATAATTTAATCTTTACATTATCCCAAAATCCTATTGTCATGACCTCCTTCCTGCAGTGATACCCCTCATGGGATTCCACTAAATAAAGGGAGATGATGACCCCCCCCCCCGAGTCCCACCTCCAGTAGGCCCTAGAATGGAAACCAACACCAAGGGTATACAAGTCTAAAAAAGTGTGATACCTTTCCCTTTATAAAGAAACATGATCGAAATATAAGATGGTTCATCCCAAAAACAACACATTTATAATTTTTAACCAAGATTTTTTAATCATTACCATTATTTATTCACAAATCATTTATTCATTTTGTTAACGAAGCCAACCCAAGAAAGTTCTAAACTTTTATAAAAAATTAATAATTAATCTATTCCATTACTTTTCTGGAATCAGCTAAGAAAATCATAAAAAAAATCAACATAACAACACCCCACTACAGAGCCCGATCATAGCCCAACTATGAAAAAATTCTCATCGATCTGATAATCAACAAATCTCTCGACCTGAGATTCCATTACACCACCTAACCCTCCCTGCATGACAAAACCATGACCACAATCCTACTACAACCCTAGTCTGAAATATCCCACACATTGAACACCGTAACCTAAACCAAATAATGGAAATTTCAGATTTAATAAGGCATTCCTCACTCAATTTTCACTTTTAATTCATGAATTATCACAAAAATAGTTTGACTTTTGGTCATCTATTTATTATCTAAGTGTTTGTGATTTAAAACTTTTAATATACAAGTGATCAAAAGAAATCAAACAACAAGAAAATGTTTTGAGTGTGTAACCTATGACTAAAAATAACATCGATTTTATTGGGTTTCTAGCCCATAAAAATAATAATATCATCAATAGAAAAAATAACACATTAAAACATACATTACATTTCCAACCATATTATTTTATAATGTAAAACTAATTCAATTATATTTACTAATCCTGGATGAAATATTTTGAAAAAGTGACAACCATATACCCATATCGTATGATTAATAATTAAGAAACAAGAAGGAAATACTACATGGATGAAAAAGTCTATAGGTACATATTGAATGCACCAAGACATGGGGACATATATAGTACAAAACTCCAAGGAAAGAACATACCAACTAGTGCATCACAGTGGAATGGATCTTATGGAGGGAAAGGCTCTGGGAAACATGTTCAAAGAGATAACAAGATGGAAATGACAACGATAAAGGTGTTTCATCCATGGGAATATCTAAAATAAGTATGTTGTTTAGATATATCTTTATTTTCCCATTAATGTCAGATCTAGTCAATATTATGCGATTTGAATAAATAAAATCCCTCAGACACTTAGGATTTTAAATATATGACTCGTATCCCTTTAAACGACTTTAAAACCACATAAATATTGTATTGAACTCATTTAAAGTCAAAGAAGTTCATCAAAAGTGAAAACTAGTAAAGAGGGAAATGGTTGACACCGTGAATACATAATAATTATGCAATAGAAATATCCAATAATGAAACACAACTAACACCTGATGTACTCTCGTATTTTTGATTCTTCCTTATTCACAAATACATGGATCTAATTTTCTACACATATAGTAACTCGAGAACTTCAACAGTACTTATAGTCATGTGTAAGGTTCCCCAGAACTGCACATCTAGTTATAGTTCAAAATAAAATATCATTAAACACTAAATTTTATACTAATTGAAATGAAAATAAAAGATATTTCATTAATTCTATATGATAATATTTACATCCCATAAATAAAACACAATCCCAAGAGTGGAATGATTAGGTTTTTTAGGATCACCTATATAAGAAAATTATTTTATGGTATTTGGTAATGTCTCTAAATAATAAAACCACACTATACACCCTTATAAAATTGTCATCATATATACTCTTTTTCATGACATGGGGAATGGAAACCGAATAAAGAAGTCACCTCAAATTATCTATAAGGTAAAAACCTCGACAATATTTCATCAGGTGTTAAATCATAGGCATAAGAGAAAAAATGGTAATGAGAGAAATATAATATAAAAAATAACATAGAAAAATAATTTTTATCTATCAAACATGTCATAAAGATGTATAATCTGGAACAAAAAAACACATACCATGAAAAAGGAGTGAAAAAACACAAGACAATAACAATTATCCAAGGGGAATAATCATAAGCATGTGAAATAAGGATGTGGAAAATAATAATGAGAAACCATGGCACAAAAAATTAATATGAAATACTGACATAGTTCTCAATGTATGAAAATACTACAACTCATTACATGTTGTCAGAAACATTGTTTCATAGGACCCATTACTAACTTGATAATCATGACACATGATCCATTATTGACTTGAGTTTAGTAATTAATTTCCTCTTATTATCTAATCCTTCATAACTCCTAAACCATTATTAACTCAAATATAAAAACTCATGAACTATTATTTACCCAAGTATAAAAAATGTGGTCTATTTTTTAATAGATTAAAAAAATTATTAACCATTCCAATTTCATTATACCTAAAATTATAACAAATTTATTATAGGGTGATAAAGGACCCTAATGATAAATAATCAATTCCTATGTTTTCAACATTAAACTAATCATAATTAATATCATAACGAACTAAAAGAATGAAAAATTGGATTTATAACAATTTCATATGATTTCACAAAAACTATTATAAAGAATGTAAATGGTTGATAGGAAATATTAAATAAACCCAAAATATTATTTCATAATAACATTTAGAAGAAGTTTTATAAAAATATCTTCAATAGAAAGAGTAAAAATTGAGAAAAATAGGAAAATTGAAAGTGAAAACATAAATGAGTCTTGAGATATTTATTTAATCTTCAGAGTAAGTGATAAAGCTAGGGGTATCTTTGAAATTATTTTTTCAGAATGTTTTTTTGATTGAAAATATGGAATTTTATAAAATAAATATTTGAATAGAATATAAATAATATATTCTTGAAAAATATATGATGGTCTCAAAAATTTATTGGGAAAATAATTTTCAATTATTTTATATGTTTAAATGATTTTTCAAGAAAAATGATTCTTTAAAAGTCATAATTCTGTCAAAAAGTTGAGGGAAAAAAATATGAGAATATATACATTTTACAATAATCACTATAATGTTAATAATTAAAAATAAATACTGATTATAAATTATAAATGAATAGTGGAAGATAAAAAATTTATTTTGAAAGGTTTGATGACCTTTTTAATTATTTTGGAAAATAATTTTTTAAAATCTACATCATAAACATAGTAAAAAACATAATTTTTATAACTCCATACATGAAAAAGAATCCATCCCACTGTTGATGACCTACATTGTTAAGAATTTTAGATCCATACTCAACAATAACATTCATGTATCCCACACATGGTTAGAGGTTAACGTGGTTTTGGATAACCTTTCTTCCCTACAAGGTCATGGGTGCAATGTTAATAACCTTTAAAATATAAATTTATTGAAACCTGAGGGTGTCAATTTGATTAGAGGGAATTCCATTTGTATTAATTAATTTTAGAATCCCTAAGAAAAAGTTTATCCATACTTCCTTTTCCCTACTTTATGTGAATATAAATTTGATTTTGGAGGATAGTTTTACACATATTTATCTTTATAATTATAATGGAGAGAAATGGAAGGAAGGGAAAATACTTAATATAAGTTGAATAACTTGTTTAAGATGATGATAATTATTCCCAAAAACTATTTATGTTTTTGGGATGAAATTCATCATGGAAAAATAATTGAATTAAAAAATAATTTTCCCAATATAGGAAGATAAGGTAACATGAAATAAAATATTAAATTTTATGCATCCGAACATGGATAAAGGAATTTCAAGAAGTAGCATTTAAACTCAACAATGATATTTGATTAATGAAATATCTCTATAACCTTAGTATCCATTGAATTTACATCCATTTATTAAATTTACATGATATGAATCATAAAACCCAATGAATTAACTTCATGTAATAAAAAACTTTGTTATTAATTAATTACACCTTACCAAATATTTCATAGTTCAATATTATAAGTATGTCTCATGGAATTATATTTGAGAAAAATAACTCCTTACATTAATTCTTAATAACCACTAAATAAAATGAATCTCTTAAATATAAAAATATTTATAATAATCATATATTTTATGACTATATTTATTTATATATCATTTTATAATATTTAATTATAAAAATTCTATACATTTACATTAGTTAGACAGTATCTATTTTAAAAATCATGTGTGAGGTATACTGATCAATTAAAACTAGTTTCAAAATAGAGATATAATTATTTATAATTATTATAATGTTTAAAATTTATATGTCATTAAAGGTACTAGTATTTTTATTTATATAATTTATATAATTTATATATTATTTTATTGAAATATTTTTATGATCTTTAATGATGAGGTTAGTGATGGGAATGGCTCAATGATTTTTTAAGAATAATGTTGGTATCTTAATTAATTAATATTGTATATATTAAATGATTATTTAAAAAAAATACTTATTTAAAAATTTACACTAATTATTATCAACAAATAATTTATCACATTCATCCTTGGTATTATTTTATATTATCATTTGCGTAGGGTTTTCTAAGCTATCCCAACCATGAACATACAATAATTAGTGGATGATTATGGTTTAAAATGTCATTAACTTTTTTCATATCATAATTTTTAATTATATTAATTCTAATATTGATTTATTTGTCTATTTATAATAACATTTTACCATTTTTAAAAAATAATAATGAAACTATAAAATAAATAAGTTGTGTTAATTTATATTGGTGATATAAACCATAACTCATGAATGGTGTTTGTGTTCTTCTTAATAGAATGGGAAAATGTGGTAAATTGGTATTCCAATAAAATATTAAAATTCATTATGATATAATTATACTATAAATAATATAATATTGGTAAAATATATTAAAAAGTGAATGATTGAAAAGAAACAACCTTAGGGAAATGTTTGTAATTGCATTGAATGCGTTGTACATCCATAGATGGATTCTTGGAAAGGGAGTAATTATCCAAAAATATAATGTTAAGAAGAATATATATGTAAAATAGGATTATAGGGGATGTAAATATGGTATATTTTAAATAGATAACCTAAATTTCTGGGTGGTTTTTATAGGGTGTTGAGTGGCACACTTCATAAGGGGGAGAATGATGTTCTTGATAAATATTTCAATTTATTAAAAAAAGAACACATGTTTCACATGACCAATGAACTATACAATGAAATATAATTGATTTTAAATATTTTTATATTAATACAAACCTCAAACCCTCATTGTGAAACATTGTTTAACCACTCATTTCTTTTTACCATTTTGTTAACCCATTTTAACTATTTTTAGTTTTACAGTTAAATTCGTTTTCTCAAATGCAAATAATTTTTTATGTCTAAAAAATTTCCCTTATTACATAATTCATACATTATTATCCCCAATATAATTTACATTTTAAAATATAAAATTTATATCTATGAAAAAATATTATTTTTAACATTAGCGTGTGTAATGCATAAAAACTTATTTTTAGGAAAAGTGGTATTTTTAAATGTAAAATATATGTGTATAAAAAAATTATCAAGAGTTTATATGATAGTATTTTTAATTTTCTTATATAAAAACAAATAATATATTTTTAATTTTATGTTAATCAAAAATATTATCTTACCAAAATAATATTTAATTTAATGAAAAGGTAAAAACTAGTTTCTTTTATTTGATACAATTACTTTTGATTATAAAGCATCAAACCTAGGTAATCTAAATTTATAATGGTTTTTGAAAAATTAAATTTTAACTTCATGGATACATAATTATTCATCAAAAAAGTATCTATATGTTTTTATGATATAAAAACTTATTTGATAAGTTATTAGTACAATAGTCTTAGTAAAAACCGTATTTTTCACTTTTCTCTAAATATCAATTATTTTAGAAAAAACCCAAAAAAATATTCTAATATAAAATTATATTTATATGTTTAACAATTAAGTGAAATTTATGAAATTAAGATTCAAAAATATTTCATTTTTCCATTTAAATTAAAATTCAACATATAAATAAAGAAATATTTATTGAATAATGGCCTTTTAAAACATGAGGTCTTCGAAAAATTATTTCTAACAAATTTAATATTTAAAACATGTTATAATATTAATTAATTTATTTAAATATTATATACTAACAATATAATTTATTATTAGTATATTTAATTTATTAATACTGTATACAATTATTTCACAATGAACATTCTTTTTAAATGATAAATTTGATCAATTATATTTTTAAAAAATGAATGAAATTTTATTTGAGAAAAATATTTTTATTTACTATAGAATATATTATTATTATAAATTTCTTTTTAATCATTATATAATTTAATACAATATTTTTAGTTCATTTTTGAGTGTAGTTTATCTATCCAATAGAATTATTATACAGGGAAAATTATACAGTGAAATCATGGGATGTTAAATTATTCGCCATTATTTAAATTGCTTCATTAAAAATTTAATCGAGACATTCAAAATAATTATGATAAGTCATCCATAAGAATATCAAAATAAATTTTTCACTAGGGATTTTACCCTCACAATATTAGGTATTATGAAAATAATCATGTCTTACATAATGGGCATGATAAGAGATTTTATTTTATATTCAATATTTTTACCAAATATTATTCATTAATTTGTTATAGGACATTGGATAGATATATAATTCTTAGATTATTTTTCATGATCCCATTTCCAACCAATTACTGACGCTGAATTGGCTATGTCAATCTATATTAAAATCGTAGGAAGTGATAATTTTAACAAGAAAACTCAAACCCTAGATGTATTCTTTGATGAAACATTTATTTCAACCTATTATACATTTAGTTCAACAATAATATATTTTGATCAATATATATCTCATTTAGAGTAACATGTATTTTAAATTTTTATATTCCATTTAGTTTCTCTAACATACAATATATATATATATGTGCTAAAATATATTATAATGGTTTGTAATGTGAATATTATCAACCAAATAATACCCCTTTAGAGTTTTTAACCTATAGTGACATCATATTACCACTCACATTGAAATATAGTGACAGTTTAGTTGATTCTAGGAGAACTAATTTCTATGAAATTATCCCTATGTATATATGAACCACATCCACATATACTTTAAAACTCCCTAATTGATATGTAATTTTTAAGAGTTCCAAAGAATCTCTAATTTATTAAATGATTTAGAAATTAGAAATTGATAATAAATATACATTAAAATTATCCATAGTGTTTTTGATAAATTTCCCCCACCATAATCCTAAATATTACTAAAACAATCCTACAAAATATCCAAACCTAGGTCTGATAAAAACTGTGGCACCCAAGACCAACATTTCTAACTAATGTCCTAACAAACTTTATTCAGACACATGTATCGATAATGAGTGAGATGAAAATATATTTATTTTACCTCATCTCCATAAAAAGAACATTATACATCTTAAAAAACTCAAAATCATAGGAATGGATGGTTTAGTTTCTTTAGGATATACTTTGTAACAAATTTATTTTATTTTCTTGTGGGTGTTTCAACATAATCAAAACATTGTATAATCCTTTATAGAGTAGTTATATGATATACTCATATTCATTCCCAATAGAGTGAAAACATTAGAATGTGGTGATCACAAGCTCTTGGAATTTTTAAAAAATAAATAATATTTCCTTCATTCTTAGATCACAGGCATATAAAAAAACATTAGTAGGGGATAAATATTCTAATAAGAATAATATACAATAATAATAGTTCACTATAAGTCATTAAACTTATACATCTAATCTCAAAAGAGAAAACTAATACCCTAGTACAATAGCATGGAAACATGAGAAAATAAATATGTGTCATGGGGTTTAGTCATATTCATATGACATAAAGATATGTAAAAAGTATTGAGGTTCAATGTCATAAACACAATCATATTAACACTTGACAATGTGATTTAGGTATCAAAATCCTATGACCAATTACATGGCGTTATAAGAATTATTTCATATGACTCATTATAGATTTGATCATCAAAACTCATGGAAAATTAGTGACAGAAGCATCATTTCTATTTTTCCCTCATTAAATATTTTATCATAGCACATGGTCCATTATTTATCCAAATATAAAAACTAAAATCCCAATATTGTCTCCAATATCACATTATATGGTTTTTTTTATTAAATTGAGTATCATAATTCATGGACAATTTATATTTCATGATATGTAAAACCATTACCAATTCACTGGGTGTGATATTTTACCCCATTTATAAATCATACATTCATATTCTTTCCCCTTAAAAACAATCATTGAATATATCATGATGAACCCATAGAAATACAAATGAGTTTCATAATAAATCTACATGGTATTAGAAAAATTAATATCAAGAATTTAAATTTTTGATAAAAATTTAATAACCCAAAATGAGTATTTTAAAATAATATTTTGAGGATGTTTCAATAAAAATGGAATCAAATAAAATAATGAAATTGGATATAAAAGGGAAAATTCTAGTAAACTACTAAAAGTATTTTTAAATAAAACTATTAAATTTAGCATAAGCGGGGAAATTTTGAATGTATTTGAAAATTATTTTTCAAAAAGGTCACATTACAGACTTTGAAAAGAAATAATTTTCAGAATTTTTATTTGGAAAAAAAAATCTAATTAAAAAAATAATGAAAAATGAATAGTGCATTTGAAAAAGTTAGGTGATAACATAATGGAAAATTATAATTTTTTTAAAAAAATATAAAATAAATGAACCATTAAACGACATAATGTTTTTAAAAATGTGACATGGACTCAATTTAGAAAATTTACTATTAATAATAAAATCACTATTATATTCCTTGAAAATGCATAAAAATTTTCAACAAGAAATTTTTAGTGAAAGATACAATATTTTATTTTGATAGGATGGAAAACTCTTTTTTAATATTTGCAAACACCATTATTGAAAATACACATAATAAAAGCAATAAAAACTACATATTGAAAATTTTTAAATTGAATTATTAAGGTTAAATGAAATCAAACATTATTATGTTTTTTGTTAAAAATGATATGATTTCCATGAATAGAAAATATTCACAAGGAGGTGAAATCCACATTATAGATGATATAAATTATTCTTAATAATGATATAATTATTGTGGAAGAAGATAAAAAACTTTAAATATTTTAATTAATAATTATTTCTCCAAAGAGAGGAATGCAATGAACCATGGAATAGAATCGTATACTAAATGTGGAAGATCATATAAGAAATAATTTCAAGAATAATCAATCTAACTCAATGAAGGGTGTTGAGTAAACAAATACCATTACAATTATGGTATAATTTGAATTGATATATATTTATATATGGTACAAGAAATAGAAATTAAAACCCCATGAATTACATGAATTTGTTAAAATAGAACCCATAGGTAGTAATAAAAGAATATCAGATACTTCATGGTTCACAAAAATAATTTTTTCTCATGTAATTATATTTTATACGATTAACCCATCACATATATTCACACCATTTTCTAAAACACTTGTATTTATTTTATAACAAAAATAACTATCTTAATATTTATTTTAGGAACCTAATTCATAACAATAACATTTTTCACAAATTATTTAAAATTATTTTCTATATGAACATTACTATTTTAATAACTATTTAGAATATAAATTGGATTAATCATGATCATTTTGAATATGTTTCTCAATAGTGGTGTTTTTATTCATTCATATCTAATATTTAGTCATTCAATGATAATGAATGGAACCAGAATTGGTGAAATAATTATTTATAACTATCTAATTCACTTTTAATTAAGTTTTATTTACGATAATTATTGATTAAATTAGAAATAATTAGGTTTCCATGTTTTTTCACAAATGACCCTTTGTATCTTAATTAATGAGTGTAATATTTATGTTTCATTTAAAAAAACAAATAATTATTTACTTATTTATATCTTGTATTTACTTTAATTATGTTATCATATCCATACTTTATATTAAACTATATAATTTTTCATGTAGTTGGTTAGATCAACAAAAAAATGAACATACCATAATTAATGGATGATTATGGTTACAAACGTAGATTATTTTAGAATAATATCATTGTTATATATTAATAATAATTATATAATTTACATATATTTAATTTGGTGATGAATATTTTATTATAGTTAATGATATTATAAAGATACAAGATTTAAAATAATATACCTTAAAGAGTTGGTAGTTCACCCAACACACAATTCATGGTTTCAATTTTATAAACTGAAAAGGGGAAAGATGGTTAATGATTATTCTAAAAATATAACATCGTTAAGTATAATGTATGTTCTTAATTTATAATATAATATTAGGTAAATATATTATTGAGAGAATGATATAAATGATACAATATTAGGAAACATTTGGTACTTATACTGAGGACATTGAGTTTACCATAGAGGATTAGTTAGAAATGGAGGAAATAAGAAAAAATATTGGGTCCAAAATCGAAATTATGTGAAGGAGGATTATATGAGGACACAATATGGAACCTATTGGCTGAGAAATAGAAATTTTGGACTGTCTGTGAATGGGTGATATGTAATGACCTAGACTGTTATGAATAAAATTACCATATTTTATTTAATTAAATGTATTATAGATTTAGAACAAACATGAACTAATTTTATTTTATCATTTCAAATTGTATATAAATTAACATTATTTTTCATTGTCATTTTTAATATTTCTGTTGAACAGTGATCACAAGACTAGTACAAATACAGGGTTTTAAAAAATCCATTTGACTTAGAGAATGAATGGGATGACTTCAACTAGTAGTATAGTACCATTTGAGGAAAATATATTAGATATTATGTATGGTATTTTCCCTAGACCAATCTGAAGATGAGATCCAACAAATTAAGAATGAGAGAAACTATTTACAGGAGAAGTTCAAGCTCATCGAGATCATGACCCAAACCATGTTCAACAAATGGCCCCATGAAAACTCCATAATCGTGCTCATTACCTTTATAAAGCATGCTTGTTTATTAAATTATTATATAGCAAGACCATAGAAAAATTATTGAGTAAATTATTTTCTATAGTGTAATGATTATATTTTAATCTTATGATTTTTACATTATAAATGATTTTTTTATATAATAAAGAAAAAATTATATTTTTGGTTAATATTAAAATTCAACTAATGAATTTCGGAATTATTTGATTTTTGAAATTGATAATAGATTAAAGGAATATTATTACTAAATAATATTTATTAGATATATATGACCATATAATTTTTATGATATAAATTGTAATTTTTATTGGGGTTCTAAAATTATTATTGTTAAAATCCATTACTTTTCAATAAATATATGACATTATTTCAAAAAGATAAATTAATATATTTAAAGAAATATTTACCTAAAAGAAATCTGATTTTTTTGGAATTAGAATGTTTAAATTATCCACTGGTGAATTTTTCACAATTCTCAAAGACATGAATTTTCATGTAACAATTAAATATCATATAAATATTATTTATGTTTTATGTCATCATAATGACCCAAATGTGATGTAATATGTATTATAAATGGGATCCATAGACAAATATATGTTTTTAAATTTAATTAATGTGATTTTATGTTTATTTGAATTAATATTTATATCCATTATAATTACTCCATGAATATTAATATATTTTATGATTTTAACATCATTTCTTATGAGTGTGACATAGCCCCACACTAGTGATGGTAATTTTTTTTAATATTTTATGAACTTTTCCTTTTAAAAAAGTATAAAAAACTCCAATATAGAAGAAACCATAGGAAAAAACCATGGCTGGGTTTGTGGTCTAGGATATTTTATTATGTATAGTCCAAAACCTAAACAATGAATAAATCCCCACCCATTCCTATAAAAACCCACCTAGGATTCGATTCATATTCACTCAATCTACTTGGAGAACTTCTGTACAGACCCCTCCAATCATTATTTTCATATTAAGGCACCCCAATATTTAAGGAATCCCCTCCCAAGCCTTTGGAGTCACATGGTGATGTACATAATCTTCCACTCTACTATTTTATTAAGAATTCCTTTTATATTATGCATTTTTATTTCCATTTTATTATGTTAGGATATAATATTTCTTTCAAAAAACATATAATTTGACTTGTAAATGATTCGATCCACTTCCAATTTGGTTTATCCCCCTGATGATCCTTTATGGACACTCGTTACTATTACAAAATTCAATAATGGATCATCACATTCTCTTCTTTATTCACGATTACATATATAATTATTTATTCTATTTACACTTAATAATGTTGGGACATTTATTTAAATATCCCTCATAATTCAAATTTTATTTCAAAATTATTAAAGACCCTTTTAACTCTAATAAACTATTTTTATGAATTTATATTTAACATTGTTATGTTGGTCAAATTTCACCTTGATTTTCCCTAACAAAACAATTATATAGTGAATACCGTACCCATTTATCTATCAATGGTATTAACATTTATTCACATATACATGTCGATATGGGGACTTTAATGTATTAATTCCATATTCAATGATCATTGAATAAATTATTATAATGAATGGATCAATTTTGTTTGATCTATGTGAAATAGTTATGTATGAGTATGAAATGATAATGATATGTGCGCCCAGATAGTGCTCCAATGAATTGGGTATTGTTTAGTACCATGATACCTCATGTTCGGATTGCGGTGTACCCAATTCTTTCATTGAAATTTTTCCACCATGTCATAATGGTAGATTTATCCTTTACATCTGATTATGATTCCATGTTTTCAGTTGTTTCCACATTTCCCATATTAGGATTATCATGCTATATCATGCCTTATTATTCATTATCCATTTTTTCTCCATTGATATTCCTATTTTATAACATGTATTATATTATTTATTTTATTCATTTATAATTCCATTACTAGGATTCATAGATCAACTATTTCTTATTTTTTATACCAGGATATCCCATGCATTTTAAGGTTTTTTGGAATATTATGATCATGTCCAAGAAGTGTTCAACAATGTTTTGTATCCCATGTTATATGTTGTTATTATATGTTACTAGTTCTCAAATACATTGTACTTATCAATCATTTCATATTTAAAATGCCTACATTTATGTAATAAAACAGGTATTAATGTGTAATAAAGAGTGTGGTTGTTATATGATAATATTCCGCTTTTATATGTTTTGAGATTGACGTTTTTGTAAATATTTTATCTTAATGTAAATTAAGTACATTTATCAAATTACTAGAATACAACAAAATAGAAATTAATAGAGTGAAAAAATATTTCAAATAATCCCAATTACAACCACTCTATTAAAAATATTTATTTAACTTTATAGTCCTTTATCCAATATTGTTAAACTGTATCACCTTTTTTGGTTTTTATCAGGGTAATTAGTTTTGACATGAGTAATTGTTTTTTTATGACTTGAAAAAAAATTTCAT
The DNA here is from genome assembly GCA_963277665.1 of Viscum album. Lineage (NCBI taxonomy): Eukaryota > Viridiplantae > Streptophyta > Magnoliopsida > Santalales > Viscaceae > Viscum > Viscum album. The sequence goes on from OY728158.1 coordinate 1,604,815,280, forward strand.
TATAAGTAAACTTGTATTCAATCATTCCAAATATTACATAAATTATATCATATTAAATTTATGTATAGAATATTTATATATATCTATATTATAGCAAGAAACTCATGAAAACATTCACTTAGAAAAATGGTAATACTTTGTTTAAATTTTCTATGTAATACAAAAAATTAAATATTTTTTATATAAATTATATAAAATGTATCATTATAAAATAAAAAATATTTATTGATGATTTAATGAAATCAAAAACGGAATCTTAACAAAATAATATTTAAGTAAAAGAGATGTCCAATAATGGGTTATTTTATTGAAAATAAGTAATTATGTTTATAAAATACTAAAAAATTGCTATGTATATAATTTTATTTAAAAAAGTAAATTTTTCAACATTATATATACATTTGATCATGAAAAATAATTTATATGTTTTTTATTTATACATAAACCTTCATAGAGGTGTAAAAACTATGGTTTTAGTAAAAATTGTTTTTTTAATACACAATTAAAAAAATTTAAAAAAGGAATAAATTATAGTAAGATAATAGTAGTTTTTTCAGTCAAAAAATTATTTCAATTTTATAATATTCTAATAATAATATTCATACATATATATTTTTTTTATTAAAATACATAATATAAAGAAATCGGTTTTTATTGAAAAAATCAATTTTAAAACATTATGAGTTCTAAAAATTAATTCCTATAGATTTTCAATTTAATTAACTTTTTTATATATGTTTATATAGTGATATATTACATATTATCCCAACAATTTTAATGTTTTCATTTAAGTTTATAAATATGTGAAATTGTTATATGAGAAAAAAATCATTTTAAATATTAAATCATATTAATAATATATCCTTTAATTGTAGTTAAATTAAGTTGAGTAACATATATTTATTTACTCTATATTTTAATATTCATAATAGTTTCTTAATAATATTCATATAATATGTCCTGACTCGTTTTAGTTCCTTAATTACTGTTGAAAAAGCTATCAAAACATTGTATAAAGAAAACATTTTATTGAAAATAATGAGGTGTTACAATGGGACATCCTCATGTACCTTTGTGATCATGATCTCATTAAATCATCCAAAATAATAAAGTGTATATCAATTTTTTCAGGGCATGCTTCCATAAGTTTCTTCTTTCTCCTCGATTGAATTTAGTATTGAACTCTTAGAATTATCACACACATTTATATGAGTTCTCAATATTTTTCTCTATATACCATTCTCATTTGATACAATCATAAATTAATAATCACATTAAATAATTCAATGTGTTTATAATCCTCATAACTGAAATGTGGAAACCTCAAGATCATTTATAAACATGATATCCTCCGTAAAAAAATCATTCTAATGATGATTTTAAAATTCAGAGAAATTTTGAAATTTGATTAATAAGACGAGTTAGTTTTAGATCCAATGATCAGAAAATATTTCTTTTTTTGGATTAAAAAATTTTTAAATGATTTTTTTATGTATTAAGAGTTTTGAGTGAATGAAAAATGAAAAAGGGAAACACCAGATGAGGGATCATTGAATGGTGGTATATTCTATAATCATTGACTAATAAAAGGTATGCCACTAACTTGCCTATGGAATGGCTATTGGAATGCCAACCTTTCTAAGTGTACTGATTGGGGGAGAAGTATGATCTAGATAATAACCCTTAATTTGGTAAAAATCACTCATCCCCCCCCTAAGGTTTTTATTTAATTTTCCTCTCTTATCGTTTTTCGTACTACTTCATGGATGACTGGGTCCTTCGAATTTTATCTCCCCCAACATTTTTCCTTCATTATTCTTAATTTATTCTTACATTTATTTTATAGGATTTTGTTTTGTTTATGATTCAAAAAGAGTATGCTAGAGAAAATTGATTTTTACGTGGATTTGGTTATTTTTAGTAGGGGGAATACCAAAACAATGTTTAACTACATCGACTATTTTTTTTTAAAATGTGTGTCTCATTGTTTAATTTTAAATAGTTTTTTCATTAATTTTTTTTGGTTTATAGAATACATTCCACGTGTTATGTATTTTATTAGGAATTATTTTGTGGGAAATACAAGGGTCAAATTTGTTTATTTTATTATGTATTGAATGGGATAAGTATACCATTTAACAATTAGTCAATTATTCTACTATTAAAATAAAATTGATTAACTAATTACAAATTTTATAATTAATTTATATGGGTTTCGTAGCTTCATTTTTGTGATTGGGATGTGGTGTGTGCCTGGATGATCTCAGTTGACCATAAAGGGTATTTAAAAATGATTGGTGTGCATAAGTGGTGAATTTATGTGGGGTAATTAAAATATAATATAACCTTCATGAGTTAGGTGTTCCGGAATATAATTGCTATGTAATAATGTGAATTATTATGATTCATGTGAAACAATGTCACATCCCAAAGTACATTGGTCTACATAATTAATTATGTGAATTATTGAATTAATTATAAATGATAAATTTAAATTAAATACATTGTGAAATAGAGAATCATGTGTTATTTACATGTTTTCCTTGTGAATTATTTGATTTCCTCAGTAGACAATGATTGATGACATGAGTTATTTTGATGTTCACTAATGAATTTGAACCCTTTATGTGTCTGATCATGGTAAACGAGAGCAGGTATCTTGGTTTCTAAATTATTGATAAATATCCCATGTATTTTTCTAGGTATTGTATAGCCTTGTGGACCGATGAGTGTGAGCCAATGGCCCGAAGATATTTAGTGGGTGTGTTGGGGATTTGTTATTGATGATAGATGGTTTAAACATAGAACTTGTTCTGAAGATGTAAGCATGATGGTTCATAAATGATTGAAACGACCATGGGTGTTTCCCATGACATTCACTGTTTAATTTTAATTTTTCATGGACATTATATTAGATTAATTAGAATTCCTTAGAATCTATAATTGGGACTAGAACTTAGGTTATTTTTGATTATTTCAATGAATCCCCTATTGAAACAGATGAGATGTTAGGATGATCGATATATTTATACACTAACAAATTAACATATTTGGGGAAGATTCATACCTCAGCTAGCATATGGTGTTATGGTTTCTACAATAGTTGATACCTAGAGGAGGTAACAAGGATCCAACATCAAGTCATGTATGAACATATATATAAGAATTCCAGATGTGTCTTGGATTCCTCATTTACTGGGAGACCATTATGAATGTATATTTTCTATGATTAGAATGGAGATAATTTTAGACCATTGAGAATTCCCATGATTCCAAGTATTTGAATTGTAGTATGAGGTTTCTAGTTTATATTATTTACTCAAAAATGATGTTGGACATCATAAAGTATATTATTGTATCCCCTTAATTGATTCCTAAGATACCCCTCAGGAATAAAAGGTTTCACCAAGGCTGGTTTTACTGAGGATTTGTGTGACATTTTATACCCAAGTTATTGACTATGGAATATAGGGAGTGTATTTTCTTTGATTTCTTAGTTCACCTAGGAATTAGCATTTACTATAAATATAGGTATTTTAGGGCTTCAACTTATTATGAATTAGAAACCAACATAAAACTGAGAATGCCTAGGAACTACCTCAGGGTTCTAATAAAGGGATCAAATATGTGGGATACCTAGTTAATCTTCCTAAGACCCTAGTAATAATGATACAAAAGTGGGAATTGGATGTCCAATTTTTGAACAAAGGATCCACAAACAAGATGGTCATTATCAGAGTTGAACCACCACTCGGAGAAGATAATATGTTCGATTAATTTAATGGACCTGATTATTGATTATGGTTTTGATATTTCACTTGGTAATTTGAGAATACCTTTGGTAGTTGAGATATGGGTTTTCACTATCCTCTTGACATGAATAAATACATTGTGGAATCGAGTAGAAATATGTATTTTGGTTAATTTTATTTTTTTATTTCAAAATGTGGATTGATTGTATTCATAATCCCACATGAATATATCACTATATCGTTTTTAGTACGGTGAAATGTTGGTGTTTTAATAGTAGGTTATCTACTCTTACACTAATAATATCACTATTTATCTAGTGTACATGATTAGAAAATCACTTAGTTGAAGAAATAGGTTTTTATATGAAATGTTATTATATTTTCAAGTAACGGTAAATGGATTGGTACATGGATATCATAATGGAAAATGGATCTGAGACATAGTAAAACCTCATTTTTTTAATTTCATTTTTTAGTTTGTAGTTTGGTATAATTTTTTGGTTAGGAGGGGGATTCGTCTTTGATTCTCTTTGTTGTATTATTTTATTTTTTATAGAATTTTCATTTTATTAATATATTCAATGTACTATGATTATAATGAAAATTTGTGATTTTTATTATCATTTTATGCTCTAATATATGGGGTATAGTCTTCCCATGGTATTCATATTGAACCCTACTAGAATTTGGAATCCAATGTTTTATAGGGAGGCATACCTAGGTTCATATTGCATTTTTGTTTGGATATTTAATGGAGTGAACCATGTTTATAAATTATAAAGTGTATTTAGAGAATATTTTATTTGTCTTATTATCATTTTAGATAATATCTAAGAGAATTAGTATTTTGTTGGATCATGTGATGGATATCATGATGGTGCTTCATGAACACCCATTCATCTTGAAATTTTAGGTTTACAAGGATGTGATTTATGTTTTTATATGATATGGTAATGTTGTATATGATTTTCAATTCATGTGATTTACATGATCTGAAGGATTTATAATTTCTAATGTGTTACTCTTTCTAGGACATTTGGTAAGAATCCAGTTATTGGATTTGGATCTCTTTCTATAGAGGCATGAGGTATCTTATTCATTAACATTAGAAACGTAGGATATTTAGGACACATATGCCTTCTTGTGTGTGTTTTGTATCATTGATGAGGTGCTTAATTTTTTCCAAGAATCATTAATTGATCATACAAAATTTTACTATATAAGTACATAGTGGAATTATACTCATTTGGGTTGACATGTAAATTAACTCTTTAATGTAAGACATGTTGATCTTTTGTGGGATGCATATAGATAATAAAAATGCAGTACCTCAGTGTAGGGGTCCTCGAGTGACCTTAGTTGGCCAGTATGACATTAGGGTCCTTAGTTTGAAACCCAATGTGGGTTACAATTTCATGGGAATTTAAATTTAAAGTGTGAGTAAAGTATTATGTGGTGGTTTCTTATATAGTCCAAATTTGATTTTTTTAGTTGAGAAAATAACTATAGTTTTATTTGGAACATTTCTTCAATGATGATGAAATTATGTATTTATGACCCAAGTGTAGATCAGATTCCCTATTGAATTATCATTTATGTGGGTGCTTGGTTAGATTCATTTCCCGGATAGGCAGCTGGGTTGGCATGTGTCGCATATTGTTTATGTGGCATACTTGAGTGTGTGGTTGGGAACATTGGGGGTTGTAGCTTTTTTAACATGTGAATAATTATTTTACCCAATATAATTTATGTTTGTGTATGTATTCACCATTGGTCATGGTAGGAAGACATAATGATCCATCAGTCTTTAAATCATTCCATAGTGAGTTGGGGACATGTGCGATCATGGATAAACCATTTAAGTAGTTACCCAATTCTTTTGAGTTCTTGAGAAGTTTAAGAAAGGTTGTGTTCTTTTATTCAAGACAGATTCATAGAAGGTGCATGACAAATTTTGGAATAGGCATGATCGTGCCTTTAGTAAATGAGAATGTAAAAATGGTAATTGATATCAAAGCTGGTTATAAATGATAGGACCACAAATGTGAATAAATTTATTTTATTTGGACTAACTCTAGTGGCATGCTGAAAATATAGGTAGAAGTTCATAGTTTTTAAAACGTTATTGGAGGGTGGATGTTTTTCAATTAATAATGATATAAGAAATTTTCATAATTTTGAAGAGTAATAAGGGAGATCAAGTTAGTTAAATGGGTAATTCCATGTTACATGTTGGATTGTTACAATAAATATGCAAATTATTTATGATATGTGGCTCAAACAATCATGACTCGTGTTTCATTATTTATGAGATATTAGAGATTATACCTGTCTATTTTAAATGATATTTTTTAACACATGTTGTTACCTGTGGTAACTGTTAACTTTAAATATCAATGATAGTTGGGTGGTAGAAAAGGGATTATGGAAATTGATAAAATGCTTGAGGTAAGATAAGAAAGTTGTTTTAGATAGGATGAATAGGAACCTATGTGGTATAGGGGATGCATGAAATTAATCGGCTTAAATAGGGAGTTCTTCAAGTGTTTGAGCCATGACATTGAATTCTAGTTGGATTATGTTAGTGTATTCCTGTGTAAATGACCATGGATATATAAGAGAAACATGATTGTCATTATGGTCGAACCTAGTAAGGATTGTATTTGATGTGTAGTTTAGTTACATCCTCATTGATTGGAGCGAAATTTTAAATAATTTTTAAGGTTGGAAAAAAATATGTATTTAATTTTGTTGGGTTATGTGAATTTGTTCCATCGACTGTGAATATGATATTAGTTGCATTTTTGGAATGGCACTCAAGTACAAGGGTGATTGACCACGTTAAAACATTTTGATTTCTGACATATAAGCTATAGAATTTGGGTATTATATTTTGATCAAATTATTTAGTGAGAAGGAAGCTCTTATGGTTTGTAATAATGAGGTTATCAATAAGAAATATGATCCCATGTTGGTGGGGTTGTTTTATTATGATGACATAGATTGTTATATGAATGCTCAGAAATTTTAAAGATCAACGATCATGGAGACGGAATTCCTCTTGATTCCTAACGGAATTCAAAATTAACTTTTTTTTTGTGATTCCATCTAGTATATGAGAATTGAAATTTTGTTCAATGATGAAATTTAATTTTTTGTTTTTTATTCAGATCGATATCATGCCAGTTCTTGTGGATGTAAGGTAATGAAGATATCATTCAATTGAGGATTTGAATGTGGAATCTCTGTAAATATTTTTTTATAGAATTTTTGTATGTATTTGGATATTATAATGGTGGTTGTAGGATTTAAGGATCCATTATCAGTTAAATGGATAACACCTCAACAGTGATGACTAATTATTTTGGGATAATTGGCCATTAGATGTCTAACCCGAGATATTTCATGTAATTGGATGTGGTGAGCCTGAAAATAAATGATATGCATAATTTTAGATATTATTCTTGGGGTTTATATGTTTGTTAATATTTTTGAAAAAAAATATCTTGTTTATAGTGTGAACAGATGGTGGCCACCCATCTGGCATGAATTTTTATTTTAAAATTATTATTTTCACATGTTCTTAAAAAATGATATTCTGTATGTTAATGTGTGGAATTTTGGGAACCAAGATGAGTTTTTTGGTGTAAATATAATAGAATATTTTGATATGAATTTATATTGAACATTTATGAGGAAAATAATTTTTTGGGGATACGCATATGCCCAATGATCATTTAGATAATGACATATTTTGTTCGCACAAATCTTTAAGGAACTAATTATTTCCCTTGGGAATTAATTACACACATTACTCTTTATTTTATATATCAGTCCACAATTCTGGTACATCTTAAGAGGGTATATATTTTTCCTAATATCTTCTACAACTATAGTACTGCAAACCATCTCAATGGGTTCCTCCTTGAGGTTAGGATGTCATAATAACAACCAGTATGGTGTTCCTCATGTGATGGGTTATCTAATCTTCTAAAAAACATGAATAATGAGATTAGATATTGTATTTATAATTGACCTACCATCTGTATACTAGAGAATCTAATGGATGATATCGAAAGATAGAGGAGTTTCATCGAGGTTTATTGGATGATAAATATTTTTTTTCTAGAGTTAAAACATTAATAACTAAAAAAATATTATAAATTTGAAGTGTTAGTTGTCCCATGTCATCAAAATTTTGGATTAGGTTGGGGGAAATAAGAAAATTCTTAATTGAAATTAGTGTTAAAGAAATTATTGTATCATGAAAGATCAATTTGAATCTCATGTACAGATAATTCATAAAATAATTCAATGTGGTTGGGAACCTTCTGGTGTAGTGATTCATAGATTTATTTATGGGTTTGGTCGTATGTGATCCAATGTGACTAGGTAGGTTGTAATTTTGAGCTGCATACCCAATCTAGGGATGTTTGGGGAGAAAATCTCCATTTGTTCTCTTTTATATGTTGATTAGATCAAAGAAAATTCCTTACACTGAACCTAGAATGTGATCCTAGTCAAAATGGGTTCCCCTGAATATTCTATGTCTCCAATAGGGACTTTATTAGGGGGGAGTTTGTTGAATTATTTCAACATTTTTCAAATGGGGGTTTGGAACTAGTGTTTTTTTGTACCTAAAATGTTATTTTCTTTCGAAAATTCATGGAACATTCTTCTCCTAACAAGTACAAGACCGTTTTACATTTTAATATTTATTACAAACTCATATCATTTATGGGGAAAATTGTCTTGGTATGATTATTACAAGGATCATAACAAAGGAACACCATTTCTTATTACATGGGTGGTGTATTGAAGTGGTGATTATAATTTATAAATATATGAATTCTGAAATTTTTATGGGACTATTGTATCAAACATCATTCATAAAGTGGACATGAAAAATCTTATGATCAACTAGAGTAGATCATTATAATAAATATCATGATACATATTGGCTTCACATAACAGTATGATGACTTATTTTTTATATTATAAAGATATTTGTAATTTTATATTTCCATCATGGGTAATGTGTATGGTGTCTTCAAAACAATTTGATGTCTCAGGAAAGGCAACCTAATATCACCCAACTATTTTTTTTGCTGAGGATGAAGTTTCTAGGAACATTAATCATGGATTGGAGGAGGGTATTATCTTACATTTAAGAGATAATTATTATAATGGAAATATTTCCTATAGTTTTTCTTTCTTTTGATAATATATTTTTTAAATGGAATCAAATGGTCTATTATTGGTTTCAACCAAATTATGTGGTCTTAGAGAAATTGGAATGGGGGTTTGGTAAATAATGGAAAAGGTAGTGTTCTCCTTTCTAAACAAATCTTCTTGAAGGATAAAATCATCAAATATATGATTTGAATATAAAATCTCCACATCCCTATAGATTGACTTGGTTCCCCCATATATACTAGTATGATAAAAAAGGCCTTTTTTATATCTTTAACATAATACTAGGGTGTATAATTATTTGGATGAGTCATTTTCTATAATTTAGAAGGATGAAAATAATAGTAAATAGATTCCTCATATCTATCATAATTCAATTCTATTAAATAATCTCAGGTCCCAAGGGAACTATAGAAAGATAGATCAAATAATAATAGAATTCATCAGGGATTTGAATCTAAGAGGGAGATGTCATTGGGAAGCATGAAAGTGGTTAGTGAGACTAAACAACCATATGGGGGATCAATTAATGTAGTTTCAAAGGAACCATGCAGTCACACATCGTAATCTCACATGGTATATTATCAAAAGGTGTTCCTACATGGAAATATTCATTAGTAACAGATATAGAGATGTATAGATAGAATGGTTAGAATAAAATAAGGATGTATAAATAAAAAAAATATGTATGACGGATAAGTTTGATATTTTAAAGGATAAGGTGAGATGAGTGGTGTGATGTGGCGAACAAAATTTTTGGAGGCATCATTGGGATATTTCTAGGACCCTATTCCTCACAAGGATTCATTTTTAGGACATTTCTTTTAGATAAGTGATCATTTTTTCCAAGTTCATACCCACCACTATAAAAGGGGTTTAGAAATACTTGTGTGAACCCATTTATCTTGTAAATGAACTGAATTGGTGTTCTTTTTTTGAAATTTCTTCTGATCATATTACAACAAAGATTTTTTAGAATGGTTACATGAAATTTAGGATGAAAAAGGTTTGGTACATAAGGTCTGGTTCAAATAAAATATAGTAATAATGAAATTTCTAGTTTAGAATTTGAGGATCCATGGTATTCAAATGAATGATAATTTTCAAAATAAGTGTGTTTTGGTGGATTCATACTCAAAGTGCTACATGTATCCCACCATGGAAATAGATTAAAACATATTTTATAATATAGATTGGTCTCATTATTTATGTTGTTTGTTTTGCATGGGGATATTTTTTGAATGAGATTCCATTCTATAGTTCGTATTGTCTTGCTTCTAGTGAATTTTATAAACTGGTGTTGAAGTGAAAATTCATTCAATGATATTTTAAGATGTATTCCAAGTTATCTATGGTATAGTTAATTATATGAGGAGAGATATACATACATCCTCTTTTGTCATGTATCTTTGAGGGATGTATATTATGGTAGATCATGGTTATCTTATTCAAGGTGGGGGTTGTGAATTATTTCCATTGAGGGTGATTCTTATAATGTATTTATATCGATAATTTATAAGAATTCATCTACTTTAGAGGATGTGGTTTATCATGATTCCTCTAAGATATGGTCTTATGTTTAAAATCAATTGTTCTTCTGATTAGGTCATTGTGTGAGGGGGTGGTTTGATGAAGGATGTCTAGGGATTAATTATTCTTAGATCAGATAACTTTTATAGTATATGAAATTTAAATGGTGCAGAAGCAATATAAATTCAAACCATTCCACGGAATCATGCATATCTTATAAAAAAATATAGAATGATCAATTACCAATGAATCATGTTGGGTCACATGCTGAGAGAAGTGAATTTTTTATTGCATTCCTTTTCCATCCATGTAGGATCTAGTGAAATAATTTTCACATATTATTGTATTGTATCTCTCGCACTTGATTCTAATAATATCAATTTTCATAAAAACCCCATCCATCACCAAATATCCCCCCTTGACCCCCGAATATATTTTTCAAAATTATAAATATTTTATGTTTCCATGAGAAATAATTTATATGAGTGATGTATTGGGTATTGGAAGCCTAATTGAATTATATTAGAGGATGAATTATAAGGGAATTTAAAATCCATGAATGGAACACAGCTGTCTGAATCGTAATTTTGATACCCATGAATGAAATCAGTGGCAATATAATTATATTTTTGACTTCTCAAGGATGATATGTTTTTTAGTGGGGAGATTATAAAATATTGTTTGTACAAGAAAGTTTCATAATTCCTAGGAATATTATATTTTTAATTAGTTGATGGGTATGATATTGATATGTGGTTTAGAAAAAAATTTGTTGTTTGAACACCTCAAGAGTATTTCCTTCACTAATTATATGGATCTAATAGTGAATATATGTCATGGGAAAACATTTGAGGTGGACTGAGTGGTGATGAATAAAGTCTATAGCCACTAACAAGTATTTGTGTTAACCATTGATCTAGAAGTCAAACTAGGAACAACTTCAATTTGGTGGTTCTGAATGGGTAATAAATGACTCATACCCCACTTGGCGGTTTCTAGGGCGTATCCCAACTTGTCCCATTTTAATCTCTCACATAGTATGGAATATTTTAACCCATTTATGTCCCCTTAAATCCTGATCATAAACTATATTTTGGAGGAAATTCATGGTGTATTAGGGTATCTGTTCATCTATTTTGGTCTCTTCCTTCTCATTTATTTGTTAATAATTTTGTATTATAGATTAAGGTTATTAATGTTTATTAAACTGGATCATAGTGTAATTGGTTTATTATCATGGGGTTTTAGTTCTACCTAGAATGTGGACATCCAGAAATTATTTCTTAGAGTTTTTTTATCATTGATTCAAAAAAGAAAAATATCACCATTTAATTGGGATTTGATTATAATTAATGTTGAATTATTATGGATTTCATGTCATGTTCTATATATTTTTCTTATAATGATTTTGTGGGATAATGAGGTTCATTATTGAGAATTTGGTTATAATTATAGCCTGATAATGCTACCATTGATCTTTTGGTTGATTATTACACATAATAATTAAATTTATTAACTAATAAAAAATAGTATAACAAAATTATGTGGGTTTCATTGGTTGAGTTAGGTACATGGGATTCAATGTGATTTTTGATTATCTTGGTTGATTATATATTATCATGGGTGAACCATATAAATAATTATAAGAGAAATTTTGTGGTGGAATTAAAATATAATGGCTTCACCTTACTGTATGGTTTCATTATACTAGACATATTAATGAATGTGTGTTATTATGATTCATGTGATACATCATCCTACCCCATAGAGTGTTGGCTCCCTTATTTTATTATTCAAACCATTAAATTTATTTCAAATGTTAAATTTAATTGAAATTCCTTTTTACAACGTGAATGGGGTGCCTATACTAGATTAAGATCATTTTTTCATCATATACCAATGTACAATGTCATAAGTTGTTTTTATGTTCCATGTTACATTCTAACCCATACTAAATTTGACCGATATAAGAGACAAATTTTGGATTGGATTTATACTCTATTAGAAGGAACCCAATTGCGGTCCATAACATTTTCATACCTTATGGTCTCCAATGGTTTCCCTAGTTTCTAGCCAATACAAAGTGGTTGTATTATGGTCTAGAGAGTGATGTTATTCTGTGTCACCTTAGAACCTGTACTAAATGTGTATGCGTAATGGGGATGAGATGATGGAGAAGGGTGTGGGAGTATAAACAAGATGTACTGTATAATATTTTATTTATTCATGGATATGAGATGAGTTTTCCGTGGATACATGGAAATTAGTTTTTGGGTCGAAAACTTGTGTGATTACATGGGATTCCCATGAATAACATGTTTACCTTCATGACACAATAAAATGATTAGTATGTTTTAAATATTTTCCCATGATATTTTTGGGATTGATTAATAGGTCAACTACAAGACCATTTTTTAGATTTTGTGATAGTGGATTAATAGAGGTGTTACAAAGGATCAAACATCAGATGATGTGTGACCATGTATACATGAATTCCTTGGATGGAAGGGATTCCCAAAATATTTTGATAAAATTGTGAATTCCTAACACTTTAGATTCAAATAGAGATACCATTAGATCGTTATGAATTCATGAGATATCAAGGATTCAAATGGTTGTATTACATGTTAGGTGCACATACATCCTATACTAAGGATATTTGAAATCTAGAGAAGGCTGTTGGATCACCATGATGGATTCATATGATGCACCCTATTAATTGGTGGATGTAGTAGGGATGGTTCAAATAATTTTTTGTATGGTATTAGATTCTAGGGAGATTGATTATGAGAATGAGGGATGTTATTTTCATTAATTGTATGAGGAACCCTAAAATTAATTTCATCAGGACATATTGAATTTTTAGGGCCTCTCCCATATATAAATTATATTAATACCAAATAGTAATAATTCACAGGTAATACAGCAGGGTTGATCATGAGTGCTTGTGGATACGTCATGATTGGTGACTCCCAAGGCTCTACTTCTTAGTATGATGAAGGTATTGGTATTAGATCCCTATTGATTGAACATTGGCTCCACTAAGGTGATACTTATGCTAAAAAATCCATACTATTATCCATTATTGTTATGTTCAATCGAGGTCTTGGACATGAGGATCAATGATAGTTTTGTTATTGGACCTGTAATATATATATTTCCTTTGTGAGTTTCAGATACGGGTTTCAATAGTCCTTATATTTTTCTTATAGAAATTCTAATATCATGATATTTTTTAATTGAGGTTTGTTTTATTTAATTTCCTTAACATTTTATTTGATTTTAATGATCTTGTTACATACATATATCACTAAATTTCTTGTGTAGTATGAGACTGCATTATGGGTCCACATATATATTATATACTCTCACCCTACCCGGGAAATAATTTCACTAGGGAAATCTAGCACAGTCTCCCTTGGTTTTAGGTGTAGGTTTTTTTAGGTATGGTATTAGATATTTGAGATTGAGATACTCAATTGGATGTTATATATCAGGATATGGTATTACTCAGATAAACATTATATCAACATGTACAATATTAATATTTATAGTTTTATGTTTTGTATATGTTACTAGTCTGATGGGTGTTCTATATTGTAATGTTTTTTATCATGAAATTTATTATATAATATTCTACGAAATCATTTATTCAATGTAATATGAGGTTCATGATGTTTTTTAATGTTGGGATCACTTATTATATACATTTTTTATAATAAATAGTAGTAATTTTGATGATTTGATTGTTTATCCATTCCCGTACACCGAAGAATTTCCTTAATTTTCTAGGATGATATATGTTATGGGAGTGGAGAATAAAGAGTGTATATTATCATGAAATACGCTTAAATGATGTATAATTTAAAAAATATGGAATATCAAAGAGATCTTCTTAGGTATAATACAAAATAATCGATGAAAAATTACGCTATTTGGGTAAAAACATAAAATTATTATGTAATTAGAATATGTTTTCACCATTCTATGTCATTAAATAAATGAATGTTATGAATATGTTAAATAAAAATGGAATTAAGAAAACATGATTATGTGAACAATACTTATATGTGACACCATGAAACATCTGAAGAGGACCTAGAAATTTTGATTGTTAAAAATTTATTACACATGGGGAAACATATACATGTTGTGTTAATATAACACAATGTATAAAGGTTGTGAAATCCCTAAAACATATATATTAAACATATTTTTTAGTTTGGACTAGGTTTTTGACCCATTACCCACTTTTGAACTACTTATGTCTTGACCAAAATGTCATTGATTGTAGTATGATCCAATATCGAATCTATAAATAGAGGACCACAATGTTGTTATCAGGGGGGTTTGGAGAGAAAATCATTGTGTGATAAGTTTTATTGTATAAGGTCATCAACAGTTTCATCTCTATTATTCATTATGATATCATTTATTTTTTATTTTTTACATATTATCTCATAAATATGATAATGGGGTAAAATAACCTTGTTCTAGGGAAATAAAACTAGAAGGGGAGGTTGGGTTAGATTTATTCATTTTTCTTTATTCATGAATTTAGATTTGTGATTTTTATGAATCAAATTATGAATCCCATTTATTTATTTATCGTTTATTTTATCTATTGGTATTTGAATATTAAAGGAACATTATAAATTATGAAACCGTTTACCCAAAATTATGGAAACAACATTTCCACATTAATGGTGACCGTGTCTAAAAATGGTATTGATATAAACTAGATTTTGAGAAAAAAAACATTTTGGACAAATAGAAATATGGGATTTCTGCATCAATGAGGGGATACCACGATTATTGGATCTCTATTCATAACACTAAAATCCATCTTTGATTATATTTTTTTTATTAAATCAAATTTCACATAAAACCAAAATATATAACACCCCCACATTCAAATCTAGATTTTAGACCAACCAATATACTTATATTTAGATTATTTCCTTCTAAAAATATGTAAAAACCATCCATTATTCACTACTTTCATCTACTAAAATAGTTCGGAAACCTATTTAAACAAATTTATTATCTCTATTAATTCAACCTCAAGGAGAAACAATACTATATTTTAATGTATGATAGTTTTAGAAATTTTTTAAATTAGTATTTTTATTGGAAATATCGGGAAATAACAATGCGATATTGACTTTTCAAAACAGGATGTCTTTCTAATAATGCTTAGAAGTTAGTTTTTCATATTTTAATTGTGTTTTTTAATTTTTTTCTACATTAAAATTCTTGTTTTATTTTGGGTATTTTGACCTTCATTTTTGAGACTTAATTCATTTATGAACATAAATAACACTAAAAATAGAAAGGATATCATTAAGTCAACACTCCATTCTGAACCAAACATAGTGAAAAATGTCACTACAAACCATGATAGTCAGTATGAAAAATCAAGCTAATAGCAGAGTTTTTCAATGACATATACTGTTACATTCAATCATCGACTATGAGGTTCCATAAAATATATTATTGATACCAAATATCCTAGAACCACCTATTTAATAAAAAAATAAAGATCAAGACAACAATAATTTTTGTGATATCAAATAGAATACAATTTACTGAAACATTGCATGAACATCCAAAGTAACATTTAAGAAGCTTCTTTAGGCTCCGTGAGAAATTTCACTTCTATAATATTTTAATTAATTTAATAAGAATCCACCTTTTCAAATTTTCATTACATGAGAAAGATTGATATTTGATCAAAATACTGCCTACACAATCCATCACAATATGGGACGATATGGAGAGAAAATTTTAGTCACTTAATTCCATATTATATGTCAATGGATATAAAGGTATTCATTATAATATTATTCTAATTAGAGAAATAATGACTATAATGTGTATGGGAGTATAATAAACATATGAATAATAAACCCCCCCATCATGCTGTAGTGATATAGATTCTAATAAACAATTTTTATATGGATTTTTTGGAGGTAAAATGGTTAAATCTGGATTCTATAGCCATATTATCATTTCTGAAGAAGTTTATTGAGGATAAAAATAACTTTTTAGGGGAAATTTAGAATAATAGGTTCCATCGAATAGGAGAAGGGAAATAATGACAATGCATTCTTGTAATCATCAACAATAATTGGATGGCGTCATAGATTGAATCACTGACCAAGAAGTTTGACAAGATTATGGGATTGCAGTAAACCCCCATGGTACTTTTATTGAAGATGCAAGTTATAATAATTATCATCATGGAAATCAATTTTGGGGGTGGAACCCTAAAAAAACAAAGATAGGGATATAAAAACTGTTACAAGGGTACCAATAATGTAACATTCCTGACTCGAAATCCACTAACTGGTACCCCAATTCGGGTTTCCACATGACCTCAAATGCACCTCCCAGTACACCAGATGTTGCTGACAAGCAATGAGGGTCTAATAGATCACATTGGGAGACAATATATTGTATACCAGAGTATTCCTAAACAGATAACATGTTAAATAAGGGAAACAACAAACAAAAATGTAGAAACATTCATTACTAACTATTTTCCTAAAGGGGTATAATCCATAGACGAATAATAAATCTATCATTCAATGTAACCAGTTTCAAATGTGAAGGAATAAAAAAATATATGAAAATAGATGATTCCCAAAATGGGTCATGATTCTATGTGTGGTTCCTCATCCATGCACATTCCTTGCCCAACTCAACTCCCTAGCATTGGGACTTTTCCCTTGTCCTGACATGCAACCTTGAAATATGCTCAGGTTCCTAATAGAGTCCTTAATAGGGTTTGAGTACAAATTAGTAGGCCAGTACCAACAATGTCTACAAAATATTCAATCTAGAGAGATAATTACTTCATTTAATAAATAAATTAAAATGTAAACAATAGACAAGTCTGTTCTGTTTCTTAACAATTTTTTTATTAGCTCATTTAGCACATCTTTCAGGGATTAATAATTTAAATCGGTAAAACAACGGCCCAATGAAATCGATTACCAAACATAATAAATAAATTATGTTATTTATCATACTAGGGAAATACATTTCACAATAATTTACAGCATACTTACCGTGGTGAATCATTCCTAATAGTTTCATCCAATGCAACCATTAGGGACTAGAATTTTATTTTGAAACACCAACACATGCATTAAAACAGTGGGTCAAAGCATCAGTCCAACCCAAACCATTGGTGATGCCTCATTCCTTTATCACACACCATTATTCTATGTGCACATTCTTATTCCTCTATTTCCACAAATACAATATCATAAACGACACAAAATTAACCCACATAACTTTTATAATTTTCATTTCATTCAACTCATGAATTATTATCAAGCCTAAACCCATTCATTCCTGTACTAAATATATGTGATTTTAATTTTTAACCGATTAACACAAATATAAAATTAGGGGGTAATTCATAAGACATCAGCACAACAACTTTAATTGATCCAAACAAGTTTGTAAAATTCTAGCTAATTCGTTATAACAATATCATTGTATAGGTAAAAATTCCCATTTACAAAACACCTAAGAATCCATCATGTTCAGCTCGAGATCTACATTATCTCAAATAAATTTCATAAGAAATATTTTCAATTTCCATGTTTCTATAATAATAGTGCACCGCATGGGTGGCCCTAGAACTGGTAAAATAAACATCAACGCATGCCACATAGATCAAGAGAGGTTAAATTTAATATTTAGATAACCAATATATAAAATATCTCTAATGTTATAAAAAACACCACAGGAGAAAATCAATAGAACAACCATGCATGAAGAGATAACCCAAAATGGGATTGTGGGATATAAATTTTAGACCACCTACCTCAAATCCAAAGATGAATTAACTCTTAACATTACAATTATATAAAGATTAAAGAATGAATTGAATCCAAAACCTAGTTCTTTGGATGATGAATTATGTAACCACAAGACCTAATTCTGAAAATATAACCTTATGGAGTCATAGACATAACCGGAGCTTCGATCCTCAAGAAAGGACAATCCAAATGGCCTTCAATCAACCACGATCCACCCATGGGAAGGTTTTTGTGCATGATTTCATCACTAGGGATATAGGTGGAAAAAATTTAGTCAAACTTGAGAGAGAATCATAAAATACCATAGGGGATTTGAGTAAGTTAACACTATTTAATGGGGCATGTTGTTTGGAAGCAAGGATTGGAAAACCATGTGCAAAATAGGCACATTCCTCTGACCATGAGGGGTTATGTCACACGGTTTCTTGGGGATGCCATCATAGTTTGAGAAACAGTTTCCCAACCATGAGGAATTCCTCTATACAAGGTTTCATAGTTTTCCTCTCCCCCTTATAATATTTTTCATAACCGTGTACCCCCCTCCTAGCTAAAGTGTGTTTGATTCATGATAATCCCTATTACTGGGATAACCATGGAACATGCACTGGGTGACCAAAATCATTTGTATTTACTTTCATGATGTGTTGGAAAACCCTTGAAACACCTCATAAATTAGATGAACATTTCATTAACCAACACTTAGTAACATAAAAAACAATTTCCCAAGGACATACATCCAAAAATTCTCGATATCTTACAATATCCCCAACTTATGAAAACTCTTCCTTGAGCTACACATCCATGTATTGCTGAGATTCTACTGAAAAGAGACTGAAAAACTAGGCCTTCACATTACACTCCGTGTCCCATGTGTCATCCTCAATATTAACATGCTACCACAAAATTCAACCAAAAGGAATAGTCTTTCCCCACAATATTTTTCTATCTACAGTCAATAATAAAATCTAGATGCTTCTTAAAGGACACATCACCCTCAAGATCAACATCCTCAATAGTAAACACTTGGGATGGTTCACTGTAATACTACCAAATCTATGACTCATGAACAATATCATGCATACCACAATATGTTTTTAGATGACACAAATGGTATGGCCCCGATTCTATCCACTCAATGATCATAAACGACCCATGAACCTGGCAGTCAACATAATCTACATCCAAATATGATGGTGACCCAACCAATCCAACACTTGAAGAAACACACGATCACCCACCACAAACATTGGTGGACTATGATGTTGATCTGTATATTACTTCCACCTACTCTGATCCATTTCCATATGCTTCTGAATCAACCAAACATGTTCTGACGTCTACAATAAGAGACTCAGCCCCATAATATGTCACTCCCTATATTATCAAAAGAACAATATAGATATACATATTCTATTTTTGAGAACATCAAATAGTTCCATCTGAATAATATCTTAATAACTATTTTTGTATGAAAACTCAACAAATTCCAAATTCATTTTTTGTATGAAACCAAAATCTAGGACACAAGCCCCCATAATGTTCTCTTATATCTGAATGGAATTCTCTAACTACCCATCTACCCACAGGTATAATACCATACTCAGAAACACCTATGTTCCAAGTTCTTTCAATTCTCCTAGCCTGATGTGCGATGTGATAGAACAATCATGATTTTAAAATATAGACTTTGGAACCACCTGAAATATCACTACCACTAAAACATACAACTCACATAACTAATATAAAGATAAAGTATCTCTAATTATAAAATAATGTTCCACCATAGTCAACCAAACCAACGCTACCCAAATAAAATCATTATTACAAGGAGTCATTGAGAGACCCACCCTGAAATCCTTCATCATGTCATCCCATTTCCAATTAAAATTGTATAGAGCCTACATCAATGACTCCCCTAATGGTGCTTAGCCTTCACCTTTTGACTAGTATGGTATCATTCCAGGTAACTTTCAAACTCTTTCTTGATCCCCATCCACCAATACTTACTAAAAAGACCATCATACAATTTTATCAACATTAGATGGACATACTACATTGATTCATGGAATGCATGCATTAACTCTCTTCTTATACATGGCAGCACAAAAACACTTCAGAAAACAGAAATGATCCCATCTTCATCAATGGAACAACAAGGAGGTGACAACACATCTTTAAGTCATTTCCTTAAATCCAAACATTATAAACCATTGTACTACTTATCCATGGCGTGGATCATAAGTGAGGACTCATCTTCTAAGGATTCTAGGGTCATATTCCTTTTTTCCTTGCTACACATCATGTGGATATCATTGAATACTGCCATCATCCTACTCTCTGAACAAGATTCCTAAACCATCTTTTTTTTGAGTATTCTAACCCAAAGAATCCAAACAGTATTTCCAATTCCCATTATGTAGTCCAACTCAATGTCAAAGGATTGGATGTATTCAACCAATATTTTTTTCTAATGATATAGGTCATGTAGAGTGAAAATGTACTTATTTCTATTATGATCATTACACACCATAAACCATTATGTAAGAAAGTATTGCCTCTAACACATCAATGTGTACAACACTATAGCTAACTCAAGGGCATGGGTAGGGTAGTTTCTTTTGTGAGACCTCAATAGTTGCGTACCATAAAAAACCACTCGATCATACTACATCAATAACTCCCCAATAACAAATTTAGATTAATAAAAAAACAAGGTATACCCTTTTCTTAGATCGGGTAATATCAGAGTCAGTGTGTTAGTCAATCAATTCTTTAACTCTAAGAAGGAATTCTAAAATGTAATAGACCACTCAAACATGATGTCCTTCTCGGTAAATCTCTATTGTGGTGCATTTAAATGTGAAAATTATTTGATGAACATTAAATTATATCCCACAAATCCTAGATACCATTGAAAAAACAAAATATTATTAGAGTTATACCAATACACAACCGCTAGCACATTCTATGGGTTCACTAGAATACCATCATCAAAGATAATGTGACCCATGAAATTCACCTCATCGATCCAATAATGACATATGGATAGCATGGAGTGTATCATATTCTATATCAGTGTACATAGGAAGATGTCAATATGTTTGGAATGATCATCCAAAGAGATAGATTACACAAATATGTAATCAAAAAATACATAGAAGAACTACTCTGGGTATGGGTGAATGATTCGTCTCATTAGAGCCATGAACACTATTAGCACATAAGTCAACCTGAACTACATAACAAAAAATTCATACAACCCTTCCCTAATCTTGAACAATTATTGGGGTAAATCATAAGGTATCAACCTTAACTATTGATACCCCGATCTTATCTCAATTTTTGAAAACATTGAATCACATCTCAACTATTCAAAATGAATATTGATTCTTAGATGAGCGTACCAGTTCATAACCATCATCTGATTCATCATTATATAATCAATGAAAAATCAAAAAGATCTATCAGATTTCTTGGAAAAAAAGACTGGAGATTCCCAATGTGATATACTAGGATGAAGATACTCATTATTATCCAATTCCTCTATTTTGAGTTTTTTGATCCTATAGTTTTAGCAGAGGCTATTCTATATGGATGATAGTAAACTAGTTCTTATCGTAGTAGCAAATCATTTGATAATTATACATCTATCTTGGGAGGTATCCACAAAAAGTCATTGGGAAACATTACCTGGAACAAATACACCATAGGAGGATAGTCAATTTTATCTTCTCCACCATCATTAAGCATGATAGAAGACACTTCAGCTGTGATTTTCAGTCAACCACTGAAACATTATCACTACTCGGCCGGCCCAGACAACGAATTCACCATGATCGAAAAAATAATACCCCTCAAGAGACATGAATATTACCCTATGATGGTATCTATCATAGTTGTCCAGGTAAAACACTATCCAGTCTATTCAAAAAATCAAATCAAAACCATCCATCTCAAGAATGAAAAAATACCTTTGAAAATGATACCCACCGACCTCGACAAAACACCCCTTACAAATCCTGATATTTTGTCCACACTCTCCTAATGGTTTACTAATATATATAAACCCACACATATGTCTACCTCTCAGCCCAAAAAAAGAAAAACCAGGCTTAAATAAAAGAATGTGATGAACATGTATAAAACAAAGCTCTAGAAAGTGTGGAAGAAATAATAATCATACCTAATTCAATCCATGGCCCAACCTCACCACTTCCAGATGCAGGTTGAACTATATAAAGCTGAACCAACCCATTTCCCTAGGCCTAATAATGAGTTCTTCGTGCTACATTACTATGATGATATGGGTGATCTACCCTTGAGTACCACGTCCACCACCTTGACTAGTACGACCATTGGATCTCTAGGTTCCTTCTTGATATTACAAAAAAGACAACTTTCATACACTCAAAAGCTAAAGATTAACTCCATCCATAAACAACTATCATGGGTTCCTATAGAACCCCTGTACATTCCCCATTTGTCCACATGATTGGTACTCAACTATTGTTTGGGGACACTAACCATGAATATTCCCTAACCAACAACATTGTTAGCAATAAACTCAGTTTCTCACTAGAGAGACTAGATCCTTCCTGTAACTACCTTTCCCACCACCACCCTGGTGTAACCCCTAAAAATTGTTATTCCATCCATCAAAATATGCACCAATGGATTTTCCAACCAGAACAACATGCCCACCTCCAAATCTGCATTGAGATCCCCTTCCGAAATAATGGTATGATCCACTACTTCAACGACTATTTTCAAATAAAAGATATTCTCCAAACCCAACCTATTTGTGCCTATCATGATGAATTCAATCTATATCTATAGGTTCATAAAATTATTCATGATTTTATGACCTCATTTCATTTTGACAATGAGATAAATATTATTAAACAATCTTATCACACCACGTGTGCATCACCGAAAGGTGAAATATAATTCTACTATAAAAACATGTATCAGGATAAAAAATTCCCACCTTGGGAACATGGATTATCCCTCATACATGGGTTAGCTACTCTGATGAAAAATATGATTTCTATGTCCCAAAATATAAAATCCTCCCTTGTACCATCCTAAATATTAAGGCACATGAAAATTTCATTAATGCCACTTTGTTGTGTCCCCCACTCGGAGGCCACTAACCTAGTGCCCCTATCTGGGTCACCACACGACCTCAATCATTCGTACCTATATTCAAGATGTTTAAAAGTAGAAAATAAATTAAAATATGTCACATGGGGGGACTATTCCTCTTAACCATAATAAACCATAGTTGATAACACATGAAATATAAAAAAAATATACCACAAAAATACATAACCAAACATTTCCAATAATGGGGTATAAAACAAAACCAAATAATAAATATGTCATTCCATGATAAAATTACAACGGTGAAGGAAACCCAAAATAAAGGAAAACATTTAAATCCACAAATGGGTTCTGAATCCATGTTTGGATCCTCATCTATTCATAATCGATGCTTAACTTAACTCCCTAGAATATGTCATTTTTCCTTATATATTTCCTTATAACAATAAAATCTGCTCAGGTACCCAATTGAATCCCATGAAGGGTCTGAAAAAAACTCATTAGGACTGAAAAACTAATGTATACAAAATATATAGTCTAAAAAACAAGTCATGCATGTAATAAATAAATGGCATGATAAACCACATGAAATTCTCGTGACGTTAGCTAATAACATTTTCATGAACTTTTTCTTCATTTTTTTCATGGAATAAAATTTACATAATTTGAACAATAACGCAATAAGTTAAATTACTAAACATAAGGAGTATTTCATGAACCATATCTCACATGGGAAATCCATTTCACAATAATTTACATCACACATACCTCATAGCATCAGTCTAGGTAGTTTCATAAAATACATCCATTAGGGCGAAGAGAACTATTCTGGAACCCTAGCCTAAGAATTTTAGGGGTGTGTGTGAGAATCAGTCCAACCCAACCCAAAGAATGAGCCTCATTCCATTATCCCACGTCACAAAGACATGTTCACATTTTTATTTATCCATTTCCACATATACCATATCATAAACTATACAAATTCAATAAAACTAACATTTATAATTCTCATTTCATTCAACTCATGAATCATTATTAAGCCTTAAACCATTAACACATTTACCACGTTGTTGGAATGGATCCTTTTATCCCATTATAACATTTATATTATTTGAGGTTAATTGAAAAGCCATTTGCACAACAACATTAATTAATCTAAACCAATTAATACAAATCCAAACAATCGGTTATGACATTATCAATATCTAGACCCAAAATTCCATTTACCACTAAACACATAATCCGACATGTATTTCATTTTCTCTAAATTATCAAAAATTGATTTCATGTTCAATCTTTTTATTTTCCATGTATAATAAATAATTGATGTGTCACAGCCGAACCCTAGAACACCTTGACCCGGTCCCTTGAAACATGATGTGTAAATTTTTACAAAACACAGGAACTGGTATTTTACACATCATGTCCCAAACAGAGGATTGATTCGGTTCAGGTTCTGGGAAACCAGCTACTTCTAACATACTTATTTGGTTAAAACTAATAATTGAAAAATTTTAATAAAAAATATAGGGTGAGCATATGAATTCCCAGTAAGGTGTTTTTTTAAAAAACAACCCAATATATCATTTATAACTTTTGAAAACATTATTTAAAATTTTCCACAAAACATTTTCTTAGGAAATTATACAATACATGTAACATATCAAAACTATGGTCTAAGAAATAAAAGTGAAAAATTAAAAGCATACTAACAAAATTATAAGGGAACATGATTCAATTAAAAGCATTCTCATTCAATGTAACAAGTAATAGACATTCTAAATAAGTATGAATTATGAATATGTAAGTAAATATTTAATAAATAAGAGTGATACATAATTAGTGATTCACATAAAGGTAATAACTTCAATTTCATACACTACTAATATGAAACATACACTGGTTACTAAAATCCTGGAGTCCCAAATAAACGTCATTCCTTAAGAATTTACTTTTTCTCATACTCATAAGTACTGGCTCTTAACTATGGATATTCTACTAGTTGAATATCCTCTTGGTTAATTAATTATCATATGCTTAATGAGGGATCATATACTATCACACCCTGTTAAGACCTCATGTCAAGACTCTAAAAAGTCAATGGCCTTGCGCCATGACCTGAAATGTCAATGGCCATGTTCCATGACTTGACTGTCTCATGAGATGTATTGATGTATCGAGGGGCATTCATTAACCGGTCCCCAACCCGTTATACTGAATCTATACATTGCTTATATTAATAAAGGTTGTATATTCAAAATTTCCCATACCACATTGAATATTTAATTTATCATTTCAATGTATTCAACGTTTCCCATACCATTTTGAATAATTATATTCTTATTTCATAAATTATCATAAGTGATAAATGAATTATAAATGGTTTGATTTATAAATTAATAACATTACAACTCTTCCATAAACATTCAATGCATTAAAATAAATGTTTATTACTTTAGAATAGATATTATTCATGTTCAATTCATGCGATGATAAATGGAAATGACAAAGGGATAAATAATAATATGAAACTTATTATTTAGAAAAAATGTTTATCTACAAAATTAATAAACTAGTATACATTATTCATGCATGTGATATTGTTTTAAAACACACATGTAATGAATATATGTGGTTTCCACATAAAATGATAGTTCTTTAATTTTCAAAATCATTGATTCATGGAAATGAACATTTATATTTTAAAACGATTAATTTTTTATTTAAGACAGATGTCATTTGTATACAAATAATGAACTAATAAATTGTCATGTCTTAATAAATGGCCATGCCTTATGCTGCATAGCATATAAGGCCAAATGATATTTAGAACAACATTTTTTATGTAATGCATACATTCATGAGAATTTAATCAAACATATAAAAAACATAATTTAACCACTGATGTTTTTTAGGCCAATTTAATTTCCACTATGGTTAAAACCTATAGGTGTATATATATAACCACACAAACACACAGACATATATATGTAATATGTATGTGTCGGACCCACATATTTTTCTTTGAAGAAAATAGTCGTCAAGTTTACAATAAAATACTTATATAAATATTTTTTAATGGTGAAGAAAATCTTGTGACCACATACTTTTATTTATGTTATATTTCAAGGATTAAAATTTTACAAACATAAATTGATTAATTATTACCAAATTACATCTCAAACAAATATACATTTGAAAAATAAACAATTCTCTTCATATGAAGAACCAAAAAATAGTGGATATAATTAGAATAATTAAATAAACATCTTTAATATAAATAATTTTCGTGCTCCCTTACACAATAAAATCTATTTAATAAAATATATAATCTTCTAAATTGACTTGTAGTAGGAAATAATGGATAAAACCATTTCAATTAAGTAAATAAAACTTCTAATAATTAAATATTTAAAAATTAACCTTCTTCACTTACAGTAGGCTCTCAAAACATAAAACATAATTATAAATAAAGTTATTACTAATAAATTGTGGTATTTCTAAGCTCAAACAATTTTATATAACAAACATTCAATATTCAATGAATCAATTAAAATGTGAACAGTAACGTAAGAAAATTAGACCCTTACAATTTAACTTTAAATCTTATCATTAAAGAGGATTAAATAAATCCATCCTTTATCCAACATTAAATAAAACATGAATTGTAAACATTTAAAATAAATCATTATGGAGGAAGAAAATTTTGATTATTCTCAGATCATTACCAATTTTAAAATCAATTACCATAATTGAAAATAATTTTCACCAGTCACATTCTAAAACATCATTGTAAATCAACACATTGCATATTTAAAACCGGATGAATTAAAACTATATGAATGTGTATATATAATATATACTATCGAATACAATGTTTATATTAAAATTTTAAAAAAGAAGGTAATGTCTATTGAACCCTTACAAGACAATAACCTTAAAATAGAAGAAAATAATATCTTCATTTAATTTTATTCACCCGCTGTAGTCGCAACATCAAAGAACACACCCTCACTCTAATCGAGCTAGAAAAAATGGGTTTTCCCCATTACAAATATACAATTAAGACTTATAAAGCCAATTTTTCCAACGACACAAAATCACACACACACCGAGGAAAAATAATATTGGCTAGAAAACTGCTAAAAGATATCTTTCACAGACTAAATTTTTCATCTATAAAACAATGAAATATGAATATAAAATTCAGCGGAAAATGACCTATGCTGATCAAATCCATTAAAATCATTTCAGTAAAAATAATTGATTCATAGTCTACAACTGAACAGAAAATTTGATAGTGAATGGGTATATGATGAACTAGATTTTATCAAAAGGAAAATATATTTACAAAAATCAAAACATATCTATAGGAATTAAAAAAAGAGAGTAGGAGGAAAACAACAACGAAGCACCTACCTCGCATAGACTCACAACATCTTTGGTTGGACTCCTCATCTGAGCTCAGTGCGATGTCACCAACCACATGCCTTGTCCTCGACCTCACTGAACAACAATCTCTCTGTGGCTCCAACTTCCTTCGACACACCCGATCCTTTATAGACACTCAGCTATTGTGACTCTGACGTGAGACAAACCCTCGGCCTCGACTGCGCTCGCCCAATACCTCTCAGCCATATCCTCTCCAATGAAAACCAATTCTGGTGCCCCTTGAAGACCACCGCGACGACGATATACCCTAGATGAAGGGCCCACTAAAACAACGTGGTTGACGATGCAATACCCTAACTCAGGTCCTCAAATCCCATTAGAGGCTTCCATTCTTTTTTTCTTTTTTAATATGATTTCTTCCATTTTTATTATTATAATATTGTTATAATTATATTATTATTACTATTTCATTATTTCATTACTCTATTATTATCATATATTATATTATAAATAACTTTAAAAAAGTCAAATGTTATACAAAACTAATAATATATTAAACTTAATTTATAAATACTTTTTTAAAAAAGTAAAAGTTATTTTACTAAATTATTTTATTAAAAATATATTTTTATATTTCATATTATATACTTATAATGTTAATAAAAATAAAAATAATCCTAATTTTTACCATATATTTGTAATTTTGAAACCATAATAAAATGTTACGAAGATATATATATATATATATGATTCAAAGTAACAATAATCATTATTTAAAAGAACATTCACATTTGTATAATTTTAATCATTCTATTTAAATAATTTTATATATATTATAAATGTTAATAATGTTATGAAACTCTAATCCAATTTATAATCTAATAATTTTCATTTTTTCAAAAATATATAAAATCATATAATTATTCATATAATAGTTTATATAACTATCTGAATAATTAAAATAGGGAAAAAATAATTTTTTTTTAAAAATAACAATCTTAAATGTCATGTATAACCACAATATAAAATAATAATTTTATAACAGTATTAGTTTTATATGATAATTTCATATAATTAAATTCTAATATACACACATATATAAATATTTTACATTTAAGAAAACAAACAAAAAATGAGATATATTATTATAATTATTACTTACAATGTTCAATTAATTAATTATTCAACATGAATAAATGTTGTTCAATAAAAATATATTTTTTTAAATATTCTTTGAAAAAAGTGAAATAATATTTACTTTGAAAACCATACTGGTTTGTATGATGTTAAAAAATAAAATTATTTTTATTAAATGTGAAAAATTTTGGGTTGTCATATAATTCTCCTCTTCAAAGAAGTGCATCCTTTCAGTTCAAAAGTATTCATAAAAAACCACAAAAATATCGAAAATACATCACTCCTAATGTGCCTTTATAAGGAACACCACCAATGTCAGGGTGCCGAAGACCTCAGGTGGATTCATAAGTTAGTGTTTAGCTGCTCGATTTCGTTAACCCAGACACAATGTAACACCCGAGACTTTTATGTTATATAAATCATCAAAGGAATCTTTTTCTACATAACACTTTCTTGGATTACTTTACACGCAATCGCAACCTTCCTCGATAGCTTGCGTTGTACGCAATACCGAGTTTCACTAAACAACGATATGCTATTAAAATATTAATAAAACTAGCCGTTATGAATAGTAATAACCACATTTTGAAATTTTATAAATTTTATTTTTCAAAATGGACTTCATTTTTGGATTCGGAATACCGAAATTAGCCTAGGGTGAAATTTTGGTATTTTTCTGAAAACTTTCAATTTTTGATGAATAGTGAAACCACTAAGTGGTAGGTTAAAAACTGAATTTTGCATAAAACATAATTTTACTGCTTCTGTGAATGGAATTTCGAAATCCGACAGACATGGTTGATATCAGTACGTAAAATGTGGTTCAATGAGATAAAAATAATTTTTTGGTGAATAGTAACTTTTTACTTTTTTACCGCGGTTAATAGTAAATAGGGTATCTAAGGGTAAATATCATATTACTATTACCCTAACACATGTTCTAATTCTATTGGATAAGTTTAATTCGACCAAAAACAACCTTATGAATATAATATGACCATTTAGGTCCACTTGGATTAGATTATGACATTTAATATTATTTTATTTAATGAATAGTTAAAATAGTTAAAATCAAATTTTAATAAATAAAAAATTTTAATATGGGGTTATACATAAGATAAATTCGACTATAAATATTCATTAGAAAGATAAGAATATTTCCTACATAATGATAGTTTATTTATAATTTTTATACTTTAAATAAATTAATTTATTTATGACACAACGATAATGCAGTAATTACCCTTTTAAGGAAATGTTAACATAATTGATGTTATAAATGCTCAAATAAATTTAATGTGAGACTTTTTACGAATTACACTAATTTTATAGGTTACTATGATATATTAGAGTTGATTTAATCAACTTGGTTCGAACATATAATTCTGTTATGACTTTCACAAAAATCCTATATCAAATAGTATCAAAATTGACACAAAATAGTTTTTAAATCAAATATTATATTATTAATTGTTATTTTATTCCTAAAAATATAAGGTTTGGCCAAATGACTTATATAAGGATATATATATTAATAATAAACAACTTGGGGTTCGTCTGGCATGTTATAGTAAGTGTATTAACCATATAGTGTAAGAAAACAAAAAGTCACGGTAAAAGTTAAATTATTTATCTTAGAGTTAAATCTAATTGATAAGGTTAAAATAATACCCTAAACTTGTCTAAATCCTATTTGTTGATAGGATTTCGACCCATCCCCACTTTACCATCGAAATAAGACGCTTTGGAACCATTATAAACTGATTTTGACTTTAATATAAAAAACATATTTTGAGATATTCCTAAGGTGCCCCTCTCCTCCATTATAAAAGGGCACCTCCTCCCCCTCCTCCTCACACCAATTTTAGCACTCAAGCTCTGCCAAACCCTACCAAAATCCCTTCTACACTTCCCTAGAATAATCCTACAGGTCCTGGTCTTCTTCAAAGACAAATCTTAGTTCCCTAAGTGGAGGATTCAAAGAGGCGTTTCAAAGAAGAGGTAATATCCATTACCGATCTTTTCAATTTCTTTCTTCTTCAACTTCTTCTTCTTTAGTTGTTTCATGATAAAGTAATAACATCAGTATTACTTACATACTGATATGTTATTATAAATATAAAACAACCCTAATTCACCTTCTATCCATCCTACGGAAAAATGAAATCATTGCGCGTGCATACGTACGGAATACCGTCTCCACGCCGTGGTGTAATCTATTTTCCACCATCACCTTACAAGGATGGGTATAATGATGTAATGAGTATCTATATATGATTATTATAAAGTTATATTGATACTTAAATAGTATAAATACACTTAAATACAATTCCACGATCATGGGAACAACATCATCGCTCGTGCGTACGTACGGAGTACCGTCTCCACGATGTGATGCGACTCGTTCTACATGATCATCATTACATAGTAATTATATAAATTAATTGAATTAATAAATATGATATATGTTACACTAATACCATTCTGGATATAAGGTATCTATATCCTTAAAACAAGAATAATAATTTATTCGGCAAAACTCGCATAAGAACAAAAGGCAATAAAGACCCGAGTAACAAGTAACAATGAAATATTACTAATAAGAAGCTAAGAATATGACCATATATGATATCATATCAATATGTATGATTCTGTAATAAGTCAATAACATTATTTAAACCATTATACAGGATCTTCGGACAAGAACAAAGCAAATCGGACCTAAGGTAAGGGAAATATCACAATCTCATTTTTATCCGAGATTGTTTATTCGTAAGTATTTACTGGGGTGTATATTATCATCCACATCCATGTTTCATCAATATGTAAAATTATTTCCATCCACCTACAATAGTTTATATCCAATTTTACCCTTCAGTTATTTTTTAGTAAAAGATATGAAAGGAATCTTTTGTCGTTTTTCGTAGGAGGTACTTTTTGACTTTTCCGACAAACGTACGAGAAGAATGTTTTTTTAACTTATACGGCATGAATGGATTTTTATAACATTATTTCCAAGAATCTTCCTTTACAAGTTTTCAAGTTTATTTTTAATCAAATTCTTTTAGTTTAATGTTGTATGACATGTTAAGAAAGGAAAAATGTTTTTGAAGAAGAAAGGATATTTTACTCAAGAATGGAGTTCAAGTGTTTTATCAAAATTATTTTCCATCTAAGATAATAAAGGGTTCTGTTTTTATCCCTATTATTACATTGATTTTATTATGTTTTGAGGGAGTTATTTTTATGAAGTCATTTACCTTATATGATTTGTTTTATGATGTCATGATGTTTCAAGAATCCCATTTTTGTTACATGTGTTATGAGATGATGTATGATTTATGATTATGTGGCACACATAAGAAAGGATTCATTATAATATGGTTGGGACCTATATCTCCCTACAATGCATTGGGTAAAGATTCATATCTCATGAGATAGACATGGCTGGAACAGAAGGTTATTTCGGTTCAGTGATACAGGACTGAAACGAGGGTGACTCGGTTCAGAAATGGACTGTGTCTGCTAAGATAGTCTTGGAAATGAGTCATGACTAACAAGAAATGATTTTCCATGATTATGTGTTCATGCCACAAAGTTTCATGTTTTATGTTATGATTATGGGGATCTCATTTTCACTTCTATGATTTATTCCGTGTTAAGATATTATGATCTCTTTTGCAGGTTATGATTTTCAAAAAGATATGATATGATTTTTATTTCCTTTATTTGCCCTTGCTGAGAATTTGAGCTCACCCTTTTTTGTATGTTTTCTTTTACCCAGGTCAGGAAGATGGATATTAAGTAGAATATGCTAAAAGGGGCCCTAGATATGATGAAATAAATGGGAGACACTGTAGAAGATTTATGAACCAGTTGTTTATGTTTCCCAGTTTCTAAGGACACTATACCTATACGGTCCTTTGTGGTTTTGTCATATGTTGTAATAAGTGTGCTTCAATTTTGATGTATTAACAGTGTATGTAAAGTATGGGTCATTATAGTTGGTATCAGAGGAAAGGTATAGTCAACCTTTGGAAACTAGGATGTGAAAGCCTTAGTAAGAACCCTAAGGATAAGTCTAAGCATAGAACACAATCTTAGTGTTTTAGAAATGGCCATGAATAACCTAGGATAAGACCTTAAGAATGAAAATTTTATTCTTGAATTATGTGGTTTTCCTATTATAATTAGTGTTGCTCACACTATTATTCTTGGTTTTAGTCAATGGCTGGAACCCGAAGGAACTGTGTTAATGCGGAATGCGATGGGCAATGCAATGATTGTTCCCCTGAGCAACCAAACGATATGGGAGCTGGATTGAAAAATCTTGTAGCAATGCTCACACAACTTTCTCAAGCTATGAATCATGCAGGACTTCTAAACGATCAAAGGAAGGAGAAACATTTTGTTGAATCCTTCATGAGGCAGCGTCCACCTTCTTTCAGCGGGTCTACTGATACATTAGTTACTGAACAATGGATTAGTACTACTGAAAAGATATTTTCAGTTTTTCAATGTTCTGAACATGATAAAGTCATCCTAGCAGTGTATCGTTTGTAAGGAGATGCTGATCAATGGTGGAATATTATTAAGAATACGAGGAAAAGGGATGAAATTGAGTCCATGGAATGGGATGAGTTCAAGAACTTATTTTTCAATAAGTACTTCCCTCGTATTCTCTGAAAAAAGATGGAGAAAGAGTTTCTTGAACTGAAGCAAAAGGATGATGAATCTGTTGGTACCTATGAAGCAAATTTTACAAGACTTGCAAGGTACGCTTCTGGTATTATTATCCAACCTGAGAGTAAGATCGATCGATTCTTTAGTGGCTTAAAACCAAGTCTTCGAAGGGAATTATCCATAAGGGACTTCAATAGCTACGAGGAAATCGTTCGATGTGCTCTCAAAGTCGAGATAGAGATTGGAGTAACCCATTAGTCATATGGGTTTGATAAGAAGAGGAAAATGTAATTCAAAGGAAAATCTAAAGAGCACACTGAAAAGAAGATGAGCTTTCCCTTATGCTCAAAGTGTGGAAAGAAACATGGAGGGAGTTTTCTTAAAGGGACAAGTAAATGTTTCAAATGTGGAAAGGAAGGTCATCGGGCCATTGAATGCCGCGATAATGGGATGAAGATGTCTAATGATGCAAATAACGGAAGGGATACACAGAATGAACCTTGTACACTTCAATGTTTCAAGTGCAAGGAGATGGGTCATTATGCCAATCAATGCCCAAATCCAAGGGTTGATGATGATGGTCGACGTCAACAAACTCTTAAGGCTAAAGACAGAGGAATGTCACATGCAATTTCTATCATTGATGTGGAGTACGATAACGAAGTGGTGAAAGGTACACTTACCATCCACTCTAAAGTAGAAAATGTTTTATTTGATTCTGGATCCACCCACTCTTTTATTTCTGAAGAATTTTATAAGGGTATCACCGTATTACCTCAACAATTAGATGTTGAGTTATCTGTGACAACACCTAATGGCGCATCAATCGCATCAAAAGTTTATAATTCTTCTCCAATTGACGTTTGTGGGAAAGTGCTTCCTGCAAATCTTGTGATCCTTCCTTTAGTGTAATTCGATGTGATTCTTGGCATGGATTGTATTTCTTTATACGGAGCTCATATCAATTTCCAAAGAAGGGAATTCACATTTCATATTCCAGATCAATCTATGATCGTCTATCAATGCAAGGATGAACATAACCTTCCAGTGGAAATTTCTTCCATTTTATGGGTATTGATTCCACTAAATGAAGGTTATTTATCTCAAATGGTTGGTGAGAAACTCGCGATTAAGAATATGCCCATCGTACGGGAGTTTGATGATGTCTTTCTGGAGGAATTACCGGGTCTTCCACCAAATCGCGAAGTTGAGTTTTCAATAGAACTCGTACCGGGTGCTTTGCCTATTTCAAATACACCTTATACAATGGCCCAAATTGAGTTGCAGGAATTGAAGAAGCAACTCCAAGAGAATCTTGATAAGGGATTCATACGCCCTATTGCCTCACCTTGGAGAGCACATGTTCTATTTGTTAAGAAGAAAGATGGATCAATGAGACTCTGTATTGATTACCGAGAACTTAACAAGATCACTATCAGGAACAAATATCCTATCCCATGCATTGATGACTTATTTGACCAACTACGCGGAGCTCAATACTTTTCCAAGATTGATCTTCGTTCAAGGTATCATCGAGGGTCAAAAGGGAGGATATACCAAAGACGGCTTTCCGTACAAGGTATGGACACTATGAATTTATAGTGATGCCATTTGGTCTTACTAATGCCCCTGCTATCTTCATGGATCTGATGAATAGAGTCTTTAGAGACTATCTTGATCAATTTGTGGTAGTATTTATAGATGATATTCTTGTCTATTCAAAGAGAAAGGAAGAACATGAAGATCACTTGAGAATTATATTGAAGACCATGATAAAGGATAAGCTTTATGCCAAATTTACCAAGTGTGAATTTTGGCTTCAAAAAGTTGCATTTTTGGGTCACATAATCTCAAAAGAGGGGATATCTGTGGATCCAGCAAAAACAGAGGTTATCGAAAGATGGTCGAGACCAACAACAGTTACTGAGATCCGAAGTTTTCTTGGTTTGGCTGGATATTATCGACGTTTTGTGAATGATTTTTCACGATTATCTAATCCACTCACCAAGTTGACTCGGAAAGGAGTTAAGTTTGTTTGGACAGAGGAATGTGAAGAGAATTTCAAGGAGTTGAAAAGATGGTTATCCAGTGCACCTGTGCTCACACTGCCTTGTAGTGGAAAAAGGTTTTTGATCTACAGTGATGCATCCAAGAAGGGATTTAGGTGTGTTATTATGAAAAATGATATGGTGATAGCTTATGCCTCACGAAAGTTGAAAATCCATGAGAAAAATTACCCAACACATGATTTGGAGTTAGCTGTGGTAATCTTTGCATTAAAGATTTGGAGGCATTACCTTTATGGTGAAAGGTGTGATATTTATACTGATCATAAAAGTTTAAAGTATATTTTCACACAAAAGGAGCTGAATATGCATAAAAGAAGATGGTTGGAGCTGATTAAGGATTATGATTGCTCAATCCATTACCACCCTGGGAAAGAAAACAAGGTGTCAGATGCATTAAGTCGACAAGACCATGCTAGTTTATCCATGATGAGGATCAAAAAAGATCCAATATTTATGGATTTACAAAGGATGGATCTTGGAATTATAATGGAAGGGGAAAAATCTTATCTTTCTCAAATGAATGTTCAACCATCTATACATGTGAAGATTAAATAGGCACAGAAAGAAGATGTCGAGTTACAAAATAAGGTGAGAAATGTTCCTGAATTCAACCTTGATTGTGATGGGATAATAAAGTTCAGGAATCGGGGTTGTGTTCCTCCCATCCCCGAATTAAAGAAGGAGCTGCTGGATGAGGCTCATAGTTCTTCATTATCTATTCATCCTGGAAGCACGAAGATGTATAGGGACCTGAATGAGTACTTCTGGTGGGATGGCATGAAAAGAGATGTTGCTGAATATGTCTCTCGATGCTTGGTTTGTCAACAAGTTAATGCTGAGAGACAGAAGTCTAAGGGGATGTTGCAACCATTACCCATACCCGAATGAAAATGGGAAAACATCACTATGGACTTTGTCATAGGACTTCCTAAAACATCCAAAGACAATAATGCTATCTGGGTCATAGTTGATCGTCTTATTAAGTCTGCACACTTCATTACTATTATAGAGGATTTCTATCTAGATCAGCTTGCCAGGATATATGTAAAGGAAGTGGTAAGATTGCATGGAGTACCACTTTCTATTATCTCTGATCGGGATCCGAGATTTACCTCGATGTTCTGGCGAAGTCTTCAGCATATTCTGGATACAGAGTTGAGTTTCAGCACTACTTATCATCCTCAGACAGACGGTCAGTCTGAGAGAACAATTCAAACTCTAGAAGATATGTTGAGAGCTTCCTCTATGGATTTCAAAGGAGGTTGGGATCAACACCTACCTTTGGTGGAATTTTCTTATAATAATAGCTTTCACTCCAGTATTCAGATGGCTCCTTATGAAGCTCTCTATGGAAAGAAATGCAGGACTCCAACTTGCTGGGATGAAGTTGGGGAAAGAAATCTATTAGGACCTGATCTCGTTGATGAAATGGCAAAAAAGGTCAGATCTATTCAACAACACATAAGAGCAGCTCAGAGTCGACAGAAAAGTTATTCCGACAACCGAAGAAAATACTTAGAGTTTGAAGTGGGTGATAAAGTGTTTTTACGAATATCTCCCTGGAAAAGGGTTATGAGATTTGGAAAGAAGGGGAATTTGAGCCCTAGATATATCAGTCTTTTCGAAATACTGGATCGTGTTGGAAAGGTAGCTTACCGATTGGCGCTTCCACCGAATCTCTCTCAAGTTCAAGATGTGTTCCATGTATCTCTCCTGAGAAAGTACATACCTGATCCTTCACATGTACTCAGCTCAAAAGTTGTAGCGCTGGAGCAAGATCTTTCTTATGAAGATCAACCGATAAAAATTCTGGATCGTAGCGAAAAAGTCCTACGAAACAAGACCACTCGATTGGTGAAAGTTTTATGTAGGAACCACCAACTTGAAGAAGCTACATGGGAGCTTGAGGATATGATGAGGGAGAATTATCCTCATCTATTTGTTACAAAGTGATGAATTTCGAGGGCGAAATTCTTTTTAAGGGGGGTAGAATGTAACACCTGAGACTTTTATGTTATATAAATCATCAAAGGAATATTTTTCTACACAACACTTTCTTGGCTTACTTTACACGCAATCGCAACCTTCCTCGATAGCTTGCATTGTACGCAATACCGAGTTTCACTAAACAACGATATGCTATTAAAATATTATTAAAACTAGCCGTTATGAATAGTAATAACCACATTTTGAAATTTTATAAATTTTATTTTTCAAAATGGACTTCATTTTTGGATTCGGAATACCGAAATTAGCCTAGGGTGAAATTTAGGTATTTTTCTGAAAACTTTCAATTTTTGATGAATAGTGAAACCACTAAGTGGTAGGTTAAAAACTGAATTTTGCATAAAACTTAATTTTACCGCTTCTGTGAATGGAATTTTGAAAATCCGATAGACACTGTTGATATCAGTAAGTAAAATGTGGTTCAATGAGATAAAAATAATTTTTTGGTGAATAGTAACTTTTTACTTTTTTTCCGGGGTTAATAGTAAATAGGGTATCTAAGGGTAAATATGATATTACAATTACCATAACACATGTTCTAATTCTATTGTATAAGTTTAATTCGACCAAAAATAACCTTATGAATATAATATGACCATTTAGGTCCACTTGGATTAGATTATGACATTTAATATTATTTTATTTAATGAATAGTTAAAATAGTTAAAATCAATGTTTAATAACTAAAACATTTTTAATATGGGGTTATACATTAGATAAATTAGACTATAAATATTCATTAGAAAGATAAAAATATTTCCTACATAATGATATTTTATTTATAGTTTTTAGACTTTAAATAAATTAATTTATTTATGACACAATGATGATGCAGTAATTACCCTTTTAAGGAAATGTTAACATAATTGATGTTATAAATGCTCAAATAAATGTACTTTGAGACTTTTTATGAATTCCAATAATTTTATAGGTTACTATGATATATTAGTGTTGATTTAATCAACTTGGTTTGAACATATAATTCTGTTATGACTTTCACAAAAATCATATATCAAATAGTGTCAAAATTGACACAAAATAGTTTTTAAATCAAATATGATATTATTAATTGTTATTTTTTTCCTAAAAATCTAAGGTTCGTCCAAATGACTTAGATAAGGATATATATATTAATACTAAACAACTTGGGATTTTTTTGGCATGTTATAGTAAGTGTATTAACCATATATTGTAAGAAAACAAAAAGTCACGGTAAAAGTTAAATTATTTAACTTAGAGTTAAATCTAATTGATAAGGTTAAAATAATAACCTAAACTTGTCTAAATCCTATGAGTTGATAGGATTGCGACCCATCCCAACTTTACCTTAGAAATAAGACCCTTTGGAACAATTATAAAGCGATTTTGACTTTAATATAAAATAATATTTTGAGATATTCCTAAGGTGCCTCTCTCCTCCATTATAAAAGGGCACCTCCTCCCCCTCCTCCTCACACCAATTTGAGCACTCAAGATCGGCCGACCCCTGCCAAAATCCCTTCTCCACTTCCCTAGAATAATCCTAAAGGTCCTGGTCTTCTTCAAAGACCAATATTAGTTCCCTACGTGGAGGATTCAATGAGGCGTTTCAAAGAGGAGGTAATATCCATTACCGATCTTTTCAATTTCTTTCTTCTTCAACTTCTTCTTCTTTAGTTGTTTCATGATAAAGTAATAACATCAGTATTACTTACATACTGATATGTTATTATAAATATGAAACAACCCTAATTCACCTTCTATCCATCCTACGGAAAAAATGAAATCACTGCGCGTGCGTACGTACGGAATACCGTCTCCACGCCGTGGTGTAATCTATTTTCCACCATAACCTTACAAGGATGGGTATAATGGTGTAATGAGTAACTATATATGATTATTATAAAGTGATATTGATACTGAAATATTATAAATACACTTAAATACAATTCCACGATCATGGGAACAATATCATCGCTCATGCGTACGTACGGAATACTGTCTCCACGATGTGATGCGACTCGTTCTACATGATCATCATTACATAGTAATTATATAAATGAATTGAATGAATAAATATGATATATGTTACACTAATAACATTCTTGATATAAGGTATCTATAAATTTAAATGAAGAATAAGAATTTATTCGGCAAAACTCACATAAGAACAAAAGGCAATAAAGACCCGAGTAACAAGTAACAATGAAATATTACTAATAAGAAGCTAAGAATATGACCATATATGATATCATATAAATATTTATGCTTCTGGAATAAATCAATAACATTATTTAAACCATTATACAGGAGGTTCGGACACGTACAAAGAAAATCGGACCTAAGGTAAGGGAAATATCACAATCTCATTTTTATCCGAGATTGTTTATTCGTAAGTATTTACTGGGGTGTATTTGATCATCCACACCCATGTTTCATCAATATGTAAAATTATTTCCATCCACCTACAATAGTTTATATCTAATTTTACCCTTCGGTGAGTTTTTAGTAAAAGATATTAAAGGAATCTTTTATCGTTTTTCGTACGAGGTACTTTTTGACTTTTCCGAAAAACGTACGAGAAGAATGTTTTTTTAACTTATACGACATGAATGGATTTTAAAAACATTATTTCCAAGAAGCTTCCTTTACAAGTTTTCAAGTTTATTTTTAATCAACTTCTTTTAGTTTAAAGTTGAATGACATGTTAAGAAAGGAAAAATGTTTTTGAAGAAGAAAGGATATTTTCCTCAAGAATGGAGTTCAAGTGTTTTATCAAAATTATTTTCCATCTAAGATAATAAAGGGTTCTGTTTTTATCCCTATTATTACATTGATTTGATTATGTTTTGATGGAGTTATTTTTATGAATTCATTTACCTTATATGATTTGTTTTATGATGTCATGATGTTTCATGAATCCCATTTTTGTTACATGTGTTATGCGATGATGTATGATTTATGATTATGTGGCACACATAAGAAAGGATTCATTATAAGATGGGTGGGACCTATATCTCCCTCCAATGAATTGGGTAAAGATTTATATCTCATGAGATAGACATGGCTAGAACGGAAGGTTATTTCGGTTCAGTGATACAGGAATGAAACGAGGGTGACTCGGTTCCGAAATGGGCTTTGTCCGCTAAGATAGTCTTGGAAATGAGTCATGACTAACAAGAAATGATTTTCCATGATAATGTGTGCATGCCAAAAAGTTTCAAGTTTTATGTTATGATTATGGGGATCTCATTTTCACTTCTATGATTTATTCCATGTTAAGATATTATGATCTCTTTTTCAGGTTATGATTTTCAAAAAGATATGATATGATTTTTATTTCCTTTATTTGCCCTTGCTGAGCATTTGAGCTCACCCTTTTTTGTATGTTTTCTTTTCCACAGGTCAGGAAGATGTATATTAAGTAGAATATGCTAAAAGGGACCCTAGATATGATGAAATAAATGGGAGACACTGTAGAAGATTTATGAACCAGTTGTTTATGTTTCCCAGTTTCTAAGGACACTATACCTATACGGTCCTTTGTGGATTTGTCATATGTTGTAATAAGTGTGCTTCAATTTTGAAGTATTAAAAATGTATATAAAGTATGGGTCGTTATACACAATGTGAACAGCTAGGGTATAATCTATGCCTAAAGAACTCAGCCTTACATTAAGTTGAATGAGAAGTGTATAGTCATAAATTTCAGAGTGGACTATATTCTTATAAGTCATACACACCAAATCATGCTTGAAAATATCGATGTCATAGAGTTCCTCATACATATTAAAACTTAGAATCTGGAATAGGTAGTTCGATCGACAGTCATCATCCCAAGAAGCTTCTATAAATTTACCTACAACACAGTAGTTATTAGCCAATGTGAAACATAGAAAAAGGGCTTCATGATACCTTCATCTTTTCCTATATCCTAGAAATTGGGCAATTGTAATAAGGTAATAGACCAGATTTCATCCTTGGTATAGATGGAGGATGTTTGGGTGGTTTGACACCCGTTGGAGTTATTTTCAATTCATACGTATGTTGGCATAAGGATGGTACACATTGATGCATTTCATGATAATTATAGTCTCTAACCACTCTGTAGGTAGTGATAAAATATTGGTTGCCGAACTCATATCTTCTATCTGAAATTTTTACGAAATCAGCTTTCAGTATGGAAAAAATATTTTAAAACAGAGGTATTGTTTTATATAAAATAATATTCATATAGAAAATACCATATTATCTATTTATAAAACTCATGATATTACATAATCACTTTCTCCCTCTTACAAATCACTATAATGGATTTCAAGACATCATTTAAGATGAATCCTCACAAATACCTCTGATGTTGGGGATATCCCCAATTCTCTGACAGATGGATCCCCAAAGAAGGTCTAAAATCTTATATCTCCTTGGTCCATACACGATGTTCGCAACTAGGATCAACCAAATGTGGGCATCTAAAGATCAAATTAAGAGTAACTTTTTGGGTATCATGTTAAGCGACATCGGTATGAACTTGATGTAGGCAATGTAAACGGGTAGTCTTGTTCTCAAGGTCTTTAAAGTCAATAACATGACCATGGAGACCATTGGTCAGAATTTGACATAGATATGATGCCCAGAGGTCACCCCCTTGAGTATCCTCCTCAATGTCCTCATGAGAAAAGAAATTATTGGCTAGGGTAAAACATTTAATGATACCCTCAAAGTATTTCCCTTGTCATTCATAGAATGGAAATTGAGCGTTCATCACGAGAAAATATAAAAATAATGCTCTTCATAGTAGTTGGTGTACACGAGGAGAATTTGATACAAGGTAGAGGCTTTTTCATGATAAACAAATATTTTGAAAAGTCACAATGTTTTCTACACATGATTTTCCCACTATGTTCTATAATAATTCTATTGGAAGAGACATGAGACAAGTATTTTAGTTTTCCATCTGAAAATTAAGAAAACATTATTATTAGTAATGCTAATATAAAAAAAATTGTTCAGTTATGTTTTTCCAGAGTTATCTGAACAGAACCCTCTAATACC
This sequence comes from Viscum album, assembly GCA_963277665.1. Lineage (NCBI taxonomy): Eukaryota > Viridiplantae > Streptophyta > Magnoliopsida > Santalales > Viscaceae > Viscum > Viscum album. The sequence continues at coordinate 1,604,858,015 of OY728158.1, forward strand.
AACTATGATAGCCCAACCCCAGAATACCTAGAGGCGGTGCCTTGAAACATGATGTGTACATTTTTACAAAACACATGCACTAGTATTTTTCACATCATGTCCCATATAGAGGATTGAATATATTCAATTTCTAGGAAACCAACTACTTCTGATAAACTTCTTTGGTTAAAAATGACACCTGAATTTTTTTATCAAAAACATTCGATGAGAATAGGAAGGCCCTGTAAGGGTTTTATAAAAAACCCAATATACCATTTATATCTTCTGAAAACATTCATTAAATATTTCCTTAAACAAATTTTCTTATGAAAAGCAGTAACACATGAAATGTTTCATAACAATGGTCTATGAAATTAAAGTTTGCAATTAAAATCACATTAATAGAATTATAAGGGAACATGATTCAATTATAAGCATGCTCATTCAGAGTAAATGGTAACATACATTCTAAATAAGTATGAATTATGAATATGCAAGTAAAAATTTAATAACTAACACTGATACATAATCAGAGATGTGCATAAAGGTAATACCTTCAATTTCATACACTACTTCTATGAAACATACACTGGTTACTAAAATCACTGAGTGCCAAATAAAGGTTTGGCCATAAGAATTTACATTTTCTTATACTCATAAGTATTGGAACTTAACCATGGATATTCTAATAGTGGAATATCCTCTTGGGTAATTAATTATAAAAATCATATTGAGGTAACATATACTATCAGACCCAATAAAGATCTCATGTCAGGACTCTCCAATGTCTATGGCCTCACACCATGGCCTGAAATGTTAATGGCCTTATGCCACGACCTAACTGTTTTATGAGATATATTGATGCATCAAAGGGCTTTCATTAACTGGTCCCTAAATCTTTATACCGAGTCTATACATTCATCATATGACAAAATTTCATATATTTAAAATGTCCCATACCACTTTGAATATTTAATTTCACATTTCATAGTATTCCAAGATTCCAATACCACTTTGAATAATTAAATTATTATTTCATAAATTATCATAATTGATAAATAAATAATAAATTGTTTGATTTATAAATTAATAACATTATAACCCTTACATAAACATTCAATACATTAAAATACATTTTATGACTTCAGAATAGATATTATTCATGCTCAATTCAAGAAATGATAAACTAAACTGAAAAAGTACTAAATCATAATATGTTAGTTATTATTTAGATAACATGTTTTTCAACAAAATTCATAAACTACTATTCTTTATTTTCATATGTGATATTGATTTAAAACACACAAGTAATGAAGGGATGAGGTTACCAAAAAAAATGATAGTTCCTTAATTTTCAAAATCCTTGATTCATGGAAATGAACATTTATAATTTAAAATGACTAATTTTTGAATTAAGACAGAATCCATTTTTACACAAAGCATGCACTGATAAATGTTCATGTCTTAATAAATGTCCATGTCTTATGTTGCATAGAATATTAGGCCAATTTATTTATTGTGCAACATTTCTTTTATGTAATGCATACATTCATGAGAATTTAAGTAAACATATAAAAAACATACTTTAACCACCGAAGTTTGATTTAGGCCAATTTAATTAAAATTATGGTTACAAAGTATAGGGGCATACATATAACCAAATATATATATATAATATGTATGTGTCACACCCACTTACTTCTCTTTGAAGAAAATCGTCGTCGAGCTTACAATCAAATACTTATATAAATATTATTGTATGGTGAAGAAAATCTTATGACCACATACTTATACTTATGTAAATATGTATATATATAAATTTCATGGATTTAAATTTTTCAAACATAAATTCATTAATTATAACCTAAATATATCTCAAACAAATATACGTTTGAAAAATAAACAATTCTCCTCATATGAAGAACCAAAAAATAAGGGATATAATTTTAATAAATAAATAAACATCTTTAATCTAAATAATTTTTGTGAACCCTTACACAATAATATTTGTTTAATAAAATATATACTCTTCTCAATTGACTTTAATTAGGAGACAATGGAGAGAACCATTTCAATTACGTAAATAAAACTTCTGATAATTAAATATTTTAAAATTAACAGTCCTCCCTTACAACATACTCTCAAAACATAAAACATAATTATAAATAAATCTACTCCTCACAAATTGTGGTATTTCAATGATCAAACAATTTTATATTAAACACATTCAATATTTAATGCATCAATTTAATTGTGTATAGGACCTTAAGAAAATTAGACCCCTACAATTTTACTTTTAAACTATACATCATCGAGGATAAAACCAATATATCCCTTAACCAACCTTAAATAAAACATGACATGTAAAAATTAAAAAATATATCCTTAAAACTGAAGAAAAATTTGATAATTCTCAGCTCATTTCCATTTTGAAAATAATTTACAATAATTGAAAATAATTTTCACCCGTCACATTCTAAAACATAATTGTAAATAAATACTTAGTAAATTAAAACCGGGTGGATTAAAACTATATAAATGTATATATATAATATATAATAGAGAATAAAAAGAGTATATCCAAATTTACAAAAGGAAGGAAATGTGTATTGAACCCTTACAATACAATATCCTTAAATTAGAAGAAAATAATCCCTTATTTGAAATGTTGTCACCTGCATCTGTCGCAGCATAAAATCACACACCCTTTCTCTCACCGGACTACTAGAAATGGGTTTTTATCCCCATTCCAAATACAAAATGAAGACTTATAAATAATGTTTTTCCAACGACACACACTCACCCACACACCGAGGAAAATGCATAGAGGTAAGAATATTGCTACAATACATTTATCATAGAAAAAATTATGCATCTACAAAAGAATGAAATAAGAATATAAAATGTAGTGGAAAATTACATATGATGACCAAATCAATTCAAATCATTTTAGTAGAAATAATTGATCCATAGTCTACTACTTAATAGAAAATTTTTAATAGAATGGGCAAGTGAATACAAAACTACTGTTCATCAAAATGGAAGCAGATTTCAACAAATCAAAACCAAATTATGGGTCTTAAAAAGAGAGAGTATGAGGAAAACAACAACGAAGAAACTACCTCACATAGACTCATAGCAGCTTCGGTTGGACTACGCATCTGAGCTTAGTACGATGTCTCTAGCCACATTTCTTGTCATCGACCTCACCGGATGACAACCCCTCAACGACTCTAGCTTCCTCCAACACCACCAATCCTCCCTTGACACTCAGTTTGAGCGACTCCAGCATGAAACACACCCTCGACCACGACCACGCTCTCCCAATACATCTTATCCATAGAATATCCCATGAAAACCAAAGTAGGCGCCCCTTGAAGACCACCGTGACGACGAGATACCCCAGATGAAGGGCTCGCAGAAACACAGAGGTAGATGGTGCAAAACACTAACTCATGTCCTCAAATCCCATTACAGGATTCCATTATTTTTAATCCAATTTCTTCATTTGTAATTCTTATAATATTGTTAAATTTATATTATTATTACTATTTCATTATTTCCATACTCAATTATTATCATATATTATATTATCAATAAGTTAAAAAAATTCAAACATTAAATAAAACTACTAATGTATTAAACGTATTTTATCAATACTTTGAAAAAATAAAATGTTTTTATTATTGAATTATTTTATAAAAAATATATTTTTTATATATAATATTATAAAATTGTTATGTTATAAATCAAAATAATTATTATCCTAATTTTTACCATATATTTGTTATTTTGAAACCCTAAAAAAATGTTAACACGATATATATATATATATGATTCAATGTAACTTTATTATTTATTTAAAAGATCATTCATATATGTACAATTTTAGTCATTTTATTAAAATAGTTTTCTTATATATTCAAAATTTTATTAATGTTATGAAACTATATTCCTATTTATAATCTATTAATTATCATATTTTAAAAAATATTTAAAACCCATATAATTATTCATATAATAGTTTATATATCTATCCACATTACTTAAAAAGTGAAAAAATAAAAAAATATTTTAAAATAACAATCTTCAATGTCATGTTTAACAACAATATAAAATTATAAATTTATAATAGTATTAGTTTTATATCATTATTTCATATAATTAAAATCTAATATATACACACACACATATAAAATTCAGATTTTAGAAAACAAACAAAAAATTAGTTATATTATTATAATTATTAGTTAAAATATTCATTTAATTAATTATTCTATAAGAATAAATTTTGTTTAAAAAAAGAGTTATTTTAAATTAATAATTGAACAAAGTAAAATAATATTTACTTTGAAAACAATACAGGTTAGTATGATAATTAAACTATAAAATTATTATTATTACACGTGGAAAAGTTTTTTGTGCCATTGGAAGACCCCATAAGTTTCCTTGAAACCAATTAAATTATCCACAATGAATCCCATGAGGATCATGAGGGTTTAAATTTAATATTTAACCATACAATATAAAAAATATCACTAATGGAATTGAAATTACCAAAAGGGTGAATCAATATCACAACCACACACGAAGTAACAAAAAATGAGACTATAGGATATAAATTTTAGCCCACCTACATCTAATCTGAATATGTGAACATAGGTGACCTTAGAAATAGATGCAGATTCTTGATCCACATTATTCATAACCTAATATCCTTTAAAAATTGAGGGTTTTATGGAAAACAGTAAAAAAAAATCCATAATTATGAATGGATAAGTAAGAGGAGCGTTATACTTATCTGAAGCATTGATATGAAACCAACAACAATAAAAATAGCCAGGAATCAAAGGAGATAAACTGATGGGATGATATTAACGCATGAATTAGTCACATGGGTTGGAGAAGTGAGAAATGCAGAGAAAATTGGGTGAGAAATTGTGTGAGAAAATTAAAATCATGGGGGTAAATTTTAGTAAATTCACACTTTTTAAGGGGGAACATGGTTTACCTATATGGTTTTCTAAACAGTGAAAACACCATGTGACAGCCTCTTTCTAAGAAGTGTTAAGTTTTATGGTTTTTTGGGAATGACTGAAAGGTTTTACAAACCATGTACCAACTGTGTGGAATAACTTTTTCAAAGGTTACATGGTTTCCATCTCCCAATAGCATGGTTTTACTAAACCATTCCCACCCACTTCTTTCTTGTAATTTTTTGATACACTAGTATACCTAATCATACACCAAGAATGAAACATGCACTATATGGACAAAATACATTGTCCATAATTTCTTGAACCCCCTAAACAGACATGAAAATCCACATACATTAGATACAAATTCCATTATCTAAAATTAAAATATTTAAAAAAAATTCACCATAAATCCCAGGATCTTATAAACAACAAGAACCCCAATGTCCCAAACCAACTATCAAGGGACACAAACTAGAAGAATCATTATCTAAAATCATGAAAACAATTGGGTTCGGGATCAATTAAATAAATGAGGATATTGAAATCCAAATAGACACACTATGAAATATTGATATTCATGTTTTCTGTAGTAGTGGGCACCTTAGGTGAGTCTTTTATGAGTACTTCTAGGATATCATGATGTATTCCCATGTAAATTTTTACAAGATGATATTCTTATATTTCGGATGGAGAGAAAAGGAAATATTATATATATATATAATGTATTCATTGGTAACCAATTAAAGAATAAAAAAACATTAAAAACTATAGGGAAAAAAATCTGAAGAAGAATAACCATAGTACACACCAAGATATATATTTCTATAACAAATGAAACATGTAAGGAATGATGCCTACATTTTTAAATTTTTTTAATACTTTAAACCATTATATTTCAATATTCATTTTATATAGGATCTTTAGAAATTTCAAACATATGAAAAATTCATGAAATAGATGGTTACAAATAGGAAGAGGTTGTAGGAAATAGGAACCATTCCACTCACACCGGATCATTCGGTAGTGGTTTCTATGGACCTTCCTAAGAAGAAATGTAATATAGGTAAATTTATAATTCCCATAATTATTGGGGATAATAAATGATTATTTTATATGTTAATTATGTATAATTTGTATGACCCCGTAAAAACATATGATTGGATGGGTGAATCTGGGTGTCAATGTTTTCTTTTAAACTAATGGATCATGTTCACGTGTTGGTAGGAACATGTTAAACATGTCTAATGAGAATGTGAAAAAATAAATAACTCATATTAAAAGATATGAAACAAAAATTTTACAAGGTTCATCACAAAGGTCTATGTAATGTCTCGACCCAACTCACCTATAATATGGTGGCCAGACCGGTGGGTCACATGACAGCAAGTGCATATCCCCATATGCATGAGGCTACCAACTAGTTGTGAGGGTCTCATGAGGTGATATTAGTGAGACTTTTCCCACTTTTCAATGTTTTACCATTGTATAATATAGTATAAGAGTAAAAGTAAACAACAGAAGCAGTACATACATAATTGAAAAAAAACAGATGACAATATTTAACAATTTTATAGAAGTGTCCAATGCCAAATTATAAAACAAATGTATGAATTTCATGGTGATGATACAAAACTCAGTAAAAATACATCATGCTTGATGACACGATGCAATAAAAAGGCAGGGTAGAAAATATCCATGACCAATATCCATGAGCATCCTAATCTCCAGCTCGGTCCCTTGCTCCTATATTTTAGATACAAGCAACACAACCTAGGAAATCAATCATGATATTTAGTCCTATGAACAAGAAAGGTATACTCAGTTACCAAAGTGAAATGGTGGCTTGAGTAGGGTGTGATATATAAATCCTAGTAGTCTTGCACCCACAATGTCTAAACCATTCCATTTCATGTGGTATACAATATCGTTCTACAATTTATATATGCATAAAAATTTAATGAAATTAAATTACCAAAATAAGATAAATGTAACTTTTTCTGGGTTCCCAAAATCACCCTCCCCATACCACCTGCTTTAGCATAAGCTGAAAACTTGAAGAATGTGCATGTATTAAAGAAGATATATATATATATATATTTGATAGAAATAAAAAGGCATAAAAAAGGAAGGATACCCCAAGCTTGTGCTTTAGCCTGGGGTATAGTTTATGGGTCGACAATGTGTGATTCAAGAAATAGAAAGTTATCACAATTTACGAAGGAATCAAAGGATGAATAAATAAACACATTCCCAACATCATTATTATTATTATGTTCTTGTTTAAGAGTTTGATTATGATCCCTTTCCAATGTTATCCCTATGGTACATCTTTCAATTAATCCAATACCACAAAGCCTATCTATGGTAATCTTTCGAAAGCCCATGTATCGTTAGAGGCATGGATTTACTATGATTCCATCCCGATCTAACACTAAAGGGGTTGAGTATAATATGATAATTAGAATATAAACTTTCCAATCTTCCACCCTCGATGATCCCTTCGGGAACCAATGTCACCCAAAAGTATATAGGAGGCCTCGGGATGTACTAGTCTAGAATATCCTAAGACATCGCCTCCACTGGTGCATAAAGTTGTCCAGTTAGGAGTGGAGTGTTCAACCATGATTCTTTAAAACAGAACTCTATTCTCTTATCATCCTAAATTTAATTAGATGTTATATAACTTGTCTCATAAGGTTGAAATTATAATTACAACTAAACAGTATAGGTAACTCTGCCACAATAATTTATCATTTAATCCGAGTAGCTATATCCAAAGCAATTTATGAGCGAAAATAATAACAACATATATATTAATTTATAAAGGAATAATAGGCTATCAATTTAACAAGTAGGAAAATAATTAATTAATAATTAACAAACACCATAAAATATCATTGTTCCCAATTATCTGAAATAATTTATTCAATTAGACGTCAAAAAACAAGATCATGCAACATGTACAATTAAATAATTTAATTAATTCATGGATAATAGAAAATCAGAAAAGAAATTAAGAAGAAAAGTGTATCCAATTATGTTAAACTAATTGAATTTGGATTTATTTTCTCACACAAAGGTGATATTGTTTAGAAAATAAGTTTATTTAATTTAGCATTGGTAAAAATTAGACCTCACTGATAAGCACCAACGAGCGGCACAATGTGAGATTTAAATGATGCAATGAAATAAAGTGGAAGAGAGTAGACACCATACATTATACTCGTAGAGGATCCTACATTCAGTTGTGATCCATGATTTGAGTGAGAGGTTTATTGTGCACCAGACGACGTTTAAATGAGAGGTAAAACAGAGTCACCATGGGAGTCCAAAGGAGGAGAGGTGAGGAGAGGAGGAGGTGCACCCACATGGGGGGGGGGGTTCTATGTGGGAAACAAACAGGGATAGGGAGGAGAGGATGAGATTAAAAAACTAAAATAAAGAAATTAAAAAAAAGGAGAAAAAAGGAAAATGAACTAAATACCAATAAATATATATGAAACGGTGAAATAAGTGAAACTATTAATTAAAATGAGATTACCCCATTTTATTTTATTTTCATTTCTCTTAAACTGTCACTATATTATTATTTGTTTTTATCCATCTTTAAATTCCCTTAATTTTCATTAATTTTTTTATTCCTTTTTAACAAATTTAAATTATTTTTATCCTAAATGAAGCGCTATAGTGAAAAATAAAAAAATTTTATACATCCTAAAAAATTATTTAATTAATTTTGATATCTGTCAAGGACCAACAATAGGGTGAGTAGGAACACTTCTTGGGTCACATTAATGATTTAGACTAAAAACATAAATGATCCACACCATGGTTTAAGCCTATATGTTACAAACATTTATGTGGACAAAAATACAATTTTATCTAACCCAATAATAAATATCCACCCATGTTTATATATGTGTTATACATATATATACATATGTATATTCATATATATAAAACTACACATACATATATAACTACCAATATTTTTAATTACCATATATATATATGCCATATATATATATGCCATATATATATGCCATATATATATATGCCATATATATATATACATCAATGTTTTTGTCCCAACATAATAATATCAAAAATAATTAAAATAATTATTATTAAATTCAACCATCAATGACACCATTAATATTTTAATGACAAAAATAATTTAAAAACCGATAAATCCTAATAAATTAATATTGATTGCACATTTTTATTTATTTCAAACAAATAAATAATATCATATTTTTTATGTTTCTCGGTTATTATTTACAACATGACATAATTTATTAATAATGGAAGTATGTTTTCAATTTTTTCCTTCAAAAAAATAATAATATTAATTATAAAATTATTATTATTATTTCTAACTATCCAAAGAAAATATTTATAACCCAAAAAAAATATCTTCAGCTTATATATAAGGAAACATATGAATATTGAAAAAGTCATACCATACCTAGGGTAAACCTCATGTCCTAGAACTATCGGTGGTCTCAGATTTCTCATTTGATGCACTGTTTGTGAGAAAATAATTATTTTATATATAAGAAATATAATAATATAAAAATTTAAAATAATGAGGGTATTATCATATGTGAGGTTTCTAAAGAACCAACATGCATTAAAGGTATACATTTATCTAGGTAAACCTGGCTTTCTGAACCTAACGATTGTCTTAGAGTTCTAATATGATGCACCGTTTGAGATTTATTTAATTTTTTTAAAAACAAAACACACATTTCGGGATAAAATAAATTTAATATTTTTAGTCTATCATCATTAGGGATCAACGGACCTCAGAACCCCATGTGGATTCAGTATCTTACTCTGAAAATATTTCACAAAAAACTTCCATTTTTAAAATATGTTTTTACCCTTAATTTAATTTACATTAGAATTATAATTTTTATATAATTAATTTAATTCAATTTCTTTGTAGGAAACATCATCATGTCAAGTATTGGAAACAAAATGTTCTGACTCTCGGTTTTAAAACCAGTTAACCCTTTTAATGGGGGAAATTAATTTCCTTCCATTTTTTTTTCATTTCAAAACAAGATACATTACAACCTTCGCACCTGTTTCAGGTTGGTCTCAAAACACCCAACGGTTCTACATCCGACGATGCGTGGACCTTCTTTCCAAAGGCAGGCGTTCGCTGTGCGATTTGGCCATGGACGATTAAGAACTCACATTGGTCGAGAGGATGGGAAGTCGGGCACATCACACCCTTTTGGGGGGGGGGAATTATTGTGTGTTTCAGGACTCTCTTATAGATTTAAGATGTATTAATATGATCACGAATCTTTGGTTTATTTCCAAGAATATTATCCATGGACTATTCCTGGTTGGAAAAGGTCAGATGGATGTAGGGGTTCGGAATCATTTAGGCTGGAGTTTTACCATCCCTCGTTGGATTAATGACTCTGAAGAATTTGGAATCATTGAGACGGTGCTAGGTGAAGCTCGGTGACGTGATGTAAAGATAGTTGGATCGACTGGTTGTTTGGGCTTGAACCTCAGTGAGGCTTCCTACATACCCTGCCAAAGAGATAGGGATCAAAGTCCATGTAGTTCGAATCGGGGTGTCGGAGAACCGACGTGAAGATGGACCTGGGGGTCTGATTGCGATCGGGCTTGAACCTCAGGGAGGCTTCCTATGTACCATGCCTTAACATGGATCAAAGACCTCATAGTTCACATCGGGGTGTTGGAGAACCGATGTGAAGATGGAAACGGGGGTCTGATTATGATCGGGCTTAAACCTCGGGGAGGCTTCCTATGTACCATGACTTAACATGGATCAATGTCCTCGTAGTTTTCATCGAGGTGTTAGAGAACTAATGTGAAGATGGACCTGGGGGTGTGATTGTGATCGGGCTTGAACCTCGGGGAGGATTCCTACATACCATGCCTTAACATGGATCAAAGTCCTCATAGTTTGCATTGGCTTGGGGATTACACTCTGAGGAGGCCCATGGTGATAGATTGTGGCTTACACTCTAAGGAGGCACAGTGTGATAGATTGGGGCTTACACTCTGAGGAGGCCCATGGTGATAGATTGAGGCTTACACTCTGAGGAGTCCCATGTTGATAGATTGGGGCTTATCCTTTGAGGAGACCCATGATGATAGATTGGGGATTACACTCTGAGGAGGACCATGGTGATAGATTGGGGCTTACACTCTGAGGAGGACCATATGAGGATGTCATGGTCGATGCTTACTCTAAGCCCACATGAGTCATGCTCGGTGTGAGAAACAAGAGGCAGCAGGGACCAGACAATCACGTCACGAAAGATGCATTCGTTAAAAGTGTAGTGGGGATTACGCCTGAGGGTGGCCCATAAATTCAGGGCTTACTTTGAGATGGACACCCATGGAGAGAAAGCGCAGTGGGAGAGGGAAAGGGGTTCTCTTGTGCCCATCACCTCTCTTGTTCCCCGGGGAAGTACTGAGGTTCATGGGGACGACTACCTTCAGATGGGTATGTCGTCCCCTCTATGGGGAGGGGAGAAGTGCCTGACTGCCAAAGCGTGCAGTCCCCCATCCTAGTGAGTAGAGAAAGAAAGGGGGCTCTCGGGCGTAGACCCCACATTACCGTCAGAATGTGAACCCATACAAGCTTCAGGAATCTGCCCAAGGGTCGGGGAACCCCCTTTTTTCCTGTTTACCATGGGTATGTGAACTCAAAATGGCGCGCCGATGCGCCTGAGGGTTACATTACATGGATCTGGTGGCTCTGGTGGAGGCCTCGGCTTATGGATGATGAATGGACCAATGATGGATTCACAGAGGACCAGGCCGGGTCTGAAAATTTTTATGTGGCTTGGGGAACATGAACTCTGAAGGACTTGGTGGGCCACACAGAGGTATGGGTGGTGATACCCTTTGCATTGTTATGTGCTATGTGGTTGGAGAATCCGTCCATGAGCCAGGGTGGTCAACGTACTGAGAGGCCATCCGTGAACTAGGAGGGTCCACAGACTGATTGGTCATCCACGAACCAGGAGGGTCCGCAGACTGATTAGCATCTCGCGAACCCAGAGGGTTCGCCGCTTCGGGTTCGGTCCGCATACAAGGGTGGTACGCAGAGGGGTCCACGCGAGCTGTGGCGGACAATGGCGGAACCGTCCGGAGGCTCGTCGGTCGGGGCTTCGCGTGCATAAGAGGGTGCTACGCGGTGCGGTAGATCGAAAAAGACGCATAAACTCCCTGGTCCACGGGGAGTAAATCCGCGGAGGGACCCAGATTCACGATTGTCTCTTCTTTGTTATTTTAAGTTCACGGTTCACTAAGTTATTGTAAATTTTTGGTTCCTTATTACTTCTTTCCCATGTTCATACCTGCTCTGGTTCATGAACTGGAACTTCCCAAATCCTAAGCCTTCCTTCGAAATCCTTCCTCCCGAATCTGACCTATCTCCTTTCTATTCTCCTAATCATCTGAATCTGAATCCTCTTCCTCTTACCCCTCGGTATCATTTTATAGATTGGGGGAAGAGATGTATACGTGGTCACGCTACACCTTTTTCAGAGGCCCATGATAGAAAACCCGGTTTATGGCTGACTTGGTCAATCCGTGACTCGCGGTGAGCACTGAGCGCGTCTCCTCCACGAACTGAACTCAGAGAGTGCTTCGCAGCCGTAGAGGGTTCCGCCTCCATCTCGCAAATGATAGCGGAGGCGGTTCGGGCCGACTGATGCGACTTGTGGCTGGGGTGGTTCATAACGGTGAACCGGGTTGGAGCTTGCCCCGCCTCGTGACCACGGAGGATCTCCCCCTCCATCTCGCGAACGACGGCAGTCCGCGGAGGAGGGACACTTCACGGAACTGGGCATACGTCGCTAAAATTAAACCAGTCCGCGGACTGATTCCTCATTCTCCATCCTTGAGTATTCTCCACATTTTTCCAATCCTTTGAGGTGGAATTAGCTAGAATCTTCCATGAGTTAAAAGGGATTATCATTCTATTTTGCATATTTTTCAGGACCCTACAAATTCCCCCATCAGAATGGGGTCCGATCAGAACGATGAGGAGAATATTCTGATGCAGAGTGGTCCTAAAACTCAGATGGGTTGCGGGAGGGAAGTGGACCTGGTAGGGGACTGTGCCTATAAATATTGAGGGCCCTTCATTTTACTTTTACTAGATTCTTCGCGAATACCAGTGCTCCCTCGTTTGTCTACCTCCGCGTGCTTGTTCCATCGCGAAACGCTTCGTCTGCGAACTGGCTGCTACTTCCATGAACCATTTCTTGTTCGCGCCATTCTTCATCCATGGACCAACGTCCCAACCGTGAGCTAACACTTTTAATTAATTAAAAAGTAAGTCTCGATGAGCCGCGTAGGAACTCTCTTCGTGGTTTTGGTGCTCCACGGTTTCGATGCTCCGTGGACTAAAATCTTCTAAACTTTAAAAATTCCTATGTCTTCCAAAGTAAACCACTTAAATTCGGGATTGAAATATCATAGAGCAACTTGGTCTGCGGTTTTCTGGCCAATGCTATGTGGGCTAGAGTATCGCAAAATACTTCCACACAGGGTTGGATCACTGGGTGTCATCATCACGAACCAACTTTTGAGGTCTCCTCACAGATTATTATATGAATCTTGGATGGAATAGTTAATATTTTGTCCAAGTTTTATTATTTTTGGACCAACCATTTGTTGGATTTCGTTTTGCAGGGAGAAAATATGGTTCCCCCTCGTTCTACACCTAGGCCTGCCGCTGAGCCTCTCCCAATTGGTCCAGGGAGATGATTTTCTATTATTCGCAGAGCGGAGAACATCCAAGAGGACCCTAGTCGATCCATCATTCCTGACGATGGTGTCTTGAAATACTTTATCCCTCCAAATCTCTTAGACTATCCACTATCAAATCGGCTTCCGCTTTATGGATTCAGTCTTCAAGACATTGTCCCTATTCCCCCACTTTCTCATGTATTCCTTCTCCTTTCTTGGAATCATCATGAAAGTGTATTCAGGCAAACTATACCCAATCGGGGGAGATGATTTCTGACTCTGACCAGAAAGATAGCTTCATTTCGAGAGGCTCTATTTGGACCCAATGTTATCAGCATGCCAACAAAATTTCTCAGGAAGCTGTCTTTAAGAGTTAACCCTCCATAATCAACCTTGCTCGAATGGACCCCTACGCGGGGTGGACTTCTAAGTGGGATCTATGGTCTGGTGGGAATTTCTCGAATGACTGGCCCTGGGCCTTTTGGGTCCATCATCATTGCCGGGAATATCCCTTAGTCACTGGAAGCATGCAATCTATACTCTGCAGTATGGGCCTCCCAGTTTGCTGTTTACCCACCATCCCTGATCCTCCCTAACCTACTCAGTCATTGGTGTTCAAGCACTAATACTTTCCACCTTTCCCATGGTGAAGTTGGAATTAGTGTGTGGGACATCTATAAATTGTGAGGGCTTCCGAATATCGGTGAGATATTGACGAGGTTCTGCCCACCCCTGACGCATGGGACGACGTCGAACAAGTCCCTTCATTGGCGAAGGATCTGCTGGTTATGGAGGAGAAATAACTGGGTTAGGCCTTCCGTGCCTGCTCTCTTATTCCCTATAGCACCTGTATAGGGTTATTTTTGAACACCACTGGTCTTGTGCCGAAGATCAAGTGCCCCAGGACTCATCCTTATCAACAGTCACGAACCGCCCCAGGTTTCTACTGGGCAGCTCTCGAGGCGGGTGACTACATTTCATGGGGTTACGAGGTGCACCCTGGTGTGCCGCCTATGCTCCGGCTGGCAGGTTTGTTTGCTATTTCTCTGAGCGGATGGATATTACCTTCTCGGGATATCAACCCGGGCTTTATATCTTGTATATTGATGATGGATGTCAAGCTGGAAGAGGGCCGCCCCATGTACTTAGTCGTTCCCACTTTGGCTCGTATTTATGAACTGTTGGGTCACATGAAGAAGGGCAGGTCACCCTTCCGTCTGAGTGGGCCATTTCAATTTTTGTATGGCTGGGTAGTGGATCATTATCGCTGTTATGAGTATCGTCACAACATGGTCATCCCGCTTCACACCTTTCAGCCTACCCTGCTTGATATAGCTGGAGTTCTCTTGAAGTTCCTCAGCTCTGGTGAAGTCCTTGAGCTCTTGAGTGAATTCTCCCTATTTGATTTCACTCCGTACCCCACCCCTTCTGGAGTCTTAGTTTACAACCGCTAGGGGATCCTGGAGGAGTGTTCATACATGATCTCTCGGCGGGATGGATTTCTGTCTGCGTGGATCGACGGGGTTTCTCTGTGCGAGCTCTATGTCCCGTGTCATTTTTCTCGCGAGTTTGGGTGCATGAAAGTCCAAGCCTCCCTTCTCCCAATTCAGGATCAAGGACTACACCCAACCATACTTTGTCAATAGTGGTTGATGCTGATGCGAGAGGGATCTGACACAAGCATTCCCCTGCCTGTCGTGGGGGTGGCTGCCGGCCTTTCCATGGAGTATGCAAAAGCATGGGCAAAACACTATCCCAATGGGATCCTAGGGAAGGCTGTCCAGTAGGGTCCCAAATTAGGAGGTACTATGGCTTTTGCGTCCACCACACCTTCCCCATCAGCTCTAATGGAGGATCTACTGATGGCTCGTCGATCAAAGTGACTCAGTGGATTTTCCTCTCTCAGCCTTGTAGTGGTCGAAGTTCAGATGGTTTCATCCTTCTTGGACGTGGATGAGGACGAACCTGTGGTTCCGGGTCCCAGTGAGACAATCCCGAATGTTTTTTCAGTCGATACCAGGCTTAGAAACTTGATCCCCATGCCTGAACTGGGGTTAGAGGATGCATACATTCCAGCTTCGGAACCAACTTCTAGCGAGCACATGCCAGCACTGGTTGCAATGCCAGATTTCATTCCCGTGCTATCCGATGAGGATACCAAAGTTCCTGGTGTCATGGCAGACCACCAGGCGGTGCGAAGGTGGTCCTGGACCCAGATTTATGAGATCTTTGCCGAAAATCCTCTAGCGGAGATGGAAACTAAAACTGAAGCTCTTCAACAGCTCTTCCTGGTTTTGGGGTCAGGTGGCATTGACTATCGGCAGTTCCATTCTCTTGCTTTCCAAGTTGTCATGGCATGTGAGGAAGTTTCCACTAGTGAACGCAAATGTTCTCACTTTTCTTCCACTCATTTCGGGACCCGAGCCCTGGAGTAAGCCACGATACATCTCCATCATCTGATAGAACAACAAGCTATCTCTCGGGATCAGGTAGTCGTCCTATCCTCCGAGTTGCATGAATGTGAAGAACAGGCAGTGATGCTGATGAATCAGTTTTCAGCTATGACTGGTCGCCTTTATGCCACCAAAAAAGGTATCAACGATCTCCAAACAATAGTGGAGCATACTCGTCCGGTGGTTGAGGTTGATTACAGGGAGAAGGACGTGTTGGAACAGTCTTGCAACGACCTGCACCGCACGGTCGTTGATCTGGTGGAGAGAGTGAGTTTGGTTCCTTTATGACTATCAGATCCACTATTGCTCTCTCTGTTTTTACTTACCCCACTTTTTTTATGAGGGAGTGACCCGAGCATGTGGACGTCTTCCCTTTTTGTTAGAAAGAAATGCAGTCTATGTTAATCATTTGTCATTGTAAAATTTTATTGTTACTAGGACAATTGTTGTGTAAATAGCAACTCATTGAATCAGAATTAATCATAACTCAAGAAAACAAACTCTAACTTTTTCCTAGACCATGGATTCCAACAAGCATAGTTTGACTATTTCTTGGGTTTTTAGAAGAAACCGTACAATCTTTTTGTACTTTCTTTTAATGCCCTAATTTTTCCTGGGCACATTTAGTGTGAACCCAGCGGGTATGGCCTGACTTTTACTTAGGTCGCCATTTTCAGGTTTTCGGCCTAACAGGATTTGTGCCTCTTTTCTTGGGTGGTTTAATGTCCCGCCATCAAGACTATTATTATGGATGTTTTAGGTCAAACAACTTTGACCATGTATGGTGGGGCAAGGGCCCCAATGAGTTTTGGCTAATTAAAAGATGTCTCGGTGTCCTTCAGACGCATGTGGAGGGAGTGGGTTTAAATTTGAACGACATGCAGGGCATGTCTCTAGGCATGGGAGCCGCGTCGATGTGCAGATGTAGGAGGATCATTGCCTAAGGAAATCATGCCTTTGGTAGACAGGCCATGGGTGATCAATATGCAGAGCCGCTGAGGGATTGGTATGCATAGTCATGCAAAGGTGTCCTTAATTTAATGAATCTCCATTTCTTGATGGCCGTAAGACTTCATGAAATTCCTTCTTATGGAAACGACTTTGGGTGGTTTGGAGAAATATGAAAACCACCGGGAGTGGCTTGGAAAGGGTATGTGATGTATGCATGGTTTTGAAAACATATGTATTAATCACGAGTGTGGTTAGGAGACCACTTTCCTACACATTTAGTTAGCATAAGGGATGGTCGACGCTCGGTGCAGTTTAAAGTAATGCAGCTGGGACATCATCTTGAATGGAATGAATTCTCCTGGTCCTTTGTAATATTGTCAAGGATGTTCCACCATATTCAGGCTGGACTGTGAAAGAGGTTGTTAAACTTTAGCTCACAGTGTTTCTGAATCCTGGGATAGACATGGGGGCTCAGAGGCCAAGAGGCGTACGAAGAGAAGCATTGCCTAGGTAAATCCTACCTTTGGTAGACAGGCCAGTGGCGATCAATATTCAGAGCCAATGAGGGAATGGTATGCATAGTCATGAAATGGTGTCCTTAGGTCAATGATTGTATTCCCCCGATAGCCATGAAACATCAGGGAAGTTGAGATTTGGGACCACCATGGGTGGCTTTTGAGAGATTGTATTTTTCTGAGTACAGAGTATGGTTTATGATGAGAGGGTGCATGGATACAACGGAAACATCTAGACTAATCTTTCAGAAAATGGGTGAAGTTATCCCATCTCACGTAAGTGTGAGACGGTGGCTTATGCAGGTCTGACCCGTGCACTGAAGGACAGAGAAAAGCCTCAATTCCTTACTAAACTCGTGACGGGTTGGACCATGCAGTTTAACGTCATGTAGAAAAGACGAAGAGAACCATTAAAGGAGGCTATGTAGTTTAACGTTATGCAGCAAGGATGGGGGGCATTTTTTTCTTTTCCAATGTTGTACAGTTTAATGTTGTGCAGCAAGGACGATTGACCGTGCAATTTAACGTCATGATGTAAGGATGAGGAGCATTATTAAACCAGTGAAAATGATTGTTGTTGGAGGCTTTCCCCTGGATGTTTAATGCTTGGTCTTTGCAGCCTTACGTCAGGAATCTAAGATGTGATCTGTGGCGTTTGACGTCATGCGACAAGCACGTAGTTAAAAGGGCCGCTCTTGATTAGAATGTAACTGGGCCCGAGTATCCTGACATGTCCAAGACGTGGAGGGGGGTTGATGGTTTAAATCATGGCTCCAAGGCTTCTTAGATCAGGAGAGATGGCATGGAAGATCTGAGGCGCACAGAGCTAGGAAGAGTATCGCCCGGGGAAATCTTTCCTTTGTTAGATAGGCCAGGGCCTATCAATATGCAGAGCCATTGAGGGCATGGTATTAATAGTCATGCAAAGGTGTATCCGGGTCGATGAATTTCCACTTCCTATGTCCATGAATGGTTATGGAGATCCGTAATTATCCGGTCCACAAAGTCTATCATCGGGTAAGGAAATATCTGGGCATGTTAGGGATATTCATCCATTGTTGCTGTTAAATCTTAGAGATCTCCCTACACTGATTTATTTTTCACGTTGGGGTGTACCTTCACTCCATGCAGTTTAACATCCTATGGTAAGGATAAGGTACTCCTAGTTTAGCGGTCTTAGAGCTCTGGCCATTGGGTGACTATTTCTACAGTCACACAAAGGATAACTGGGTCAACATGCTCTGATATACTTGGAACAAGGTGGGGGGTGAAGGTCATAAACTGCAACTTTGAGTTTTCCCGGATTATGAGGTATGGTGTGGGGGCTCTGAGGCCGGTCAGCGTACGGAGCTAGGAAAAGTACCACCCATGGAAATATTGCCTTTGATGGACGAGCCAGGGGTTATGATTATGAAGAGCCACTAAGGGAATAGAATGCATAGTCGTACAAAGGTGTCCCCGGGTCTATAAATTTCCACATCTGATGGCCATGAATGATTACGAGAATCAGAGAGTTCTCATAGTACAGAGTTCGGCATGTGGGTATAATAGTGTTCAAGCATCCAAGAAACATCTTCACTACAATTGTCTGTTGAGTCATAGTATCCTAGTTCGGGCTTGATGTTCGTAGATGCAGGTCTTCATGTGATCCACGGGCGGAAACATATGCTAACCGAGTAGGGGTACCCTGGTGATTTTGGATGTGAAAATGGGATGGACTATTAAACCACTGCGCCATAAACTTCTGGATCTGGAGGTATGGTATAGAGGCTCTAAGGCCGGTAAGCATACGGAGCTAGGAAGAGTGTCGCCTGTGGAAATATTGCCTTTGGTAGATGGGCCAGGGGATATCAATATGTAGAGACACTGAGGGAATTGTATGCATAGTCATGTAAAGGTGTCCACGGGTCGATGACTTTCCACTTCTGATGGCTATGAATGGTTATGAAGATCCATAATTGTTCAGGTGGTGGATTTTGATGTATGGGGAGGATGCATCAAATATGTGGAAGGAGTATTTCCACCTCGTTTCTCCATATATCTTAGGTGGTTCGCGACGAACTCCCTGCAGTTTAATGTCATGCGGGGACGATGAAGTCCATGCAGTTTAACGTCCTGCGTTGAGGACGGTAAATACACCCAGTGTAGGTCTGGTCCATACACGGGGGAAAGGGGTCACTTTTATTATTCATTATCCATGCAGTTTGATGTCATGCGGAGAGGACGTAAGAATACACCCCGTGCAGGTCTAACCCATAAACGACGGAAAGGGGCATTTTTTAATCTTTCTATACATGCAGTTTTACGTCGTACGGTAAGGACGAGGAGTACACCCCATTCCGGTATGGTCCATACATGGAGGAAAGGGAATTTTTATCTTTTATTTAAGGGGATGGTCAAGGACGGGGAACCCTGGCATCACTACATATCCTGCGAGGGTAGGAATCAAGCTGTACATAGTCCTCTAGAAGAAGTACACCCCGTGCAGGGCTAGTCCATACATGGGGGCAGAGGGCCATTGTTAACCACTTGTCCGTGCAATTTAACATCATGCGGTAAGTACAGTGAAGACACACCATGCAGGTTTGGTCCGTACACGGGGGAATATGATATTTTTAAAACATCTCATCCGTGCAGTTTAACGTCGTGCGGTGAGGATTAAATACATACCTCATGTAGGTATGGTCCGTACACGGGGGAAGAAGTAATTTTTAAATTTTATTTGGAAGTGGCTGGGCCAGGATGGGGAACCCTGGCGTCACTACGTATCCTGCAAGGGTAGGAATCAATCCTTATGTAGTTCTCTGAAATAAGTACACCCCGTGCAGGGATGGTCCATACACGGGGGAAGCGGGGAATTGTTAACCTCTTGTCCGTGCAGTTTAACGTCGTGCAGTAAGGACTAAATCCATACAGTTTAACATCATGTGGTTAAGACGAGGGGCATTATTAGAATCTTTACAGTTTAACATTGTGCGGTAAGGATTAAATCCATGTATCTTAACGTCATGCGGTGAGGACGGGGAGCCATACAGTTTAACGTCATGTGGTTAGGACAAACTCCTTGCAGTTTAACATCATGTAGTGAGGACGGAGATCCATACAGTTTAATTTCATGTGGTTAGGATGAACTCCATGAAGTTTAATGTCATGCGGTGAGGATGTGTGTACTTTCGGTTTCTATGAGAAATACTTCTTTAGGAATCTCACATTGGTAGGAGCCGTGGTAAATTGCCCGTTCATGGAGATTAGGGTATATGCTCCATTGGAGTAGACTTTGTATACAACATATGGTCCCTCCCATTTGGGCTCCAGCTTTGGATGTTTCCTTCCAAGTATCATTGGGGTCTAGAGGAACAATACCAATTCTCCTTCCAAGAAAGACCGAAGACGAACCTTTTTATTGAAGGCTCGTGCAATCCGATTCTGGTAGACATCTAGATGGTGCAAAGTGTGCAGCCGCTTCTCGTCCTACTATTCCAATTCATCTATCCTCTTTTATGATTACTCATCATTGGATAATTGATCATAAATGGCAGCCCTGAGTGAGGGAAGTTGGAGTTCAATGGGTAGGGCCGCTTCCGTTCCGTATACTAATGATTACGGAGTAGCGCGAGTAGCAGCACAGACTGTGGTTCGATAAGCCCAGAATGCATGGAGGAGTTTATAAGGCTATGAATTATTTTATGTTTACACCATTTTTGGATAATTTTGGACAGGGTATTGTTGAAATCCTCTATCTATCCATTGGCCGCTGCATGGTAGCAGGATGAGTGGTTAGCATTGATACCATACTCATGGTATAGTTTCTCTAATTCCATAGAGAAGAAGTTGGTGCCATTGTCCGTCAGTATTTTATGAGGAACACCAAATCTGATGATGATATTAGTCTTTACAAAGATGAAAATATTTATTTCCCTGAATTCCTTGAGGGGTATGGCTTCTGCCCATTTTGAAATGAAGTCAGTTTTTGTGAGGATATACTTCATTTGTTTGGCCGTGGCGGGAGGATATGGTCCCATGACGTCCATCCCCCAGACGGAAAATGGCCACGAGTACTTGCCTTGAGGAAGTAACATCGGGGGTTGGTTTATGAAGTTCACATGAATTTGGCACGAGTGGAATTTCGCGGTAAAGCGCTCGCAATATCGTGCCATTGTGGTCTAGAAGTACCCAAGCCTCCGAACCTGATGGGAAATCTTGGTGCTTGGTTTATCTGCTCCACATACTCTGGAATGAACTTTAGTCATGACGGCGGCGGTCTCTTCTCTATCAATGCATCTGAGGAGCACTCTATCAGGGCCTCATTTGTAGAGGACCACTTTCTGACCCGTGCTGCCATATAGTAGAAAGTTGATTTCCCTTCTCCATATTTTCTCTCGTTCAGCCCTGTCTAATGGAAGTTCTCCCCATTGAAGGTAGTTTTCAATGGGGGTCATCTAACTAGTGGCAAGAGAATATGGCTCCGGAATAGGAGTAACTTCATGGATTTCCTCTATCTTGGTCTGAACATATGGAAAGACCATTCGTCGGTGAGCAATACTGATGATTATTTCATCCCGGTCTGGGTTAGCCAGGGCTGTGGCCGCATTGGCCAATGCATCGGCCTAGGAACTCTGAGACCGGGGAATATAGGTCAATGTTGGTTCTGTGGATAATTCCACCATTAACCCTCAGACATTTTCAAACATGGGGATCAACAACTCCTTTTTAATAGCATAGTCACCATTGACTTGCTTGATGACCAGATCTGAGTCACCTTTTACCTTCAGGTGCTGTACTTGTGCCTAGAGTGCGAGCTCAAGGCCTGCAATGAGATCTTGATATTCCACTTCATTGTCTGTACATCCCTCGGACAGGAGGAAAGAGTATGGTAAGACTGCCTTTTCAGGGGACATGAGTATTATTCCCAAACCCACTTTGTTGAATCTGGGATCCTCCATCCTCTTCCCGAATGGGCTTTAGGAGGCGCTGTCGAAGTACATTTCCCATGCTGGGAACTCCTCTAGAACCTCGAAGATGTCTTCATTAGGTAATTCAATGCTCGGTACGACAGTCCCTACTGAGGGGTGCTCTACAATAAAGTCTTCTAATGTCTATCACATGATGGCTTTCTAAGGCACAAACTAGATGTCAAAATGTTGCCGGATGACCGTACATCAGGATAGGCGTCCGGTTAGCATTGGGTGGCTGAGGACATACGTGAGCAGGTTACTCCATGAGATCAAATGGACTTCATGATGCTACAGATAATTTCGCAGATTTTGAACTATGAATACCAAGGAAAAACAACTCTTCTCTATATTTGAGTATCAAGTCTCAGGATCAATCATGGATCGACTGAGGTAATAGAGACTGTTTTCACTGCCTACATCATTATTTTGTGCGAGGAAGGCTCCCAGTGATCGCTCTAAGTCTGTCACATACAATATGAGAGGTCTTCCTTCAACCGGGGGCATTAGAACTAATGGTATTAATAGGTACTTATTCAAGTTTTCGAATTCAACATGGCATTCAACCGTCCATTGGTACGTGACCCCCTTATTCATTAACCTGGTGAAGGGAAAATACTTTCCTTCCAAGTTGGCTATGAACCGCCTAATATAGGCTAGGTGTCCTTGGAATCCCCTCAACTCGGTGAGATTTTGGGGAGGTGGTAATCCAATGATAGCCTTTGTCTTCTCAGGGTCTACTTCGATGCCACAATGGCGTACAACGAAGCCAAGGAATTTCCTTGAGGTAAACCTGAAGGCGCACTTCAATTGGTTCATCTTCAAGCTATGCTGTCAGAGTTTGTTGAAGACGGTCCCAAGGTCTGACAGGTGATCCGAGTGCTGTGTAGACTTGACCACCAGGTCATCCACGTAACATTCAACGAATATACCAAGGAATGGTTTAATGATCCGATCCATGGCACGCAGATATGTGGCGCTGGCATTCTTGAGACCAAAGGGCATGACCCTGTAATAAAATATACCTCTTGAGGGGCCCTAAAGGAAGAGGCTTCTTCGTCTTCTAGAGCCATCTTGATTTTGTTATACCCATAATAGCCATCCATGATGGATAGAGCCTCATACCCGACCGTTGCGTCGATTAATAACTTGGTGACCGGGACTGTGAAGTCATCTTTCGGACAATGCCGATTGAGATATCTGAAATCAATGCAGACACGATTTTTTCTGTTCTTTTTCATGACAGGGATGATATTGGCCAACCAGATCGGGTACTAGACCTCCCGAATGAATCCTGATTTAATGAGCTTATCGACTTCAGCCTCTATTTTGGCGGCGTACAAGGGATGTGTCCCTCTGGCGGCCGGTTTATAGCCCCGATGGTCTTCTGGAAGACCTAGGTGATGCGTCGCCACTTCGGGACCGAGTCTCGGAATTTCTCTGTAGTTCCAGGAAAAAACATATCGATGTTTTCTTATGAAGACGGTATATACCTCATGCTCTTCGAGAGACATGGCTGCACTAATGAGAGTGGGCCTCGGGTCTTCCTCGGTACCCAGTTTTGTTTCCTTGAGCTCGTCCATAGTGGTGGAGATACCTTCCTCAAATGCAGGAGGTGCATCCCTGAGATCTCCCCCCTCTTATTCTCCCAAATCCTCATCTTCTTGATCCAACAAAGAGAGAGATCCCAACAAGGGATCTTGGGAGTCCGGAGGTGAGGTTTCGTGGGCGTCCTAACTCATGTTTTCATCCCCATATTGAGGGTCAGTGGATGTTCCCACATTGTCACGTCCAGACGTTATGGATGAAGTCACGAGGACATCTGAATGCATGTCTGGACTTGAACTCCTACATTCAACATGGTTGATGGGTAGGACATAATCCCAGCCAAGCTGCCGGAGGGGGTTATCATGAACCATTTCCAAGCCATTTGGAGCGAGAATACAATCGACACCATCGACCAAAGGCTTCCTTTTCTTTTTCTAATAGAACCCGGTGTCAATGTAATGTGACTCGGAGAGCTCGAAAGGGTCCTTGTTGGCATGCAATGTTCCACTTTGTCCATTGATGCAGTACCTGATACAGTAGTAGTAGGAGGAAGGAACAACCACGTCCTTATTGAGCCACGACCTTCCCAGTAGGGCATTGAATGTTGTGCTCTATCAGACCACACGAAATTCCGTGTAGGATACCAGGTCAACAGGATGGGTCTTTACCTTAACTATTCCCATTGGTTTCTGCTCGCTCTTGTCATAACCCAATAGAGTTTTGGCCGATGGTATTAGATCATCGTCACTGTAACCCAACATATGGAGTGTCCGTAGGGGGAGGAGGTTCACTCCAGATCCATTGTCAGTGAAGACTTTCTGGATCTCAATACCATTCAGTGTGCCAGACACATATAGTGGTCTGATGTGTCCTTACATGATGGAATCTTCATCCTAATTAGTGAAGGAAATCACCGCATTGCATTCAGTTGGGTCAGTCTCCATCCGGTAAATCTCGGCAGCAGCTACCTCGGCTTGAAACTCATGGGGCCTGATAAAAGCTTATATAAGCACCTCCCTGAGGTTGGCTGACAAACTCAGGGCATCCAGGATTGAAAACATGGCTGGTACCGATACCAACTACTTAAGGATATCGTATTTCTTCTCCAGAAGCTGACGCTTCTCTGTTGGTGGGAGTGTTCTAGCAGGTGGCTTGGGAGCTGGAGTATGTGATGAGAAGGGACCCACCATGGGGTCGGATGTCGACGATGTTCCCACATTTTGCAGACTCAGCCCGGCCGGTCTGTTAATGCGCACTAGGCGGCTAGGCGACTGTTCCCCCTCTGATAGGTATCACAGAACAACAGGGCTAGAGTGGCTACTTGTGGAGGTGGAGGGGCATTCTTTCTCCTACTGATTCCGTTGAAGGTCTCTCCCACAGGTTTCTGTGATATTAACGGTTTGGGTTGTGGTCCAACTGTAGGGTTGGTTTCAGCCACGACTGCGCCTCCCCTAGTATCCTCTGCCTCTGCAATTCCTCGTCCCGGCTCCTTGTGTTGTGAACTCGGGTTCATAACCATACCCTTCGTTAGGGAATGATTCCATAAGATGGATGACGATGATGGAACCAAAGATTGGGTCTTCATCCTCTGACAGGTCAACCTGTTTGGTTTTCCCTGATGGTGCCGTTTGGTGGGTTGGTGCCCATGGCACCAAATTTGAGAGCATGAAATCTACTAGGGTTGGGACTAACTTTGGCCCAGTCGTGGATTACTCCTCTTGAGATTGTTTCTTCCTTCCTTGATTATGCCCGAATGTCCGGCTCGTGGAGGATTGTGAGGCCAATGCTATCGGTGGTGCAGCTTTAGGGGCTTTTGGAAGTAACACTGGCTACCATAGCTGGGCTCAGAGTATGCCTTGGGCTCGGTTGATAGTCTTCTGAGACATCCAGTCATCGAATTTCTGCCCCTGCTTGCTAGTGACTTTCTGCTACCCCTCCTCTTTGTCGGAGTCGGTGGTAGAGATACATGCCACATGTGCTGAGGTTGGTCCCATCTCAACCTGTCCGGAGTCTACCATACTCTACAGGAGGTCTATAAGTTGAATCATTCTCGAATATTTTTTCCCAACATTCGATGGTAGGGGAAGTAATATGGACTATCATCACAGCCGACTTCTTTAGGTTACCTTGGCTCCGGGAGGAGGAGCAAGTTGCAATTCATGGCCGCAATGAAGTATCCGCAGACTTGATCTTCTCAGAACGAGTATAGTTTTTGCCTTTTTCCCTCAAACTGGTTCCACTTGCGTCCTCTCTTATCGTCCTGTTTATGAGGAGGTGGCCGTTGATATGTAGGAGGCCCTTAACGATTTGGCGGAGGCCTGAGCAGTGGAGCGGGCACAAGGGCCGTCTTGAGTGTGACAGCGGACGCTTCATCTCTAGGGTCTCTTTTCACAGGGGCCTATGAGGCTATTCAGAACTTCTAATTAGTCCGCTGCAGGGAGTCCTCAATTATCTGGGAAATGGCCAAGAGATGTCAAAAGCCAGTGGTGCACTCCACTGGTATAAGCGCTGTTCACAGCTCATCTCGAAGATTATAGATGCATATGGATAGCATCTCATCTTGAGGCATTGGCTTGTTTAGGGAATAGGTAAGACCTTTCCATCTGGAAATGAAATCTGAGACCCTCTCGTTCTCCCTCTGCATGTAGTTCATGAGGTCTCTGACCATTGTCTTGGACAACATTGAGCTGAAGTGGAACATGAACTGCTGCCGAAGGTCCTCCCAACTCTTTATTAACTAGGCTAGTAGACTCGTATACCAAATGAAGGCAGATCCTTGCAAGGTCCTTATGAAGAATATGAGTTTCACTGCTTCTTGCTGTTCCGGAGTCCCCATAATAGGGTCTCAATAAGATGCGTAGTGCATAAAATGCTATTCCGGATTGCCTGACCCGTTGAAAATAGGGAATACAGGGCTCCCAAAATTGGGTGGAGGTGGTGTGTTGGTCTCCCAATCTAGGTAGGGTTTTCTCTCTGGATGTATCGGAGCGCGTCGACCTTCCATCGCTTCCAATCGAGCTGTAAGTGCCTCTATGGTGTTGGTGAGACCCTGGTTTACATCTTGCTAGGCCCGGTCCTGGGCAGGCATAGCCCGAGGCATTGCCTGAGGATCTGGATTGGCTGGCACCAGGGGTGCGTGTGCCGTTTGTTGAACCTTCAGAGGGTTTAGGTGTACTCGCTCGGGTTGGTTCTTGAGTGGAGGGAAGTCTTAGTATTCATCTGAATCTACGTGTAGGTAGTTGGATTGGCCGGGCGCCTCGTTGGATAGGACCCTGATCATATTTCGTTTTACGGGGCAAACCATAGACTTTGAGGTCCACTTTTTGGGAGTGCATGATGTGGCTCCTCCTAGGATGCACTTTCCATAAGGCGGTTCCCCTGGAGTAGCTCAGCGTTAAGACGCCACAATTATTTCATCTCCACTTCCTGTTGATTGAATCTCTCTTTGAGCGTGAGTGGATCAACTTTTTCAAGAGAAGGAGGCGGGTTAAGGGTAACCAGTCCTTTATTCTTATCCTTATTGGAATCTCGCTGGGTAGGAGGAGGAGAGTTGGCTAGATGGACGACCATATTTAGGGTGGCCCTCTGGTTCCGGGTGTGCACACCTGGTGGTTCGTTGTGAGTCACATCCTGACCGGATCTATCATATCCTGTTCCATCCTAATTTGTAGTATCTCTGGTGTCACCTGTGGGGTTAAACTCTATTACATTGATAGATGCATATCGTGGGCCGGGGAAGATGTCATCTTCCAGATGGGAAGAGGATCTCTTGCGTCCTTTGATGGCATTCCCTTTCGTGACCTGGGATTGCTTTCGGACATCGTGACGAAGGGTGACACGGAGAGTTCTTTGATACAACCTTATGGTGCACCTTCCTCTTGGAGGGGATGATGATCAAATGAAATGATAGGATGGGAACCTCCTCTTCCGGCTGTCCTCCCTAGACGAGAGAATATTGACTCTCATGGGGGAGGTTGTTGTTGAGGGGGTAATAATGCCCCCATCCCTAAGGGCTGGGGTAGGCTCCGTTCCATGGACATCGAGTCTCTTCCCAGTTTTATTGGTCTTACGGGGGCATTTGTTGTTAAAAATGACCCCAACCCTCTAGGATGGGGCTGACCCTGGACTACGGCAGTGGGTGCTACTATCGCTACCGTCCTGATCTTGCGTGCCCCCATTCGGGGGTGAACTGGGTTTAGTGTCGAGTTCTTCTGGGAATCAATCACTTCTAGGGAGGTAGGCAATGATCGCTGATTGGCCTCTCTTAGGCGAGAGTCCATTTGTAGCTTTAGGTGGCCTGATTCATGAGTTCTTGAATAGCTTGTTCCTATCGGTCCTGACGCTTCTGGGACTTACTCAAGGCCCAGTTCTATTGGATGTGTTGCCCTTCGTTAATAGGGTGACCATTAGATTTATGACTTGATGTGATGACGTTGCAAGACACCACACTAGACTGGTTGTTCTGGGTGTGGAGCGGAGAGAAATTCGGAGCTCTATGTTCTCCCCATCCCTTGATATGGACTCTTGTCAGGGCGTCATCGACGAGGCGGCACAGCTGGTGCAGCGCATGTAAGCAGGCTATCTCCATGTTTTCTTTACGCTTCTCGGGTCACCGTCTCCATGCCGACAGAAGAGATTCCAGGTCGATGTGATGCTGGAGGTCTCCTATTGTCATGACATGGTCTACATACCCGTCATTGGGTAGGAATATGGATTTCAGCCAACTGAGGGTTGTTCATATATTATGGAGAATGTCGTGCACACATTCTTCCGACAACTCCCTGGGTATGTCGAACTGAGAGGATCCCATAGGCCAAAACATAACTGGTATATCATCCCTAGCCAGTCATTTCCTCGGGTGCAACATGTCGGCGTACTCCTCCTCCAGTGATTCCTCTACCTGGTCGGCCCAACTAAGATGCTCACTGTAAGTTTGGTCGGAGGCAGTGGAACCGGTAGGTATTGAATCACCATGTGGGCGATTCCGAGGTGGTTAAAAAGATGAACATGGCCCTGGGACGTCTCCCGATCGAAGAAGGATGTCATTGGAGACTAGCTGGGAATCTGACATGCTTTATCCCATCCTTTTGAGTGCCTCGGCATACGAGGGATTTTCTGTGCTTGATTCGGCAGGGGGAGGACCTTCCTGTCAATATGATATGTCATCGCAGGGAGGACCTTCTCAATGGCAGCCGTAATGGTGAGGAATACCATTACTAATTGATGCTTCACCGCATAGAGGACTTTTGCAGTGCACACCCTGGAGAGGACCTCCAAGGCGTATCACATTAAGGGGAGGACCTTCTGGCTGCGTAGTGTCGTCATGGGGAGGGCCCTCACAAAAATGCCATCATGGTGAAGATGACCATCATGGATTGACGTTCGATGTGCATCCTGGGGAGGACCTTCAGGACACACTGCAACATGGGAATGACCTTTTTGTTTCTTGGGGCCAATGAGGGGAGGAACTTCGTTATGGTGGTCGTGGTGGCGAGGACTACCATCACAGCAGAGGTAATGGTGAGGAATACCATTACATCTTCCACATGGAGAATATCTTCCGGGCACACCCTAGGGAGGGCCTTCAGAGTGTGCCGAAATGAGGGGAGGACCTTTTCATTGCTTGACATCTCTATGGGGAGGACCTCCATTATCAGGGTGGCGAGGAATACCACCGTGATTTGATGCCTAGCTGCACGGAGTGTCGTTGCAACATAACCCCTTGGGAGGACCTTTAGGGAAGGCCCCGACAATGGGAGGTCATTCATGTCGTGATGAGACGTCACTGCGGGGAGGGCCTCTATAGTTGTGACTATGATAGTGAGGACTAATATCATAATCTGTGGTCCCACTGCATGGAGAGTGTTTACAGCGTATACCCCAGGGAGGACCTTTAGGGTGGACCACAACAAGTGGAGGGCCTTCCTGCTACTCGATCTTCTGGTCACGTGGAGGGTTTCCATGACTCACATCAAAATAGGAGCTATCGTGATCGATCATTATATGCCCGCGGGGGAGGCCCCCACGGGTGCTCTGCGGAAGACATTCAGAGCTGGTGGTGGCGATATTGCGGGGAGGTCCATCAAATCTGCTACTACCACTCCCATAATATGGTAATGGATGGGCAGGGTTATGTTCCTGCAATGTCTGCTTAATAGTGTTGGGAACCCCATCTTCCAGCAGAGCAGAGTCATGAACCAGCTCTTTATTTTCCGGCTGCCTTCGGCGCATTCGGGGCGCTTTCTTGCGAGCAGTAGGGACCGTCTGCTGTTTATAATGGCCCTCACCTTTTGGTCCTTGTCTAATTGGGTCCTGTGATGTTGTCAGGACACACAGACGAACATCTTGACTTTTAATAGGGATATATGCCTGCTCTGGAGCATCCACTGTGATGGAAGGGTGTCCCCTAGTTGGAACGAGTGAAGCTGCTCGATCCGGTTGCCCTTGTGTCGCGTAATATGGTCGACAAACCTCCTGGTCAGAAGTAGGGATGTATATATTCTCCAAGGTAGCTATCATGTCTCTTAGATGAGTCGCCTCAGTTGGGGATACGGGCTCACGGGCCCGAATCCATACTGTTTCCGCTGATGCAATTACATTCTGGCAAGTCTGCAAGATATGATCTGGGATCGATACCTGCTCTACCATCATTTCTAGGATATGTAGAGAAACATCTTTGGCTGGAGTGGGTATGAAGTCCCATTTTGCTATTGGAGTAGGAATATCTTGTTGTGGTCCTCCAGTTGTCTGTGGGTACTGAAAGTTCTCCTGTGTCGGGGCAGGTGAACGAATCTTCCCCTATACCGGGATACACCGATTAATCTCTCCGTTGGCTGCAACATCGGCGTGGAAGACATTACTTGCATCCGCAGGGATCTGGCCCTGAATTTGTTGGTTTCACACCATATCGAGTCGGTGGCCTTTGTTGGCGGGGAGACGTGCCCGCCTATGATTTTCCACCACATTTTGGTGGGAAGTATTTGTTAATCACCACCATATCAGGATGGTGGGCATCAGAAGCATCTGCTAGGAGCTAGTCCATCAGGCGCCGGGTCTCCACCACGTCAAGCTGGTGGTCTTCACGACCCTGGGCAAGGAGAGGTGTCGGCCTGGTAACTGTCGTCCTGTGTGAGCGACGAGCATGATGGATCTCAGCAGGGATGTGCGCCGACTCGTATGATGCCGTCATGTCTGGATGGCGGGCTAGGGAGGAGCGAACAAGTGTAGGTTCCTGTTCGTGGTATGTCTCCATGGCTGGGTAGCAGAGCTACTCCTCGCGGACCAGGGTGATGACCGGTCCCTGAGTGTACGTCTACCATCCTCATCGGGCGGTCCGAGGGGCCAGAGATCAGAGAGCGTGGGCCTGAATCCTCAGGCTGACATCCTCCTCGGTGTGAGGATGTTGTGTCACGGCATGACTGCGACGATGCCTTCCGGTGGGGGCCTTGGAGAGGAACCCCTGTTCGGCGGGGATTAAGTCCTCAACATCAACCTCATCCACCTCCCTAAGATAAGGGAGGTATGCATTGTCCCGTTTCGGGGATAGACTCCCGAAACGGTTAGAGACAACAATAGGGGCAGTCTGAATCAGCCTTTGCGACCACTACTGGGCAGGAGACCGGTGAGTTCTGGTGGATTGGAGGGCATGCATGGCTGCTTCCACCATTGGGAGAGTACCATTATCGTGGTACTCTCAGATCAGCGCATCCGAGACCCAGCATTGAAGACGCTGGGAGGGTGACATGGTCCTCCATTGGTGAGGATGCTCGGTGGTCTCGTAGCCTGAAGTGTGCACTTGTGAGTTCCTTTGTGATTCCATTGGATCGAAGGGTGTTCTGTATAGTACGTGTAAAAGTTTTTAACAAATACCAACCGCAAACCCATCAATGCAGCATTTCAAGATCCCATGCGTGATTAATGACCTCACTTTTCCCTCCTTGTTAGTAAAAAGGGGGAACATGGTGTGATTAGGTTAAATCCATCATGATTGGTTAAATATTTACGTCGGGATCACCATTTTTGTTTCGGGTCGGTCTCGAAACGCCCAACGGTTCTTCATCTGACGATGCCTAGACCTGATGTCCAAAGGCAGGCGTTCGCCAGGCGATTTGGCTAGCGACGCATAAGAACTCACATTGGTTGAGAGGATGGGAAGTTGGGATCATCACACCATTTTGGGGGGATTAATACCTGTTCTGAGACTCTCATATAGATTTAAGACATATTCATATGTTCACGAATCTTTGGTTTATAACCAAGCATAGTATCCACAGATTATTCCTGGTTGGAAAAGGTCAGCTGGATGCAGGAGTTCAGAATCATTTAGGCCGGAAGTTTACCATCCCTCATTGGATTAATAACTCTAAATAAATTGGACTCATTGAGACGGTGCTAGGTGCAACTCGGTGAACCGATATGAAGATAGTCGGATCGAAAGATTGTTGGGCTTGATCCTTAGGGAGGCTTCCTGCATACCCTGCCTAGTAGATAGGGATCAATGTCCACTTAGTTCGAATCAGGGTTTCGGAGAACCGACGTGAATATGGACCCGGGGGTCTGATTGTGACCGGGCTTGATCCTTGGGGAGGCTTCCTATGTACCATGCCTTAACATGTATCAAATTCCTCGTAGTTCGCATCGGGGTGTCAGAGAACCGACGTGAAGATGGACCCGGGGGGGTCCGATTGTGATCGGGCTTGAACCTCAAGGAGGCTTCCTCTTTAACATGCCTTAACCAGGATCACATTCCTTGTAGTTCGCATCGGGGTGTCGGAGAACTGACGTGAAGATGGACCCAGGTGTCCGATTGTGATCGGGCTTGAACCTCGGGGAGGCTTCCTACGTACCATGCCTTAACATGGATCAAAGTCCTCGTAGTTCGCATTGGATTGGGGATTACACTCTAAGGAGGCCCATGGTGATAGATTGGGGCTTACACTCTAAGGAGGCCCATGGTGAAATATTGGGGCTTACACTATGAGGAGGCCCATGGTTATAGATTAGGGCTTACACTTTGAGGAGGCCTATGGTGATAGATTAGAGCTTACACTCTAAGGAGGCCCATGGTGATAGATTGGGGCTTACACTCTGAGGAGGCCCATGGTGATAGATTGGGGCTAACACTCTGAGGAGCCCATTGTGATAGATTGGGGATTACACTCTGAGGAGGCCCATAAGAGGATGTCATGGTCGATGCTTACTCTATGCCCATGTGAGTGATGCTCGGTTTCAGAAACAAGAGGCGGCAGGGACCAGGCGATCACGTCGCGAAAGATGCGTTTGTGAGAAGTGGAGTGGTGCTTACACATGAGGGCGGCCCATAAAGTCGGGGCTTACTCCGAGATGGACGCCCATGGAGACAAAGCACAACGGGAGAGGGAAAGGGGTGCTCTTGTGCCCATCACCTCTCCTGTTCCCCAGCGAAGTACCGAGGTGCATGGAGATAGCTGCCTTCAAATGGGTATGACGCCCCCACTCTAGAGATGGGAGAAGTGCCTGATCCCTGAATCCCGTAGTCCCCCATCCTGGCGAGTAGAGAAAGAAAGGGGGCTCTCGGGCTCAGACCCTACATTACCGTGGGAATGTGAATCTAGGAATGCTTCAGGAATCCACCCAAGGGTCTGGGAAACCCCTTTTCCCCTGTTTACCATGGGTATGTGAACTCAAAAGGGCGTACTAATGTGCCTGGGGGTTACACTACACGAATCCAGTGGCTCTGGTGGAGGCCTCGGTTCGGGTACAATGAATGGGCCAATGAGGGAGTCACGGAGGATCAGGCCGGGTCAGAAGGATTTTACGTGGCTTGGGGAACAGGAACTCCGAAGGACTCGGTGGGCCACACAGCGGTATGGGTGGTGATGCCCTTCGTGTAGGGAAGTGCTACACGGTTAGAGAAGCCGTCCGCGAGCCAGGGTGGTCCACAGACTGAGAGGCCATCCACGAAACCAGGAGGGTCCATGGACGGATTGGCCGTCCACAGACCAGGAGGGTCCGCAGACTGATTGGCCGTTCTCGATCCAGGAGGGTCCACAGAATGATTGGCATCCTGTGAACCAAGAGGGTTCATGGATTCAGGTTCAGTTCACGTACAAGGTTGGTACGCAGAGGGATCCATGCAAGAAGTGGCGGCCAAGGGTGACACCGGCTGGAGGCTCATCGGTCGGGGCTTCGCCCACGTAGGAGGGTGCTACACGGTGTGGTGGATCGGAAAAGAGGCATAAACTCCCTGGTCCGTAGGGAGTACATCCGCCGAGGGACCCTGGTTCACGATTGTCTCTTCTTTGTTATTTTAAGTTCATGGTTCACCAAGTTATTATACATTTTTTGTTCTTTATTAGTTCGTTCCCAGGTTAATACCTACTCTGGTTCACGAACTAGAACTTTCGAAATCCTAAGCCTTCCTTTGAAATCCATCCTCCCGAATCTGACCGATCTCCTCTCCGTTCTCCTAATCATCTGAATCCGAATCCTCTTCCTCTTCCCCCTCGGTCTCCTTTTATAGTATGGGGGAAGATATGTATCTGTGGTCACGCGGCACCTTTTGCGAAGGCCCATGACCGAAAACCAGGTTTACGGCTGACTTGGTCAATCCGTGACTCGTGGTGAGCTCTGAGCGCGTCTCCTCCGTGAATGGAACTCGGAGAGTGCTTCGCGGCCGCAAGGGGTTCCGCCTCCATCTCACGAATGACGGCAGAGGTGGTTCGGGTCGGCTGATGTGGCTTGCAGTTGGGGCAGTTCGTAACGGTGAACCGGGTTGGCGCCTGTACTGCCTCACGACCGCGGAGGATCTTCGCCTCCATCTCGCCAACGATGCTGGTCCACAGAGGTGGGACGCTTCGCAGAACTGGTCGTACATCACTAAAATTAAATCGGTCCACGGACCGGTTTGTCCTTCACCATCCTTGAGTATTCACCACATTTTCCCAATCCATTGAGGGTGAATTGGGTAGATTCTCCCTTGAGTTAAAAGGTATTATCATTCTCCTTTGTATATTTTTCAGGACCCTACACCACCTTAGAACATCTCATCCCTGAGAATCCATCGGAAATAATGTAACTCTCACCCAATATACAGGGTTATGAAGTGTCATACAAAATGTCACGTTGCGTAAAAAAATGCCCAATTCGAATTCAATCATTGGTTAGGCAAGCAACACCTATGCCATTAAGATCTCATCCAATGATCATTTTCCAAGTGAAACCGTGAGATGGTACCTATCTAATCACGTTCAGCTAGAGACATGACCATATATCCACCTCATTAACTTCCAGCCGATGTTACTTCCCACCATAGGTTATAAGGTTAGAAAGTGGAAAATTCCATGTCATTTCATCTTCCAGCATCATAATTTCATACAAGGCACACCCTTAAGCATTCTAGAGATTCTTCTCACATGATTTATGAAACAAATAAAATTGTCAATTACCTATCATCCTTATATACCAATTTGAGGCATTATTTTATGAAAATCCATGGTCTACACAAACTACACTCATCACATTTGACAACGTACCAAAAATTGAACATCACTGACTGCTCCATTGAGCTATAGAGATAACTAGTGGAGTCACTCTTGACAGAAATTTCAGAAGGTGACCAGCATAAACAGTTGGCATTTTAGAATCTAATCTATGATTTCTTCTTCAGTGATACCTCACATTTACCACGAACATGACCACATAAATT
Source organism: Viscum album (assembly GCA_963277665.1). NCBI lineage: Eukaryota > Viridiplantae > Streptophyta > Magnoliopsida > Santalales > Viscaceae > Viscum > Viscum album. The sequence goes on from OY728158.1 coordinate 1,604,893,835, forward strand.
CATACCTAACCTCTGATGTAATTCTTGGATTTACGAATCACTGAGACCGATAAAAAGTTATGGGTAACCTATGATCGGCACAACATGAGTATAAGGAACTTTCCTAAGTTACTCTATACATCATGTTTATGAGTGAGATGTTGGTAGAAGGATATGATTCCCATATCAGAACATTGATAGATCCTATATTTGTATTTGAATGGTGGTCATGTTAGGCGAAAAGGGTGTTGTTCAAGAGTTCATCCAAGGAATTCCTATATGGGAATCCATGGGTCACTTAGGAAAACCAAACTTTGATAAGAACCTGGTGTTTATCATGAAACACTGGGTGACTACTAAATCCTCCCCAAAACATCTAAAACATTATCATGGTTCAAGACAGATGCTCTCATTGTGCATCAAGGATGAAATCATGTTTGGGGACATGATCGTCACACAAGGAAGATTAAACAAAGAGGATTAGAAGATTACCAGATGGAAAATATTTAAAAAAGGGATGAAAACCCACCGAAATTTATTAGTGTTTCAAAACATCAATGTCTAAAGAAGTCATCCTGAGAATTAGGAAAAACTAGATTCCTTTAACACTGATGTCATTATGAAAAGGATATGACATGAAATGTATTTAACAGTGCAATACATGATGATTACAATGAACTCAACTGGTTCATCACAATGTTAAGCACTTGACGGCACCACGTATGTGAACTCATACTACCAGGATGTGATACCAAAGCATGATGACTTTTAACTCATAGGAATAAGCATTTAATCATCCATCACAATGGATAATAGAGTGTTGAATGGCCTAAAAAGTAGCTGACCATGCCTGAGGCACGTCTAACCTACTAAAAATGAACATTACCCGATACTCAAGATGAAACACAATTCAAGGATAACATGACCGCCTATTCGAACAATGGTGTCATTTTATGAAATGGGGTCTAACTAGAGACAACAACACACGAATGAAAAAAAAGGCACAAAACTCATGGCATTAGAAAGGCTTTTAAATTCTATGGGTGCTACCTACTATGGCTAGACCCTTATAAAAGAACAAGTGATAAACATATCTCTAGGTCCAAAGAATACTGAAGTCAATAGGAACCCCTTTTATTGAAACAAAATAAAAATAAAAATAATTTTTAATTTTTTTTATAAGATACAATTTACATATAAAAAATTTAGAATGTCACTATAAGAACCTAACAAAAATTAACATGTTTTAATCATATATACATAACATTTTTTAATCATAGAGACTTGATTTTAAGCATAGAAACATGATACATTAAAAACATGCTAGTAAACATGTATCATGGAAACATGATATCATGATAAATATATCACTGAAACATGGTATCTAAATAGGAATTCTAAATAAATATAAGACATGGTATGGAATTCAAAGAACTTAATCATATCAGTGGGTAATAAATGAATGCAGCTATATGGAATAGAATATTCATGAGATGTAAGTCAATATGTGACTATCATGTTGAATGTAATGATTCATCCTAGCCTTAATAGGACAAGGGTAAAATACCATAAAATTCATAAATCCATAAGTAGTGAATATTACATCAATCAGTCAAGGTGAAATCATATCAACTGTAATATCACAATGCTTGAACAACACTCCTAGCATTGGCCACATAGTCATTCCCCATACTTGGGGTGATCAGTCCAGTGCATGACTATTAAGCAAGTGTCGAAAAAATACTAGTCACCTATCAACAAACCCAAAATATAAAGACAATTAAAAAACAACCTTTGATACCGCTTTTAAATGTCCCGACCTAGCTCACCTCTAAGACGATGGCCAGACTGGCTGGTCACATGACCTCAAGTTCATCTCCGTGTACTTCAGAGGCTGCCGACTAGCAGTGAGGGACATGAGAGTTGATAGGGGTGAGACTGTATCCTATTATAGGAGTTTTTCAGCAGTATAACATAGTATGAATGTAAAAGATAAAAGAGGAAACAATAAATACATAATTGAAAAGTAGAAAAAGACACTATAAAAAAATTTACATAAGCGGACAATTCCAAATTATACAATAGATGACTGCATATCATTGTGATGATACATAACTCAGTAAACAGTAAAACAAGATTGATTACTTGGTTAAATTAAAAAGAAGAATAGAGAAGACCCATGAGCGATCTCCATTAGTTTCCTGAGCTCCATATTGGTCCCCTACTACTCAATCCCAGATACAAACAACACAACATAAGAAATCAATCATGCTTCATAGTCCTACGAACAAGAAATGCCTACTCGGGTACCCTAGTGAAATGGTATCCTGAGTTGGGTGTGAGATATAAATCCCAGTGGATGGCACCCACAGTGTATGGAACATTATATTTCATGATGTAAACATTATTAGTGTGCCAAATATATATATATATATATGAATATATATATATATATAATTAAATCAATAAAATAACTAGAATAAAATAAATGTAACATGGTCTGGGTTCCCAACGTCACCCGTCTCATACCTCCTGCTTCATCCTAAGATGGAAATTTGAAAAAGTTTCATATAATAAAGATGATGAAAATATATATAGTCTAGAAATAAAAAATCAAACATAAAGGAACAACACCCCAAGCTTGTGCTTTATCCTGTGGTCTAGTTCAGGGGTCGACAAAGTGTGCTTCAAGAACCAAAAACTATTAAACTTTACGATGGAAACACATGATTCATAAATAAACACCTTCCGCGGATCAACATTATTATTATGTTCATGTTATAGAGTTTGATTCTAAGCCTGTCCCAAAGGTATCACTATGATACATCATTCAATTAATCCAAAACCTCTGATCCCATCCAAGGAAACATTTTGAAAGACCATGTATCGCTCAGGGCATGACTATAACATGATTTTGTCCCAATATCGCACTAATGGGGTCGAGTATCACCTGAGGATTGGTGTAGAAACTTTACAATGGTCCATCATCGATGATCACATCAGGAACTGATGTCACCCAAATGTCTATAAAAGCACGGGTAAGTACATATATGGAAAAGCATAAGACATTTCCCCCCACTAGGAAATAAATTTAACGAGTAATGAATGAAGAGTTCAATCATGAGTACGTAATACAGAAATTCATTCTCTCACAACCCTAAATTTAATTTGATGTCACACAATAAGTATCATAATTTTTTATTTATAATTTCTACTAAACAAAATTATTAACTTTTCCACAACAAATTATAATTTAAACCATGTAGCTATTGCCAAAACAAATTATCGGCAAATGCAATAAGAACACAAAAATTGATTTATAAATGCACAAAATGATAATAATTTATCAAGGAAGAAAATAATTAGGAAATAATTAACCAAAAAATTCAAATATCACTTTTCAAAATTACACGAAATAATTTATTTAATTAAAACACAACCACCATAATCAAAAAGCATGTGTAATTAACTACTTTAATTAATTTTGGGATAACTGAATATCCTCCAAAAGCATTGGAAAAACCAAAGGGATATCAAAGGATGTTTTAATAATTAAAATAGGTTAAAATGTCTCACATAAAGGAGAGAATGTTTATAAAATCACATTATTTTGTTTAGAATGGTTAAAATTTAGTCCTTGATGGGAGGAACCAATGAGTAGAACAATGTGTAATTTAAATGACACAAATAAATAAAGAGAATGAGAGTATACACCCTAAATTCTACTCAAAGAGGATCAGACTTCCAGTGGAGATCCTTGATTCGACCGAGATAGTTACTGTGCACCAGAAGACTTCAAAATCATAGAAGAAATGAAGTCATCACAATCTTCCAAAGGAGGAGAGGAGAGGGGAGGAGGAGGCGCACCACGAGGGGGTGCTACATGGGTGAAAAACAAGGAGGGAGAGGAGAGGATTATAGATAAAAATTAAAATAAAATATAAAAATGATGAAGGAAAAAATGAAAAGGAAATAAATAAATTAATAAATAAATAAAAATGGTGGAAGAAATGAAACAATTAATTAAAACAAGTTCACCCTATTTTAATTATTTTCAATTTCTCTCCTACCATTTTTCTTTTATTAATTATTTTTGTCCATATTTAAAATCCAATAAATTTCTTTAAATTCATATTATTCCATTTTAAACCATATAATTATTTTTAACCCGAACTGAGCGACAGAACGCAATGTAATTTTTTTGATAAAGCCAAAAAATTTATTTAATTGATTTTAACAGCTGTCTGTGACAAACAATAGGGTGTGTAGGCATGAAACCTGGGTTGCTTTAAAGATTTGGTCTATAAACCTAAATTTCCCACACCTTGGTTTAAGACGATACGTTACAAGCATTTATATGGGAAAATAATTATTTATTATATTACCGAACAATAAATATCCTGCCATATATATATATATATATATATTCTTTTTATAGACACATGCACACACACATTTGAATCATCATATATATACACCCGTACACACACATATATATATAACTACATATATATTTAATCCCCATACATATAGATTTACCTCATATATATGTATACACACACATCAATGTTTTTTCCCAATATTATTATATCAACAATAATTAAAATAAATATTATTTTATTCAACCATAAATGTCACCATTAATATTTTAACGACAAAAAACTATTTATGAATCAATAACACCTAATAAATTAATACTTATTACACGTTTTTATTTAAATTAAAAAATTAATAAAATTTCATTTATTACATTGCATAGTTATTATATACCCCAAAACACAATTGATTAATTATAGATGTATATTTTTATTTTTTTACATCACTGAAAATAATAATAATAATAATAAAATTATTATTATTATTATTTCTAACTGTCTAGAAAAAATATTTATTACCCAATTAAATTATCTTCGGGTGCAATCTGACAAAACGTCTAATGATCAGAAAATATATACCATGCATAGGGTAAAACCCATGTCCGGGAACTATCAATGGTGTTGGATTTATCATTCATTGCACCTTTTGTGAGAAAATAATTGTTTATTATATAAAAAACTGGAATAATAAATTAATTAAAAATAATGAGTGTATTGTCACATGTGAGGTTTCCAAACACCAAACATGTATCAAAGATATACCCTTCCTATGGTAAACCCGACATTCCATACATAACCGTGGTCTCAAATTTCTCACATGACACATAATTTATGATTTATTTCATTAAAAAAACAAACACACATATGGATAAAATAAATTTAATATTATTGTTGTATCAACTCAGGCGGTTTACGGACCTCAGAACCACACGCAGACTCAACATCAAACTCTGAAAATATTTCATAAAATATTTCAATTTTGTACTGAGGTTTTTACCCTTTGATTATTTTAATTCCATATTAAATTTTAATCTTATTAATTTTATTCAATTTCGTTATTTGACACATCAATGTGTCAACTATCGGAAATAAAATGTTCTGACATTCAGTTTTAAAACCTGCCTGCTCGACTAAATGAAAAAGTTAATTTTACTTCCATTTTTCTTTCATTTCAAAACATGGGATGTTATAGGATAGTCCAAGGAGCATATTACAAAAGGATTTCCATCAACCAAAGTCCATTAATCTTCACTAGTTGTAGATAATAATAGTCCATACAAAGTCACTTTGTGACAGGCACACTGACATTATATGAATTCGAAGGAATATCATTGTATCCCTATGAACACTTCAGTTGACTCCACCTTAACCACATTTATGAGAGAATTATAACTCATTTAATCGAATTGAACATCCCCTCAATGGATTGAAATTATAGACATTGTCCCTGACTTATCACATGACTCTTCTTCCACAAAATACTTATGTTGATGGACACTGAATTCCTTGGTCACTGAAAAAAAGATATTCAAAAACTACCTTTCATGATGCTCCATTGGGAAAATCACTCCTTCACAAATAACCAATTCCTTCAAAGAACAAACTACCTTCATAAATCACCCATACATTCGTGAAACAAACTTCTTTAACAAATTTCACTGAGTCAACATGGGATAACCCTTCATCGCAAATCACCCATTAAGGAAAAGCATTGGTATTAGTAAAGAATATAATAGTATCTTCATGATAAATATGCACACATCAAATGTCAGTATCACAATGCTCCCCTAGATTCATAAAATTAGATCAATTCTACATTTTCATCGACAAATTTAATTAGATGTTATGAGGGGTTGCCTCTTATTTATAGGATCTTCTGTTCTCGAAGCTCCCAAACCACTTTGAAGATTTTTTAATTATCTCAAAAATGAAATTGTGAGGATACTCCCTTTGGGATTCACCTATGAAATTTGATGTTATTGTGAAGATTTCCATCAAAGCCTTCATTTCACCAAGATTCTCTAACTCTAATAATCACAAATATGACCACCACTGATCATGATGATCTAATTACCCATCGTTCATGATGATCATCATAATCATGCAGATCACCATAAGAAATATTCAACCCTTTGTGTAACAAAACTCACACAACCATCTTCATGAAACATGTAAATTTTCCTTATTTTCATAAAGCCTTTATAAAAGATCACTATTTTTTATGCAATCCATCCTCCCAATTTTGGACCCAAAAATATGGAAAACACAGTGAAACTATGCCACCATAAATAATGGTATATGATTGAAATATAATATCTATTTCCTTTCAAATATATAAACCATCCATTTATGAATTGATAACAAACACAAACCATACTCTATTTCTACATAATAAAAGCAATGATTCCATGAATCACCCCTATGGGTTTTTTGGAAATCTGTACATAAAATCAATTAAGAACTATACACTAATAAAACCCTATAATAAAAAAACAACAAATCCAACCCTCTACGTCAACAATAGAAATTATTGGTGTTAAAAACAACATGGGATGTTTGAATTGGCTTATAATGTTTTGTAATGTTTAAATATGTCCATGTTATTCACTGACAATATCGCAGAGGAATTACATGCCCTGGACTGTTTCTTCATAATACTAGAATCTTATTTCCATCCTTTAAAACTCATCCAATTTCTCGTTTCTCCATTCACTATGAAACTGTAATAAAAAAACCAGAAACAAATCATCCACCACATTTGGAAAATTGAATTTGTCTATTATCCATCATTGGAAATAAACTCAAAAATCCCATTGTAAAGCTCAAAACACACTCCCTTGAAACATGTCTCCCCAATAAACCGAGATAACTTCAATAAATATTTTAAAACAATTAATTTAGCTAGGGAGAGTGCATTTTTAATCCTTCTCATGAACTAGGAGGATGATTAACGCTAAGGTTCAACCAATGCTTCTCGAAGACATGTGTTGATAATGGCTTGGTCATTATATCAGTAACTTGATCAAAAGATCCAACATGATCCATCTTAATCCTAACCTATTGAACATTTTCCATGATATTGTAAAACCTGATTTCAATTTCATTCATTCAATAATGTTGAACATGATTATTCATAATATCAATTATTATTTTTTTATCACTGTGAATTACCATTAGTTACATCACCTGTACACTAATATTAGTTAGTTGTTTCTTCATCCAAAGTGGCTACACGAGCACCATTGTAGCATAAATATACTTAGACTCAATAGTACTAATAAAATTACATTCTTGCTTCATACTCAACATTCCATACATTTCTTCCTAATAAAGAATGCTCCAGCAGTTGAAGACATTCTATAAACAGTAACTTCTTCCCAATCGATATTTGGAAATGTTGATGGTTAAATATCTCTTCATACATCAATTTATAATCCATAATTTTGAGTTCCTTGAATGTACATAATGACTCATTTCACTACCTCTATTAATGTAATGGCCCGGACCTCTCCGGTCCATTACTTTGTGAAATGTTGGTGTTGGAGGTGTTCTGGGAGGTCAAGAGGACTTATCCCCAACACTTTGCCAATTTTTTCCAGTTCTGTGAACAGTGTTTCCAGTTTTATGAACAGTAACAGATCGGTCTCACCGATCAGTTTCACAGATCGGTGTGAGAGATCGGTTTCACAGATCAGTGTGACAGATCGGTTTAACAGATCGGTGTGACAGATCGGTTTCACAGATCAGTTTCAAAGATCGGTGTGACATATCGGTTTCACAGATCAGTGTGACAGATCAGTTTGACATATCGGTGTCACAGATCGGTTTCACAGATCGGTGTGACAGATCGGTTTCACAGATCGGTGTCACAGATCGGTTTCACAGATCGGTTTCACAGATCGGTTTCATAGATCGGTATGACAGATCAGTTTCATAGATCGGTGTGACAGATCGGTTTCACAGATCGGTGTGATAGATCGGTTTCACAGATCGGTGTCACAGATCGGTTTCACAGATCGGTGTGACAGATTAGTTTCACAGATCGGTGTGACAGATCGGTGTCACAGATTAGTTTCACAGATCAGTGTCACAGATCGGTTTCATAGATCGGTGTCACAGATCGGTTTCACAGATCGGTGTGACAGATCAGTTTCACAGATCGGTGTCACAGATCGGTGTGACAGATCGGTTTCGTGTACAGTAACAGTGGGTGAACAGTGTTTCCAGACTCCTACAGTTTTTCCCCTTTTGACGTTTCTTTTGACATAAATACATTTAAAGCCTTTTTTTAAGGGCTCTTAAGGCTGTTTCAAATGCCATAAATCCTATATTAATTATTCCCAAGGCTTGGAATGTTTTACTTGGTCAAACCGCGTGGGTTAATGTGATCCGTTTTTAATGCAGAATTAACCGGATCTTAAACCGTCGCCCCATTAAATCTTAGAAAGGGGAGAGATATCATTATCCCTTGTTCTTTCCATTTGTTCTCAGCTAAGAGACACTAGAACCTTTCAATCCTTCCCGTAGGAGTTGCACAATCAATCTTTACTCCTAGGATTGGTTCTGCTCTGTTTTGGATGCAATCGAACTGTGTCGGTCAATCTTCCCAATAAGGTATGTTGTATCGTCGTTCTTTTGGGGTTTATCTTCTCTTATCCTCCTTTCCATAATTATACCATGTAATTTCCAAGATTCTAATGGGTTTTCTTGGGGTTGGTTGGTACTGTCATACTGCAGCATCCTCCGGTGGATGCAGTTATCGCGAGGAGAGGATCGTGACCTGTTGTGTGGATAAAGAACGTGAGGAACTGTTTGAGGTAGGGGGTTCATGGCTTCCCTAATTGTTTATTTTCAACTGTAAAATTAGCATGATTTAGTCCTTTGGATCACAATGAAATTGACCTAATTAAATACTTGAACCAGATTAAAAGAATTGGTTGATCGCATGTTGTTGCTTATACCGTGATAACGGTTTGCCTCATGTTTCCCAAGATATAGTGATATCTATGTTTCTTTGATTTGTTGAACGTTCATGATAGAAATTTTTAATGAACGTAAAGCCGAAAATAATTGTTAATTAATTGTCTAAAGATAAAGAGGCATGTAAATCAATCTGGTTATTGCAGTTGTTGTAGTTGTTCTAATTTGAGGATAATCAAATTAGGGAAGTAAGCATGGTTATTTAATTGTGATAACTTTCTGATTAGGTATCCATGATTGGAACCTACGAATAATAAATCTGTTAATTCAATATGGATTAGAGAACAGATTATGTGGGAATTTCTAAAAGGGTTTTGAGTTACCCTCTTGTTTGTTAAAGGGTCAAGAGCCCATGATGTGATGTTTGTTTTCCTGCTGCGTGTGCTGTAATGTGAGCCTGGATGGTTGTTGTGATATGTGGAGGCATGGAGGCCTTGTGGTGGTGGCAGCGGATGACGCTTAGTGTGGCGAGATGCATCAGTTTATGCATATGGGTGTCGGGGAGGACACCAGGGGTGATGGAATGGGTTGTATATGGATGCTAGTTGCTTGCAGTTTTCTTGAATGTTAATCTGCTTTGCTTTTCCCCACTGCTCAAGGCAGCTGGACTTGCAACCATTCTTCTGAAGGAGGCGAAGACGCGCGAGGTATGCCATGTGCATTCCGTGTTTAGCCTCTCGAGGGAGAATGGGTATATGCTCTTTCTATAGGCAGCAAAGGCTCGACGGGTAGTATATCTACTCACCGTGTTGAGCCTCCTCTGTGTTTAGAAGCATAGTATGTTTTTCTAGAATGCCTGGGAATGTGGAAAAGTAATTCTGTAAGGAATGTTTGATTAAATGGTGAAAATCCACGGGGATGGAGATGCTGGAATTTAAAGGTGATGTGAATCTTAAAAAGGAGTAGTTGTTTTTGAAAGTGATTCCATTTCAGTTTAATGTTGATTTTTTCATTCTTAATTAATGTTTAAAGAATAAATTAACGTACAGTGGAACTGATAAAATGAGAATGGAGAAATCTAATAAAGCTCTTCAAATGGTTGTGTGCTTGTAGGATACCTAGTCTTTGAAGTAGCAGCCTGGAGTCAGAGAGACGTTAGCTGCAGTTGTATCTAAGACTAGGTTATGCCTTTAGTGTGGATGTGAGTTACTTTTATATTCTGTACTTTTTGTGTTTCTATACGCTACTCCACCCTGTCGGTAAGGGAAACTGACACCCCTGGGATTCTGAGCCCTGGGGGGGGGGGGGTGTTTTCCCCAACATTCTGATGGGAGGTTGAATGGCTGACTACCCCCTTTGGCCCGCTCTCTTCTCTTGGTAGATCTTTGTGCTGGAAGGCACAGTGGTTAGTTTCACCCATATATGTGTGTAGAGGGCTGTAATGGCTTGTGGTTATTTCACACACATATATTCTGGATATAGTATACTATGGAATACTATAGGTGTAACGTGTATAGGTTGTGATGGCTTGGGGATCCTTTCTCGGAGTATGGGCTGTAATGTCTTGAGGTATTATACCCGACGTATGGTACACGTTATGCGAGCTGTGGTGGCTCCCAGAAACTACCTGGTTTCCTTTGGTTGTGAGGACGGTGTGGTTCTTTACCCAGGTGTCTGCGGGCAAGCCTATGTGGTGCACGAGGTGCAGATTGTGGAGCTTAGCCTAGGTGTCTGCGGGCAAGCCTTTGGAGAGAGATGCACAGGATGTATGTCGTTTGGGAAAAGAGGCAAACTAGTGGGGAAGTAGTAGCGGGGTACCCTTGATATTCTTTACTATATGCTATATTCTTGTATGAGTTACTTGGTGAGAGTATCCATGGTGAGGTTGGGAACATAGTATACCTGTTTAGGTGACGAGTTAGTTTCACTTGTTGTTCACTGGGTTTTAGCATGCTTTCTTTACCTTTGCACGAGAGGCTTGGGGAGGATCCTACTGAGTATACTGTTATACTCACCCTATGTACATATAAACTGTTTTTCAGGTCACTTGGAGCAAGTTGGAGATCAAGCGGGTTACTACTAGCTTGTGGTTGGAGGAGGAGCTGTTCGGGCTCGTGGTCACTGCCGTTTTTCTTTCTTTTGGGTACTTTTAGTTTTCCCTTTCAGTTGTAGTACTTTTTCATGACATTTCATATATGTACTTGGGTTTCTTTTATATTTCAGTTATGAGTTGGAGTTGGTTGAAGTCTATTCTATCTCTCTCTCTTCTGCATGTGTTCTCTTAGAGGGTAATGCCTCCCATTTGTGTGTGTATTATACCCTCGGTGCTAGTCGCCAACCCGGGGCCTACTGGAGGCGGGACTCGGGGGTCATTATCTCCCTTCTCACATTGTCGGCCCAGGAGGGGTACACTTTGTGGGGAGGGGGTCGTGACAGAGTGGTATCAGAGGTCTGGTTGAGGGATAGGATGGAGTTTGGAGTTAGGCACAGGTGAGGATGCATGGGATGGTAGGGCAACGATGTCATTCATGTTTAGAAAGTGGGGTAAACACTGGAGACCGGCAGAGACATAGGCGTTTAGGGCCCCCTATGATCTGTTGCACGGACCTTTAAGCTTACGATGCCTATTAAACAAAGTGATACCGGTTGCAGGGTAGAGACCTAGGAAAGGATCATGCATCATTATTCTTTGCTCTTGTGTTTGAATGGGTAGACCTTGGGATAGGTAACCTAAATAAATAAAACAAAATAATTAATTAATTAATGTTGAGTCTTCCATATTCCAGGCTTAGGAACTCTAACATTTGTTATTTTGCAGGTATGGCTCCAGGTCGAAGTCCTCGTTAGGTTTGCGCAGAAGATGCCCATCAGGCTGTTCCACAGATCGCCGTCGAGTAGAGGATGACGACGATGACACTTGGAGGAAGACACTTCGAGAGTTTCAGTGCCAGAGTCTACAGAAGTACGAGGGATCCGTTTCAGATGCAGTCACAGAAGACTGGTTGGAGGAGATCGAGATAGGCTTTAGTTCGATTCGTTCTCGGAAGGAACACTGGGTGTCCTTGGTTGTGACGATGCTGCATGGAGCAGTGAGGCAGTGGTGGTTCTTGTTCCTCAGTGATCGTGAGGAGTCATCAATCTCATGAGAGGAGTTTCGAGAAAGGTTTAGAGTCGAGTTTCTTTCGTCTACTGCGAAGGTGTCCAGTCGCCAGGAGCTTCTTACCCTTCGACAAGGGAGCTCCAGTGTTTGGGAGTTCGGAATCCATTTCAGGAACCTTTTACGATATGCTTCAGACCTGTTACCAGATGATGAGGCCAGGGCGAGGCATTTTGAGGAGGCTTTGCGTCCAGAGATCCAGCGCTAGGTCAGCCCATTTATGATGAAGACATATCTTGAGGTGCTGGAGAGGGAAGAGGTTGTTGAGAGGACTTTAACCATGACTGGATCGTCATGAGAGGGAAATCATCATGATTCCTCACGAAGCAGAGCTCTGGTCCGGGGTTCCCGGTTTTCAGGACAGAAGAGTTTCCGTTCACCTGGGGGTAGGTCCCAGCCCTTCCCATCTCGTTTCTCCAGAGGCAGCAACTCTCAGGCCTATGCCAAGGGATCAGGCGCTTGTTTTTCTTGTGGTGGTCATGGTCATCAGCAGCGGGAGTGCCCTACTTTTCAGAGCAGTCATAGTGCACTAGGCGCACCACTCCAGGTTCCTCCTTTGAGGCAGTTCCAGCCGAGGCAGCAGCAGCAGGTTGCACCAGCTTTAGATCACACGAGGGTATATGGAGCAGGTAGAGGACAGCCCCATGACGCTCCCCGTCCTCATCGAGAAGAGCGTGGCCGTGGTGGTGGTCTTCATCAGGGTCGGAGAGGTCGGGGAGGTGGTTGTGGTCAGCTTCATGCTCTAGCGTTGCCAGCCCCAGGCGAGCCAGATGTCGTTCGAGGTACCCTTTGCTTGTTTTCTACCTTGGTGTATGCCTTGTTTGATTCAGGAGCGACACACTCCTTTATATCCCCTACCCTTGTCCACGATTTGGGACTTAAGGTAAAGAGTCTTCCAGTGCCCTTGGCGTTAACTACGCCAGTTGGAGGTCGAGCTAGCTTGTTTGAAGTATGTAGAGACTGTGAGTTAGTGTTGTGGAAGCACCTCTCTTGGGGAGATTTCCTATGTTTGCAAATACAACCATATGATGTCATTCTTGGCATGGATTGGTTGTATTCGGTTCAGGCTATTGTGGATTGCTACAGGAAGAAGGTCGTTTTCTTTGATGAAGATAGAGAGGAAGTAGTGTTTGTTAGTGAGAGAGATCCTCGGATGAGTCATAGACGAGTTTCATCCTTATCATCCATGATGGCTGGGATGATGCTGAGTTCTTCCGAGGTTCAACAGTTGGCATTTCCTAGGGTTGTAGAGGAGTACCCTGACGTCTTTCCAGAAGAGGTTGTATCCTTACCCCCTCGACGAGAGATCGAGTTTGGGATCAAGCTACATCCGAGAGAGTCTCCTATCTCTATGTCTCCGTATAGGATGGCCCCTTCTGAGTTACGAGATCTACGTATACAACTCAATGGTCTGTTGCAGTGTTGTTTTGTTCGGCCAAGTGTGTCACCGTGGGGTGCACCAGTTTTGTTTGTGAAAAAGGGCGACGACAGTTTGCGGTTATGCGTCGATTATCGTCGATTAAACAAAGTGACAATAAAGAACCGCTATCCTCTCCCGCGGATTGATGACCTATTCGATCAACTGAAGGGTGCAAGTTGGTTTTCAAAGATAGACTTGCGGTCAGGATATCATCAGATGCGTGTAAAGGATGAGGATATCCCGAAGACTGCTTTCCGCTGTCGTCATGGGCATTATGAGTTTGTTGTAATGCCATTCGGCATGACGAATGCTCCAGCTGTTTTCATGGGGTTGATGAATGCTGTGTTCCGTGAATTCCTGGACAAGTTTGTTGTGGTTTTCATCGACGACATCCTTGTGTACTCCACATCTGAAGAGGAGCATGCAAAGCATCTACGAGCCGTTTTGGGAGTTCTTCGCCAACATCAGTTGTTTGGGAAGTTTTCCAAGTGTGAGTTCTGGGCTCGAGAAGTTCGTTTCTTGGGACATGTTGTGTCCCAACAGGGAGTAGCTGTGGATCCTTCGAAGATAGAAGCAGTGGTGTCTTGGCCATCCCCCAAGACAGTGTCATAGGTGCGAAGTTTCCTTGGTCTCGCAGGCTATTATAGGAGGTTTGTAGATAATTTCTCCCGAGTTGTGACTCCTCTGACAACTTTGGCCAGGAAGGATCAAGCGTTAATATGGACTGATCAGTGTCAGACAGCTTTCGAGTATCTAAAGGAGAAGTTGGTAAGTTCTCCAGTCCATTTTCTTCCAGCGGAGGGAGTCCAGTTTGATGTTTTCTGTGATGCTTCACATCTGGGGCTAGGCTGTGTTCTCATGCAGCAGAGGTCAGTTGTTTCTTATGGGTCTCGGCAGTTACGTCCACATGAATGAAACTACGCCACCCATGATCTTGAGTTGGCAGCCGTGGTGTTTTCTCTGAAGTTGTGGAGACATTACCTCATTGGTGAGCACTTTGTGGTTTTCACCGATCATAAGAGTTTGAGGTATGTTTTCTCCCAACGTGACTTGAACTTGAGGCAGCGTCAGTGGGTGGAGTTCTTGCAGGAATACGACTTTGAAATATCGTATACACCTGGAAAAGGGAATGTTGTTGCTGATGCACTGAGCCGAAAGTCACGTAATGATTTTGTGCTTGAATCTGGTGATTCCTGGAGAGTGATGGAAGAGCTATCAGCTTTGCATCTTGATATGGGAGAAGTTGGGGGAAGAGTTTGTCTTTTCCAGATGATGGTGCAGTCATCCCTGATGCAGAAGGTGGAAGAGTCTCAGTTGGGTGATCTAGAGGTGGAAGTTTGGAGAGACAGTGTTGTATGTGGTGAGTCCCCTGATGGTTGGTCGGAGGATGAACAACACCGAGTGTTGTATCATGGCAGGCTTTTTGTTCCCTTGGCGATGCACGAGATGGTTCTTCGAGAGTTCCATAGTTCACCCTTGGTGGTACATCCTGGTGTTACGAAGATGTACCGATCCTTGAGGAGTCAGTTTTGGTGGCCTGGGATGAAGCGTACAGTTACAGAATGTGTGTCTCGATGTTTAGTCTGCCAGAAGGTGAAGGCCGAACACCGTGTTCCTGGTGGTCTTCTCCAGCACTTAGAGATTACTCAGTGGAAGTGGGAGGACATCTCAATGGACTTTGTTACAGGTTTACCTCGAGCTCCGGGAGGACATTATGCTATATGGGTGGTAGTGGATCGTTTAACAAAATTATCCCACTTCATAACGATCAAGGAGTCGAGCTCAGTGGAAGTTTTGTCAAGGCAGTATCTGGAGGAGGTGGTGAGGCTTCACGGTGTACCTATGACGATCATTTCTGATCGAGATCCTCGTTTTACCTATCGGGTGTGGAGAGGTCTCCAGCATGCTTTTGGCTCTCAACTGTGCCTTAGCACTTCTTTTCATCCTCAAACGGATGGTCAGACAGAGCGAACAATCCAGACTCTTGAAGACATGTTGCGCTCTTGTGTTCTTGATTTTGGAGGTTCATGGGTGAAGCACTTACCCTTGGTAAAGTTCGATTACAATAATATTTTTCACTCTACCATCGGCATGGCACCGTTTTAAGCCTTGTATGGATGACCATGCTGTTCTCCGTTGTGCTGGACTGGGGTCGGAGAGTCCGTAATTCTCGGACCAGAACTAGTGCAGAATACAACAAAGATGGTTCAGGTGATTCGTGAGAGGATGAAGACAGCACAAGATCATCATAAATCTTATGATGATCAAAGAAGGAGACCCTTAGAGTTTAATGTTGGGGATCATGTGTTTCTAAAGGTGACTCCCCGTCGTGGGCAGCGAAGGTTTGGTCGCGGAAGTAAGTCTTCTCCCCGTTTTGTTGGGCCTTTCGAGGTGTTAGCTCGTGTTGGAGGTGTGGCGTATTGAGTAGCACTTCCCCCTCATATGAGTCGGATACATGATGTCTTCCATGTATCACAGCTCTGTCGTTATCTTCATGATAAATCTCATGTTATCGATTGGGGAGAGATCGATATTGACGATGATGCAACCTTCGAGGAGCGACCTGTGGAGATCCAAGACCGCAAGGAGAAAGTGTTGCGTGGGCGTTCTATCCCCTTAGTTCGTGTCTTGTGGCGACACGGTAGCATGGAGGAGAGTACCTGGGAGCGTGAGTCACAGATACGTGCTCAGTACCCAGAGTTGTTTAATGTTTAACTCTTTTCATGTAATGATGTTTCCTCTCTGGTTAGACCTTTCATGTTTTATTTATGTACCTTTGATGTGATGTTGTGAATGAATTGTTTTGGTATGGATTGTTTGTTACCGGATGTCAGAGTTTTGTTCCAGCTTTCGAACAACTCATGGTGGTTTTTTTCCTAAGACGTATCTTATGGGGTGGTTGTTCGGACCCCTCTTCTCTTATGGGTTGGTTTTTAATTCTCGAGGGCGAGAATGTTTTGAGAGGTATCTAATGTAATGGCCCGGACCTCTCCGGTCCATTACTTTGTGAAATGTAGGTGTTGGAGGTGTTCTGGGAGGTCAAGAGGACTTATCCCCAACACTTTGCCAATTTTTTCCAGTTCTGTGAACAGTGTTTCCAATTTTATGAACAGTAACAGATCGGTCTCACCGATCAGTCTGACAGATAGGTCTCACCGATCAGTTTCATAGATCGGTGTGACAGATCATTTTCACAGATCGGTGTCACAGATCGGTTTCACAGATCGGTTTCACAGATCGGTGTGAAAGATCGATGACACAGATCGGTGTGACAGATCGGTTTCACATATCGGTGTCACAGATCGCTTTCACAGATCGGTGTGACAGATCGGTTTCACAGATTGGTGTCACAGATCGGTTTCACAGATCGGTCTGACAGATCGGTTTCACAGATCGGTGTGACAGATCGGTTTCAGAGATCGGTGTGACAGATCGGTTTCACAGATCGGTGTCACAGATCGGTTTCACAGATCGGTGTGACAGATCCGTTTCACAGATCGGTGTGACAGATCGGTTTGACAGATTGGTGTCACAGATCAGTTTCACAGATCGGTGTCACAGATCGGTTTCACAGATCGGTGTCACAGATCGGTTTCACAGATCGGTGTGACAGATCGGTTTCACAGATCGGTGTCACAGATCGGTTTCACAGATCGGTGTCACAGATCGGTTTCACAGGTCGGTGTGACAGATCAGTTTCGTGTACAGTAACAGTGCGTGAACAGTGTTTCCAGACTTCTACAGTTTTTCCCCTTTTGATGTTTCTTTTGCCATAAATACATTTAAAGCCTTTTTTAAGGGCTCTTAAGGCCGTTTCAAATGCCATAAATCCTATATTAATTATTCCCAAGACTTGGAATGTTTTACTTGGTCAAACCGCGTGGGTTAATGCGATCCGTTTTTAATGGAGAATTAACAGGATCTTAAACCATCGCCCCATTAAATCTTAGAAAGGGGCGAGATATCATTCTCCCTTGTTCTTTCCATTTGTTCTCAGCTAAGAGACACTAGAACCATTCAATCCTTCCCGTAGGAGTTGCACAATCAATCTTTACACCTAGGATTGGTTCTGCTCTGTTTTGGATGCAACCGAACTGTGTCGGTCAATCTTCCCAATAAGGTATGTTGTATCGTCGTTCTTTTGGGGTTTATCTTCTCCTATCCTCCTTTCCATAATTATACCATGTAATTTCCAATATTCTAATGGGTTTTCTTGGGGTTGGTTGGTACTGTCATACCGCAGCATCCTCCGGTGGATGCAGTTGTCGCAAGGGGAGGATCGTGACCTGTTGTGTGGATAAAGAACGTGAGGAACTGTTTGAGGTAGGGGATTCATGGATTCTCTAATTGTTTATGTGCAACTGTAGAATTAGCAATATTTAGTCCTTTGGATCACAATGAAATTGACCTAATTAAATACTTGAAACAGATTAAAAGAATTGGTTGATCGCATGTTGTTGCTTATACCGTGATAACGGTTAGCCTCATGTTTTCCTAGATATAGTGATATCTATGTTTCTTTGATTTGTTGATCGTTCATGATAGAAATTGATAACCAACGTAAAGCTGAAATTAATTGTTAATTAATTGGCTAAAGATAAAGAGGCATGTAAATTAATCTGGTTATTGCAGTTGTTGTAGTTGTTCTAATTTGAGGATAATCAAATTAGGGAAGTAAGCATGGTTATTTAATTGTAATAGCCTACTGATTAGGTATCCATGATTGTAACCTATGAATAACAAATCTGTTAATTCAATATGGATTAGAGAACAGATTATGTGGGAATTTCTAAAAGGGTTTTGAGTTACCCTATTGTTTGTTAAAGGGTCAAGAGCCCATGATGTGATGTTTGTTTTCCTGCTGCGTGTGATGTGATGTGATCCTGGATGGTTGTTGTGATATGTGGAGGCATGGAGGCCTTGTGGTGGTGGAAGCGGATGACGCTTAGTGTGGCAAGATGCATCAGTTTATGCATATGGGTGTTGGGGAGGACACCAGGGGTGATGGAATGGGTTGGATGTGGTTGCTAGTTTCTTGCGGTTTTCTTAAATGTTAATCTGCATTGCTTTTCCCCACTGCTCAAGGAATCTGGTCTTGCTACCATTCTTTTGAAGGAGGCGAAGACGCACGGGGTATGCCACGTGCTTTCCGTGTTTAGCCTCTCGAGGGAGAATGGGTATATGCTCTTTCTATAGGCGGAAAAGACTCGACGGGTAGTATATCTACTCACCGTGTTGAGCCTCCTTTGTGTTTAAAAGCATAGTATGTTTTTCTAGAATGCATGGGAATGTGGAAAAGTAACTCTGTAAGGAATGTTTGATTAAATGGTAAAAATCCATGGGGATGGAGATGCTGGAATTTAAAGGTGATGTGAATCTTAAAAAGGAGAAGTTGTTTTTGAAAGTGATGCCATTTCAGTTTAATGTGGATTTGTTCATTCTTAATTAATGTTTAAAGAATTAATTAATGTATGGTGGAACTAATAAAATGAGAATGGAGTAATCTAATAAAGCTCTTCAAATGGTTGTGTGCTTTTCGGATACCTAGTCTTTGAAGTAGCAACCTGGAGTCTGAGAGACGTTAGCTGTAGTTGTATCTCAGACTAGGTAATTCCTATAGTGTTGATGTGAGTTACTTATATATTCTGTACTTTTTGTGTTTCTATACGCTACTGCACCCTGTCGGTAAGGGAAACTGACACCCCTGGGATTCTGAGCCCTGGGGGGGGGGGGTGTTTTCCCCAACATTCTGATGGGAGGTTGAATAGCTGACTACCCCCTTTGGCCCGCTCTCTTCTTTTAGTAGATCTTTGTTCTGGTAGGCACATTGGTTAGTTTCACCCATTTATGTGTGTAGAGGGCTGTAATGGCTTGTGGTTATTTCACACACATATATTCTGGATATAGTATCCTATGGAATACTATAGGTGTAACGTGTATAGGCTGTGATGGATTGAGGATCCTTACTTGGAGTATGGGCTGTAATGGCTTGAGGTATTATACCCGACGTATGATACACGTTATGCGAGCTGTGGTGGCTCCCAGAAACTACCTGGTTACCTTTGGTTTTGAGGACGGTGTGGTGCTTCGCCCAGGTGTCTGCGGTCAAGCCTATGTGGTGCACGAGGTGCAGATTGTGGAGCTTAGCCCAGGTGTCTGCGGGCAAGCCTTTGGAGAGAGATGCACATGACGTATGTCGTTGGGGCAAAGTGGCAAACCAGTGGGGAAGTAGTAGCGGGGTTCCCTTGATATTCTTTACTATATGCTATATTCTTGTATGCGTTACTTGGTGAGAGTAGCCATGGTGAGGTTGGGAACATAGTATACCTGTTTAGGTGACGAGTTAGTTTCACTTGTTGTTCACTGGTCTTTAGCATGATTTCTTTACCTTTGCACGAGAGGCTTGGGGAGGATCCTACTGAGTATACTGTTATACTCACCCTATGTACATATAAACTGTTTTTCAGGTCACTTGGAGCAAGTTGGAGATCAAGCGGGTTACTACTAGCTTGTGGTTAGAGGAGGAGCTGTTCGGGCTCGTGGTCGCTGCCGTTTTTCTTTCTTTTGGGTACTTTTAGTTTTCCCTTTCAGTTGTAGTACTTTTGCATGACATTTCATATATGTACTTGGGTTTCTTTTATATTTCAGTTATGAGTTGGAGTTGGTTTGAGTCTATTCTATCTCTCTCTCTTCTGCATGTGTTCTCTTAGAGGGTAATGCCTCCCATTTGTGTGTGTATTATACCCTCGGTACTAGTCGCCAACCCGGGGCCTACTGGAGGCGGGACTCGGGGGTCATTATCTCCCTTCTAACATTGCCGGCCCAGGAGGGGTACACTTTGTGGGGAGGGGGTCGTGACAATTAATTATTCTTTTGGATTACATTGAAATAATCCCTCTAAGAATGTTGCAAAGACAATATCTGGTCGTATCACTATCCAGTGCAGTATTCTTCCAATGATTAGCATGTACATAATGGGATATATATATATCCCATCCTATTTCATTCCCATTTTTCCCTAGCGCAATCAAAATTGACATTAGTTTGGAGTCATGCATATTAAATTTCTTCAGCAACTCCCTTCGGTACTGTTCATTAAAAATAAAAGTGTTGTATTTGTGAAGAATCACTTAAAGCCCCATGAAATACATGAGTTCCCCAATCATAGACATTTTAAATTATTATTTCCTATGATAGTAGAATTCATCCACCAATCCCTATCCATTTCAACCAAATATAATATCATCTATGAAAGGGGATAAAAGTGTATTATTTCTTACCCTAGTGGTGCATTCTTATTTTCATAGAGTTCCTTCATTAATCGTCATACATATATTTTTTCATTAATATGAAGCAAACCAACTGGTTGTTCTATGTAAATTTCATCATTAAGCACCCCATTTATGGAAGCTATTTTGACGTCCATTTGATACATTTTTTATCCACCTTGAATTTACATGCCATGAAAAATTTAAATGGACTCTAACTAGAAACAAGATAAAATGTTTCTTCAACATCAACAACTTCAATATGTAACATTCCTTTACAAACATATCACACCTTGATTCTAATCACATTACCATACTCATAGAATTTATTCTTGGAATCCACAGAGTACCAATCACATTATGACATTCAGGTCGAGGAACAAGATCTCATGTTTATTTCTTATCGATCTGATCCAAAACATTATTCATGGATTTAACCCATGATTCAACCTTTTTTGCTTCATAAAATGGGGATGGTTACACAGCTGATATAATTAAAGATTATGCATTATTCCCATTTCTACTTGTTTGGGTCGGTAATGTCCAATCCCCACTGAGGTCGGATTGGTCAATTTCTACTCCTTGATTTCTCTTATGCATTTAAAAGGGTTTTATTAATCTTGGGTTTCCTCATCTAATTATTCATCAGAATTAACATCTTATTGTGACCTCTGGTTGTTTTTAACAACATCATCTATATCTTTATTTGAATATATTCTATGTCTATTATCTTTTTAATCTTTTATCACATCGTCATATGATCCCCTTATGGTATTTGTGAGCTTATTTTCAACTATAATTACTTAACTACTTTCTAAAAAATTTCATAGATTCATATTGAATCACTTGTTGGATTTTATATCTAATTAATATCCAAGTAATGTACCTTAATCTATCGCATCACCATATCATTGATTTCATTATTTGTTTTTGATAAAAAAATTATTTTTGAAAACATGGAAATACTTCAAATTAGTCTTCCTTACATGCCCCAACTCATACAATGTCATGGTTTCACCCATATAAACCCTTGTTCCATTTTGAATATACATTGTGGATTGATTAGACTATTTCCATTAATGGTATATGAATATCAATCAGCATATCTCTGGCCATATTGTTCACCTATTGATTCCTACACACAATTAATCAATTTTTCTATGTTGTTCTCACTATAGCCACCTCATGATTTATTTTATATGTCTCCAGATAGTTTAAAAAATCAATGGATGTGTTTTTCCCTCCATTTTTAGATTGTACAATATTGATTATATGTCCATTTTTATTATCAATGATTCAACGACAAGTTTTCAGCCAATCAAGAACTTTTTATTTCCTATGAATAAACATTAAACAATTAATTCTACTATAATTATCAATGAAAATGTTGAAGTAACATTCTCCATGTATTATAGGAACATTTATCAAACCATATATGACTTTATGGATGAGATCATGAAGATTTGATTCCCTTTTCTTATTTGTATAATATGAACTATAGACAAGCTTCCCTCATATGAAATCATCAAAAGTCTTTTCCCATTAATTATTTAGATTGGGTATATCCATGTATAGCTTAATCTTAGATATCCATTCAATGTATTTTTAGTTGATGTTTCTCAACCATCAATGCCACAAGTTGTCTTCTTCTTCAATAATCAAATAGAAAATGTTCTCTTTACTTTGGACATGATATAAGCTACCATATCTTATACAACCCTTCACGATAGAATAACCTAGATTTCCCTTTATAGTGTAGAAATTTATATTTTATTCCACTATAAGTATTTACTTACATAGTTGGCTCAAACTAAGGTGGTTCTGAAAAAAAATTGTAAACATAAATAACTTCAGTTTTATTCATTTCACCATTAGTGAGTTCATTACATCCACATCCTCTAATAATTAATTTTCCATAATTAGTGAACCATACCATCCCATTAAAATTTTCTAAACCTTACATTATAAATCTGCATTACCCATCACGTGCGACGAAAATCTACATTAAAGGATCCAGATGCTATTTCTTATTATAGCATTGAGACCTACTTCTGTAAGAATTGAATTTTCAATTTTCTTCTCACAAAATATTATATTAAGTGAATGATAAATATGACCTTTCAGATCTATCTCTTATGTGGTATTGTTCTTTATACTCATAATCTAATTTTAGAGGAGAAAACTAGTTTTTAATAGAAACACCATTTGGTTCACGAGTATTAACTAATATTTGAGATATTTTTGAATTGTTCAATTCTCTCCTCTTCCAAAAATAAACATCATAATGTCCAAAATTAGAACATTGAAAAAAAAATCCATAGCAATTATTTATTCTATATTAAGTAGGATATTAATATTTTATCCTTTTTTTGACTTACTGGATATTTCAAATTGAAATAGATCCATGCCTCTTCATAGTATGTCATGAAATGGCCCATATAGTGACAAAATTGACATTTAATATGTGTAAATGTTTTATCATGTATATTCCTACTCATGTATCCTTCCTTATGTATATAGTTTGGATACCTAATATTTCTAGATTCTTGATTGTAGATTTCAATTGTCCATTAAGTATCAATTTTGGGTTTCTTTTTCAACTATCCAGTTGAATTTTCCACTTGTCCAACTTTCATTTTTCCATTATTTTTGGGAATATTTTATTTTCATCATTTGATGTTTTAGCATCATAACTGATTCCTACATTTCACTTGCATATGGGTACTCGATCATTAAGAATCGTTTAAACTCCATTAAAACCAGACTTAGATCTCTCTCAAATCAAAGCATATGAGAATATTCAAAACTGTATTTTATTCTTTGCTACTTTTGAATTAAATTCACATCTGAGTTTACTCATGGGAGTAAAAACGTATTCTTCATGTCCCTCAATATTCTTGGACTTCTCCTCTAGTATAGAGGTAAGTTAATTAATGAATGTTTCTAGTTATTAAAACTTGATCTTTAGTTCCACTATATCTTATGTGCATGAATGAGTTGTACACTCTACTTTCACAATTTCTTTAATTCTTTCATTTTAAGTTTCATGATATTCAACATATTCTGATTATTCTTCAACAACTACTCTGCCCTTTTTTTCATATTTTACATTTATTCTAAATCTCAATAAGGGAATCCATATGTTTCAACTTAAGATCAACACCTGCGGTCAATTTGTTAGCTCTTTCTTTACCTTTTGATGGTTCTGACTTTTCATTGGCAGTCATCATGGATGCATTTTTCGTGATTTAAATTGTGGTTCTTCTTCCTCATTAAATTCATTTTCATCATATTCGTCACAAAAAAAAAACCCCTACTATAATTTATTTCCATTTTTTATGTGTCCCCATTTGAGAAAAAAATTTCGAGGATTTTCCTTACTTCCATATTCATATTATTCATCATAAAACATTCTTGGGAACTAAGAGGAAATGTTCATAACACTACAACAATGAAAAAAATCCAGAAGGAAAATTACAAAAAAATTTCTATTTTTGCTTCTTGATTCTCTTGGAAATGAGAGAAAGGAGTTCTTTTTCCTCATTATCTTCATCAATACTATCTCATAAAATTTCCATTTTTTCCATGTCATTGTATTCCATTTCCATGCTAACACATCTCATTCTATATTTTTTCTATACTCTTATCTCATATTCCAATAGGCTCCTCAGATATTCATCCAAAGAATGTTTAGAAATATCACATTCCTCATGGGGATACACTTTTGGGTAGTATAGAGGAGGAATACTTGTAAAAATATTCATCACAATATCAAGACCATTGATTTCTTCCCCAAACCCTTTCTATAGCAGGCAGTCGACGGACGACTCCTGGGTCCAGGAAGACCAGACCCTCAGGCAGACGACCTCAGGACACTGGCTCAGCAGTGCGGGACACACAGCGAGGAGCCAATCTTTCAAGAGGCACGCAGTGCTACTCATACGGCGGGCAGGGTCGCATGGCTCTTGACTTCCCGACCCGCCGTGCCGAAGAGCAGCAGATGGTTGAGGGACCACCGAGGCAGAGGTTGAGGGTCGACCGTGGCGGTCCACAGGGAGCAGGTGGATGAGGCATAGGAGTTGGCCGAGTAGCAGGTGGTGGGAGACGCTTTGAGACCCTACAACCACCACCACCGGGAGGTCCACCCCGACCACAGGGAGCTGGCTGGCAGAGACAGGCACAGCTCCAGGAAGTAGAGGCCTACGACCACGGCCCGCCCGAGATGATTCGAGGTACTATCTATGTCTATTAAACCCTTGCTGCAGTTCTTATAGACACAGGAGTTAGTCATTCTTTCATAGCTGTTGCCCTTGTTCGGAGCTCGGAGATTCCGACAGAGTCGTTGGCTCGATCCTTCCGGCTAGAGACTTCTACGGGAGCAGACTCGACGATTACGCACCGGTTCTGGCAGTGTGAGCTTACTCTAGGAGGAGATAGATTCGACTGGGATCTTCTTGTAGCAGCGTCAAGGCCTTACAACGTCATCTTGGGCATGGATTGGTTGTCTATGGTCCATTCACAGATTGACTGTATTAGGCGCAAGGTGCGATGTGTACGCACCGACGAAAGCATGTTCACCTTCACCGGCGAGAAGGGAGTCTTCGCTGCACAGGATGGACTTCCGCAGAAGAGAGGAAAACCCATCACTCATCAGTTGGATAGCCGGATCCTAGGAGTAGTTGACGTGCAGAGTCCTGGTTTTCCTGCAGTGGTGGATCAGTATGCGGATGTCTTTCCCGACGACGTTACAGGGCTACCTCCTCGCAGAGAGGTAGACTTTTATATTGACATATACCCCTGGAAAGCCCCGATATCGACTCCAGAATATCGGATGGACCCCGATGAGCTTCGATAGCTACGGGTACAGTTGGAGGACTTGCAGGGAAAGGGGTTCATCCGACCCAGTGTTTCACCCTGGGCTTCCCTGATATTGTTCGCCAAGAAGGTGGATGGGAGCTTGTGACTTTGTGTCGACTATCGTCGCCTGAACCAGGTGACAGTGAGGAACAAGTATCTGCTACCGAGGATTGATGACCTCTTTGTTCAGCTCAAGGGAACACGGTGGTTCTCAAAGATAGACCTCAGGTCAGGCTATCATCAGCTCAGAGTTCGAGATGAGGACGTGCAGAAGATGGCCTTCAAATGTCGGTATGGCCACTATGATTTCTTGGTTATGACTTTCAGCGTAACCAATGCTCTAGCAGTGTTCATGGCCCTCATGAACATGATCTTTCAGCCATACCTCGATCGATTTGTCGTGGTCTTCATCGATGACATTTTGATTTACTCGACCACTGAGGAGGAACACGCCTACAACTTATGGTTTGTACTAGACACACTCCGAGAGCACCAGATTTGTGGTATGCTCTCGAAGTGCCAATTCTAGATATGTGAGTTCCACTTCTTGGGACACGTCATCTCTGAGGCGGGAGTTGCAGTGGATCCTGCGAAGATCGAGGCAGTGCTAGCTTGGGAGCCACCCAGGAGCGTGACGGAGGTGTGGAGTTTCTTGGGACTAGCTGGATACTACCGGAGATTCGTGCCAGACTTCTCCAGAGTTGCAGCACCACTATCAACTTTGACGAAGAAGAGGAAACCCTTCGTGTGGTCAGACAGATGTGAGAAGAGCTTCCAGGAGCTGAGACAGAGATTGACCAGCGCACCTATCTTGATGTTTCCTGAGGAGGGATTAGGGTACGTAGTCTACTGCGATGAATCAGGGACTGGACTCAGATGTGTCCTGATGCAGGAGTGGGCAGTGATCGCCTATGGATCACATCAGTTGAGGCCGCATGAGCAGAACTATGCTACCCATGACCAGGAGTTAGCAGTAGTGGTCTTCGCTCTGAAGACATGACGACACTACCTGATGGGCGAGCGTTTTACAGTCTTTTCTGACCATCAGAGTCTTAGATACATCTTCTCTCAGAAGGACCTTAATCTGAGACAGCGGCGATGGCTCGAGTTTCTCCAGGACTATGACTTTGAGATAGTCTATACTCCTGGAAAGGGGAACGTGGTAGACGATGCCCTCAGCAGGAGGACGGGCATTCAACTACTTGAGGAGGCGACAAAGCAGCTAGCCTCTTTGCAGATTTCCTTCGTGGGTAGAGATGGAGAAGCCTTCCTTCAGTCTCTCATAGTCACTCCTCCACTACTGCAGCGGGTCAGAGAGGCACAGCGTGGGGACACTGATTGTGAGACGCGGAGTGCAAAGATATCCTCGGGACATGCACCTGATGATTTCCCCTTTGGAGCAGAGCACGATGTCCTTTTCAGAGGACCTACATTGGTACCAGTTGCTTTACGGGAGGAGTTGCTGAGAGAGTTTCACACTTCTCCTTTGGTGGTACATCCTAGAGTGGCGAAGATGTACCAGGATCCCAGACAACAACACTGGTGGCCGGGCATGAAGAAGGTTGTGGCGGAGTTCATTTCTCGATGCCTCACTTGCCAGCAGGTGAAGGCTGAGCACCAGGTACCAGCAGGCTTGGTACAACCCTTGGAGGTCCCGGAGTGGAAGTGGGACGAGATATCTATGGACTTCGTGACTGGACTTCCACGCACTTCCAGAGGACACGAATCCATCTGGGTGATTGTCGACCGACTCACCAAGTCGGCGCACTTTCTACCCATTAGATAGTAGGGCTCAGTGGAGAGCATGGGGCGACTATACGTTCAGGAAATTGTACGGCTTCATGGTGTGCCATCATCTATTATCTCCGATCGAGATGCTCGTTTTACTTCTCGGCTTTTGAAGGGGTTTCAGGAGGCATTCAAGACACAGCTACATCTGAGCACAACCTTTCACCCTCAGACGGATGGTCAGACGGAGAGGACTATTCAGACTCTCGAGGACATGATCTGCGCATGTGTCCTCGACTTTGGTCGTAGCTGGGAGGACCACCTACCCTTGTTGGAGTTCACGTACAACAACAGCTACCACTCCACCATCGGGATGGCACCATACGAGGCGTTGTATGGCAGACCTTGTAAATCTCCTTTGTGCGGGACAAACCCTGGGGAGTCAGTACTTGTGGGACCAGAGATGGTCCAGGCCACGACAGAGAAGGTCCAGGTCATCCAGGAGCGGATGAGGACAGCTTAGAGCTGGCAGAAGTCATATGCTGACAGGAGGCGGAGGTCACTAGAGTTCGAGGATGGAGACCACTTCTTCTTGCGTGTCTCACCTCGACGTGGATTACAGAGATTTGGCGGAGGAGGCAAGTTGTCTCCACGCTTCATCGGACCGTTCCAGGTCCTCAACAGGATTGGAGAGGTGGCTTATCGTCTAGCTCTACCACCACAGCTGCACCGGGTGCATGATGTGTTCCACGTGTCTCAGCTGAGGAGATACGTGCACGATCCGACGCATATCATTGACCATGGGGAGCTTGATGTCAATGATGGGGACACTTTTGCGGAGGTCTCAGTGGAGATTGAGGATCGACAAGAGCGGGTCCTACATGGATGGTCGATTCCTCTAGTGCGCATCATATGGCAGCACGAGAACCTCCAGGAGAGCACTTGGGAGTGGGAGGCTCAGATGCGTGCTCAATACCAACTTTTGTTTCCCTAGTTATTGATGTATATTTACAGGGACGTAAAGTCATGAGGTGGGAGTAATGTAAAGACCCGTAAAATTCAAGGAAATTTTTTTCTTAATTTTCTTTGGGATTTTACAGGGACCCAGTTTCTGACGGCACTTGATTCTGTGGCCCGGTGTTCCCGGAATTTATATCCGAATTTTAGCTCGGGTACGTTCAGTGAACGAATGAGTGGGAATTGCTATCTTATGATCCGGTGCCCGAAATCGAATTTCGAGGGCACTGATGTAACCGTAGCGCCAGTAATTTCTTAGGAATGCTTAATCCGGAGGTGCGTTTACACGAGATAAGTTAATAAAAATTGTGGAAGTTAAAAATAAAAATTTAACAACAATTTTTATTTTTACTCTAAGTGTATAATCCTTGGAATTGATGTTGGGTAACTACCCAACCTCCCTTGGGAGGTTATGAGGGTGGTGGGGCCCACACGAACCCCACCCCTTCATATCCTCTAACCCCCTCAACTCACCATTAATTTTGTTAACATATGTTTAATAACTTATGGAGTTAATGAGGAGAGTTGATGTGGAATTCAAACACTTGAATTTAAAAAGCCTAGTTGTGTTAATAAAATATGTTGAGAACTTATTTTATTTGGGTTGGTGTTTAGTTGTTTGAGAGCTTTTGGAGAAAAAGCTAAGGAAGTCTTGAGTTCTTCATTCCCTTTGACGAAGAACACAAAGAACGAAAGATCTCCGACGTGGAGCACCGAGCCCTCGGAGACCGTCTTCCGTGACACCGACCCACTACGTGACGTCTTCCTCCACGACGTTCTTCTTCCGCGACGTCTCTTCCACGACGGTTTTCCACGACGAAATCTCCGACAACGTCTTCGAATCCTCGCTTCACGACGCCGACGTGTGTCATCTGTTTTATCAAGGTAGGGGTTGTTTATTTAATTTGTTCATGGGTTGTTTATTTAATTTGTTCATGTTTATCACCTTGTCGTTCTTTGTGAAAATACGACCAAATGATATCGATTAACGAAAGGGGTCCGGACAGGACAAACACGGCCGAACCTCCTTCTTTATCTTTGTTTGATACTTTGTTTTGGACAGAATGGAGTGGTGTCGTCGCACCACGTGGGAATTGCACGACAAGTAATGCACAGCGCCGTCGCACCACGTCGTGTAGTTGAACATGGATGTGAAGACGTCACGCCATGTCGATGGAAACCGAAGACACCGCGGCCGGAGCGGGGCTGCGGCGGAAGGGCGCGGTGTCGTCGCACCGCGCCAGACGAACCAAGCCGCGACCGGTTTCGGGCCGCGGCAGAGAAGGGTGACCGGCGGCCGGTTCCGAGCCGCCGGTGTCGGCGAAGGGGGAAGGACCGGCCGTCACCAGTTCTTGTCAGCAGAACCGGCCGGCCGGTGTGGGCTGGACGGACAAAGGGGAGCCGGGGGAATTAATTCCCGCGGCCGGCCAGAACAAACGATCCTCAAAATTGGGGGGTCCGCGGTTACACCAGGGGGGAGGCGCCCCCCTTGCCAAAACGGCGCGGCCGTTGGCCGAGCTGGCCAGCGCGCTAGCCGCGCTGTGCCTAGGCCGGGCCGGGCCGACCCGGACCCGGGGCAGGTCGACTCAGTACAGGCCGACCGGGGGGTCTCGGGCCGGGTCGGTCCGGGCCCGAAACCCCCGTTTTCGGACCGTCTTCGGTCTTTTGCCCATAACATGGGCTACAGACCTCCGATCGACGCACCGTCAGTTGTGATGCAATATTTGAATCGAGAAGGTCATTTTGGGGTATCACACTCAAGGTTTCGGAATACTTTGAGTTCAGCCAGGTTGGTTCGTACACGAAACCAACCGGGCCCTCGGAGCAGAAACGCTCATATCTTAAGCTCCGGACGACCGAATGACGTGCCGTCAACTTTGTTGGTTTCCTATTAGTGAGACGGATCTTTTGGCTTACTCCGACCGATGTTTGGACGCAGGTGGAGTTCGGTCGGGTTTGTTTTGCCTTAAAAACCAACCGGGCCCCGGGGACGAAAAAGCCAATAACTCTCAGACCGGGCATCCGATTGACGCGCCGTCTGCGAAGTTGAGTTCCTGTTGACGATACAAAACTTTTGGATACATCAACTCTGGACTATGTGTCAGTTGATTTATCAGCCTCTCGGCTCGTGGAGCGGACCCTCCCGAATGAGCTTGCTGTGTGCGGGAACCCTAGAGCTTGCTGCGACTGCTACTGTGACTGCAACGACGGCTGTGCAGAGATCCTCAGTGGATTCGACAACGACGAATACAACACTCAGCGATCCTGTGTGGATTAGTGCTACTGATCCTGTATGGGTCTGATCCTGTGTGGGTCAGCACTCAGTGGTTCTGTGTGAGCCAGTGCCTACAGATCCTGTGTGGGTCCGATCCTGTGTGGGTCATTGCGGGGGTTAGTACCTAACGATCCTTTGTGTGTCCGACGACTTAGATGGATCAGTGATCATCTCTATCATCTTTCGAATAAGTATACCTATGTGAGCTGAATCATGTTTGCTTTCCTATGTGGAATGTGTTGTGTTATCCTGTGCGGATTACGTTTTGCTTTCCTGTGTGGAATACGTATGCTTTCTTGTGTGGACTGGGTTGTACTTGGGTTCGGAGGTTGGAGCGTATTGGAATTGATGACTTAGGTATATGTATGGGCATATACCTAAGAAGTGTCGGTTGTTACTTCGTGATTGTATCTCTCCTTTATGGTTTATCCTTTTTTGATTTTTGGGAGACCTTCGGGGGTCTTGGGGTCCGTACTGAGTAGCTTATACTCACCCCTGCACGAGCTATGCCCGCACTACGTTGTGTTGGTTGCAGACGACGGACAACGCTGATCGTGGAGGAGGCCTGCGGAGCAGGACGGTACCTGGAGGTGGACCACTGGGATGGACGTACTCGGAGCGGTAGGCTGGACCCGAGGAGCAGTGGAGGCTTTCGGTACCCACCCTTCAGGTGGGATTCCTAGTGGACAGCTCGTCTTTGCGGCATTACCCTTCAGTTGCTGTTTTCCATTTCGAGTTTTACTTTACTTACAGTTTGGGTTTGTATACTGGCCCACTTACTTTTCCGCACTTACTCTTGTACCAGCTTTTACTTAGTGTTTACTTCTACTGGTTGTTTACTCTGTGGTGTTAGGTTACTTTACAAAGTCAATGCCTTCCCTTTTTATCAGGAATTTACGCCTTGGTGCTAGTCGCCAGCCCCTGGCCTATGGAAGGAGGGCTTGGGGTAGTCACGACACGGTCCCTGAGGATGGGTCGTGAAAAAAACAAAGTACAAAGAAGATAAATAAACTCCCACAACATCGGAAGCATCTACCTGGTCCCATCCCCCCTAGCTCCATAATAATCAAGTACCTAAAGTAGAAGGGAACTTGCCATTATCAAGACCTGCATCAATATAATCCATTTGGCCCAAAAGGAATGACTCAAATAGGGTGTGAGACAAACCCAGTAGGCATCCACCCAATGATACATTTCTAACAATCAATGAATATATATGGCAGGGAATAAGAAAATGAAACTATAAGAAAGGAAGTACTCAAAGTAAACAGTCATACAGTTTCATTTATAAAAATTTGTGTTTAAAAATTAAACCTACAAAATAAAAATAAAAGAAACCCTCTTGAAATGTTCCCACAACCTATTATCGTTATTTCAGCTACAACAGAAGATATAACAATGAATCTTATAGGAACCACTCATCGTTAATTCCTATTATAGTCATGTGTAATTGAAGACTCTCTAAGGAAACACTCACTATCAATTCCACCTATATTCTATTAACAATAAACTACAAACACTCTGAGGAAGGACGCAATGTCAATTCCTTTTATGGTCTCATAATGTAACTATAGACACTCTAAGGTATCACTCAACGTTAATCCCCCCTATGGTCTCTTAGTGTGATAAATATAACAGGAACTCTAGGAAATCCCTCAACATCAATTTCAACTATGGTCTCACTACACCAGTTCTCGCAACCCCGTGTAAAGCAATCATGCACAAACAATATTCAGCAGCCAAAGTAAACCACAAAGTAATAATTGGTTAAATTAGATAAAAGGCATGACATAATGTTTCAGATAAATAATCACTCCATCTAAGAAACACTAGGAATGGAAAACAACAGCCTAATAGGGAAAGGCTAGATCAGACGGCCAAAATCAAAAAATCATGGGAAAAAACATCCATAGCATTTCAATTAATCCTATTAACAATCAAACAATTTCTATTCAAACATAAAAAGTCATAGCTGGAATTAACAGGGTAAAAATCCTTAAACACGAAATAACTTGAATGTTGTTTTTTGGCAATTTGGGACATTAATATCAAAGACTACCTACATATTGTCCTAAACCACCTAACTCTTCATCGTATGACTGATATAGTTGAATCCCACTGTAACACCCCAAGCTTATATGGTACACTTCTCTTTGAATATTGTGATAGCGTGTGTTGTACGCAAAACCGAGTTCTAACACACCATAACCAATCAAACTAGCCCTTATGAATAGTAATACCTAATTTTCGAAATTATATATATTTTATATTTCAAAATGGACTTCATTTTTGGATTTGGAATATCTTATTTAGTCTAAGGTGAAATTTTAGTACTTTTCAGATAACTTTAATATTTTGATGAATAGTGAAAATTACTAAATTTTAATTAAAAACAACTTTTTTAATCGAAATAATTTCTATCGACAAATTATGAATTTGAGTGGTTTTAAAGTATATTTAGAATATATTTTTACAATTTAATATAATTTTTGTCAATGGACATAATTTTACAATTAAACCGGACATAAACGAGTGTCAATCTTTTGATAGTTATTATCTCTTAAAAACAAGCTTTTTGTTTTAACAACGGGAATTAATTTAAAATTAATTTCTGACACTTCTGTGTTTTGAATTTGGAAAAATGAATTCCATATTTGGAATCA
Source organism: Viscum album (assembly GCA_963277665.1). NCBI lineage: Eukaryota > Viridiplantae > Streptophyta > Magnoliopsida > Santalales > Viscaceae > Viscum > Viscum album. The sequence continues at coordinate 1,604,927,495 of OY728158.1, forward strand.
GGATGTTCAAATTTTGTAAATAGGTAACTTTTATTTTTATACATTTTGAATAATTACTTCGGTAAATATTTTATTTACCATGGTTAAAGGTAAATCCGGTAAATAAGGGTTAACAAATAATATTATAATAATAACAAATTACCCTAAAATGTGCCCTTGCCTTATTTGTTGATACATGTTCGACCATAGGCATCTTTGGGTCTATTTTGGGACCCCATGGAGCCACTTGTAGGTGATAGGGACACTTAATTTTAATTAAGTTAAAATGAATACAAAAATGACACAAGCATATATCTTTTAGCAAAACAATTTTTACATAGGGTTATATATGTTGTATTTTCGACTATAAATATTCATTATAAATATTAAACGATATCCTATATAATTTTAGTTTATTTATAATTTTTGGACTTTAAATAATTTAATTTTTTTATGACACATTGATGATGCAGTAATTATCATAATAGTGAAAAATTAAAATAATTGATATTATAAATAGACGAATAAATATAATTTGAGACTTTTTATAAATTAAACTAATTTTATAAGTTAATATGACATGTTAGGAATGATTTAATTAAATTTTTTCGAAGTAATAATTCTGTTATGAGTTTCACAAAAATCAACTATTGAATATTGTAAAAATTGACATAAAATAGTTTTTAAAACAAATATTATATTATTAATTGATATTAAATTCCTAAAAATATAAGGATCGGCCAAGAGACTTATCTCATAATAGGTGAATCATTAATGGACCACTTGGGGGTCGCATGGATTTATATAGTAAGTTTATTAACCATATAATATAAAAATACAAAGAGACATTGTAAAAGTGAAACTAATTAACTTAGAGTTAATACTTAAAGATAAGGTTAATATAAGTACCCAAACCTGTCTAAATTCTACTGGTTGAGTGGTTTTAGACCCATCCCCACCATAAAATTCAAATAATCAACTTTTGAGTCATTAGAAACCGAATATAAATTTATTTTAAATTAATATTTCTAGCTTTTCCAAAGGTGCCCCTCACCCCTCTTATAAAAGGGCACTCCTCCTTCTCATTTCTTCACACCTTCAAATCCTTTTGGTTCGGAAAAAATCTACCCAAACACTCTCCCAATATCCGTAACTACAACCTAAAGGCCTTAGTTTGATCAGAAAGCCAACCTAAGGTGCCCTTTTGATCAAATCAAAAGGAAGAACCCGAAGAAGAGGTAATGATTTCACCACCCTTTTCCAAGTTCCTTTCTTCTTCCACTTCTTATTCCTTTGTTGTTACCATTATAAAATAATAACTCCAGTGTCATATATATAATGTGATTTTATTATAAATATGGTACACCATATTCAGTATTCTATCCACCCTTTGAATAAAATGTCACCATACGTGCGTACGTACGACTTACCGTCTCCACGTCGTGGTGTAATTGTTATTCATTATATTATTATTTGGATGGGTATAATAATGATGTGTAACTCATATAAATAATAAATATGACATGTTAATGATTCTGTATATATGATATACCATCCATTTATATATTATTTTAATATCAAAAGAATGATATTGTCGCTCGTGCGTACGTACGGACTACCGTCTCCACGAACGCGATGAGATTCATTCTCCATCGTATCCATTAAAGTATAATTATCATTTTATGATTTAAAAATGATGTTTAAGGACTTGATATAATTCTGGATATGAATAATATACAACCTATCTATTACAAACATGGCTTACGTAACAAAACATATAAAATAAAACGAGTAAGTTAACACCCGAAACAACGATAATACTAAGATATTATTAACAAATCAATGTTAAATGATCATATATGATATCATATTAATGTATATGATTCTTGTATAATTTAATAACAATTATTTCACCATTATAAAGGAGGTTAATCTACCCCAACCAAGGAAAAGTACAAGGTAATGGTTTATTTCACAACATCTTCATTATCTGAGGTTGTTTATAAGTAATAATCTACTGGGATCTCTTTATCATCCACATCCATGTTTCTTAAAAATGAATTTCAAAACATTTTTAATATTTACTAGAATATGGGTTGAAGTCATTTATACCCTTGTTTGACTTTTTATAAGAGATTTATAAAGGAATCTTTCCGTCGTTTTCCAAACAAGGTGTTTTCTAACCTTTTCGACAGAATTAAGGTAAGAATGTTTTTTTAACTTATACGGAGGGTGTGGCTATTTTCCACCGTTATAAAATCGTCGAAGCATCCGTTACAAGCTTATAAGAATATTTTTAAAGAAAATGTATTATTTCATAAATATATGACTCTTAAATGATTTAAAAATAGAAAGAGATATTTCTCTAGAAAGAGTCTTGATTTCATCTATGTCAACATTCGTTGATGGATTTTACGATTATTTTAAAGTTGATTTATTATGATACAAAACTTCTATATTGTATTAAAGGTTTTGTGATATTTTTTACTTTCAATGTGCTATTTTTATACCATTCATAGTTTATGGTGAAAGTATTGACATTTCGTATGCTAGTTTTAATACGAATGTTTATGTTATGTTTAAAACTTTTCATATGGGAATGCATTGGACTTAATATGTGACAGGTGGAGCCCGCTATAGCTCCTAGATGCATCGGTAGGTCTCATGAGACAAACTAGTGTCTTGGAAAAAGCCCTTGGCAAAATCTTATTTGTAGTCTTGGCACGAGGCCTTGGCTATGTGGTTATGATAGTCTGACATTATGCATTCCATCGTTATGAAAGTGGTTATTGATATTGCATGTGATTATTCGATTAGTAGAATATCCATGTGAATAAGTAAATGGCATTATTTCATTTTATTTTTTCCATATTATGTTTAATTTCAAGTTTAAAAGACTTTTGTTTTAGTTATACATTGCCTTAAATGTTTATTCTTATTTAAGAAAGTTTCCGCCATATTGTTATCCTTACTGGGAATTTGAGCTCACCCCATTTCTATGTTTTATTTTTCCCAGGAAGTGAAGAGGTAAATGATGAATGACCTGCATAGATATTATGATGGGATAATAGTGTGGATTATGGAGACAATATGTTGTTGTTGTAGTTTTTCACTTCATGATGTAATGTAAAACTTTATGAATATATCTAGTGTTTCCAAGGCTACTAAACCAATCGGTCTTTCGAGATTTCATCTTTCTTGTGAGCATGATAATGTTATGTAATAACGCACTGACTCTGGTTAACTGGGGTCGGGGCATTACACCCACCCTTGTAGTTTAACTAGAACATGGTAGATCTACAAAAACGCAAAAAATGTTCAATCAAGAATATCTATTGAAAGAAGATAAATGCAGAAACGGGGATCTAAAAGAAAGAAGGGCATATCGTGGCGACTCCAACGCAATCAACAACATCTGATTCAAAGAAGAGATGAAGAGTTGGGGGTTCAGAGAATATTCATGGCCTACGGTTTCTCTTGGATGAGACCGATGATGAAGAAGGGTCTTCTACTAATTAGATGAAACACCAATCCGTTTAATGAAATAAAAAGAAAGTACACGAAATGTTATTTTAAACTACATGACATGTACTTTACTTTACCGAGCTCCACATTAAGGGGTCTCTAGGTCACCCCACACAACCACGTGTTTAGCAATTACACGGCCAACACATGGTTACCCACGACGAATGAGTACATGACATGTACTCTTGATGTTTCTAAAAAATCCACTTTTTCTCAAATCACCAAAAAAGTCTCATAACTGAAAAGAATATCCAGATTCTTACAAACCTCCCCCATAAACAAATTTGTCCACAAATATTCTTAGCAGGGCTGTGTAGAAGGATAATCCTCAAACAACATTGGCCACTGTGATTGTACATCAGCCTCCCTCTCCCAAGCCTCATCATGTACTCATCCGTGTTGTCATAGAACTAGTAACATAGGTTGAGACTAACCATAGAGAACCTTCGCACTACGATCTACAAACCAGATAGGATGATCCTCAAACGATGAATCCACCTATAGCTCTACCACCTCAATTAGAAAAACATGAGATGGGACTAATAAGTAACGTCATAGCTGAAAATCATGGAAGACATCATGCATAGCACAATACCTATGAGGTAACAACAACAGATAATAAAATGGAACAACCATTTCTAAAACTTCTAATGGCCCGAGTTATCTCAGTGAAATCCTTCCATGTCACCTAATTCTCCTTTCTCCCAACCATAGTGTGACATGTAGAAATACCTGATCTATGACCTCATACTCTAGAGGTCATCTCCATCGATTGGCATAAGTATTTTGTCTTCATAGTGCAATAACCAACTTATTCCAAATCATCTCCAATTGTTCCATGGTATCTTAAACATGATGAGGTCCTAAAATGGATGCCTCTCCTGCCTCTATCCAACACAAGGATGATCAGAATGACCCACCGTACAAATGCTCATAAGGTTCCATATAAATAGTTTCTTGAAAACTCTTATTGTTTTAAAAGAATACAAGAGTTATTTGTTTCTCCCAATAACATCCATTTCTAGAACTCATGCCCGAAGCATGTCCTCTAACACCTAAATAATACGCCAGGAATGGGAATCTGTATGGGGAAGGTAAGTTATACTCAGAATTAACTGGGTACCCAAAGCCCTCGGTACTCCCTGCCAAACCCGAGAAGTAAAATGTGCATCTTGGTCAGAAACAATGGAGTGTGGAAACCCATGTAGACGTATAATCACACGAATGCACAACCATCCCAAATCATTAACACTAATGTTCTCCTTGATCGGTAGAAAGTGAGAAACATTTGTGAGTTTTTCAATGACAACCCATACCGCATCATTACCTTGAGGTTTCCTCAGTAAGGCTGTCACAAAGTCCATCATGACATCATTCCACTTCCACTCACGAATGGGTAAGTAATGAAAAATCTCTACTTGTCGATGATTCCCCACCTTCAACTTCTGACAAGTGGAACACCAGATGACATAACAAGAAACATCTCTCTTCATACATGGCCACCAATACTGATGATGAAGATCTCGATACATCATTGTTACACCAGGATGAACCGACAAAACTAAGGAATGAAAATAACACATCTAATCCTCATGTATGTCTTCTAACAAACATACACGACCCTAGAAATGCAAGATCTAATCATCACCTATGGTCTATCCCTGAATTGGGTCCTCTCCTAGAACACATTCCTATAGGATTAGTACTTTAGAATCAGATAGATCCTTTATTTTTACCTGATACATTACATTAGAGGTAAAAACCACATAAGAAATAAACATCTAACCATGTGTGTCGTGCAACTCCAAATTCATCTTATAGAACAGATCCATAAGATTCCCATCACTACTCGCCTCCTGAACTGCCTATATCTGAGACCTCCTTCTCAACACATCAACTACTTTGTTGCCTTTTTTGGGCATGTAGGAATGATCAATGTCAAAGGACTGAAGGTATTCAACCCACCTTCTCTATGTCAGATTCAGATCGTGTTGAGTAATGATTTACTTAATATTTATGTGTTTAGTAAAGACCACAAAATTCTCTCCCATAAGGTAATTTCTCCAAAAACATGAAACATGAACAATGGTAGCCAACTTGAGGTTGTGTGTTGTATAATTCCTCTCATGTGGTCTCAACTACCGAGACCTGTAACCAATGAATAATCTCTCCTGCATAGGCACTGCTCCCAGCCCGATACCTGATGCATCATAACAAATAGTATAGATTTTCTCGTCTCTATAAAAACTAGTATCAGTGCTAAAGTTATAATTCCTTTTAGATTTTGAAAGGATGAATCATAAGAATCAGACCACAAATACTTTTCTCCCTTCTTAGTCAGGCTCGTCACTGGCGGTGCTAAGCATGGGAAGTCCTATATGAAACGTCTGTAGTAAATATCTAGCCAAATAAAACTTCATACCCTAAATACGTTCTTTGGATGCTCCTAGGAAACAAATTATTTCACATTCACCGGGTCAAAAGATAGACCTGTCTCTGAGATAACGTGACCTGAGAAGTAAATTTGGTTCATCCAAAAGAGGCATTTTGAGAGCATAGAATATAACTGATTATCTCTCAGTGTACTCAAAACGATATCATGATTTGTCAAATGTTCGTGTTGAGTGTGAGAGCACATCATGATATCATCCAGTATAACTACCACAAAAGATTACAAGTATGGATAGACCACTCGGTTCATCAGTGCCATGAAAACTGCAGGCGCATTCGTGAGACTGAACTTCCTAACCAAAAACTCGTATAGACCATACCTGCTCCGAAAAGCTGTATGAGGTATATCAGATGGTCTGATGCATAACTGATGGTAACTGGTTGTCAATTCAATCTTCAATAACACCATTCCTTATACAAGTTTATCAAATATATCATCAATCCTCAGAATGAGATATCGGTTCATGACCGTCAACTGGTTCAACTTTCGATAATCTATGAAAAGTATAAGGGTACCTTCTTCCTTATTCAAAAATATGAGAGGAGAACCCCAAGGAGAAGTACTGGGTTAGATGAAGCCATTTTCCTGCAACACCTCCAGCATCTTCTTGAGCTCCAGTTACTCTGGTGTAGCCATCCTATAAGGATGAATGGACACTGGTGCCGCTCCTGGCACAAGCTCAATAGAGAATTCAACCTCATTCTATGTTGGAAAACATGAAATTTCCTCTGGAAAGAAATCTATAAAATGATCCAACACTAGAAGAAATTCTATCTGTGATGTCCCCTGGTCTTGCAGATATAGACTAGAAATCTAGGCTGTAACTCCTCCCAACCCATGATTATTGGGTCTCGCTCTGCTTGACTGAACATACCACTCACCCATATGTAGAAACATACCGACCTCTAGTAACATAAAACTCACCCTACGATGATATAAAAGGAAAAAAACATGGAAGGTAACTAACGGTTCCATTCCGAGGATGAAATCATATCCTTCCATATATAAGACATAAAAGTATCATAAGAAGGGATACCCACAAACCTTTATAGGGAACTCCTTTCTCTGTCGTACATTAACTATTCTTGAACCCAACTGAGTGTCCAGCGTCAAGACATCAGTAGAAGAAAATATATAGAGCATAAGGCTCTCCACAACAGCAAAAGATATAAAGCTTTGGGAAGCCCCAGTATCGAAAAGAGAAGAAGCTAAAACTGAGGCAACAAGAATCGTACATTGAACTATAGAGTGTCTGAGATCCTGATAATGCTAATCCTACACCACTTCAAAAGAATATCCTTTAACATGCCCTATGACCCTACCTGAAAACCCAGAGCTGATCCACCCTATTGTTGTTGAATTCCTGCCGACTGGCTACCATGGCTGCACCCTCGACCTTTCCCGGAACGTATGGACGAACTCCAGTTCCCGGACTGATGAGAAACTGGGGGTTCTTCTCTTGAACATGGATTCATAGTAGAACTATTGTCGTGAGCTATTGGTGAGAAGTTCTAACAGAATCACTGAAGATGACCCATCATGCTGCAAGATTGGTACTCTACTTGATATCTCAGGCAATGTGGCCTCAAATGCCCGCTCTTCTCACACTGGTAGCACACCACCTAGCTACAAGAAGAAGTATCATGTCTACTACAATATCCACAGGTAGACTCCCTGTGGCGATTCTTGATATTAGTATGAGGGGTACCAACTCTGAACGTTAAACCACCCTGGATAAATACACAAGAATATCTCATAATTCTCTCTGTGATCATCACCGAGTTGACTATAGAGGTGATGGATGTCAACCTGACGATATTCACCTGATCTGGAATGTCTTGGCTAAGACCATCCTCAAACTTCCATGCTAGGAATTACTCATCTCCCCCTAAAAAGGCTGTAAAGAACTACAACTTAGTGATGCGAGAAGAATACTCCATAACTAAAAGATAACCCTTCACCAAATTCAAGAACTCTCGTGCTCGATCAGCCCTCAAGGTGTCCATATATTATTAATCATAGAAGGTATGCTGAAAATCATCACATGTCATACCCTAGTGGCATTCAGCCTACAAAACTTCATCCCACCATCACATGGCATAATCCCAAATCATATAAGTAGGGAGATTTACCCTCCCCTCTGGATGCATCTTCAAATGATCAAGGATAAAATGCATGGATTTTAACCATGACTCTGAAGCCTATGGTCCTCCTACCCCAGTGAAGGTGGTATGATGTTACAGCTATAAAACCAGCATCAATTCTGCCAGTAATGGGGAAGGATGTATTGCTCCCCGGAAGGTCTGCATAAACCTCATAAATCCCTCTCAGAACTGTGCATCAACACCTGTATCCAGAATAATGATTGGTTCCAAGACTGGCACTGTTGGAGGATCTACTGGCTGTCCAAGATTACCCTTGCCCAGCGTCTAATCACCGCCCTATAACTAGAGCCCAATCGGGGGATGTCTTGGTGGAATGTCTCTACAAGGTCATGCACACCCTTTAGATCAATATTATCAAGGATTTAAACTTATATGTGTATGAAGGGGACATGAAAAGGAAAGCATTCATGTTTTTTTTTCAAAACATCGGTACTCTGTTTGTATAACCATTACATGGCATGTTCCTTTAAGACTTCACATGGGAATTTACTTCTCCCAAATCTAGTCATGTAACACCCCATACACACAACATATTCTCCGAAGACATGGCGTCTACTTGATTTGTTTCCCCTTACCTAGTTATTCTACTTGACTTACCGACACGGTGATCCTTGGACATAACTACACATAGTTTTTGTACCACACACGACGTGTATTACTTAGGTTTCAACTATCCGTGTTGTTAGTCACATGAGTGGGAAAATGACTAACACTACCCAACATGTTTATGCCAGACACGATGTGTTCTAGAAGAATTCTACCACCCAGTTTTTTTCATTACATGACCGAATACAAGGGTTATACTATGCGGCATGTTCAAGCTTGAAAAGACATGTATAACCTATGTTTTATCCATCCTTGTCATTAGTCATAGGGGTGGAAACATGTTCTACACCACAAATCATGTACATCCGGTACAAAGTGTGTACCACAAAAGATATCTCAACCCCATGTCTCTGCCCACACACCCAGTGACAAGGTTTGAGACTACATGGTGTTGACATCCAGTACACAGTGTGAACATAAGAAAAACAGTCCTTTACTGAACATAAGGACACATGGAATGCATTCATCATTACATGCTATGTAATCTGAGATTTTTTGGATAGTAACCTCAAAAACTACTCCGTAACCCCAGAAAAACACTAAAATAAAATTAAAGTGCCAAATTCCGATCTGTGAGGGCCCATACTCCCTGCAAATCAATGCTTGGCATCTTATTCATGTTATATATAAACATAACAGAGTAATAATCCACAAAATTCTGGTCCATGAGGTCATATAACACAACAATAACCAATGTTTTTCATTCATTCAAACTAAATATTACATATTTGAAATACCCTATCAGATAGTAGGTATTCTCTCAAGGAATCTTTCATAGCCGCATGTATATCTAACACCACATCTATCAAAAAAACATGCAATCTATAATGCACCCTAAATGGCATGGTAATAATGCATGACATGTGATCTCTAGAAAATTATTATATGATGCATGAAATGGAATAACCTCATCTCATCGGGTTGCAATACAACTAGAACCTCAATAATATCAACAATAACAACACAAAACATGTGGATCACCCAATGGTAAAATCAAATCAATTGAAATAATTGATAATCTAGAAAAATTGCAATAATGAGGTAAATTTTCTTTTCCCTATACACAGGTTAGCTACTACCTGGACCAGCTTATTAACAATTACATATTTTCATCCTATCCTAGGATATATGCTCCAATTAGTAAGTCAAGAATAAAAGATCCCCCTTTGACACAACTTCATAAGGTCCCCGTTCCAGAATCCGCCTAGAGGTTCCCCATAGCATGTTGGTCACATGGACTCAAGTGAATTTCCTCAAATTCTATAGGCTGTCGACTAGCACTGACAACCTTGGGTGTGATAATGGGGAAACTATGCCCTCTTTCGAAGAGTAACACAACAAAAATAAAGAAAAAACAATATTGGAAGAAATAATGACACCATACAACAATAGCCAATGGATGACTAAAATAAATAAATAATTGGAGAACATAAATAAATGATGCATGATACATATTCCAAGGAAATAATCCAAACAAGTCAAAATGTATGAATTCAATAGTAAAAAAAGTACAAAGAAGACAAAAAAAACTCAAAGAGCATCGCAAGCTGCCTCCTGGTCCCATGCTCCCCAGCACCACATCAATCAAGTACCTGATGTAGAAGCGAACTTTCCGTTATATAAACATATATCAATAAAATAGGTTTGAGCCCAAAAGCATGACCCAAACAGGGTGTGATACAAATAATAGTTGTAAACCACCCAATGATCTATTCCTAATAGTCAGTGAATATATATGGCATACAATAATCCAATTAAACATTAAGAAATGAAGTAATCAAAGTAAACAATCCTATAGTTTCATTTACAAACATTTGCTTTTAACAATTTAACAAACCAAGAAAAATACATGTAACCCTCTGGAAAATTTCTCCCAACCTATTCTCTCTGGTTCATATATAAGAGATTACATAACAAAGACTCGCAGAGGAAGCATTAATTGTAAATTCCCCCTATAGTCATGTGTAATCGAAGAATCAGTGAGGAAGCACTCACCCTCAATTCGCCTATAGTATTTTAATGATAAAATACTGGCACTCTGATGATGCACTCAACGTCAATTCCTAATGTGACCTCCTAATGTAACTATATACACTTTGAGGGAGCACTCAACTTCAATCCCCACTATGGTCTCGATAGGTGATGAATATAACATACTCTGGGAATTCCATCAAAGTCAACTTCCCATATGGTTTCACTACACAAGGCTCCCACAACCCCATGTAAAGAAATCTTGCACAAATGATAATAAACAGCCAATGTAATCCTCAAATTACTAATCGGCTAAATTAGCAACCAGGCATGGCACATCGTATCAGGTAAATAATCACTCCATCCAAATAACACTAGGAATGGGAAATAATAGCCTATTATGCAAGGCTAGACCAAACAACCAAAATCAAACAATAATGGAAAAACACATCCATAACACGTCAATTACCCCTATTACCAATAATAAAATTAGATTCAATTATAAAAAGGAAAAGCAGGCATTAACAAGGTTAAAATCCCAAAATAGGCAATACCCAAAATGAGTTAATTGGGTAATTTTGCACATATAACACAATGAATATCTAATGAATGACACGTAAATCCTACCTTGGTGTAGTAAAATTGATATAGTTGAATCCTAGCCTTTAGTTCTACCAATAATTCCATAGATCTACAAAAACTCTAAAAATGTTCAACCGAGAATATCTCTTGAAAGAAGAGAAATCAAGAAATGAGGCTCTATAAGAAGGAAGAGAATATCGTGGAAGTTCCAACTCAATCAAAGATAGTTGATTCAATGAACGGACATGGAGTCATGTGCTCAGAGAAGATTCACATCCTACAGTCGCACCAGGATGAGACAAATAAAGAAGAAGGGTGTTTTTCTGGTTAGATTCGACCTCTGTCTGTTTAATAAAATAAAATCAAAAAGTACACGACATGTTATTTAAAAGAACATGACATGTACTTGCATATTATGAGATCCTCTTTGGCGGTATCTAGGTCACCCCACATGGCCATTTTTTCGGTCGTTACACGACCAGAACTTGACTACCCACGTCAACTGAGTACACAACATGTACTCCTGAAATTTTGAAAGACATATCTTTTTCTCAAAAAACCCAGAAAAGAATAATAACATTTGAAAAGAAGATATGGGTTCTTACTTATGTTCTGGTGAGTGGGATTCATCTTGAGTTTGAAAGCATTTACCGATCCATCTTTTGAGGTAGGTTATTTAAACAACGATAAATAATTTGAATTTTCTGATTGCATAGAATTTAGAAAGTGTTTTTGTATTAATAATATATATATATATACTAATTTAAGTGTTTCCATCCCTTTTCCATTCTAATGAAATCTATTGATGCTATATTTTTTTGTGATTAATTTTTAAATGTGATTTTCACCTTCATAATTAATGTAGTTAAATTTTTATGGTGTTTTTGCATTTATAGTATTGTAAAAAATATTATTTGAAATGATTCGTTAATTATTTCTATGTTTTTGTGAACCCATTTCGTTTGATAAAATTTTATGGGTTATTTAAAATATGAAGTGAGAATTGTTATGATATTTATCCTTCAGTGTGTTATCGGTAAATTTGATTTAGTATGCTGAAATTTAAGGATGTATAGTTTGGCTGGCTATTATTTCTTAAGAATTGGGTTGTTGTTGTTTTATAAAAAAATTGGTTTTTTAGTGACTTTAAAAAGGTTTTTTATTGTTGCAGAAGGATAATTATTCCCTTCAAAATTTGTGGGATGGATTGGTTTAGTTACAAAGATAATTAGTGGTTCGAAAATAGTTTTGGGTGTTATTAATGAGATTTAGAGAGGGTTATTGGATGATGGAACATCATTGGGTGAACAAGGTGCACACATTGATGTGCACCGATGTGCAAATGTCACCTCCACGTGATGTTTTCATCAACCTTATTTTCTCAAATTTTGTGTTGGTTTATTTTTTTGTGATTTCTAAAAATGATTTCAAATATGGTTTTTTAAATGTTTGACTCATTTTATAATCGAGATTTTATTTTCGTGTAGGTTTGGAAGATGTCCCTTTTGGAATATTTTATAAAGTGGCATGTTTTCTTCAAGGTTTTTGATGATTTTTTTAAAAGTGATGAGATTTTTATATTTTTAAGGAATTTTTGATGTTGATATCATGAAAGTGGTATTAGGTTCCTTGGGAAATTAATTTGAAATATTTTGTGGTATCATGGGTATGAAAGCACTGAAGGCATGTTTGGAACTTTACGCTGTGATTGTAAATGGAATTGTTTTGAAAGGGTAACGTTCAATTGGTGCATTGAAATATTTTATGAAATGATTAATGGTATTATCTGTGATATTTCCTTGTTGTAAAATTATTTTATATGATGTAAGTAGGTATACATATATGATGGTAACCTATGTAGAGGGGATATCTTTTTATGGGTTATTGTATAGAGTGTTCATCTTTGGGGTTGGAATTTTGGGTGATGGCATGTAAGGTGAGTTATTCATGCGAGGGCCTCCTAATTACACATTATATTATATAAATTGGATTCTTGGGTTTCTTTTAGTGGACCGAGTGATGGTTTTTGATCATCCCCGATTATATGGGTTTGTAACCCCTAGATTGCTAATAGGAAAAGAGAGATGTTCCACAAGATTGGTTTATTGAGGGTGGCATGTTGGTTATAGAATTAGGTATTTCATCGTATGCCAACAGGTGGTTCCAATCATGTACACTAATATATCACTCTAGATATGTTTGGGAAATGGCCATGACAACATACTTGAATGTTATTTATTCTTTTATGGAACATTTGGTTACTTTTTTTTATGAAAAATCCAGTTTTTTTTATATTTAAAAAACCTATTTCAACACTTGTTGTCTTTTAATTTAATTTATGTAAATGACTTATATTCCGTATAAAAGACTTTGAAAAAATGGAAATATAATTGTCTTTTTATTGAAATTAGGATCCTATTACATTTTTGGTAAACTAATAAAAACATTATTTTTATATATCATATTTTTAAAATAGAATGAGAAGGGAACTCACTTTATAGGTTTGGTATCAGATGTGGTTTATCATTGGAATTACTACTATGAATTTGTGTTCTGATTACTACACTATCATCTCAGTTAATGATTCATCCAGTTCTGAAATTCTCATAGGGGAAACGAGGTTCTATGTTTTGTGGTGACCTATGTGGTCACACAAAGGTATATAATGTTTTATTTTCTTTCCACTGTTAGTATTCCTTTTATCATCATAATTTATTTCTATATTATTTCTCTCTATTATGGTCCAAATAAATCCCAATTACATTAATTTGATGCATTTAATTAGTTTCCAGAACATGTGGATTGGGAAGCCCCTTTGGGCCATGTCGCAGACCAGCTCAAGTGACCAGTTCAGGGTCGACCTGGTCTACGGTGTGACAAAATGGTTTCAAAGAGTGTTCCTTGTTTTTTGCGGTGTTTGGTTAATGGGTATTAGGACTGTCAGGACTCTGGAGGTAGGTATGGGAAGTGTTTGATGAACCCTTTACATTGACACGTGTTTCTAGTGGTAGTCTGAGATTTGAGCCTTATGTTCGCTTTGGTTCTGGTTTGTGTAATTTCTCTTCTCAGGATAATTTTTTTGAAAGGGAAATGATTTCTACAAAATTAATTTAAATATTTATTCCGGTTTTCAAAAATGAAATCATTTTTGTTTGATAAATTTTTACTTATTAGAAATTTTTATGTTAATGGCATGGTGAAACCCATGGTGTTCTTTATGAACTTTTTCACATGTGGGTTACGTGTGTGGAAAGTTCATGTCGACACACATGGATTGAAAAAGATGGAAATCATGTGATTTTACATAAGATTCAATGGGTGATATTTTTAAATTTAAAGGTTTTTTATAATTTTTGTATTATAGAATGGTTGATTTATTTCAGTAAAATGTTGATTCTTTTTTGGAAAATATCCTTGCAATAAGTTGATTTTTGAATGGAAATGATTTAGTAAACTAGAATTTCGATTAAAAGGGATTTTGGAATAATGAAAAGAGGCCTTGGAATAAGGATGCATTTTAATATAAATTTGAATTGTGGATTTTTAGAAGAGATTATTTTTCATATGCCTATGTGTATTTGGATTGATGTTGGTGTATGTTTTTTGTTTCTTGTGCTTTTAGAAAATTTATCACATTAAAGATCCCAAGGCTTCAATATATTCCTATCTAATTTCCAATTCTTCTCAGTTGTTGCCTCTATATAATGGTGAATGAGGTCCATTAGAGTTAGTGGAGTTTCTTGTAGAAAACAATAATGTCTTTAGGGTATTTGGAAATACAAAAGATATTAGAGTGTGTCCCTTCTAGGGTTTGTTTGAAGGTACATCTATGGAAGAATGGGAGTTGCTCACCCCATCATCAATAAAATTTTAGATGATGTCTGAAATAATTAAATACTTCTTCATAAGATGGTTCATACCTAGGGAGGGGATGATGAAGAAATGTTAATATCCCATGTGTATTAAATGGGGCCAGCAGATAGTCAAGGCCTACCTTAATGGTTTCAAGGAGTAGAATTACTTTTCTCTAGAGGTGGTGTTATACGATACGATGAAGACTTATCTTTTTCTTTGGGGTCTTCATCCAGAGTTCAAGGAATAGGTTCTCTCATATAAGGACATTTTTTTGAGATGATTTTGGATGACGAATTCCTGGATGATCTAATTCCCAGAGCATGGATGGTTGGTAATCTATTTCCAGTCATCATTTGTGAAGGTTCTCCATGTGGCGAGGAGCATATGCTAGAGGAACCTGTTACTAGTGAGTTATCCACAGGGGGTATGACTTGTAGTTTTGTCCGACCTCTTTCTGGTGTAAGACCAGTGTGGACCATCTGGGCGTTCAAATACATATTTCAAATCCCTCTGAAGAACTATTGTCAATGTGACCATTTGGGTCACCTGGAGATGTTATGCAGGAAGTCTTTCACAAATAGTAGGTTATGACCAAGGGATGCTCATACCATACTGTGAGTCATGAGATGTGTAAGCCATCAAAGCCCCAGCCACAAGTTTCGAGGTAAATCTCATGCACAGTCAGGGTTTTCAGGGGTATGTGAGACCATGGCCCAGATCTTTTTATTTCATTTTGGATTAGAGACATTTAAGGTTTCCCTATTATTGTTCTCCTGAAGTTGCAAGTTTGTCACTTTTTTAATACGGTAATGAACTCAGTCAATAATATTCCATGAGGTTTTATCTATTCTAAATATTTTTTAAGGATTGCCTATTTTTCTTAATATGTGTTAAACCTTATATGGGATGGTTTCATTTTATTGGTTTTTGTTAGGATATTTTTGGGGTTTGTGAGATATGTAAATGGTGTTTCTGGTCCATTGTTTAGGAAGAGTATCTTTTCGAGAGTTTTCTCGTAATATTGGTGGTCTACTTGGTGTTTTAAAATATTAATGTTATTTTATAGGAGTTATTTCACTAATTCTATAGAAGTTGGTTTGGATCAGTTGGGATTTCCCACATTCCCTGTAACACCCCGAGATTTTATGAAAAATATTCTTTTTAATTTCAATAATGTCTTCTGTTGTACGCTACACCAAAAAGAGATTGCACAACACACACCCTTGAATTTTCTTTCATTACATGAAATCACGACCTTCCTCGATAGCATGTGTAGTACGCAATACTGAGTTTCACTAAACTACGATATGCTATTAAAATATTTTTAAAACTAGCCGTTATGAATAGTAATAACCACTTTTTTAAATTTTGTAAATTTTTATTTTTCAAAATGGACTTCATTTTTGGATTCGGATTATCAAAATTAGCTTAGGGTAAAATTTTGGTACTTTTCAGATAACTTTCATATTCTGATGAATAGTGAAAATTACTAAATTTTAATTTAAAAAAACTTTTTTAATCGAAATTATTAATAGTGATAAATTATTAATTCAAGTGGTTTTAAAGTATATTTAGAATATATTTTTACAATTTAATACAATGTTCATTGGATGTAATTTCACATTTAAACCAGACATAAACAAGTGTCAATCTTTTGATAGTTATTATCTTTTAAAAACACGCTATTTGTTTTGACGACGAGAATTAATTTTTAAATTAGTTAATATAACTGATATGTTTTGAATTTGGTAAAATAAACATCATTTTTGAATTCTTAATATCAAATATATCTTAGGCCTAATTTTTGGTAGTTTTCTGAAAACTTTCATTTTTTGATGAATAGTAAAACCACTAAGTGGTAGTTAAAAAAACTGATTTTTTCATAAAACTTAATTTTACCGCTTCTGTGAGTAGAATTTCAAAATTCCGAGAGACACGATTAATATCAAGGACTAAAATGTGGTTCAATGAGATGAAAATAATTTTTGGTTAATATTAACTTTTTACTTTTTTTTACCACGGTTAAAAGTAAATAGGGTAGTTAAGGGTAAAAATGATATTATTATTACCCTAACACATGTCCTAATTCTATTGGATAAGTGTAATTTGACCAAAAACAACATTAGGAATAAAATATGACCATTTAGTCCCACTTGGATTAGATTAGGACATTTATTATTAATTTATTTAAAGAAGGTTTAAAATAGTCAAAATCAATGTTGAATAAGTATATAATTTTTAATATAGGGTTATACATAAGATAAATTAGACTATAAATATTCCATATAAATCTAAAACTATTTCCTACATAATGATATTTTAATTTTAATTTTTAGACTTTAAATAGGTTAATTTATTTATGACACAAAGATGATGCAGTAATTATCTTATTAATGAAATATTGACATAATTGATGTTATAAATACCCAAATAATTGTAATTTGAGACTTTTTATGAATTAGAATACTTTTATAGGTTAATATGACATGTTATTATTGATTTAATTAAGTTTGTTAGAATTAATAATTCTGTTATGATTTTCACAAAAATCAATTACAAAATAGTGTCAAAATTGACATAAAATAGTATTTAAACCAAATATTATATTATTAATTGTTATTTTATTTCTAAAAATCTAATGTTCTGCCAAATGACTTATATAAGGTTATATATATTAATAATAAACAACTTGGGTTTCTTTTGACTTGTTATAGTAGGTTTATTATCATTATAGTGTAAGAACACAAAAAGACACGGTAAAAGTAGAATTATCTAACTTAAAGTTAAAACTAAATGATAAGGTTAAAATAGTAAACTAAACTTTTCCAAATTCTATTGGATTAGAGGATTGAGACCCATACCCACCTTTTCTTCTAAATAAATCAATTTGGAGCTATTTAAAACCGAATATGGCTTTATAATAAAATAATATTTTTAGTTTTTCCAAAGGTGCCCCTCTCCTCCCTTATAAAAGGGCACCTCCTCCCTCTCTTCCTCACAACACTTTGAGCCTTTAATCTCAGAAAACCCCTGCCAAATTATCTTCTCCCCTTCCCTAGAAACATCCTAGAGGTCCTTGTCTTCTTCAAAGGACAATTTTAGTGCCCTAAGAGGAGGAAACAAAGAAGCGCTTCAAAGAAGAGGTAATGTCCGTTACCAATTCTTTCATCTTTATTTCTTCTTCCACTTATTCTTATTTAGTTGTTTCATTATGAAGTAATAACATCAGTATCACTCATATACTGATATGTCATTATAAGTATGAAACAACCCTATTTCACCATCTATCCATCCTACGGAAAATGAAATCCCCACGCGTGCGTACGTACAGAATACCGTCTCCACGCCATGGTGTAATCTATTTTCCATCACCACCTTACTTGGATGGGTATAATGGTTCAAATAAATAACTATATATGATTATTTTAAATTGATATTTATTCTTAAATAGAATACATACACTCCAATACAATTCCACGATCTTGGGAATGATATAATCGCTCGTGCGTACGTACGGACTACCGTCTCCACGACGCGATGAGATTCAATCTCCATGTTAACCATCCATGAATGATTATAAAGTATATATAAGGAATAATAATGAAATATATGACATAATAATGATATTGTATTTATGTATATATATATATATATGTATGTCATTTAATAATTCCATTCAATTCAAAAAGGAAAACGAAAACAGAGTTCATGCGTACGTATGGACTACCGTCTCCATGAACGGTGTATTTCATTCCTTTTATCGATCTATAATATCTATGTATATGATGAATATATATTATATATAAATAATGTTTTACTTTCTGGAATTATTTAAATCAGGATATAAGTAATAATATCATGAACGACAAGTCTAAACACATACGATAAATAAAATGATTTTACCCAAAACACTGCTTTAACATGGAATTTACAAAAGAACGGGTAATATAAAGTCATAAGTGAAACATATATGATATCATAACAATGAATATGATTCTTTAATAATTCAATGACATTATTTAAATCATTATACAGGAGGTTTGGATACATACGAAGCATATCAGACCTAAGGTAATGGATAATTTTGTAAATATCATTTTTATCCGAGATTTCTTATTCGTAAGTATTTACTGGGGTTATTATTATCATCCATGTCCATGTTTTCTAAAAGTGTTTTTATGTATTTTTAATGTTCTTTTTACCCATTTTTAATTTTAATACATGAAATGTAAGGAATCTTTCTTTTGTTTACGTATGAGGCACTTTTTGACTTTTCCGACAAAAGTACGAGGAGAATGTTTTTTAACTTATACGGCATGAAATGATTTTTACGGTTTTATAAAGCCTTATTTTCATGAATCTTTATCCAAAATATTTCATAACTATTTCCAACAAATTCCTTTTCTTTTAAAAATACATGACATTTTGTGAAAATAAATTGATTTTGAAGAAGAAAGGATATTTTCTTCAAGAATTCATTTCAAGTGTTTTATCAAAACCTTTTTCCATCTAAGATGACATTATTTCATATGTGTATGTTTCAAGTATAATGTCTCTATGATTTTCATGGTTTCACTTTTCTTATTATGAAATGATATCCATTTGTTTTATATGGATTATGTTATGATGGAATGATGTTTATGAAACCCATTTTATTCTTTGGGTTATGATGAATGTTTTAAGATTATTTTGTGGCACAAGTAAGAATGATTTCATTATGAGATTGGTGGGACCTATATCTCCCTACAATGCATTGGGTAAAGATTTTATATCTAATGAGATAGACATGGCTGGAACGATAACTTAATCCGGTTCAGTGTTATAGGACTGAAATGAGGAGTAAACTCGATTCAGAATGGGAATTTGTCCACTAAGATGGTCTTGGTAGCAATTCCTTGGCTACTATAGAAATAATTATATGTTCTTAATGGATGCCACAATTACATGTTTTATTCCCATTCTATTTTATCATGGTTTATGTTCCATTATGATCTATGCCTTATGTGCTTCCATGTTTTATGTCGTTGCTCATGATTTTGATGTTTAAACATTATGTTCATGTTTTTAAGTTCAAATGTATATGGTATGTTTTATTTTATCCATTCTTACCCTTACTGAGAATTTGAGCTCACCTTTTTTATGTTTTATTTTTCCCCAGGATCAAAAGAAAGGTTTTAGGTAAGGAAAAAAAAGTGGAAGAACTTTATGGGAGATGTTGAAGATCTTTCACCATGATTAGAAGATTACCTTCCAAGTTTCCAAAGACACTAAACTATTACGGTCCTTGTGTGTCTATTTTTGTTATGTATTAAGTATCTCGCAAAAGTAATGTAATGTCCATGTATGTTAGGCTTCGGGTCTCTACAATTGGTTTTAGAGGAAAGGTTTAGTCAAACTTTGGAAACTAGGATGCGAGAACTTTAGTGAGATCCCTAGAGATATTTCTAAGTTATGTCTAGGGATGTCCCTAAGGTTAAGTATAAGTATAGGTTATAGTCCTGGAATTGCACTGACGATCTTAGAATTAAACCTAAGATGTTGGATATTGAAGGTACTCCCACTTTATTATGTTGTTTTCCCTAGCATGATTTTTGCCTCTCAAACTATTCTTTTTTGGGTTTTAGATGATGGCCGGAACCCGAAGGAACCGTGTTGATCAATGTAATGGACAATGCAATGATTTTCCTCCAGAACAAACAAATGTTATGGGAGATGGAGTGAAATATATTATTTCTATATTTACACAAACTATGAATCATTTTGGACTTCCAAATGAGCAGAGAAGGGAACAATATTCTATTGAGTCCTTCATGAGGAAACGTCCACCTTCTTTCAGTGGGTATTCTGATACACTTGTTGCTGAAAAATGGATCAGTACTACTGAAAATATATTTTTAGTTATTCAATGTTATGAACATGATAAATTCATCTTAGCAGTGTATCGTTTGGAAGGTGATGCTGATCAATGGTGGAATCTTATCAAGAATATGAGGCCATGAGATGAAATTGAGTCCATGGAATGGGACGAGTTAGAGAACTCATTTTTCAATAAGTACATCCCTCGTATTCTTCGAACAAATATGGAGAAGGAGTTTCTTGAACTAAAGAAAAAGGATGATGAATCTATTGGTATATATGAAGCGAATTTTACAAGGCTTGCAAGGTATGCATCTGGATTTATCATCCAACCCAAAAGTAAAGTTGATCGATTCGTCAATAGCTTAAAACGAAATTTTCAAAGGGCATTAGCTATAATAGACTTCAGTAGCTATGAAGAAATTGTGTGTTGTGCTATCAAGGTAGAAATGGAAGTTGGTGTTACATATCCATCTCATAGTTTTCACAAGAAACGAAAGATGGAGTTCAAGGAGAAATCACAGAATAATGGTGAAAAGAAGATGAATATTTACTTATCCTAAATGTGTGGAAAGAAGCATGGTGGAGATTGTCTTAAAGGGATTAAAAAATGTTTTAACTGTGGAAAAGAATGTCATCGAGCAGCTGAGTGTCGAAGTAATAGAAAAAGGGTTTCTAATGATGTGAATAAAGAAAAAACTGCAGAGAATGCACCACCAACTCTTCAATGCTTCAAGTGCAAGGAAATGGGGCATTATGCTAATAAATTCCCTAATCCAAGGGTTAGTGATGATCGACATGAGCAACCACTTAAGGCAAACGACAAAGGGATGTCACATGCGATCACTATTTGCGATGTTGAATATGACAACGATGTGGTGGAATTATTAAGTGTTTATGTAATGGGATTCCAAAATAATGTTGTATATAGTATCATGGAATATTGGAATATTTATGTATTAGTCTATTGTGGTTTTCAATGGTACCGGTAACCCTGGAATGTGATTGAGATATTTTTGGAAAAAAGATGATATGTGAATAATGAAGGGAAAATGAGAAAATGAAATGTTTGATAGTATTCATTAGCTCATGATTGATATAAGGTCTAAGTGATATCATGGTTTGAGTATATAGAATTTTGAGGATTTTGGTATGTGGAAAGAGTAACTTTTAACAGCATTCATGTTTTCAATAAGGTTCAATGGGTATTCATTTTTTTCAAGAGAATACATGATTAAGGCCTTCGAAAGTTTGGAATGTGACCAACAAGAAATATCTTATGATATATGGGGATCAACGATGGTATTAACATGCTTGTTATATGAAATCTCTGGTAACTTTTTTCACTATAATATGACAATGGACTGCAATAATATGGATAAGCCTAAATATTGGAATGGAATATGTTGGACATAAGTTAGTATTGTTTTAGGATATAACCTTTTTCGATATTATTTATGGGATGTTATAGTAATGTAGTTTCAGAAAAAGGACAACCTGCAGGATGGGCGACAGCCCATTGCGTCGGACAAGGCTGTGGGAATCGAACCCACAACCGAAGTGCGACTGGCCTTTATCGCCTACCACTAGCCTACTGGAAGTCCCTGTTTAGTAGAAACTAGTTTTATTATATTAAGCAGTGTGATATATAGAGTTTAAGTCCATTTTAGGAACCATATATGATTAATCTCACTATAGATGGACTAATATATTTTTTGATAACTTTTCTAACCTTTTGTTTGAGACAGATGGAATGACCCATCATTCTATCACATGATCTGCTAACACATCACGAATGAAAAATTCAACTTCATTTCTTTAAGAGATGAAGTGGAAATTGTCCAAAGAACGACCAATGGTGAGACTATACCAAAATAACAAAAGTATTTCTTCTATTTCCAATTTCATCAACTTTAGGGAAATGATCTTGAAAACCAAAAATGTTGTCCTAATGCTCTTATATCTGATGAATCAGATGGTACTTTAGATCATCAAAAATTTATGGCTCTGTGATTGCTGACTTTTCCATAGTCATGTTATCTACCACTCTCCATCAGAACATGATGGTTAGATTTCTCTTCCATATCCATATTTTCACCTATATGGGAACCCAATGATTAGTTTATTTGGGTAACCGTTACGTTTCATACATTTTTTTTAAAGATTGGTTTTGGTATTCCTTTTTATGATGTGAGTTTCTATTAAAGAAACTTTTGAGTAGTAAACCATTTATAACCCTGATGAATTTCGAGGGCGAAATTCATTTTAAGGGGGGTAGAATGTAACACCCCAATATTTTATGAAAAATATTCTTTTTAATTTCATTAATGTCTTGTTTTGTATGCTACACCAAAAGACGCTTGCACAACACGCATCCTTGACTTTCCTTGCATTACACGAAATCGCAACCTTCCTTGATAGCGTGTGTCGTACGCAACATCGAGTTTCACTAAACTACGATATGCTATTAAAATATTATTAAAACTAGCCGTTATGAATAGTAATAAACACTTTTTGAAATTTTGTAAATTTTTGTTTTTCAAAATGGACTTCATTTTTGGATTTGGAATATCGAAATTAGCTTAGGGTAAAATTTTGGTACTTTTCGGATAACTTTCATATTCTGATGAATAGTGAGAATTACTAAATTTTAATTAAAAACAACTTTTTGAATTGAAATAATTAATAGTGATAAATTATTAATTTTATTTCTTTTAAAGTATATTTAGAATATATGTTTACAATTTAATGCAATTTTGTTCATTGGATGTAATTTCACATTTAAACCAGACATAAACAAGTGTCAATCTTTTGATAGTTATTATCTTTTAAAAACACGCTATTTGTTTTGACGATGAGAATTAATTTTTAAATTAGTTAATGTAACTGATATGTTTTTAATTTGGTAAAATATACATCATTTTTGAATTCATAATATCAAAAATATCTTAGGCCTAAATTTTGATATTTTTCTGGAAACATTCATTTTTTGATGAATAGTGAAACCACTAAGTGGTAGTTAAAAAAACTGAATTTTTCGTAAAACTTAATTTTACCGCTTATGAGAGTATAATTTAGAAAATCCGAGAGACATGGTTAATATCAAGGACTAAAATGCGGTTCAATGAGATGAAAATAATTTTTGGTGAATAGTAACTTTTTACTTTTTTTACCACGGTTAAAAGTAAATAGGGTAGTTAAGGGTAAAAATAATAATATTATTACCCTAACACATGTCATAATTCTATTGGATAAGTGTAATTCAACCAAAAACAACCTTAGGAATAAAATATGACCATTTAGGCCCACTCGGATTAGATTAGGACATTTATTATTAATTTATTTAAAGAAGGGTTAAAATAGTTAAAATCAAAGTTTAATAAGTAGATAATTTTTAATATAGGGTTATACATAAGATAAATTTGACTATAAATATTTCATAGAAAGATAAAAATATTTCCTAAATAATGATATTTTATTAGTAATTTTTAGACTTTAAATAAGTTAATTTATATATGACACAAAGATGATGCAGTAATTATCTTATTAATGAAATATTGACATAATTGATGTTATAAATACCCAAATAAATGTAATTTGAGACTTCATATGAATTACACTAATTCTATAGGTTAATATGACATGTTATTATTGATTTAATTAACTTTTTTCGAATTAATAATTATGTTATGATTTTTACAAAAATCAATTACTAAATAGTGTCCAAATTTACATAAAATTGTTTTTAAAACAAATATTATATTATTAATTGTAATTTTATTCCTAAAAATCTATGGTTCGGCCAAATGTCTTAGATAAGGTTATATATATCAATAATAAACAACTTGGGGTTCGTTTGTCTTTTTATAGTAACTTTATTAACCTTATAGTGTAAGAACTCAAAAAAACATTGTAAAAGTAAAATTATCTAACTTAAAGTTAAAAATAAATGATAAGGTTAAAATAGTAAACTAAACATTCCAAATTCTATTGGATGAGAGGAGTTCGACCCATACCCACCTTACCTTCGAAATAAATCAATTTGGATGATATTTAAAACCGAATATGGCTTTATAATAAAATAATATTTTTAGTTTTTCCAAATGTGCCCCTCTCCTCCCTTATAAAAGGGCACCTCCTCCCTCTCTTCCTCACACCACTTTGAGCCTTCAAGATCGTCCAAACCCTGCCAAATTATCTTCTCCCCTTCCCTAGAATCATCCTAGAGGTCCTGGTCTACTTCAAAGACCAATTTTATTTCCCTAAGAGGAGGACTCAAAGAAGCCCTTCAAAGAAGAGGTAATGTCCGTTACCGATTCATTCATCTTTATTTCTTCTTACACTTCTTATTCTTTAGTTGTTTCATTATGAAGTAATAACATCAGTATCACTCATATACTTATATATTATTATAAGTAATAAACAACCCTATTTCACCATCTATCCATCCTACGGAAAATGATATCACCACGTGTGCGTACGTACGGAATACCGTCTCCACGCCGTGGTGTAATCTATTTTCCATGACCACCTTACTTGGATGGGTATAATGGTTCAAATAAATAACTGTATATGATTATTTTAAAGTGATATTGATTCATAAATAGAATACATACACTCCAATACAATTCCATGATCTTGGGAATGATATCATCGCTCGTGCGTACGTACGGACTACCGTCTCCACGGTGCGATGAGATTCACTCTCCATGTTAACCATTCATGAATGATTATAAAGTATATATAATGAATAATAATTAAATATATGACATAATAATGATACTAGATTTAGTTATATATATATATAAGTATATCATTTACTTAATTCCATTCAATTCAAAAGGGAAAACGAAAACAACGTTCATGCATACGTACGACCTACCGTCTCCATGAACGGAGTATTTCATTCCTTTTATCGATCTATAATATATATACATATGATGAATATATATTATATATAAATAATTTTTTACATTCTTTAATTATTTAAATCAGGATATAAGTTATAATATCAAGAACGACAAGTCAAAACACATACAATAAATAAAATTATTTTACCCAAAATGCTGCTTTAACATGGAATTTACAAAAGAACGGGTAATATAAAGTCATAAGTGAAACATATATGATATCATAACAATGAATATGATTCTTTAATAAGTCAATGACATTATTTAAATCATTATACATGAGGTTCCGATACGTATGAAGCTTATCATACCGAAGGTAAGGGATAATTTTGCAAATCTCATTTTTATCCGAGATTGCTTATTTGTAAGTATTTACTGGGGTTATTGTTATTGTCCATGTTCATGTTTTCTAAAAGTGTTTTTATGTATTTTTAATGTCCTTTTTACCCATTTTGAATTTTACTACATGGTATGTAAGGAATCATTCTTTTGTTTACGTATGAGGAACTTTTTGACTTTTCTGACAAAAGTACGAGGAGAATGTTTTTTTTAACTTATACGGAATGAAAGGATTTTTACAGTTTTATAACGCCTTATTTTCATGAAGCATCATCCAAAAAATTTCATTACTATTTTAAAAAAAATCCTTTTCTTTTAAAATTACATTACGTTTTGTGAAATGAAATTGATTTTGAAGAAGAAAAGATATTTTCCTCATGAATTCATTTCAAGTGTTTTATCAAAACCATTTTCCATATAAGATGACATTATTTCATATGGTATGTTTCAAGTATAATGTCTCTATGATTTTCATGGTTTCACTTTTCTACTTATGAAATGATATCCATTTGTTTTATATGGATTATGTTATGATGTAATGATGTTTATGAAACCCATTTTATTCTTTGGGTTATGATGAATGTTTTGAGTTTATTTTTTTGCACAAGTAAGAATGATTTAATTATGAGATGGGTGGGACCTATATCTCCCTCCAATTCATTGGGTAAAGATTTTATATCTCATGAGATAGACATGGCTGGAATGGTAAGTTAATCCGGTTCAGTGTTATAGGACTGAAACGAGGATTGAACTCGATTCAGAATGGGACTTTGTCCACTAAGATGGTATTGGCAGTAATGCCATGGATACTATGGAAATCATTACATGTTATTAATGGATGCCACAATTACATGTTTTATTCCCATGCTATTTTATCATGGTTTATGTTCCATTATGATCTATGCCTTATTTACTTCCATGTTTTATGTCGTTGCTCAAGATTTTGATGTTTAAACATTATGTTCATGTTTTGAAGTTCAAATGTATATGGTATGTTTTATTTTATCCATGCTTACCCTTATAGAGAATTTGAGCTCACCCTTTTTATGTTTTATTTTCCCCTAGGATCAAAAGAAAGGTTTTAGGTAAGGAAAAAAAAGTGGAAGATCTTTATGGGATATATTGAAGATCTTTCACCACGATTAGAAGATTACGTTCCATGTTTCCAAAGACACTAAACTATTACTGTCCTTGTGTGTCTGTTTTTGTTATGTATTAAGTATTCCGAAAAAGTAATGTAATGTCCATGTACGTCAGGCTTCGGGTCTCTACAATCCCCCCACAAGGAGGGGTGGTTTGGGTTTCATGTTCTCATTACAATTGATTTATTATGGTGGGGAGAACCCATATGTGTCCTCCCCTCATTCTTATGTTGTAGTTTATTCTTGATCTATCAGGTGTGAAATGTGGAGTGAATAGTCAAACTGAATTTCATGTTTTCTCCATCTAAATTTTGTTCAGGCATGAACTTGATTCTTTATTGTCATATGGCATGAGGAATTTCTAGGAGAAGAAGTGGCTGTATTGGGGAGAATGGTCACATCCTGACCTCATATATGCATTTAATTTATTAATCTTTTCTCACTCTCTGTTTTTGGATCAATGTTTGGGATTCAGACCCATTTTAACTTTTTGATGTTTGTAACTGTTGGTGGGATTTCAGCTACTGTACGGGCACCACACGATTAGAGTAAACCATGTGGTCCACCAAGGCACTTGTGTGGCTCCTTCTGGATTAGGAAAATGCAACCGCACGATTCATACATGGTTTCATGAGTTGTGCGAGGTGATTGTGTGGTTTCCCGATATTTAAAATAATAAATTTTATGAACATAAAATTAAAAAAATAATCAATACGATTAAAATGATATAAAATTAAAAGAATGTTTTAATAATAATAATAATAATAACATTATTATTATCAAAAATGTTTAGAATTTTATTATTTTTATTATTATTATCATTTGGTTTTTATTATTATTGTTATTATTAGTATTTTTATTATATTATTATTATTAATCATTTTTGTTAATAAGGATTTAATGATAAGAAATAAAATAACACTAACCTAACTTTCCCACATCCTCTTGCGTCCCCCTCTTTTCCACACTGTGAATCACCCCTTCCTCTATGCATACCACCTCTCCGGCCACCCTCCTCTCACTGGATCCCCTTTAATATTGGTCCCTCCCTCATTGGTGGCCTCTGATCTAGTGTGCTGGCCTCCCTCACTAGGGCCTACCCTCTTATTCATGACACCTTCCACCTGGGAACCCTCCACTACTCCTGATTCCAGGTGAATTTCTTGGAAATTTCCCACTAAATCATCAAGGTACGGTCTTCAGTCCCTTTTCCTCCCTGTTTCTATCTTATTTTAATTCTATTAATCACAAGTTGGGGTTTGGACAAACTCTTAGAGTTTGGGATAACCCCATTTATGGTTTTCAGTCAATTTAAGGTAGTATATATGGTGTCTTGGGACCCATTAGTCTGTGTTCTGGAAACCCCCATAGAAGGTGAGGTGATTTAGGTCTTTTTTATTCTCCACTGTTGATTTGGGTTAAATTTCTAAACCAGTGAATTTTTAAACACCCATACATTAAGAGTTTTATGATTTTTGTGGGTGCCTGGAATTAGTTTTATGGTGTCAAAATATATTTTGGTTTTCCAAATGCATATACACTAATGTATTAATATATATAAATATATTTTTCCCCCATGTGCTTGTTCCCTCATGGAGCGGGGAACACATTCATTGGTTAAGGATATATATACATAGATGAATGTTCGGGTGATTGGGTTGATGCTTGAGTTATAATGCATTATCTTGACCATCTATTGTGGCTGGTTATTTATTATCACTCCTTTAATTTAAATTTCATGATTTCTTATCATTTCAAAAGTGTGGTTTTATATTTTTGTGCTGTATATATATATATGTATATGCACGTCTGTGTTTTCATCCCTTATAAATTGTAGAGAAATCTATTTTATTCATGGGTTATTTCAAATAATTTTTAAACATGATTAACACATTTATAATGTTTGTAGTTAATTTTTTAGGTAATTTCTACATTGATAGAAATTGTGAAAAAATGCATTTTAAATGATTCTTTGATTAAGATTACATATTTGTTCACCCATTTAATTTTACAAAATGTTATGTTTTATTAAAAAGTGGAATTGAGCAATGTTGTGAGATTTCACCTTTCTTAAATTTTCGTAAAATATTAATTAATGTGTAGAATTTTAAGGACATGTGATTTGGTTGGATTTTATCGATTGAGAATTGGGGTGATGTTTTTTTACAATGAAATTGTCATTTTTTAAAAGTAATTAAAAAACGGGTTGTTATGGTTTCACATGAATTTTAATTATTTACTTTCTAATTTTTGGGATGGTTAGGTTTTGTTCCAAGGTAATTGGTATTTTAAAAATATTTTTGGTTTGTTTTCATGGACATTAATATATCATAATAAGATGATTACACATCAATGGGTTCACAAGGTACACACATTTATGTGAAATTAAGTGAATATGGAACCTCCAAGTGATGTTTTCTTGAACCTTTGTTCCTCAAATGGTGTGTTGGTTATTTTGTGTGTGATGAATAAAAAGGGTTTCAGTTTTTTTTTAATTTGTATGTTTCAATTAATTTTTAATTGAGATGTGCTTCGGCTGTTTGTTTGGTATATGGATTATTTTGAAACTTTTATAACGTTTCTTGTTTTATTAAATGTTTTGGAAGAATTTTATAATGTGATGAGATTTAGGAATCTTAAGGGCCCATTTGTATTTGTTAACCTGAAAGTTGTATTGGGATGTTTTGGAGGTAATTTGGAACTATAATGTGGTATCATGGTTTTGAATGTACTGAGGGATTTATTGGAACATTACGTTGTGTTTAGAAATTGAATGTGTTTTTTAAAATGGAAATTCCCAATAGGCACATTGAAATGTTTTATGAATTTATTTAGAGTATTATCTATGTGACGACCCGGTTGAAACATTGTGTGTTATGATGTGTGTATGTATAAATATCTGATGGTCACCACTATGGAAGGGATTCCCATTTATGGGTTAACTTATAGAGTGTTTCTGTTTTGGGTAGCAAGGTGAGGTGATAGAAGGTAAGGTTAGTCACATGTGTGAGGGCCTCCTTCTTAAATAGTATATTATTACCAATGGATTCATGGGAATATTTTTGAGGATCGAGTGATGGTTTCTGATCAACCCTGGTTATAGAAGTTAGTACCACCTAGAAGGTAGATATTCCATGTAGGATATGAGACTTTATTGGCTTGTTGAGTGTTTCCAATTGGTTATAGACTTATCGGCTTCACCAGACGTGATAGGGGTTCTAAACCGAGTACGTCTTGAGATCTCTCTAGGGATGATTAGAAAATGTCCACGATTGCATACATATATGTTCTGGTTTCTTTTGTGGAACATTTGGCTATTTATTTTCAGGGAACCCTTAGTTTTATAATATTTAAAACAATTATATCAAAACTAGTTATATATTAAATTTTTTTTATTGAAATTTCTTCTATTATATGGAAATTATTTTAGAAAAATGGAAATAGAAAGAGTTATTTCTTGAAATTATAAGCCACTTACTATTTTTTTCTAAATGAATGTAAACTTTATTTTTACATATCCTACATTCAAACTACCAAGAAAAGGTATTTCACTTTAGATGTTGGGCATCATACATGGATTGTCTTTTTTATTTAATAGAGAGTATTTCAGTGCTCTTTCATACAATATCATTTCAGTTTTTGGTTTTTTTAGTTTTGATAATCTCTCAAAGAGAATAAGGTTATGAGTTTTGTGGTGACCTGTGAGGTCACACATAGTTATGTATAGTTTTATTTTCATTCAACTTATAGTTTTGATTTTTATCGTTAGTATTTATTTATTTATTTTGTATTTTTTTCTAATGGTCCTAATCATTCCCAAATTCTTCAATTTGATGCCTGAAAAATGTTTCTAGACAGTGGGGATCAGGAATTCCCTTCAAGCCATGTTGTAGCTCGACTTGGGTGACCGGTTCAGGATCTACCTGGGCTGGTTCATGTAATTTCACATCTTTTATAAAAGGGACATCAATTTAGAATTCTGAGCCACTACATATATCTTTATATTTATATTATTTTCATGGGTCATGTAAGTTCCATCTAAAATATGATTAAATCATACATTAGCACTTATCTAATTTCCAAGACAACTTATTTGATTTTGAGTTTCATTATATTTCTTCATATTTGGTAATTTCTACTATATATTGTAAGAATTCCTTAGGTTTTTATACAATATAAGTATTCAATTCCTCAAAAACGTCTTTTGGATCATTAGTGGGACCCTAATCAGATACAAATTTTTTGTATCAAATATAGTTAGGTTACACATCGAGGGTGTTGAATTAGTGTCCCTCAAATTTGATGAATTATTTTTATTAAACATATATAATTTGTTAAATTTTTCAGTCCACATAGAACATTGTAACATCATAATCATTATTTGCAGTAATATAAATTATGGGAGAAGCATATATTATTTAAATGTTTTATCTTTAAGGTTTTATCCTTTTTATGTTGGTTATACCCATAACATTAATTATAAACAAAACCGCATAATTATCTATATTACAATGTCATTTTTGATATCCGCCACTAATAAATTACATTAGAATATACAATGATTATTCAAAAAATATATCCAATAAATAAATTCCTATCGCATTTAGTCTTTCCTTCCCCATAATATGTGGTTTGTTATCCATGAGCGGATGCATCATCTGGGTTACCAATGTACTATTTCTATAACATTTTTATCATTTTTGGTCTTCATGATTCCACCAACTATTTTCTAATCAATATCTTCCTCATGATTCACTAAATCTTTTTTTCAAATTAGATCTACATTTTCTTCAATGTATCATTAATTAAACTCCTCTATACATTACACAATAGAGTATCAGCTCATAGGAGTTTCAAGATTTGTTATTTGAATTATAATATTTGTCACAATATAACATCTATATGTTCCAAAATGTACATATTTACAATTAAAATTTACAATGAAACCTGAATGTAATTCTCATATTCAAAATATGAAAACACTAATATAATTAGTTTAAACTATCCCCTCTCATTCATATAATTCCACTAAAAGCTCACGAAAAATATTTCTTTTTAATTATCCAGGATTTGAAATTCATTAAAGTCATTTATAAACATATTATTCATGAAATCAAGTTTGGAAATAATTTTATTCATCATCATGATACATATTTATAGATATATAACAATTTTCTATTTATGGATGTTTAATAGTGTTTTTGTACTCTTAGGAAAACCATACTTTTATAAAAAATAACTAAATTTATGGGATGACTTACACTAAAGGTGAAATGATTAGAAAACTGTCATATGACAATATTTAATAATTAAATTCAATATTTAAGGACTTATTGTCAAATAAAAGCCACAAGATCATCATAATGGATTTTAAAATTAATCATTATGATCAGTGTTAAAGTCATAAACTCATAATGTTGACATTTTCTAGAAACCTCTCTATATTATAAAATATTGTAACATCATAAAACTAAAATATAATTTATCTATGATAATTTATCTGAAAAAAATTAACTGAAAATTTACTATGTTATCAATTGGTATAAAACAATTATTATGAGAATAAATTATCTACTGTGGGGACTTCGTCCTTTTTTAAATTTAACGATAGATAAAATAATTATTATAGATATCTTTAGATCTTCATTATACCACCATGGGGTCTTCTTATACTTTTAACATATCCTTGAGAGTAATCTCACAGTGACTTCAATATTATTCTTCATCAACACTCTATTGATGGATTCCCATTTACCTAGATTTTCTATCTTCAATTTGAAAAACATGAATATTCGTCCCTAAAAGAACAAATAAAATGTAACAAAAAATATCAAATCTAAACATATTTAAGAAAGGGATTTCATTTAATGAACAATGTAATATATATATGAATATCCCAAAAAAATCGATACCATTAAGTGAAGATCCATTAAACATTCGATCTAGTTGTTCCAATTAACACCATGCACTTCTTCCCTTTAAATTTATGATGAAATATACTCATGATCAACTAATAGTTTCCAAAAAACATATGTAAAGAATTGAAAAAATTATTATTTATAAAAAATAAAACTTATAAAAGGTACAAAAAAATAATTAATTTATACAAAAACATAATATATATATGTATATATATCACGGTCACATAAAATTACATTCATAAATAACATAACATTATTTGGGGTCACATAATTATTTTAATCATGAAAAGAATATATGTCTGGGTCACGTCACCACATAATGAGATAACATTGTGATTGATATACTTGTTCTTAAATTTAAAAACATTATATCATATAGTAAATAATACATTAATACCATTCCTAGGGTACAAAATAACTGGTGATGGCTTCTGATCACATATCATAAGTTGTGACAATTCAAGAGTCATAAAATTAAACTGAAAGTGCTAAAACATTTAAGAATTATATCATACTAATCATATAAAATTTTTATTTTTCTATCACTAAATATGCTTGGGAGATAAATATTGTTTACTTAAATTTCATTTATAAATTGATTTTTAATTATTTAACATTATAAAAAAATTGGATACAAATTGAGGGTTTTTTATTTCATTTATAATATTTTTTATTAATTAAATGATTATAGGTAATTAATTAAATTCATTCGAAAAAATTATTAAATAAGTCTCTATAATAGTATTTTTTAATAATAAAATATATA
The DNA here is from genome assembly GCA_963277665.1 of Viscum album. Lineage (NCBI taxonomy): Eukaryota > Viridiplantae > Streptophyta > Magnoliopsida > Santalales > Viscaceae > Viscum > Viscum album. The sequence goes on from OY728158.1 coordinate 1,604,961,564, forward strand.
TTTCATATTATAAAGAAGAACTTAATATTTATATATAAATAGTATATAATAATATTATAATAGTAATTTATAATCGATGTTCAGATTATAATAATAATGTAAAATATAAATTTTTTTATATTAAAATTATTATTTTTTCATAAATAATTTATATGTATTATAAAAATTTAATACCATATTATTGATATCACTTTGAGAACATATAAATGACTTCTAATAAATTATGTCTTCATTATTAGAATATTTTAAAATGGGTTATATTTAGATTAAGTGAATCATTTTAATAATAGAAATTGGACTAAATTTTTTTTAATTTCATAAGGTAATATATATTTAAAGTAAGGATCATATAAATAATAATAATAATGTAATCAATATTTCTAATAAAAATAATATAATTGTAATTATTATTTTTATGTAATTTCAATAACTCTCATCAAAATTGTCAAGTGTCTATAATTTTAGGTCCCAAAAATTCTTCACAGATAAAGAAGAAGATAACATCAATTCTTAAAAGTAATGATAAAAAACTAAAGGATATATAAAATTATAATATTCAATGGTTTGAATCCATGAATGTTGGATTCATCCCTAGATATGAAATCTCTTCACGAATAAACACCCCTCATGGTGTTCCACGAATTCATGAATCACCATACAAACAAAATTGTTTATGGTAAGAGCCAGTATTAGAGGACCCCCAAAACAAAAATAAGATTTCGTGTAGGTGTATATTGTGAGTTATTCCCCCAAAGAACCACATCTCCCAAAACTAAGTACTTCGTTTAATGAGGTGGCATCGATAGTTCCCGAAAATAATGTCTCTTACTCACTATGTTTTTTGTAGGTCAGAGAACCCATTAGGGGATTCTGAAAAATATGTTTCATGGACCATTATAGAAAACTATAAATTCATGTAGATGGTCCCTTCATTCATGTATAAATGGATATTGAGGAGGATCTAAAGGGGGGAGCTCAAAAATAGATGAATTATGGTCAAAAATATTGGGAGAAGGTGAGGAATAAATCTCTCCCACACCTGATTCACTTCACAGATTTCATTATATGATCCATGTCTCGGAATCCCTCCACAAGAGATTATATGTGAATGAGTGGTTGTTTTGGATTTCAGGATTAAATTATTAATCCCACATGAGGAAAAAATTACTTCATAGATAGACCCTTCGTGGAAACCAATTATAGACAATCCATTATAGAATCCCCTTTACAGAATACACTTCATATGAAATCCTATGCTTGTGCTCCTTTGTGGACTATACCCTATGATAAATAGAGATTCACACAGTGAACTTTTTTAGGGTAAACACCATTTAGGGATCCACCTTATACAACCCTAGTATCAACCACAAATAAATTCAATAGTAAGAATATTCATCATGTGACTCTTAAGGTGTCATCACCTGGCTCCTAAGATAGATTGATCCAATGATGGTCTCTCTTATGTATGCCCACAATATCCATTTCTAGGAATCGTCGTCCTAGTTTTCCTATCCATACGATGTAAACAATATGAAACTCATCCCCACAGTATAACGTTATACTATTATAATGTAGTCCTTAAGGCATGATGTTAAATAGTTCTACTAACAACCAAGCTATAGGACTCTATACTATATTATATCTTATATGAAAAACATTAAATTCATCATGAAATAATCGTGATAGAACCATCTAACATCTATACATGGAGCTACCACTGAGGAAGTCCCACGTCCTTTCTTGCAAGAACTGAGATGTTTTTCCTCATTACCTTACCATCTTGTGTATCCATATTGATCACTAAATATGACTATACATGATATGAAATAAATATAGGGAATAGGCACACTAAAAACCCTCTCCCACTCTCGCATTGGGTTCTATAACCAAACATTAGCGGATGGAATGCTATATGTTATCTTTAGATTCACTATCTCCTCTTATTTCACAAACCAACCATAACTTATATGGGATTTCATGTTGGGAGTGGTCATGAAATATGTATAATCTCATAGAATCTCAAATGGCCTTTCTCCATATATATAATCACCAAAATCAATCCAAATGGGCATCTTACATGGTATAAGTCCTGGAACCATAAATCACCATTCAATAAACCACATTCCAAATGAAGCATCATCAAATGGGCCTCATGTAGAATATAAGTCACAAAACCATAGTTAAACCATAAAAGTTCCATATTTAGAATAATGTATCATCAAATGGTCATCTAATGTAGTAAAATAAGTAATAAAATCCCATTAATTTTGGAAAATTCCATGTGGGAGCCTCAATCATGCATCCCTTAATGGTCGTATTTTATAGAGTACATCCCAAGTCAACCCAAATTATGGGGACTTTGATTCCCCAATATCTGGTATACGTAGGAATTTTTTTTAGGTCTAATATCAACACCCAAATCACCATAATATTCTATTGGAAACTTCTATGCTAGGGTCACATGCACCTGAGAGACTATATCTCTTCTAAATACCTCTTCCCACCTTGGCATAATTCCCACACCATAGATGACATGACAACCTTTCATATCGACATTCTTTCAACTTGATGTTACTTTTATTGGTCGTGTCCATGTCACATGAAATTAAAAGGTAATATGACTAGATATGTGAGACAAAACTATGTGGGATATGATTCATCGGATAACGATAATTAACAATCCCATATTATTGGTTCAATCCCCACATTAAAACAAATACAGTACACCTTGGATGATGATAAACCCCATAGCACCCTATCGCATGAATTATAACCCATTTAATCCATCAAATGACAAAATAATCCCTCATCTAACAAAAAAATAAAATCATTTAGGGAGAACCTTATAAACATTTAGATCCTTCAATTGATGTAGAACCTCATATACATATAGGTGATTCTAAACCCATAAATATCTATGATTAAAGACTTCATTAGAGATAATACGTGGAAACATACATGAAAATGAACCAAGGATCCATTAAAATAACTTAAATATATAATAGAGTCCCGTAATATCAATAGATCCCCCAAAAATATTTGGATGATCCTAAGTTTCGATACTTCCGAGTAAGTGAGTTCTTAAGTGTAATTTTCCTAATAAACTAGTGAAAATATTCCTTTGGATAGCAGGTCCATGAATCATGGATGTGAGAGTTGTTTGTTATTTTTGGCTATGTCATCAAACCTGTTAGAGATAGTTCAAATATATTATACTCGACGTCCCCAATTTAACACTAATTAACCCTTATAATCTATCTAATCAAGCATAATAATATCCTTATGTTGAAAAGTAATTTTAAATTATTATTTTTTCATGAATCATGTACCTTATATTAAATATATTACTTATTCATTTATCTAAATCATGTGTATATTATTCTTGGTTATATATATTTTATTTTATAAATCTGTGTATGTATTTGTATAAAGAGTTAAAATGATCCAAATAATTTATATGCATGTAAATAATGAGTTACAAGCATGGTATAATAATTTATTTTCAATTTGTATTAATTGACTTTGGATTTTATTCGGTTATTAGATATAATCTACAAGACAATTATTATTTGTACTTATATGATTTTATAAAATATGATAGAATTAATATTCCTCTTCCGTATTGTGTCTTTATATATATGGAATTTGGGTCGAACCTACCATTGGTCTAGAAAAGTGGGGATTTACAATCTATATCTTATATATTACCCATGTGGAGATTGTTAATTTTATTGTATTATAAACCATTACATTAATGTTTTCCATATAACTTATACATAAATTTACATTATTGTTTTATAAATGTAGATGGATCTCATTTTAGTTTAGTAACACATGAAATGAGTTCTATAAAGTGTTACCTCCCAATATTTTTTTACATATTGATTTTTTTGGAAGAAATGGCATTGTAAAATATCACCAGAATCTATTGATTTGACCAATTTAATTTATTTTTTGTTGGTAAATTAAAAAACACTTATATGTGGTCAAACATTAGTATAAAAAATGATTATATTGATTATTTAATAAGAATTTTTATAAACTCTAAGATTATATATAATTAATTATTTATATTTTGAGGATAAATATTTCTAAGTATAAGGACACATAATATTTAATATGTGATATGAAAAGGTCCCTTGGTAATTAAATAAATGTAACCTGGTTCAAGAACTGATGTGTAAATATCATTCCATTTTTAATGTTGGGAATTTTTTCTAGGATGATGTGATACAGAAAAGTAATACTAACATGTATGAAAAAGAAATCTCATGGCTCCCATGACACATAAAATTAATGTAACATTCCAAGGGGTATCATTATTTTATTTTATTTTAACCTCAATTGAATGTAGAATATTTAATGGGTTTTTCATAGTGAAAATTTTTGTATGGTTTGTTTGTAGTAATAAATTTCATTATTGTGAAGATGAGTTTCTTAAATAATATGTGAAATTACTATATATATGATGGTTTTTCATTTTAAAATTAAAATTAATTAAATCCCCCTGTCGTTTAGAATTAATATACACCGCGATGGAGTCTCAGGATATACACTTGTGATGTAGCACTCACAAGATCTTATGTGGTAACAACATTCACACCATGATTTTTTAAGAGAGTTAATTACCAAAACATAATTTAGAAAAATGTTGTTACATGAACCACATTCACAGTGTTACATAATTAATGGTTTTTTTAACAGTATGTTTGATTTTGAATATTTTAAAAATTTATATATATTTTATTTTTTTATTTAATAAATGAATTAATAAATATGAAATAAAGGGAATATAAGTTAATAGTATAAATAATTAGAATATTTCAAATAAATAATGAAATCATAATATATAGATGGATACTAAAATTATGGAAAAATTCTAATACTTGATCCAATCTCATGGAGAGATATCCCATTAAATTTTAAAATTTCATGATACATATTTCAATATTTTTCCACTGAATTCTAGGAGAGTTTATTAATTATAGATAAGTTTTAAAAAATAGGAATATGTATGGTTTTTTATCTACTTTTTTTCATTTTACATTTTTATAATTTATAATAATATTTTTATCTATATATCTCTTATCATTTCCATCATATTACATTATATAACTCTTAAATATCATAAATGTTCGCTATAATATTCATAGAGGTTAAGAAATAACCATTTAAAGAAGGAATTTAGTGATGAACCCAAGTCCTTAATCATTTTTTTACATGTCCCTTATCTATAAAGGGTTCTTATGTGGATAATTAGTAGTGAATAAATTTGAAAGTGTACTCTCAAAATTATTATTCTAGAATTTAATTCTAAATTTATAGTATTATCCATATATCCCATAATTATCAATTAATATGATAATTCTAATATGTTTCAATGTTGAATTAATGTGAATAAAAACTATAAAGCGTGGATAAAGGGTTCCACCAATTAATAATTCCCTTTTCATGATAACTAAGGATGAGGTACATATGTTGTACATCTAGCAATTTATAGGGGTAGAGTATATTATCAAAAAATGGTAGATGAGTATGACCACATATATGATATAGTTATATAAATAATTAATTAATTTAATTTAAATAAATAAAGTCACAGTTCACTTAATATGATTCGATTAGGTGAATCTAGCATCCCCATAACGTCATTTGTTTTCTTATGCATTAATTTTTATTTCTATTGTCATTCCATCAATTTTTGAACCCCATTATCAGATTTTTATTAATAAATATAAAAAACAACAACAAGAAATAAGTGAACAATATAGTTAGTGAAGAAAATTATACTCTTTATAAAATTACCTTGTTATGTCACTCTGATGCATTAATAAAAATATAAATTACATTTTTTACCATACTATGAATGGGGATTACAAATATCAGGTCATTATTGACGATCCAAGTGGATTAATCATTGTTTATTTCACATTTATTAATTGATGTTATTTTATATAATAAAAATTATTTTTAAAAAAGATGACAATGATATAGTCAAACAATGATTATTATGAATAGAATAAGCATTTCTCATTGGTGAAACAAGTGGAATAAGAAATTTATGATGATAGGGAAACTTAGTTCAAAAGCCTTAGTGAATATTTTTTAGTTACATGGAACTAAATGAAACTAATAGGGTAATAAATCCCCCTATATAATGAATAAATATGGGAGGAATAAAAAACAGAACCATAATTGAAAAAAATATTCCCCACTAAACTTTTATATTAAAAACACTGAAAATGACAATTACTATGTACATAAAAATTTATTAACTTGACTTTCTCATCCATTTAGAGAGGATATTTATAATGAGTTCATACTAGTTTATATGGATGTGGTAAATCAATAATTTTTAGATATAAATTGGAGTAGATTTTGATAAGATAACCAAACTCTTTTATCTTCAATAATGAATCTTCAAAACTATTTTATCACTATAATTTCATTGTTTGAAGAAACCATTAATTTAGTTGAGTTTGAAAAATATATGATTTATATTTAATAAACTCCTCTAATATGATACAACCCAATTCTATTAGGTACCTATCATTGAACAAAAATAAATATGTCATCTTAGGAGCTTTTTAAAACTAAATTTTGAATTACCCACCACTATTTATAGTTTTTATATTTTAAAAAATTTGGATATCCATGGAAAAAGATTATAAAAAAGAAGATAAACCTACCCATGAATTTAAAATATCATATATCCCAATGAACACATCTTAAAAGGATTAAATAAGGAATACTGAGTGGATTTTTGGGAGGAGAATGAGTTATAATATAATATGATTGAAGTAAATGATTTTAATAATTATTCATACTATTTTAATTATATTAAAATATATATTTTCTATGATTCAAATTTAATTTTTTTAATGTTTATTCAAATTATAAGGGCCAAAATGTCAAATGTGATATTATACGTATAAATGATAAAGTGGAAGAAGTCCAATAGTTTATCATACCCCACCCTAGATGTTGTATCTCATAGAAATGGAAATGAAAATATAGAACTATACGTATAAGTTCCCTTACACTCTATTTTATTGTATCATAAATAGAAAGAATAATGTTGGGTTGATATTGTCAATGAAATCAAACACACCATCTAATTATTGATAACAAATATAACTACCACAATACGGGAAGTACAAAACTCCATAATGTTAAAAGATGTTTAAACATTGTTTCATTCCATTTTATTGATTCATTTTTTAATAACTTTCCTGTTTTCTGTTTATATAATAGTTTTCTTATTTTAATCAATTATGAACATAACTAATACATCCAATACATACTTAAATTCTTTTTTATTTTATATAGTCTTTTGATTCAAAAATATATTGATTTACATTTTACTAAAACTAAAATGATGTATCGATAGTCTTAGGTTTGGAGGAGTCAGTATGAACATGTTGGGATATAAATTTTTTACATATATTTTTAATTTTATGGACTGTTTTTATGAATATTTATCTAAAAAAATAATTTATTAAATTCATTCGATCATGATATTTTTGAGAAAACTACTTTATATGAAAACTAATTATATACATTATTATTAAAATACATTTAATTCATAAAATCCATATATATAATTTTATTATTATTTAAAAAAAAGTGATACTCATGTCTAAAAGATATTTATAGTGATTAATATTTAAAAACCTAGATTTTTCTATACCATTTCACAAATTAATCTCTTTCTATTTTCATGGAAGTTTTGAAGAATGACATGTGATCTAAAACTGAATATTCTTCACTTATTCAAATATTTTACAATTCATGAATATTATAAGATATGATTCAGTATTTTTTTGTAATAAAAATAATTTTTTTACAAATTAATACTTATTTTGAGTATAGACATAACACCTTTACTTTTTTAATCCATGTGAATGCATGAATGACCTTATTTGGTTACTGAATTAAAAATAATGAATCCATATCTATAATTAACAAAAAGTAAATGAATGATAATTTTTAGAATCACTATTATGAGAGGGATTTATTGTGTGTTTGAAACATGAAATAAATTATTTTTTTTGATATGCAATACTTTTTGGTAAATATGAGAATATAGTTGAAATAATCAACCAAATGGTAATGAGATTTAAAAACATTTAGAAGCCAACGATGACTCTCAACCTCAGATATAAATACCGATGTATAATTAAAATGAATAAATAGAATGGGAAAAAATTTATACTAAGGAGGAGAGAGAAAATATATATAATGAATGTAATTATTAATGATTATATTTACAACATTCTAGTCAATAAATATAATTTTCAAGTTTCTTGGAGAGGAATAATTGAAAATAGGTGATAAGTGTAGATGTTATTCACGACAAAAATTTGATATCATGATTTTTAAATCTTTTACCATTGAATGTGTTACCATAGATTAACATAGTTAATGTCTTCATTCTTAACAAAATTTTTTTTTCTCGGTGATGTGGAAATAATGAAGGCAGTAAATCTATAAAAATCACGAACACACCAGAGAATTTAGACAACATTCTTAAAATACCTTTATCAAATATTGATTCACTTCTTATGGAGATAATGGAATATAAGAAAGGGATTTAATAGAATATTTAATGGACTTTTGTGATATTTTAGGAGAGAGGGTGTTAAGTTCCATTTATAATTCATTTTATTTTCATGGAAACGATTATTAAGACGTACATATAATTTTACATTGATAATATGAGTTGACTTAGGGAGTATTTGACATCTAATGAAAACATTTTTTGTTTGTGAATAAATTAATAGGACATATATTTTCATCATCATTACACTGTAATTGAACGATTTCATGCACAAAATTGTATCATTTTAAGATAAATGGAACAATTTATAGTAGTTATAGGTACATATGAATTTTTTTAGTGAATTGATTAAATCATAAATTTAATTTTTTTATTCCTTTTCTAAAACTAATTTAAATTACTAAAAAATATATTTTTATTGATTTTTGGTTAATGAAAACTACCATTACATATGACCTAGAAGAGGAAAGTATAAGGGTCATCATAATGTTTTAATTTGGATATATAAGGTAAATATATAAATGTATAATATTGTTTAAAGAGTAAATATGTGATACCTTATGATCTCATATCTAATTTGTAAAAGTAACCATGTGGATGAATTAATATGTAAACTTCTTTAATTTTCCACTTGAGAAAATTATTGATAATATAATGTGATATGTAAATGTAATAATGTATGGTAAATAAATTTATAGCTTACAAAACACATGATATGTATTATTAAAGGTATTTTTCTGGGTGATGAAATTCCATTTTGCAGTCACTCATGTGGGATGAAGTGAAATGAAAACTATATAAAATTTATGAACTGTTCTAAGATCATTTCCTCTTTTAAGTCACTAAAAAACTAAATTTATTATTTCATAGTGGAATTTTTCTCATTAATTTTGTTAATTATAATACTTTCAATATATTATTTTACCATGGTGAATTTATAATAGGGATAAGGGATTGTAAATTGAAATTGAATATCATGGGAATATTTTGACATATTCAATAATGATGGAAAATATATAATATTCTATGAAAATTTAATTTTGAAAGATATAATGAAAATATTAAAATACCTAATCCCTATAAAAATATGTTACCCCTCAATTTTAGGTTATTTTTCTATTTTCTTTTAGTCTCTATCATTGAAGAATTTAGTTTGTCAATGATTTTTATATTGTAATTCATTATGAATTTTTATAATGTGTTCACCCTCTTAATTTCATGTTGTTTCATTAATTATTCTCCCTATACCTCTTATAGAATAAAAAAAAATAATCTATAAACATAATTATGTTAAATAACTAACCCAAAGGGTCATTCAGGGGTAGTAATCCAATGATGAAATCATGTCCTTGATCATTCATGTTTAAATTTCATTATTCATCTTATTATTCTTTTTATGATAATTAGTATAGAATAATAATGTTTTTTTTTCTTAGTCTGATTATGATATGATTAACTCCATATAATATACTCTCCCCCTCACTACTATGATAATCAATGAATATAACAGTTCCAAGATGATTGAAAGCTAAATTGGTGAGTATTATATTATGATGATGGGTTATGGTGTCTTATTAATCAACGACCCCTTTATATATATAACTAAAAATGTGGGGGATATATATTCTAGATGGAGGTAATCTTGTTCACTATATTCTCAACCCGGGGATAGAATAGGATGACCCCACATATGACATATATTATTTTATTTTCATCTATATTTAAGTATTTTCTTACGTAAATTCCATCATTTTAATGTCACCCATCTTTTTTTTAATAAATTATAAATATACCCAAAAATATTTTGTTAATACAATAATGGGTGATCCAAAACCTTATCCTTGAGATATGAAACAAGTCAAACAATTGGATAAACTATGTGAAATCTAAATTATATTTTATGATATCGAAAAAATGTTTATTAATAAGATTACATGATCCAAATAAATCCCACTTTATATAATTAGTGTGTAAGATTCGTTCTATAGAAAACAAATTCAAAGCCTAATATCATTCCATAATTTAGATCCTTCCAAATAAATGTACAAATGGATTTTCTTCTGTAATGAATCATTGAAATTGATAACCCTAAATGAAATGTAACAAAATTTAGTTTTGAGATTTTGTAACATCCCAACACCATCCAATTGAATACCGGAAATAAGACATTTTTACAGAGAGTCTACTACATAGAATATGAGGTATACTAGACGTTTCATGGATGAATGGAATAATTGATTTCCTATAAGAAGACAACAATTCCACCGATATAAGTCCACTAACCCTACAATGAGGTTCCAAATATTGAATTCATTATTCCATGAACAACCAGCTGGCTAGTGGTAGCCAAAAACTAAATAGTAATTCTGATATGTAAGAAATTCTTCATTATTGTATGATAATTTTTTTAATATGTTTTTGTAAATTTTAAACATACAGTAAGAGAGCCTATTTAGAACAAATTTTTTGTATGGAATCCTTTTAGGATAATTTGGATTATCCAATCACGATGAGTGAAAAACCCACATGTTGTTTGATGTGTTGAGTCTCTATTTGTAATTGTTTCAGAGATCTTTTGATGAGTTAAATTATCCCTCTTATTTTAAGGTGTTTTTATTCATTAATATTTTTGGATTTGAGTTTTTACAGGGTAATTTTGTTTATAGGATCCTTCAATGAATATTCTACCCTTTGACACTCCAATGGTTAATCTCTTATTGGATGATTGTGTTTGATAGAAATGAATTTGACATGAAAAAATACAAGAGGGGTGAATTTAATGTTAAAAAATTATATTAATACATTTTAAGGAAGGTTATTAGTTTAATAATACATAAACTAATACAAATCACAAAGCCTATTATAAATGAAAACATATTATCATACTGAGTCGTGGTCTAATGATATTGTTATGATACCATCAGTTATGAAACCTTTGTATTCAGGTAGTTTAAAAATATTAGATTAAATCATGTGTAAATGAATTTACCATATTATGTATTGAATCAATACTGAAAATTATAAACTATAATTGAAAAAATTACAATATAAAATAATAAAAATTGAATGAAAAAATAAAAGGAATCTCTTTCTATTACATTAAGCAGTAGAAAAATAAATACTATTACAATTTATTTACCCTAAAGAGTAGGATATCCTTTCACCTAGGTTAATTTTTCGGTTCTACAAACACTAGTAATCCCTCGATACGATTATTGGCATGTCTATCTTGATATTCCCACAAGCCCATGATTTTACAGGTAATTGGGAACTCTGCCTTTTAAACTCTTGAATGCCCTCAATTTGAAGATCGATCGCAACGTCTACCAATCCCCGACAGCCCTCGATTGTTGTCACTTAATCAGACATACAATGGAAAACAAATCACATATTGAAATAAAAAAACTAAGCATAATCTGTTAATGTATTATAGTTTCATGGATTTTTCATGAAGTATGAGAGATGTCACACAGTCTATCTCTAGATCTTGGAAGAAGAAAATGGTATTTTATTTTGTTCAGATGACCTCATATTTATAGTCCTTGGGTTCCAATGGTCACATTGTCTCCAAAATTCTAATTTATCCACAACATTTGGAAGGACTTGGAAATATATAATTATAAAAGTCATATTGAAATCATAAACATGTCACCATCTTGATTAGTTTATACAAACTCCACAACATTGTTTGGATTAAAACTGAAGATATATGGAAATTATATCAAGAGTTTTATTTTTATAAAACGTGGTTTTTAATAAAAAAAATGAAACATTTCATGGGATAATGAGTACTGTTTATATTAATGGTATGCTGATAGGTATGAGTAAGATTGTCCTTATGTATATAATTAAATTTATAGTTACGATGCAAATTGGTTGCAATGCATATTGTGAGTATGATGTTCAAAGTCATTACAATAAACAGAGTGGGTAAAATGGATATAATGGGTATCATGTAACACCTTAGTGATATGAGTTTGATGAAATAGTGAATATAATAAAATAGTGAGTACGATGAAATAATGAGTATGATTAACATTATACATATGATGTATAGTGTGGGTATAATAAAATAAAAATTGTATTCAATGTAAAATTTTTACATTAGAATTGAGTATAAAAATATATCTGATTTTCAAAAACAAAAGAGAAAAAATTTAAAATAATACTTTTGACATAATAATATATACCATTTATGTAATCACAAAACATAAAGTAAAAATAGAAATAAATAATTATCTCCCACTATGTTATGAAGAATCATTTGAAGAAAGAAATGAATATAAATAATCTTGTATAAAACTTTCTCCCCCATTGCGATTTACAAAAATAATGGAGTAATCATGTATATCCTAGAATTATTATATAAAAAATACTAGAAAATTATGTATATTGAAATATAATTCTCATTGATTTGTCAAAAGTTAATTTTTTTTTCAAAAGAAAACCATGAATGAAAAATACAATAAAAATATTCATTTTTCCCTTTTTTATTCTTTATTAATAAAATTGTGGAGAAAATCTATCATTTTCATTATCTATTTCTTATATTTAAATATATTAACTCTTTGATATTTGATAGGCTCTTGTTGGTCTATAAATAGTTGATCCTTGTTTTTGATGGTGTCTTCTTGGATTCTGATTACTTCTTCAAGAGTAACAATTAATTCAGGTATATTCTTATTGTCTTCACCAACCAGGTTTTTTATTTGTTTTATAAGAAACATTCATCTTTGTGAGGTAAAATTGTTGAAAACTATTACTGAAAATCATTAAACAATTCTCACAATTTTTTCACTAAATCTGCATTAGTTTCATGGGTTTTTTGAATCTGTTTCAACATATCAAATCATTCTTTATCAAATATATTAAAAGTTATATAAAGACTATTTGAAATTTTTTATAATTATTCAATATAATCCTTATATTCTTTTATGAAACTTTCTATTTTGTAAGAACATTTGGTCATCATTCTATGATCCATATTATGAGCAATGGAGCTTTCAATAAAAAATTTTAGATCAACTTCCACTTTCATCACATTATTTCTGTGCTCTCTTAATGAAACTAATTTCTTACTTTGGTTCTATGTAATGAAATCAATATTTCTGTCTATTTTGGGAAATTAATTAAACAAAATATCAATAATTATATGAACATTGAAAATTTAATCACTTTTCATGAGATAAATAGTGTTATCGGAATCTGTGACTCCATCGTATGATTCTTGTTCATGAGATCGACGAGAGTATTTAGCATGTTGTTCTCCATTTCCTTTATCTGTATCCTTTTCAATTTTGTATTCCTCAAATCTATCTCTGATGAAAATATCTCCCTCGGATTGGGATCATTGATCCATTTTCATAACTAGAGAAGGAGTTCATTCTGATTGTCTTTCAAGAGATTGTACTCGTGGTGGATCGACATGAACATTCTTTTGTTAAACTCTTTCCATTTGTTTTTGAAAATAATGTTCTTATCTACTTCTCTTAGAAAATTGTAGATTTTCAAAAAAAAATTCACCTTCCCCTTCTTCTTCACCCTCCTATTATGAAGTCTATTGAATTACTTTTTTCACTTTTTCATTCCATTTTTCTGTAACAGTTGGTATGATTTGGTTTTGTTCAATTACATATGATAGTTGAACACTTGTTATCTCAAAAACTTTTAAAATCCTGGATATCTAAAAATACTTTTCATTTTTCCCATAGTACACTTTTATTCTTCTCATCCTCTAGAGTATATTGTACCCTTATATTTTCAATAAGATCATTGAGTGGGTCAAGAAGAAATTGTGGATCACCTTCTTTTATTTATTCATTCTTCATTTTGCACTTAGATAAAACATCTTTACTGTATTTTCTTTTCTCTTTAGAATATACACCAGGTTGAGGATCTAACTTTTGAGAATCTATAACTATAAGAGTTTACTCCACTAAATGTGGGGACTCTTTATTTTCTTCCAATTATTTCACATCTTTGACAAACAATTTTGATCCAGTATCAAAATTAATGTTCAATTTTCATATTGTATCTTTTCTAGTCCATAATACCTTAATCACATTTAATTCTCAATTCACTAGAATATTTCAACATATCTAAATTTCAAGAATAAAATATGTAAGAATAGTTGGATACATGATTATATGAGACCTAATCACTCATGAAATCACATTCTTAATTTATTAGAAAATGTAACCCATGATATTTTTCTTTCTCATTTTCACAAGGTAATCTATCAGGAAGATAATAGAAATCATAATAGTTTCTATGTCCCATTTAATTGGAATTAAAAAACTTAGCATTTTTTTAAAACGTTTGGGGCCGAAGCCTCAATTTATTATTTAAATCAAATACTTCTTTAGACTGGGTAGAGGGAGACCCATTATATACCCCTAAGGCCCAAGGCCATGTGGCCTAACTACAAGGCTTGAAAGCCCATTTTTTGGCCCAAAGGACCCCTCAGTGAAAAGTACTGCTATAGCCCCGGACTGCTATAGTACCTACTACAGTATAGCCACCGCTACAGTACCTACTACAGTCCCTCAATAACTACAGTGTTGTCGTTTCTACAGTCCCACCGCTGCTACAGTACTACTACAGTGCACTGCTATAGTACCCGGAAATTCGCCCCTACCCGGATTTGATCCTGGGTCTTTTGGATGCAAAGCAGGAGCCTATACCCCTAGGGTATAGGCTCTTTGGCATTAAAAAACCTAGCATCTTTATGAAAATTAACTAATTTTTTTAAGAGATATTGGCTACCGTTGTTTTCTCCACATTGATAAGAAAGTGTGACTTTTCCGGTCTTTTATTATTAATCATAACATCTTCCTTGAGTAGCTTATGAGACAGATAAAAGGAGTCACCTTCAGTAGATACATTGATAAAATTTTCTTGTTAATTTAGTAACAAAAACAACATTCTATCTTACACATAAAAATTAATCCTCATAACCATATCATAAATAAATTTATTATAGAATTGTCTTACATCCTCAACAAGAATCAGATATTGAGATATAGGTTTCATGACACATAGGTGTTCCCATCTTTGGAACAAAATTATCCATTCAATCGAGGAGTAAAAAATATCATATAAATATTAAGTAAATAAACATTATCTGAAGAAATTAACATCTGAGAAATTATTTGAAGACATACCAGACGGGGTATTGGCAGAAGGATGAGTCCTAAATCTGATTGATGAAAGAAACAAACGTACTAAGGTTTAAGAGGGGGAGAATTGATTTTCCATGAAATTCGGAATTACCAGTGTGGGTCCAAGGAGGGGATGATCCACTATTTATTGAAGAAATTGGGTGACTGTTGGTCTTCTAGAGTTGAGATTAAAAGAAAAAGGATCCAATTGTAGAGAATAAATTAATTTCTTTGAGGTTATAAATTTTTTTAATAAACGAGATTAAATAACATAAAAGAAAAGTGATATAAAATTGAAAGATAATGTACCTTTGGAGGTTTTAAAGTGAGTTGTTGGTTTTAAATTATCATAAAAGTACATTCGTAATACAATAATGTAAAAAATTGAAAATAGGAAAGTGAATATGATAAAAAATCAAACCAAAAAAATGAATATAACCAGTTGTCAATTTTATGGAAAACAAATTGGATACCATAGGTTTTAAAGCCAATAGAAAACAAAGTGGATATAATAGGTAGTCAAGATGATAGAAAAAAAGTCTATATTATGATTTTTCTAGAATATAGAATTAATTTTTTCAGACTGATTAGGAACAAAGTCAATAGTCAAGGTTGTCAAGATTATAGGTAGAGTGTGAAGCTGATAGGTAGAGTGTCAAGCTAATATGCATAGTTTCAAGCAGACAGGTAGAGTTTCCAGTAGATAGGTATAGTGCCAAGTTAATATTCATAAAAAAAAAATACCAAAATCATAATAGTTAAATTAAACAATAAATTAATAAATTATGATAAAATATAGATAAATAAAATAAAAAACATTTAAGAAAATATGAATCAAAATTGATAAACAAATATAGTACAAAAGATAATGTTCTCCCCCTGTAAAAAGGAGTGTTTTAATATAAAGATATTGTAAAAATAGGAGGTTGATGGGAATTATTATTTAATTATAATCATTCCTAGATTATTTTTAATATATTAAATATATCAAGAGTTAATGGGTTTGTAAAAATATCCACATATTGTTCTTTCATTTTTGAAAAATTGTAAAACAATATCTTCTTTTTATGTGTTATCCCTTAGAAAGTGATGCCTAATATATATGTGTATTTCATGGGGGTGATGTGCAAGGGTTTTAATTAAATAAAGGGAACTTGTGCTATCATACAATATTGGAGTTTTAGTAAAACTCATTCCATTGTCTGTGAGTGTGTGTTGAATCCACAACACATGTGCACAACAACTTCCAACTACCAAATATTCAGATTTAGTAGTGGAGAGTGCAACTGAGTGATGTTTTTTTCTTTTCCAAGAAACTAAATAATCTCTAATGAAAAATAAAAGTTCCAGAAGTACTCTTTCTATCCATTCTACAACCTTCAATGTCAGCATCCAAAAAACATTGCAATTCAAAATAAAATTCAATAGAATAGAAAAGGCCTAAATCCAATGTTAATTTTAAATTATTGAATATTATTTTCACAGCATTTAAATGTATTTTTTTGGAATTTTTGATATCTATAGTATAAAAATACATAGAACCTCAAGTATGGATGACTAGTTTTTAAGTATAGTAAACTTCTAATCATACCATTAAATGTTGTTTCATAAACAGGTTTCCCAACATCATCATGATCAATGGTGTTTGAGGATCCAATGGTGGTACTAAAACACTTAGTATTGTAATATCCATAATATTTGAGTTAGTATTTGATATATATATATATATGTGTGTGTGTTTAGATATTTTTTTACCTACTAGATTTTGAGAAATGTAAAAACCAACAAATAATGTTAATTCACCAATCATAATAATTTCAAAGTCAAACATCATTATATTTGAAAATTAATCTTTCAAAGACTTATGAGTTGACCCAAATATGATGTCATCAACAAAAAATATAATAATCATAATATATGTTTTCTCGTTCTTTATAGAATGAGTAGGGTCAGTTGTCCCCTTAATTTTTTTTATAAATATTATTTACCTATCATACCACGCTCTAGGGGCTTGCTTAAGTCAATAAAGGGCCTTGGTATGTTTGTAAAAATATTCAGGAGGTTTTTTATCATCAAAAGAATAGGGTTGGTCTACATATAATCCCACTTGTATATATCCATTAATAAAACCACACTTGACATCCATTTGGAAGAGTTTGAAATTAAAAAATGCTACAAAGGCTAATAGAGTTCTAATATATTCGAGTCTTGCTACCGGAGCAAGGTCTTTATTTAATAATTTATGCTTCCTAGTTTATTATATATTTTACCAATAAATCTAGATTTATTTCATAAAATGATACAATTTTTATCGCATTTGTATCTAAAAAACTATTATACTAAAATGATAGATATATCCTTTGGTTTTTCTACCACGGTCTAGAAATTATTCCTTTCAAATAAATTTAGTTCATCTTTTATTTCTTTTATCCAAACCTCATCACCTAAACACTCACATGGAGTTTTAGGTTCAAATTGAGATAGAAAAAAAAGATGTTCAATTTCATTTATTATGGATTTCCTTTTCATTACTCATTGATTTAAAACATTGATGATGTTATCAATAGGATCACTCTTAAGAAATAATTGATTTGGATTTTTCAAAACCTTCTCAACATTATAGGATAAAAATTATTTAGGTGTAAATATCTATGTAACAATTTCACGAGTAGTTAAAATATTTAAATAATCTCTTATAAAAGCTTGATAATTAGTTTTGGAAATCACTTCACAAGGAACTGTTTGAGGTCATTTGAAAACAAAAGAATTTGTTTCCTCAAATTTAACATGTATTGTTTCTTCAACAACAGAGGTATCATTATTAAAAACTCTATAAGCTTTTTATGAATTGGAATTACCTAAAATTACTCCTTCCTCGGATTTAGGTGCAAACTAATTCATGTTTTGTTTTGTATTTAAAATAAATGCTTTACTTACTAATTCATTGAAGTATATAACATTTGGTTTTTGGACTATCCACAACTCATTAGGAATTTTATTAAGAAATGGATGAATTAAAACTCTGTTTATAGTATAATAATAATTACTAATAGCTTATTCCCAAAATATTTTTTATAATTAGTTTTCACTCAACATGGTTCTTGTTATCTCTTGAAAATTTAGTTTCATCATTCAAAAACACCATTTTGATGAGGTCTTCATGGTGCAGAAAAGATGGTATCAATAACATTCTTACTATAAAAATTAAAAAAAAAGAATTTAAAAATTATCTACTATGATCACTTTGGATAGTTATCAATGGTAAGTTCTTCTCATTTTTTTTAATTATAGATAGTTGTTTTAAATAAACCAAATACTCCTGATTTTTAGCGAGAAACTAAACCCATATAAATATAGTGTAGTCATCAACTGAAACAAATACATAATACTTTACTTCACTAATTCTAGTTTATTTGTGAAAAATAATATCAGTGTTCACTAACTGTAATTCATCTCTATCTATGACCTCAAAAATTGCTTTAATTCTTGAATCATGTTGTTTTATATAATGTCAAGGGCCCCAAACATTATAATAATAAAATCTAAGCTCAGGTAGATCTTTAACTATCATTCCACAGAGTGTTTATATAATTTTCTAAAATTACATTGTTCTAGTCTTCTATGTCATAACAATGATGGGTCTTCCATTTCACTTAGACAAGTTATGTATTGGATATAATGGTCTTCTATGATTATTGTGTAAATATTTTCATTCCTTTTGGTAGAGATAATTAATTCATCCTTGGAATATTGAATTATTTATTTATCATCCCTCAAATTCACAAGGTAACCTTAATCACATAATTACTATTTCTAATGAGGTTTTCATTAAACCATCAAAAAACAAAACATTGGCAATAAAAACATTACCAAGGAAAATAACATTACCTATACCAAGAATCTTTCCCTAAGAACTGTTTATAAATGTAACTTTTCCACCTTTCGTCTTGATATGTTTTTAAAAGAAGTTTATATTTCATGATATATTCCTAGAACATCCACAATCCAAGTACTATGTACCTTATTTTTTCTTCCTAAAACAAAAAAATTATAGTTTTTTAGTTCAAACATGTTTATACCCAAAAAAATTTAGAATGAAGTTTTTTAAATCCACATCTCTTTAAAAAGAATTTCTTTGTGGAAACAAAAATATGGTGTTTTATTTAATAAAAAATATTTATTCGAATGGCCACCACTTTATCACTTAGTGAAGAATGTGTCATTTTATTAATAAAATAGTTATTTTTAAAAAATTGTATTGAATGGAAGTAACCTATTCCTTGACTATTACTAATAGGTCAAATATGGGAATACATATTCTCAAAATTTTCATTGACTGATGTAAAATTATATTATATTTTATTCAAAATAAATATTTCATATATTAGTATAATTATTATGTTCTACCCTTATATATATTAGTTTTATAGTTGAGTTTCTCTTCTAAAATAGTTTTATTAGAAATTATATTATCAAAATCATTAAAAATGTTATTCTTTTCATAATTCAAGATCTCAAGTTGTTTAGAAATTCCTTCAGCCTCAAGATTTTTATAATAAAGATCATGAGAGAGATCTGATACTTATTTTGTTAAAATGTCAATCATAGAATTTTCTTATCATGTTTCCTAGAATATTTACAATTATCATTTTAAAAAGATTATCGAATATGGATACAATTTCAAAAGAAGGTAATGGATTACCATTTTTCAATGTGGATGTTTCTTCATCAGAATAATAATATGTATTAGGATAACTGTAACAGAAATAAATATTAATAATAGATTGAGAACTTTGTACCTTGGAAATTAGGAAATTATAAGGATTTTTGTAGAAAAGACCAATATTCGTATGATTTTATATACCACTATCTGAAGAGTTTTTAGAAGAATCACCTCTGATAGAACTCCAAAAGTCATATAATTACAAGAGATTAATTCCCTTGGATTTATAGTAAATATTCTTATTCTTCTCTGAATTAATTTCCTTTTCATCCATTCTCTTTTTAATAGTAAATTCCAGTCGAATGTGTCCTTTTTTACATTCATTGCATTTGACTTCAAAATCCTTTTTTTACATGTAAACATTTTATGTACTTTTATATCTATATTGGAAATCCATCATAATTTTTTTTCATTCTTCTAAAAATATTTTCATAACCATTCTTTGACTGTTCAATATCATTTCAATCTGATAATAATTTAACCTTTCTCTTTTTGAACTGGTTCACATGTGATAGAGGCTTATAAGGATTGGATATAATAGTGAATGGTACTCCACTATTATTATTTTTAACGTTATCTTAATATAATATTGTTCAAAAAATATCATCAAGAGTATTGACTAGTAATCATTCTAGATATATCAAGTATGGTTATATTGGATTCCCATTCATTTAGGAAAATGTCTATAATCTTCCCAACTGAAACTTCATAATATAAAATTTCTCCCCCTAGCTTGAAAAATATTAACAATATTCACAAGTCATTGTTAAAACTTAAACATTATTTAATTTCAAGTAAATTAAAATTCATGATAGTCATCTCTTAGAATATTCCTTCTTATTTCAACAACATTAGAAGTTCTTAAGTGTATAATCTCTAATATATTCCATATGATATTCATGGCACATGATGAAATTTGATGGTAAATATTACTGGTCATGGAAAACAATAAATTATTTCATACCTTGTACCGTAATAGATATTCATGCTTTTTCATGAGCATTATGAGTTTTGAATTGTTTCTCGGGGATCTTATAGTCACTAGTGAGCATAATGATGTTTTCTACACTAGTATTTATGTTAAAAGTCTTCATTTGATCTCTATAGTATTCAAAGTCATTACCAAAAAATGAAGGTTTTATTATAGGGTTATGATTTTCAATTTTACCCAAATTCTTCATGCCTTCCTTCATAAAAAAACAAAATATCTTTTCGATAAAAATAGGTTAATGTTATTATAAAAATAGAAAGGAAATCTAATTTCTAAAAGAAAGAAAAGAAACATTTTCAAAGTAGTGGAAAACCCCCTCGGTTACAAAATGCTGTATAAAAATCGATATGATATTGAAAAAATACAATAAGGGTGAATTGTATGATAAAATTTTCCATTAAAACAATTTAAGGAAGGTTCATAGATTAATAATACATAATCTAATACGATTCACAAAGACTATTATAAAAGAAAACAAATGATCTGACTGAATCTTAGTCCGATGATATTGTTATGATATCATAAGTTATGAATCAATTAGATTTAGTTCGAATACAAATATCAATGTGTATCTAATGTAAATTATTCCACTATAAATCATATAGAATCAATACAGAAAATAATTAATTATAACTGAAACAAATACAATATAAAATAATACAAATAAAAAAAAGAAATAAAAGAATTAACTTTCTATTATAATAAGTAGTGGAAAAGTAAATGGAATTATAGTTCTTCTATACCAAAGCGTATGGTATACTTTCACCTATGATAATAGGTCTGTCTAACCAATACCAGTAAGCCATAGATATGATTATCGGTAGGTACATATTTTTTTTTCCAGAAATCAGTCAATTTTATATGTAATTGTCACCTCTATCGTTCAAACACATAAACACTCTCGATATGATGATGCTTAACACTATGTTCCAATACTCTAATTTTATATCGTTATCACTTGATCACACACACAACTAAAAACAAATCACTTTATGAAAGGAAAAACCTAAGAACAATCCATTAACATTTTTTAATTTCAAGGATTTCGCATGGAGCAGGGGAGATGAAACATTGTCTCATTCATGAACTTTGAAGAAAAAAAGTTACTTTCATTGGTTAAAATGACCTCATATTTATTGTCCTCTTGTTACAACATTCACATTATCTCCAATTGACATATTTCTCCACCAAATTCACTGGGACATGGACACCTATAATTTTAACGGTCATTTTTAAAAATAAAACATGAAAATGTTTTGATTTTTGTATAACTAACTCAACAACATAATTTTAATTAAAACAAAACATATATTAAAATTATTAGAAGAGTACGATTGTAATAAAACACGGGGTGTGATAAAATAATGAAAACATTCATGTGATCTTGAGTTCAATTGATATTGCTGATATGATGATATGTATGGGTAATATTGTTAGTTAATATATAATGAAAAGTATAGATACGATTCAAAGTGAGTACAATGTATATTGTGAGTACGATGGTCAGTGTTGATATGATCAAAAGAGAAGGTACAACGGACAGAGGTGGTATGATATATCCATATGGTGATATGAGTATAATGAAATAATGAGTATGATAATCATCATAGAGATGTTGGAAAGAGTGTGTACGAAAAAATGAAAATCGTATTAAATGTAAATAATTTACTATATAATTGAGTATAAAAGGATTTTTGGTTTACAAAACATAAGAAATAAATGTCAAAATAAGACTTTTGACTTATCATATTGGAGATCTTGTGGTTATGTTAGTCAGTTTCATGAATAAGTGCATATCTTTTGAAACTCATGATGCATCTTTATTTTGAATTAGTCTCCTAGTTGATTTATAAAACATTATTTGACTCCCATTGTTACATTCTTTATAAATTTTATTTATACTATGTGTGTGATGAATTCCCATTGGTGATGGATTTGAATACATGTTGTTCATTTTCAAAAAATAATTCTATAATGAAAATGAATTATAAGAATGAATATATTGATGTATAATTTTGTGAGTAAATGACATGAAAATTTTAATGAATTTATATTTATTGAATTAATTTTGAAAAGATGCGATTCAATGAAACAAAATATAATGTATATTTTTTAGATGAATTTGAAAAATTTTCATTGTGAAATTTTTTTCAGGTAGAAATTGTTTTTGATCATTTAAGATGAATGATAGTGCCTTGTTTGATTGAATTCTTCAAAGATCATGGGGATCTAGGTAGTTATGAAAGAGGAAAACATCTAAAGTGCATTTTATCTCTACCTAGAAATGGATTGATAATCAAAATGATAACTCCAAAATTATGTGTGTATGATGTATATTATTTGTATTTTATCATATTCACCTATGTTTGAGATCCATGAATGTGTTTACATTGAGAGATGTAACTTCACTAAGAGTGTGAGGATACCTATGAAAACATAAACCTATGTATCCTATCCATTTTTATATGGTTATAAATTATTTACATATGTCATTGATTGTTATAAATTTTAATTCACTGATGTTTTTAAAATAATGACATTTCATGGGGGTTTTGATAGAATGCAAATATATGTCATTTTTTATGAAAAATTACATCCAAACATATTTTGTTTTACCCATTGAAATGATTTAAAATTTATATTTTATATTCAATTCTTATATAAATATCAAGAATTGTTTTATTTAAAATTTATAACGATTAGATAATTTTTAATGGATAGATTAAGGAACACAGATGTATATCCTATTAGGATTTGTCTTTGATACCCTTCATTTTACTTTTCATTTTATTATATTTTCTTATGCCAGGTGCTAGAAAGAGGAAAAAGATATTGTATGTGGTGGGTATTATGTATTAGTAATTCCTTTCTAGTTTCTAGTGATTGTTATAATTTGTGATCCAATTGTTTCATAGAGATCATTAAATGAATTCTTATATGGGTTTGTGTGGTGATTTAGTTTCATTTAGTATTTTTGTAACTCTTAATTTTACACGTGTGGTAAATTTATCTTAAGGAGAGCTTGGTATATAGATTATTTTTTAATTTTGATCTATTATTTTTTATTTTACAGTAATTCTTATGGAAAAACAGTTCTCTATTTATTTTATTGATGAAGTAGTGAAAGAATTCATCCCATGGGGATCAAGAAATACATTGAAGCCATGATAATATTGATTAATATAATTTTTAGGTTGTTTTTCTAGGTCCGTTGTTGAAAATTTATTATATAAGGGGGTGGTTTTCTTTATTAGATGTTAGTATAACGTTTAAGATATCTTATTAGACATGAGAACGTATTTTATGGATATTGGGTGTTGTTAGTCAGATATTTACTATGTATATCCTATCATATGATCATTGACATAGAACATGATGTCGGTAAAATGTCACATTTAAAAAAGTAATGGCTTTTAAATTATAAATTTCTCAAATTTTGATATGATGTTTATATAGCTAGGTTGAATTCTAATTCATATGGTATATGATATTGTGTCTCTTAACTGATTCTACTTGTTATATTTTTTTTATGTATTACAAAGATCCTAATAAGTAGTTTGTACTGATATCACATGGGATATGCTGAAGAACCACAAAAATTGAACATTTTAGTGGAGTAGAATCTAGTTGAGGTTATAGTCCATGTAGTCCAACCTCTATGCTAAATATAATCACTTATTCCCATTCTTGATGAAGAGGATGTATCTTGGATACATGATAGAAATTATCTTTAAAATGATTGAATTGAAAATAAAACACTATCATTCCTTGGTAAAATATCCTTGGGATGTAGAGGATTGGGTAAAAATTATTAATCTACTATTTCTACTGCTGAAGATTCTAGATTCTATTAAAGTGAAATGTTATGTCATCAGACATGAAGGGCCTAATAGGAAATGGTGGGACACTATATTTATAGTTAATAATAATTAATTATGTGTGTGTAAATATATATAGAATATTTTCATAGAGAAAATATTTTTATAGATGATGGAATTGGAATAGTCTATTGAGTTCCCTATTCATGACCATGGTTAATAGATAATGAATTAGTATGCTAATATTTTTACTGAATCAACCCAATGCTCACCAGATGTGGTTTCTAATAATAAAATCATGTATTTTAGTTTCTAGATGGGTATTTTTCTAATATTTTATATGAGTTATGCATGCAAAATCTATTCTTATTTGATGAAGTTCTAGATAGCGCATTGATGGAAGAACCTGAATTGGCTAGTAACTCAGTAGTGAGGGGAGACCCACTTTATCGTAGTTTCAATTTTAGTGGTTCCATTAAAGGAAATAATAATAGAAATTAATTTCATCATTTTTATAACAGTGGTATCACCTTATAGTAGATGATATCAAAATCATTGCGATATCTTGTAAAGTACCACCGACTTCTTTCCAATGACGAAAACATTGGAACTAGAAGACTTCTAGCCTAGAGGAACAAGATATTTATTGTTATTTTGGTCTATTAGGGAACTTGTATATTTTCTAAATAAATTTTATGTATTTGTATAGTGTAAATTATTCATCAATACTTGGATCATTTGTAGCACAATAATATTAATTAAGAACGCAGAGGTTCCACCCACAAGCATAATTACTAAAGATTCACCGAGTAGTGGAAAAGTCACTAGTGAATGATGATGTTAGTAATTTCACTATTAGAGTTTCCATTAAAATTACATTATATTTATTGAGGTCATTATTTGACATTTCTTCCTCATAATATATTTTTTTCAACCATTGTAAATGACATCTAAAATATTCCTATAGAGCTCCTGACATATTAGTGGTGATTAAACAACATATCATTCTGAAAAGTGGAAAGGTACCCTAATTCCATTATTTTTATTTATCATTATCATAAATTCAGATAATCTATGAATATTATATTACTGATATAAAATATATGGTTGAAATTATCAAGATAGGTTGGCTCATTGCTTATATAGCTTATATAAACTACTATCATCGGTGGGTCATTATTAATTCCCCTGATGGGGAGTTCCATATTTTTGAAGGATAGTGGGGCCTAAGTTCTAGTCACAATAAACCACCTCTTATAATTTCATCTAAGATTAAATTTTCATGGATAGAGAATCGTTTTGTGGGGAACATAATCAAGTAACAATTGCATTTCTTGATGTATTTCCATCAGAAATTCATAGTTTGGCTCTGGTGATTGAGGAAGATTTATTGATTTATTTGGTATTGGATACATAACCCATATTAATTCTTTATTAATATATATATCTGCTATATTTAGTATGTTTTATGGAATTATTTCCAAAGTCTTTATTCGACCTAGTGTGTCACTTTGGGTAGTACCTGTTTTTTTCCATGAAGGTAGATGAAACATGATCCCATTATATTTTCTACCAAGAGATAAATTTCTTTATGACCACGAAGATGTAAACATATCCATATTATAGTGATTTATTTTATTAGATAAAATGGTTAAAGGGGTTCTCAATGGTTGATCTTTGGTCTATTTGTCAATATTACCGGATCAAGGAGTTTGATATATTGATGAACTATTTAAAGAGTATGTATATCTATTGTTAATATCAATCTATTCAATTTAGTCTTGAAAATTCCATAAAATGTTTATGGAATTGATTAATTTAATCTCCCATCAGTACATTGAATCTATTGTTTTGGTATCCAAGGATGAAATACTGGAGAACTCTCAAATCGGGGAGGATCATGAGTGTCTTTTAAGAGTAGTTGTGGAAATCATGATAAATCAGCAAGGATATTCAAATATATAATAGATAAATTTATATGTTTGTTATGTTATTTTGATGGAGAATATGATATCAAAACATGGTATATCATTTTATATATTAAATTTAAAATCATAATATCTTGGTAATAACTATCAAATTTATTTTAGAATTGGAGATTCATAGGTTTGGCATCGTATTAACAATGATTCCATAAATATATATCAAATTTGGATTATTTAGTTTACACTACCTATATTAATAGATTAAATATATTTTTGGTTGAGAAGTGGTAGGATTTAAAATAATGGTTTAAGATTCATTTGACTTATACGATTTTTTTAATTCTTTTAAAGAATGGCAGGCCTATATGATTTTTTATGACAAGTTCAGGTTTGGGTTTTATTTCCATGTTGCATTATTATAAGGTATAATATAGTAATTTTTAGTATCTTCCTCATAAAATGACTATTCATCACATTATCTCAAAGATATTTTTTTGATACACACTCATTTGTGTTGTTTTCAATAACTTTTAATATATTAAAATACCATATATTATGATCATTAATGAGTACGCTATATCTTATCACAAAAGGATTTGATTCTTTAGAAGATGTTATCGGTGGATTATATTCCATATTATTTCATTTACATTGTATATACACATGGTAAGATAAATTTATATCATCATGCTCAGAGTGGGAAACATTCTTCATTGGACATTAAGGAATCATCAAAGGAGGGGAATCTGATATCACCCATTGCTCTTATGGATTTTGGGGTATAGTAAGATTACCCCATGGTAATTTTTATAAGGGATGAGTTGACATCCTATTTTTTCAAGATGATTACATGGGATCAGAAAATAGATAATGATATTGGAAGAATTAAGGATTTTCTATATCATGGATATACTATAAGCTATTGGTATATATATTCTAATAGAATATTTTTATTTGAGAATAATTATTTTAATTTTTCACCCATAGGGATGGTTATAATGGGGCACAATCACAATTAACAACGGTTGGTACCCCTAGTTATAATGACCATGTTTTGTGATATGATTTAATGACATAGATAGATAAGTATAAAATTGTACATCACTGATTTTGTTTCTTGTTGTTATACTTTTGAACATATCAATAATGAGCATCAAAAGTGACGATGTTTACATTAGCCCCTTCCTGTGATGAAATGGGTGTATTTTGAGAAACATATTTAATTCATTATCATGCTTCCACATAATCATATATTTAAAAAATGATATGGGTATTGATGGACCAATTGGAAAAATACGATCAGATTATTCTCACTCATGATATGACCAATGCGGAGTACTTTATAAATCATTATGTGTAGGATATTAACAAATTATAAGGTGTTATAACAAACATTTTTATTGATATAGTTTTTCATTTCTTTATTTTTTTGAGAGGATGCTAAGAGAAAATTTAGCCCCTTTTAAGGTTGGGAATGGTGTCTATCATCAACTAATTTTTCATATGCAAGGGACTATACAAATTACAAGGGATATGCTTCATGCATGTATGCATGACTTAAGAGGAGTATGGGATTTCCATTTAGGGTCTACGTGAGTTTTACTATAGTAAAAGCTAAAAATCATCCACAAAAATGGATCACTATAAAGCCTTGTTTTTGAAACCATTTTGGTCTCCACATTGTTGGTAAGATATATATATGCTTCAATTATAGGACATATTTTGGTCTACGATGTGATTGTGAATGTATATATTATTTGATATAGGTTGGTGATGTATCATAGAAGATAAAAGTCTTATATATATTTACAAATATTCCATTTGGAGTTATATGTTAGTGAACAAGTTTTTTTTATAGTCATACCTTGGTTTCGTAATCGATGGATTAAAGAATAAGTGAATTTAGATCCAAGATAGGTGGGACCATTTGAATTTGTAGATTGAATTATAAAGGAGCTATAATTTTTTTCCTTATAAACATATAATATATTATACATGATTTATTCCACATGTCTCAGTTCAATATGTATCTTTTATATATGTCTCATGTTCTAATTTTGGGAGAAACTCATTGTACAAACTCATATGTCTTTGTCTAGATAAGTTGTTTGTATTATAAATTATTAGATGAATTTTCTTCATAGAATTTCTATGAACTTGGTTTTGTTACTATAGAAGCACAATTATAATTATCATGACACATGGTGTCCTAAAGAATTATTGAGATAGAAGCAGACTTGAAAATTTTCTATGGAGTCTTCTTGCTAGGATTGCTCAAGTAAAATGAATTTATTGTAGGGTTTGTTGTAACAACTCAACACCCGTATTTAGGGACAACCATTTGATGAAATTTTCAATTCATGGTTTTATTTATGAAATATAGTTGATTCTATTAATTTATGGTTTCTATCAGTTATTTAATCCATTATAGATACTAATAATTACTACATTTATTCTTCAAGAGGATGTGGGGTGACCAAGAAGTTTATCTTGGTACTTGACATTGTCTTGTATCTGGAAAAGTTATTTGAGTTATACCAACTATCCAGTGGGAACTACCACCCATCTGGTGGAATATTGATAGTTTGAATTTACAATATGAAGTCCACCAATAATTAATTGAGTACTATTGGTCGATAGATGGATAAATGGATGAAAATAATTCCTAACCCTCACATCATGGATTCAATCATATGCCACTAACTAGCTAGTGGGAGTCGACAACATGATGTTTATTTTGATATTGATTAGAATGAGTAGGATTATATCATTATTGTTTTTATTTAAGTCGTTTTTTATTTCCATAAATATCTTCTGGAAACCAAATTTGACAATAATATTATTTGTGACTCTCTTAGAGAAATGTATCCCTTCTAACCATGAATCTTTATGGATTTAAGTTTTATTTGATGTGTTGAATCAATATTGATTACCGTCTATAAAATCTATTTATGAATATATATCCCCCTTTGGATCATCTTCTATTAAGTATTTGGGTTTAGTTATATTTTTTAGCTTTTTTTTCTTATTTGGAAATTATTTTTCTAGGATAATTTTATAATAGTTGCATCCTTCGAATCACCATTATTTGATAACATGATGAGAAATTTTTTATCTTGTAATTGGATTTGGTTTTTTTAGTGAAATCCCCATCATTTGAAATATTTGATTTATTTTTATTTTGAATTTGACAACTAAAATAGTTTTAATGGTTTACATGGATCCCTTCGATAATTTTGTTCAATATGGCATGTTGTTTTTGATGAAATTTTCTTGATGATGTCTTCGAAACCCATCAGTTTATTTCTAAGAAATTGTATTAACTTTAAATTAATGATTTGAATCATGACATCAATGATGAATTTTGAGAAAAAATTTCATGGAATGTTTTATGATTTTAAAAAAATAAATTTATTCTAAATTAATTTATTTTAATAAATTTTATGTGGTATTGTTTTTTGAAATCCATATATTTTTTTGAAATACAATATTTTTTCAATTCGAAATTAAGGAAATTAATGATTAAAACTATTCTTCGTTGATTTAAATGAAAAATAGACACATATTTGTTATATTTTCTTAAAACACATAGGAGACTCGGTAGTTACATGGGAAGAACACATATAATGATCATATTACATATATTAAGAAATTGATTAATGATTAAAACACAAACTAAAGTATTATGTTTGTAGTAAATTCATTCTTTGGGATTTTTTCTTATTCTTTATAGTCACGGGATCTTGGAATGTGTGGAAAATATGTGTTTTAACCTCTGAAATAGTGGGATAATAACAATGAAAGCCCAATCCCAAGAGTCATAAAAATGGTTTTATGAATAAAAATTATTTTGGAATTATGATTTTTTTAGAAATGTTTATTCCTTATATTATTGATTAAAATGATTAATGATGCCTATTTTGACAATGATTCTTATGTTTTTTAGTTATGACGGAAATATACATATATGGATGTTTTTATATAAATATAAATGACTTGAAATAATGTTTTAAATTTAATTATAAATTTATTAAAATATTATATTATATTTAAAATAGTGATTATTTTATTTAAGTGACATTTATTTCCATGGTAATAATTGGGGCGATCTAATTGGGTATTATTTCTCACAACCTAGTTTTTTTCTTTGGGCCTTTTCTTATTTTCTTATGTTATATCTAGGAAATGGAAATGAATTACCTAAAAATGGTATATGTTCGTGATTAAAGGGTCTATGGATGGTGGTGGTGTGTGAATTGTATATTATCCACTTATTACATCTATATCCTATATTGTTGTATTTGGTGGTTATATGTGATTTCATATGTAATGTTTGATTTTTGGGACTCATATTTTTCTAATTGTGGTAGTTTCTGTGGAGTAATGTTTGTCATACCAACAAATATATTTTCTGATGTGTGCTTTTTTCTTATTATATTTTTATTTGGGAAAAATAATTATACCACTAATGATTTTGTTTCCAAAAATATAGTAAGAAACTTTAGAGATTTGGGAATTTACTTTTGGATTTGTTAACTTTTATTCTGGTACCATCGAGCTAGGTTTCCTGGGTTGGTTACTAATAGATTTGGGTTACACATAACTTTAAATACCTAATAATAATTATACCAAATGAACAATGGTTGGTTTCTCTACATGAAAAATCGAGAAAACTTTTATCTTATTAAATATCTAAGATTTATATATGATATTATTTGGATGGTTATCTATATATATATATCATATCAATGATAGTAACAAAGAGTTTTCATAATTATTGATGAAATATAGATCGTATCCAAATAACATTACGATTGTAATAAGTACATATCATTGAATGGAATCACATTTTGAGAAAATATTTCTTAATTGAATGTAAAATATGATAATAAGCAGATAAAATCTTCTATTATTGATATTTTCATCATACTCATATATGATCCATCCCAAAAATCTATCCCATATAAAGAATATCAAAATATAAATAATTTTATTAATGTGTGTTGGAGCATTCAAAATATTCATAAAAAATTAATAATATTATACAAGTTAGGAAAATACCTTCTTGAGAACTAGATTATCCTTGAAATTAAAGAAATGTGTGTAGATAATAATTGTTATAATATAATTTTTTACTATATTTCTATACTCTAAGTATTATGACCATAGAAAACATGTTTCCAAACCAACTAGAGAAAATGAATTCAAAACAAATGATGGATAAAATAGAAATTATTATTTTTGGAAAAACCCAGAGGGATGAGGTATCAAATAATTTCATTCAATGAAATTTAAATGAAGGAACATCAATATTTACTCATGTACTCAATATATTACTATGCGTAAATTATTTAGAGAGTTTGAGTTCACCTCATAAACCTCCTTTAGAATTATGATTCATTATATAATCACTATCATAAAGGATCTAGTATTTTATATGAGATATAATATGAATGGTTTTAATGAATGTTTACCTAATATATTCATTTGAGTAGGATTTCTAATTAATACATGGATGGCCTCAGATATGTTTCTATGATTATGGTGATCATTTTTAAGAGTATGTGTTGAAGAAAAATTATAATTATAGAGGTCATTGATAGTCCAAAATACCAACTAAAACACTGTGATGGAAAATGTGTTGTTCATTTATTATGGAAAACATTTATTAGAAAACAAATACTACATAATACATGAATTGTGGAAAAACCCATATGAATTTTCCATCTTAGGTACAAATTTTGTATAAATAAATTATTCTATTACAAATGGGTATATGATACTTACTTTATAATTTTCAAATTATTTGAAATATAAAATATTTTTTAAATGTTGAGTGATTAAAGATGACAACATATAATATGAATTTCAATGGAAGAGTAATGAGTTTCTACATCATTTTAATTGATATAATGGATTACTAGAAGCTAATTTTTAGTAGAATTGATATATTGTTATATCATATGACTTATATTTTTTGGGATAATACGTGTTTTTGTGAATATATTTTCATTGATAATAAAATAAGATGGTTTTTTGATAAATGTTTTTGTGAATTACAAAATTATTTAAAATATTTGGAAATGATAAATTATAAATTCTGTTATATACAAGATAAAATTTTAATCCAAAAATTTTAGGGAATTTAATTCCTCTAAAAATACTATATTTTTAATATATTTTTATTTTGAAGATATTTCCCAAATAACATAAAAATTTAAATTTTATATAAAAATACTATAGTAATTTTGTTGTATTATCACTAAAGTAACTCTTTTATATTTCCCACACACAATGGAGAGTATGTATATTGGAATGATACTCTAAAGGAAATATAGTATTTAAGAATCTTGTGTGAGTATATTTTTTACTCTGAGAAGTTATATGACGAAAAATAGGATATATTAATCCAAAAGAAATTCAATTGATATCCTAAAATTGTTTAGGATATGATGGTATTGTGAAATATTAATTATTTCATTTTTTGTCTATAATATTGTGATTTTACTTATATATTCTGACGATTTTTTTTGTGTTGTTTAATTCATAATGCAAATAGATAAATTAATTTCAAAAATATTTAATGGGATGTTTTGATGGATTGGTTTTCAAGAATGATGAGGATGAAAAAAATAGATTAGTTCTAACAATATAATGTATTAGCATCATATAATTACATGTTGCAATGTTAAGAATCATTAATATATAATAATTTATTTGGAAATTAATAATATAATTCCTATGTATCACAAATTTTCAAAAATTGTTTTTATATAAATGATAACATTAGAATATTTCAATGGGAGGATTTATTTATGTCTATATAGAGATTTCTATGTTTTTTAATGAAATGTAATGAGTATAAAATCCCCTATAAAGTTAAAAATACATATGAATTATCTTTAATTCAATCATATTTGATATTTTTTATGGGTTCTTATATTTGTTTTTAAGTATTCATAAACGAGTTTAAGAATATTGACCATGTCACATAAAATACAATGTCCAATTTATAATTCATTGACATTGGTATTTTATATGTACATAATAATATACAATTTTTTATGTGAAATTTTAATTTAAATAACAATATATGATTTTATATTTTCCCTATGAAATGATAAAAATTATATATTATATTTTATGATTAACTTTTAAGGTTATATTGTGTATGATTATTTCTATCATAATATAGATTATACTTATTAGGAATCAAATTGGGTTTGGATGTTGCTTTTCTTGATAATTATACTTCATAAAGTGTCACACACTATGTATATGGTATACTAGGAGTACATGTTTGTTATTGAATCCCCAATCCCATGGTTTGAGAGATACCTAACCTTTAAACCATCATATTTTGATACCTATATTACATATGCCATTGAAGCCATGCTACTCAAGTAGTGTAAGGGTTTTATGGAAATTTTCATTAGTTATAGGATAACTAGGAACATATTCCACCTCCTATATGAGTGATATTACATCTTATCCATCAATTAAGAATGAATAAGTGAATATACATCCATACAAAAAATGTATGTATGATTTTATTATCAATTCGGGTGATCTTCAAGTAATGTTTTCTTCATTTTATTAGAAAAACAAGTGATTTGTTCACGAGCTTGGCCAATTTATACTCAAAGATTTGAGAACATATGGGAAGCCTAAATCAAGTTTCTTAATTAATGTCTCATGATCACTTCATAAGTTAAATAAAAAAATTGTATAATTATTTTTAGAACCCAAGGTTTTCTTGAGAATGTTTTCACTTCATTTTGGGTTTTTATTACTAAAAGTCACCCATTAGAAAAAAAATTTAATTTAAACTGGAAACATAACTGGGAAAATAGTTCTATATATTACATAGTGGGGTTATTTATAACCTTAGACCCTATCTTGATAATATTTTTCATAATTTGTAATGTTATGAGGTTTTTAGTATTTATTATTTAAATAAATATTTTTATTTGGAGAAAAAACTTTGATATTATAGAAACTATGTATTTATAGCTTTACTCCATTGTAATATTACAATAACATTCCTAATATTTTTCCATGATTTATATACATATTATGAGCATCCTAATAGATAATGAATTATATGTTCTATTTTTTGTATATGTGCAAATTTTTTATAAACCAATTTTATATTTGAAAAAGAAAATTGAAAATAAAACACAACAAATAGTTACATATTGAATAATGTTTTATCCCATAGATAATTTTAGTCCAGATAAGGGGCAATGATACACAATTAATGGTGTAATTTCATAAATAAAATTTCATTCTAATATTTTTTAATGTGGTATCAAGAAAACACTCTATAAAACTCATATTATGGTTTCAATATAAGGTTATTAAAACTATATTGGAATAAACCCCAAAGAGAGTGGTCAGAGAGAGAATATATCTTGAATGAGTTAATTGCATATTCAGAAAATGGGATAGGGTCTATATAAAGATTAATGATCATATTTTACAGTGATGATGAAATAAACCATGAGCTACATAATCAAGAAAAGATATGAACATTATTTAGTGAGGTAGAGATTTATTATTTTTATATTTATTCACACATTGTAGTTCTCTATCATGAATTAAATGATATTATATTTATTTACCGAATTTACAGCCCTAAAAATTATCTTCTATTTTATTTTTTCTAAAATTTATTACTTTTCACTCCCTTTATCATATTCTATGAACACCCCACCCAATGAACAATGCTTGGGATTAATTATGTTATCCACTAATTTTGTTTTTAATTTTAATTATTATTCCTTCTCAGATATTTTTCATTCATTACAGACCACATCCATGGATGGATATTGTAAAAATATTTTGTGGACAATAACATGAATAAAATAAAATACCATGATAAATTGATATGTTTTTATCATGATTACTAAATCATTTTGGAGGACCATCAGTCAATTCATGACTATTGGATGCATGAATGTGTTCGTTCCCAAAGAGAAATGTTGAATTGATCATAATGATTTCATGTAAAGTTGTTATGTTCCCTGTTTTTGGTGCGTTTGTTATGACATATAACCAATATTTAAATCACCAATATGTGTAACATCATTTCAATAATATACCATTTCATTGTAATATTTTATGTAGTCAACTAAAACAATGTTAGTGATATCAATACAAATATAATTGGTTGATGCATTTACATGATTTTTTGGGCTCGATTGGTGATAAAAGATATTACAAAAGACCTATTCTGAGTGATCAAACATAAATTTGGGATTGAATAGATAGATATAAAAACTTTTCTTTGAGTAAAAATATCAATTATTTATAATGTAAATGTATCTAGGTTTTACTCATATATTAAGGATCACATGTTTTTTTAAAACCATAGAATATCCCACATTACTCTTTTTAGCAATTATGGACTGTATAAGAAGTACATGTAAATGAGGTCATTTGGGTAGATACAAAATTTAGGTCATGTTGAAAAAATATCTAATATTGGTGGTAAATAACTCAACCTCCATGGAATTATATACCGAGTACGTCAACCAACTCAACAAGTAATGTTCCTTTTGATAAATGAAGCGTATATTGACCCTCATATGAAATTTGTAATGGTGGTAAAAATTGAGTATCCCACCCAAGGTACTGGTCAAGTACCATATTACACATCATGTAGGTTGAATCATATAATTTATTGGGTTATTAGAAATGACCAGACATACCCTGTGGACCTGCACACAACATACCCCAATGGTAAATACAAAGTACTCCTCCATCCATAACGACTCTTCATGTATCCTTACATTGAACATAGATTCAGATTCATGAGTAGTGATTAATTATTGTTATATCAATATAAAAAATATGTTGTGATTATTTATCACATAAAAGATGATATGTGAGGAAATATTATTGTTTTAGTATCCATAACCCTATAGGGAAGATGCCATGGACAGGGAAGGGTGATCAGAGTGTTCACATGGTACGGTACTACCTCATCTTTTTTAAAAACATCAAATAGGTTTAGGTCACTCATATTACTCATAGAGATCTATAATCCCTCATATATGTTTTGTTAAATTGGGTACATGTACTTTAAATATTAATACAAGACCTCCCCCATCTATTTTGTTTTAACCATAGTGAAATTCCTCTAAAGATGGGGTTATGTCCTCTATCATCTAATGTATTCTACGCAATATTCTATTTCCATGTCCATAGAGATATATAACCCTCATATTTTTTGTTATTCTTAATAAATCATATGTCCACAATTATAGTTTTTTTGAGTTGTTTGGGTTTTTTTCAATCCTTGGTGGTACAATGGTAGGGGTTAGTACTCCGTTAGCCAACACTTATCCATGGTCAAGATGTGGACACCCTTATAGGATTATATAATGGTAAAAGAAATTTGTGGACCATAAGTGGTGTGGAATCCATTATTAATGTCAATAATTAATTGAGGTCATATTTTTTAGTAGATTCAAATGGTATTGAATAATGAGGGCTAATTAGTTCAGTTTCTTCAATACAGATTACTCCTCAGGACCCCCTTTGTTTTCTTTGATATGTAATATAAAAATAGGATATGAAATTCATTATTTTTCAATATTTTCTTTACTCAAATCATATATACTAGACCATGAGTTTAATACCTCATGTAATTGAGATGGGGAGAGAGGAGATCCTTTGAATCAGATAAACATTAATTTTAGACTATCTCAAGATATTTCTGTTCCATCTTCCGGGTCAAATTCCATAAAAAAATAATACTTACTTGTCTTTATACATTCTTTTTGATTTCATAGAACCCTAATTATTATGTGTATAGTCACCCATTTATTTTTTCTAGACCACACATATTATGTTTTTTTGGAAAAGACATAGTCTAGAAATGGTTCTAGTGGACTTGGAGCTAGTGAAGCTTATTCAAAGATAATTCATAGTGATTCTTGGAGACACATGGTTGAGTATGGAGGTTTATAATGGATTTAGTGGTCGTTGCATATGAAGATCAACCCAAGAGCTCATTAATTGAGGAAGGGATTTCCAGTTCCTTATGAGTTTATATTTAAAGTATTTTTTTATATTATGTTCATTTAGAATATCTCTTTGGTGTATTCATGTTAAATTTTTTGTTTCATGAATACAGGTTTACAACTGATATATATATATATAGGCAGTGTTTCTAATTTTTTTTATTCAAGGGTGGTTTTTATATTTTTAGGTTT
Organism: Viscum album; assembly: GCA_963277665.1. NCBI lineage: Eukaryota > Viridiplantae > Streptophyta > Magnoliopsida > Santalales > Viscaceae > Viscum > Viscum album. Next base: position 1,604,999,963 of record OY728158.1, read on the forward strand.
ATATATTCTAATACATTGAATATAATGTGGTATTCCTACACAACATTAGACATTATCCCATATCCAATTGGACGAAGGGTAGATTTGGAACAAATAGATTACTATTTGTCTAGTAAGGGAAATAGTTTTTTTAATTTTTTCAATGTTGTATAAAAGTGGCCAAATATTCGTGATAAGATTCAGAATGTGTAGTTATGTTAATATTTTTTTTGGAATTCTATTCAATTATGTGACGGAATTCTGGGTCTTGGATTTCAATCATTAGATATTCGAATAGGTGTAGTTAATCGATATATTAGTCAGGAGTCTATTAAAACTATAGTTGACCAAGATCTATAATACCTCGATTGTTAATTATACGAATGTTGGTAAATGAATTGTATTATTATCATTTATGATCTTTCATGTCCATTTTTTGTTACCTCATGTAGTCATTCCCTAATACATGAAGGTTCATCCTATCAATTGAATGATTCTACGATTTTATATCCAACTTTTTTATAGGGGAATGGCCATGATGATCTCAATATTATAGTTGGAACATCCATCACACTTTTTGAGGTAAGAATCATTACTTGTAATACTTAATCAAGACTCCTCCATTCTATATAATCTAAGGTAGTTTATCTTCCCTTTATTATTTTTTAAGATCATTTTTGTAGAGTTAATGGTAGTTCTCACAAGGTTGTATTTGGTTACCAGTATGATGGATGTGTTGTCTGTGTTTTAATTAACAATTCATCATGGATTGATAAGGATAACCTATAACAAGAATGAAAAAAGTATTTATGGAGTCTACAACTCATGATTCCATCCATTATAGATATTTACTAACTAGATGAAGAATCATTTATTGAGATCCAATCTTGATGTAGATATTTTTTAGTGTGTGATTATTTTCTCAAACTCATGATAGGAATAAACTACCATGGATTTATATTGACCCCATGTTTTATATGGAGTTTTATTTATGAAATTCTGAAATCTCATAGGGTAACATATCCATTTCTTACGATTAAGCAATAAGGATCCCAAAACTCACTAGGTGTTGGCTAGAAATGATTTGTACTGGAGTTTTTTTAGGTCCATGATTTAGAAAATGTATCTGGAGGAAGTATTATCGAGAATTGGTAATTTTATCATGCAATGAAATTAATTAAAAATTCCCCTAAGAGGTATTTTATCAGTATAACATAATAGTAGTAATTAACCCAAATATGGGTATTAGATAAAAAATAACCTTTTAGTATACAAATCAATGTCATAAATAGGAATCATAGTCAGAGATATCGTCAATATCAGAGAATTTCATGTTGTATAACTATGTTAGTATTAGGATTAATTTATGTGGAAGATACAATGGTTTGATATAATCAAAATATATTTGATTCATTTATCCACTTCTACTGTCACATCATTTGGTTAGTTATTATAATTTATGGTGTGCTGACAGTGAGAGAAATGGGATTACATGTAAAAGTAATGGTTGTAGATAGGCATTAACAAATGAATTTAAAGGTTTTATTCGTCCTTCCATTTATGGACCCTCATAATAGATAGTGTATGTTTAAATTATTTTTTCTACATATTATATTTACGATTTAGATACTCTAATGGAACCATTGGATAAACCATTGTTAGTAAGAGAGTTTCAAGTAATGTGAGCATTTATACACTCACCTCCTACTTTAATGTGAGTTGATCCTTTTTAGAGAAACAGGACTCACAAAATATTACTATATAGAATAGATGATATTTACTAGTAACTTACATGGTAAGGATTATAAATGTGATATAGTATTGCATGGTGATATGTAGTTGAGTTAGTTTTCTAGGATCGAAACTTAGAATGATGTGGGAACCCCTCATGTGTAGTGAGTGGTGGAAAGACACCAAATGTTTTTATTGAGAACACCATCATAAGTTAAATAATTAATTTTGATGTATTTCTATAGTGGAGAATTAAATTACTTTTAATAAAATGTAATCCACTATTTCTTTTGAAAGGGGACTCATGGTTTTCCCTATATTAGAGAACGATGTATATAGAAAATTTAATTCTTTAGATGTTAGTAAAGTATTTATATGTGTTATAATTATCAAACATGAGGAATTCATGGATTTTCTATTTCAAATCCATACATATATCAATTCAAGGAGGAGATTATGAGTAATTTGGAGACTTGTACAATTCATTATATTAGATTTCCAGTTTTTTAGTATCATATTATTGTGTGAGTCCAAGATTCATGAAATAACAAATAGATCATTTTGTGTTGAATCATCGAAAAAGGATGAGATTCAGATGGGGTAACAATGACATGATTTCAAATTCCTATAGTATGAAACTCTATGTATAGATAACTTATAATGGAATGTTTATCACATTTTAATACTTGTTATAGGTCCATAGAATTCCATTATGTAGGAGAGGGTTGTCATGTTGATGTCAACATGTAGGCCATATATAACCGAATGTTATCAAGCGATAATACTAAATGGAATTCATGAATGTGGGTTGAATGTACTAAATTTTCCCAGGTAAATGGTGGGTTTCTTATAATGTTTTTCTTAAATATATGGATGGATATCCAAATTTTAAAAAACCCTTTTCAATAAAGGTTGTAAACATGATATGTACAGTGAACCATTTTTGGATTAATCATTATGTGGAATCTCTAAATATGAATTAGTAGAATAATTATCTATGGAATATGTGGATCTTCATATCATGAGTTAATTCACGTGTTATTTTGGATTCTAGAGTTGATAGAGTAGTTTCATCTAAATAGTATTGACATTTCACATCATATTATGGAATATTGATCCACCGGTGAGGTTGTGATACTATGTAATTTTAGGGTGTTGTTGTTGTTATAGATATGCTCGGTGGTAAAATTTATAAAAGGCAAGTGAAACAAGAACATGGATATCTCTAATTGTGTATGTGAACTAGTTAGATTTTATATCTTGATTGAGTATTTTTATGGATATTTTCAAATAGGATGAGGAACATGGACCTTGTCAACTTTTTACACAAGATAGTGACATCAATGTGTGTTCCATATTAGAAGGAGATTATATTGAAACTGATGTTGGACTATACAAACATGATGGCATGATACTCTTATACTCTCAGTGTGAAATCTCATGATATATTAAATGGTGTATTGTAGAATTTATGATCAATGTTCATACAATATAACTTAATAATGATCAATATAGGAGAGGAAAAATCTAAAATAATAGAGACCTTTATCAAAGAAATATTATAATAACAATTTGAGTAGTTCATGGATTCACATCATCCCATGTAATTATGTGACATTAAAATTAGAAAATAATTAGGGTTTTGAGGCTTTGAAATATTTATATATAATGAATGCATGCTTCTATTATGTTCTTAATTTTATTTGGGTGGGATTAAGTAGTCTTGGTGATGTGGAAGGGATTCTTTTCAATGGCGGTGGTGTACTATAATCACAATGTGATGAACCCATATATAGGAAGAATGTGTTTGAAAATTGGATTTTTTTTCTCATACCCTTCGATCACAAGATTCTATTTTTGAAAGATTCATTTTTTCTTATCAAAAATTTAATGTTTTATAGGTGGGTATTATATAGGAAACCCTGTATTTAATGTCTTATATAAACTCAGTTATGTGTTTTCAATGTTTTTGGTTATCCTTATGAAAAAAATGGTATGTTTACCCAAGAAAATGATCTACAAAAATTAATAATGGGATATATTGTCCTCAAAATAAGAATTTTACCCTAAGGATGAGTCTTGGGAAAATACAATAATGTTGAATGATAAATTATTTTTAGTATTTAATAATTTAAAAAACATTTTACCTTTTATTAGAGATGGAAATATCATAGAGAACATAAGTATTCATTTCAAACCCAATTAATATTTCTATAACATTTTGAGGTGGTTTTAAGTAACTATAGTGTTTTGAGTCTTGTGGTGGCTCAAAATTAACATAGTAAGAATAATATTTTTTAGGATGTGTGCATAAATTTTTGATTAATATCTTATATATTTTCAATAAAACATTATATAGTAACACTAATACATAAATTTAATCTTAAATATGATAATTACTATATTGATACCAAAAATTTTGTATGTGATTGGTCTTTATGGTACATCATCACAGTTGAAAATTTATACAACAATTTAGTTATTGTAATATTTGATGTGTGAACCCTAATTATAATTATATAAAACATCAATTATGGATTATGTTTAGGATTGTATTCACAATTTCCCCCCAATAACAAAGAAATAGATGGAGAATGGGGGATCCCATATCATGTTTGAATCGACATCGAATCTAAATAATTGGATTTGATCCATGATTACATCGATGTTTGGATTGTATGGCGATGATTAATGAAACAATTTCCATAATGAGAGATTGAATTAATGGATGGTGTGTCCCAAGTATAGTATATTTTTAGTTTTCTTCATTTATTTTGACTTGTATGATGTATTAATTATTCTAGAAATGATTTCTCAATTAGATGGGACACTATGATATATGATTTTTCCTCATCATAAAATTTATGATCATTAATTACCTTTCAAAAGTTTAATAAATTTTCACCCAATTACAGGGGGATATAATTTTATATTATATCAATTAATTTTATTCAATAATTTTCCATTTACATTATTTTTAATTCTTCACTCATTAAATGGAAACTTCTACCATGATTGCTAGTTTTAAAAATTATCATTTGTATTGACACATGACAAAAATCTAAAACCTTGAAAGATTGAGTTCATTTTAAAAGAAATTATTGAGGCATGATGGAAGACTATTTGGAAATACCAAATCATAAAAGGAATAAACTTGATGGGTCCATAAAAATAATGAACAATCGAGAGGTTTTTATTTTTTCAATGTAGTAGTAGACGCCCATTTTTGAAGTTCCCAGTTAGGATCCAAGAATCACTGAGAGGGGGAGGGGTGAATCAGTGATACCTTTTTCTTTTTATGTTTCCTTCCAATTGAAACAACCTTCACCTCATGTTAAAGTGTTTCTTATCTACTAAACACACACATCCACATGAACACAAAATTTTCAAGGTTCACTACTCAACATGTGTAACTACATCCTTGGTATGGTACAAAAATAATCCATTACTACACAATCCACTAGAAAACACTCCTTTGATATGGAATAAAATGAATGGGATATACTCCCACACTCAATTTTCACTTGGAAAACAATCTGTAAGCGTGTGTGTACCCCCTTAGCACAATTAGGGAATTATAGTATTTCAGTGCTTCTTTACAATTGAACAGATGTATTCTCTGAAGGACAAGTCTTCACTTTCCTACCCAGAAGCTGGTAAGAACACACATACACACAACTGAATATGTGTGAAGACCCCAATTTTTTTCACACATCCTTTAGGATACCCTGTGCGTAATTCAAATTGCTTGCGCATAAAAATTCCCTTTTTGCATGAAAATCATTTTTTCACAACTTTCTTTTGGCATGCAACTTTTTTTATTTTTACGCAACATCTCTATTTTGCCTGGAACGTCCCTTTTTCACGAAATTTTTTCCCTTTTTCACACAGCTATCATCTTTTCACCCAAACTCTTTTCTTTACATGCAACTCAATTAGCGTATAGTTTTATACGCTCCTGAGCTCATGATTTCTTCTATGTGTCGAGCATTATTCAATGAGAGGGGGTCACCTCATATTTATAGGCCATTTTAACTCCGCGTGAAAAAAACCAATCCATGCATAAAACCCCCTTTATGTGTGTAAAATCTATTTCACACATATTCATATTTTTCACAATGCTCTAATATTTCGCGCACCTCATGCCTTTTCCAATTTTCAAGATTCTGATCTCAAAACACTTTTTGCATGAAAAAATCCATTCCTCTATTTTGCGCACCACGCCAATATTTCATGCAGCCTTCATTTTTTCACACATCCCGTTGATATTTCTCACACAACTTTATTTTCCGTGCATCCCACAGATATTTCGTGCACACCTTCTTTCGTATATCCTACTGATATTTTTTGAAGCCTTTATTTTTTTTCGTGCAGTCTACCAAATCTTGTGCACACTATATGACTTTTCCATTTACTGATGTTTTTTCCTTGAATCATGAATTGCACACAAAAATATATACTATCTTTATTCTTGTGCGCAACATCCATTTCCAAAAACACACTTCTTAATCCCTAGATTTTCTAGCCCAAAAATTTGGAAAGCACTGGAAAATGGTACCACCTTACACAATGCGTTTGTGGTGCCTCCATATTTTCCATTTCTTTATCATTTCTCTCAACACTGATTCCCATTACCATTCATCATCTTTCATCATAATCTCCACTATCGTGATATATATCTTTTGATAGACCAGTTTTAGCATCGTCAGAATTACAATGAGAAGTACTGAAACTTACCTATCTTCTGGTAGCACCATTCATTCCAATCAAAAATTTATATGACTGGCATCATCATTTCTCACCCGTTCCTTCATAATTCTTGCATCACAAGTTCTCATAAATTATGATATTTCTGATATACATATCAGTAAAGCATTTTCTGGTTTAAAGTCCTTTAAAATGTTAATTGATTTATCTTCTTTGACAACAAAAGACAACACTCTACAAAAAAAACTCTTCAAACATCCTTCTCCATCCAACATGCTCCCAACAATTTTAGTGAAAAATGAATAAAATTGTCAAATGGAAGTAAGATATCATTAACTAATGAACAAGGTGGGGTTTTAATCATTATATGAGGATATAAAAATTATGATGGAATTATTTTACATAATAAATATAATTTTGATTTGAATATATGAAAAAATTATGTATTTAATAGAACTACACATTGGGTATTTAATAGGAATTGGTGAATAGGGTTTTGTTAGCGATTATTTGTCACTATCCATTAAGAACAAGGGTTCATTCATCATATACCTATGTTTTCTAGCATGGTGTGTCCAGGTATTACATTTCATTGTGGTTATTTATCCACATACATTTTTTCTATTAAAAAAATTCTATATAACCCAAATAGTACATGACATGACCTCTCTATAAGTACACACTGATTAATCTACCTACGTCGAAACATCATGTTACCTTATAGAACGTTTATGTATTTTGAAAATTACATAAAAAAAGTTGTGTTATACCATTCTAAATACCCAAACACTATCACACATCATGTACTATATTACACACATCATTTTGGTGGACTGAACAATACCATGAGGGTTATATTACAGAACATGATGACCCTTGAGGAGTTACATGACATGTACCCCAATGATACATGTCATTTAATTTTTTACCCATAGTTTCTCTTCATGTATCCCTTATTCATACTTGTAATTGGATGTTTAGTTGTATATCATGATAATTATTCTATTTAGATCATGTTTTTATTATATTTATTATTTTAGGAAGGAAACATGGTGATAAAATTATTTTAGTCTTGTTATCTCTATAATTATAATTAAGTGGATTTGGTAGGGTGATCATATCGTTCTTGGGGTCTGGTGCTCCATAGTCTACTATGTTATAGTCGATGAAGAGTTTTCCCATGTGTTACTAAAAGAGTTCAATATTACCTTGTCTAATATATGTTAATCAAGGTGATGTGCCAATAATAATGATTTCACATCATTACCCAACTATTGTGTCATAATAATTATATACATCCTATATTTTAAGGGGTTAATTTCTCCACATCAGTTGTGTGCTACTCGATGAAGAATGGTTCCTGCACTATAGTTTATCTGAGGTAATGTGGAGTTTCTCATTTCTTATAGGTATAATTATTTTGGTTAATATTCCATTAGATAAAATACATCTTTTTTATAGTATAAAATATCCTTTATATGATTATAGAATGAATTTATGGTATTATTCGTTAGAAGGCTATTTTAGATCCCTGAATAATGTACTCATTTTATGGTGCAATATGTACTATTTTCAAGATCCTGGTGGATGTGTGGATAAATGGATAATTATATGGGATATGTCATATATTGGGACTCCTCTCGTAATCTATGGTTATAGTTGATATGGGACATATAGCTGCTATATTATCTTAAATCATTAGGATACTTTCAGTTCATTGAGCATCCCTTGTATCTCCTAGGATGTGACCATAATGGATTTGGGTATAGGTAACTAGGGATTCTATATAAACATGATAATTATAATAAAAATTCATATCTTGATGCTTAATTTACATAAACATGGTTACATTCCAATTTTGTAGTTGATGTTTACTTTTTTCTTATTTTTTATTTTTTATTTTGACACATCCCATTAAGTATGTTTTAACTCAATCATGAATACTATTTCAACATAAAAAAGTTATGTATGTCTAAATTACAAAAAGTCAATAGAATATATAACCGAATTTTGAGTTGGTGTAGCTTGTTCGGAGCAACAACCTAGTGATTTTGTGTGGTGCATAGCGATGATTGAAAGTTCAGAATGATTGTGAGGAAGGTGTTATCTACTTATTGATCCGGGAGTTAAAACTAAAAAAGGTGGTTTCTAGTTTATTATGTTTATAATATTTAGATTATTTTCAAATGGACATCTATGTTGTTGTCATATTATGTGATTTTTTAATAAGCATGAATTATTATAAATCTATTATATAAATTTATGTTTTATATATAAAAAATAATGGTGTATTTTGTTAGTTTTTGCATGGGAGATAATATTTTTAAGGTCATATAGGATGAATCCTCTAATAATGTTTGATGTGCCTAATATATGATAGTCACTAACCCATATTATATTGGACGTATGATTAGAAACAACAGAGAGATTACCATCAGCCTAGGAATGTCCCTAGCGAGTAAACTCATTTTTATTATGCATGATTGTATATTATGTGTCTAGTGGGAATTGATAAATAGATATAAGTGTTTCATGAATATTAATCCAGAACCATTTATAGATTCTATAGCACAAAATATTTCCAAACGTTCAGTTTTTTGTACATTAGTTGATTTAGTGATTCACATTTATTTAAAATTATATAATGTCATATCATATCACACTATTTGTATGTCCTAATAGGGATTGAGTTCATGAAACAATGATAGATTATCATAAAGTGCTTTCATGATTATCCAAATGGTGTTTTTTTATTATAATTCTTATTGTATTTTATTTAATATAAAACATAATGAAACAGATAAAATCTTGTCAATGGTATCTATGATGAAATAAAAATAATTTTAGGATATGAATTCATAATTTATAATATATGATACGATATAGGTCAAAATGATACAAAATTCTATTAGGCTTTATCGTAAAAATGATATTCAAGGGAATATTCCCTAAATACATGGGATATCCTCTAGTATTATATGGGGTACAATATATTATTAAATGGACATAGATACATGTCTAATTTATAAACCATTGGGAATATTAAAATTTCATGACACAATGATATCATAAGTATGAAGCATATGTATTCATTATTGTACAACATATATCAAACATAGTTCAAAGAAACATTGTGAATTATTCAGTTTTCACTTGGGCATATTTTGGTTGGAAATATAATGTTAAATATTAAACATTAGAATATACCTCATTAATTATCAGTAATCATATTTATATTTCATAATGTGAAATTTATGGGAGATTTTATATGCGAGGGTTTCATGAGATGTTACTGAAACAATTTACACTTTCGTTTATTATGTATATGATTAAATCATAGGATTTGAGAGAATACATGTATCATATAGGACATGCGAATTTTTTATGGTCCTTACAAAAACATTAATTGATACCCACCCTTCAAAATCTATCTTGTTATATCCTCTACAATGACACAACATACTAGAATATCTTGGATATTTCGAATGTATTTCGAAAACTATTAAACTTATTCAGTGAAATTGTTGGATACAATTTGTAAGTAAAATCTTTTTCGATATACCTGGGTGATATAAATAAGGTAGTGTTAAAATTAAATGATTACTCAATACATAAAATTTTCATAAAATTTTTTCATTTCATGTTTTATATGATTTCTGTTTAGAAAGAATGATGATCTTGGGTTTTATAGAATCTAACTATTTACACTACATTTTTTAGTTATTAAGATATAAATTGAAACAATTGACCCATATATTTAAGAAAATATCTAAATATGTGAATTCAATTTCTTTGATGAATTCAACTAAATTTATTTGGTATAAGTGTAAATTTATTATCATAGATTTTTTTCAATTAATATTTACATGTTAGATGAGATAAAATTAGATTAATGTAGAATGATGAATATTAGAGGAGTAACTATTAGATTATAAGAAAATAATGTATCTAGTATGATGAAAATTAATCCCATATATGTGAATTTGTAATTCTTTTTCATCATAAAAAAATATAGAGTTTGGTAATACAATGTTCTAGTATCCAGTATTTTGATGCAAATGGTTTCATAAAAATTCGGCAGTTCACATTGATGAATTTTGATATATGAAATTGTATTTAAATAAGGTTAAAGGGACAAATACTTCATAATGGGGCCCAATTAGTAAATTTTTATTATTCATGAGATCCTATAAACAATAATTATTTAGTTATTCTACTATAATTTAATACAACAATAGGATTAAATGAAAATTCCATTAGTGAGGGTACTTTATCCAAATATTTACAACAATTTATGGTGGTGATAATATTGAAAGTGTCTATTATATCCGTGGGTACCCTAAAGAGTAAATTTTTATACTTAATAAAGGGTTAAATCATTATAACCTATAATGAAAAGAAAATGAGTATAATAAATATATTTGACTTTTTAATAATTTTTTTTTCATATACAATGCGTTTTATATATTTATTATGTGCTAAATATAATTTTTTAATATTTTACATTGTTTTTATCTATTCTCATTTAGAAATAGATTCTTTAATAACACTGTAAATATTGAAGAAAAAATAAAACATCTTTTTTGAAATTAATAAATTTTTTGAATGTGAGGAACAAAATAAAGAAGATAAAAGACCATAAGTTGACCAAAATCCTATAAATGAGAAGATTGTAAAAATTATTAGAAGAAAAAAAATCACATTTATCTTCATGATATCATGTAATAAATGTTTATAATTTTGAGAAGTATATAAAAAATTCAATGATTGATTGAATCATTGTAGTCAACATTTTAACCAAAACAATTCTATTCTCATTTGGTACATTACAATCAATACTAGAATGAATTTACCGATTGATGATGATACATATCATAATATCAATCACGTATCTATGGAAATTATATTTGAATACATTACAATAATCTTATAACACCCTTTAAATTTTTTCCTAATAAATCAAATGATTACATTTTTAATTATTCATCATTAAACCATATAGAGTATATTTATATTAAAATATCATAGGATAATATTAATATTATTGTTTATTGTAAAGATTAATTTTTAATTCCATCAAATACATTACAAAATAAATATATTGTGTATTATGTTTAATTTCATTCCCTGCTAACCATATTTATAGGAAAACCTCGTTAACATAGAATATGGGGATGCTTTGGTTTATTGTTTAGTTAATAAGGCATCAATGGTACACTGTAATTTATTTTACATTATTTAAATTATAATTTTAAGGTACTATTAATCATAATTATTAAATTATTACCCAAATAAATGTATAAAATAAAAAATATTATTCAAGCACAATTTATCTGTAATATAAATAATGTATGGGATACAGTAAACATGAAAGACATATATTATTTATTTTAAGTCTTTAGGATATATTTTAGATGATATAAATCCCCAAAATTTTTTTCTCTATTTCTATAAGTTGTTTGATCAATTAATATAGTGACCAAAACCTCTCAAAGGCATATATTATGTATTATTTGATGAATTTAAATTAAATAAAATAATGATCCAAAATAGAATCATTTAGGTCCAGTGGCATTAGAAACATGGATACATAAACTACTGGTTCATAAGGGAAATATATATTCTCTTTATAAATACATCATAATTGAAACCCTTCATAGAAATATCATACATAATACATTTCTATATTAATTGGGTAATGAATACGCAATAAAGTGTGATATCAGATTCTCATTCAGGTTTATCGTGGGAGAAATAAACATAATATGATTATATTGGTATGGGAAAAAGATAATAACATTTTTTAACCATGCCCTACATATCATTAAACAAAATCATGAATCATGGATTAAATTTAATTTTATTATAATACATGAATAATAATGGAATAAAATGCCATTATCCATGTGAGAATAACATGGGAAAAATACATCGATTTTCATCATAAATATTTATATAGAAAACATTTCCATTTTAGTAAAGGATCATTTACAAGGATTTCATAATTCAATGGGTTCACTCCCAAAACTATTATAGTAGTATATAATCACTCTCAAGGCTATCATAGTGTAAAAACACATTTAATAATGTAGGTTCACACCCCCATCCATTCCTATTTATCTATTGAGATTTTTATCTTTACCCAATGCATTGGATGAAGACATAGGTCCCTCCATTCACATAAAGTAAAAAAGAAGAACACTTAAACATGACCATAAAACATTAATCGTATCATAAATCATGAATGAGAATGGGTTTCATAAGAATTCATAGTAGAATAAAATATGGGAAATTAGATTTTTTATATTCATTTTATCATTTGATCAAATCATAACCGATGGAAAAAGAGGAGGTTTTCATAAGCATTTTATCATGATATAACCCATGGAAGAGAAATGAGTTTCACAAAAATGTTATCCTCCTAAAAATAAAACATCTACAAAATGAATAATATGGAATATTTAGATACTATCCATATTAGAGGTTATATAACTTAAAAATATATCAAATTATATGTAAATTTTTTTAAATGATCATATGGAACATTTCATGATGAAATTAATCATTTCATATTGAAAATATTTTTTTTTAAATCTAATCATTCATAAAAAACATGTAAAATTATTTTCTATTAAAGTGACCTTTAAAATATATAAATTATTATTATAAAATTTAATGGTTATGAAGTAAGCAGTTTGATTCTTATATTACACATTAAAACAATGATTCCATTTAGATTTTAAGTAAAAGAAAAATACAACTTGTTTAGAAAATAAATTTTCAATTAGAGAGTAAAATATTGCAAATTTTTATTAAAAACAATCTCATAAACCCTTGAGTGCATAAAATTTAAAAAACTAATGGAAGACAAGTATTGTCATGATATAAATAGAGGGCTATAAAATTAATGATTATTTTGATAGGTGGATCAAACAATTTATCATCATTAGTATAAACATAATTAATCCCTATAAATTATGTGATTGAATCATGAAACCCATACCACATTGTTAACATTGAATCATTATAAAAATTAAATAATAACCATAAATTTTTAAAAAAATATCTTGAGAATAAATAAATTCATTATATTACATTCTATGGGAGAACTATGTGCATGTCAGAAAATATGACATGAGGACAACATAACCTTTGTCCCAAACATGATAAATCGAGACAAATATCCTTGGACATAAGTCTGGAATTCATTCATAAATGTTTAAAACTACATTATAATAAATACAAGTTTATTATAAATATATTACCAACCCTCAAAAATATTTAAAATAATATATATGATTAACATAGGATGTTTTATTACCACTTTACATAAAATACCCTATCAATTTAACGTTTTTGGTAGTAACTACATAGTTTCTTATTAATCATTTAGTTAGGTATTTTGTAACTTTATATTTTGTTCATTGTTCCATAATATCCATTATTTTATGCATGAAAAAATATCATATAAAATAATTATATATATATATATATATATATATTCAACAATACATAATAGTTAGAGATTGAAAATGAATTACACAATTCATGGAGATGGTTGGTCACAAATACACATGAATATTGATTTAATTTTCTAAACTAATGAATATGAATAATGGTAAAACATAATTCACATTCATAGATAAATTATGATTTCATATATATCAGATATATTAAATAAATTATATCCTTTTTACCTTCTATGTAAATCTTATGTGAAAAATGAATAACATCATTTAGCAAGACAGTAGTCTATCATACACAGGAGAAATTCTATAACATTACCATGTATTCGAATGTAAAAAGTTATATGTCATATAATAATCCTAGAAGTTTTATAATGGAAATAATATAAAATATATCCATTTAATATATCATTATTACATTCAATGTAAAAAAAATTAGAAACACATCACATCAGTTTATGATGTTGTTATCCGCCTTATATCATGACAAGAGAATTGGTGATGGAAATTGAATGACAACATCTCCTAGGGAACTAGTGCACTATACACATGATTTATGGTTTTATTAACAATTTGATGAAAGTTTATATTTATATAGGATATGAAATTAATAAAATGGAATATTCATAATATAGTAAATAATTTTTTATAACATTATCATAATTGTAAATTTTTTGAAAGAGTTATATAAAGAAGTCAAATAAAGACACATAGATAACAACATTTACTATTCTTAGGATGATGAATTTATTTTAAACATAAAACCCTCCATGATTGAATTTATGATATCACCACATCTTCAATGATATATGGAGGTAATTATGTAAAAATAATCAGTAATTTTCTTAACCATATTCTTTTGGATGAATAAATATTATAGGATAGAAAGTACAATTTTATTAGTGGGGGAGTTGAAACACGTGGAATATTGGAAAACAAAAAACATTACTCACATCACTCACATTAAAATGCATAAAAAATAGCACATTTTCAAATCTCATGTATTTTTTGGTCTAAATATGGAAATGAAAGTTGTTTTGATAATGTTTCTAGGTTATTTACCCCTGTTATATTTTTCAAATCCCCCAATAAACATGTTTTAGACTTAATATCAAAAATTAATCTTCTCAAATTTTAATGTTCAACTTGAATAAATATTAGGTTGAACATAATATATAATATTAATTATAAATATTCAAAACATGGAATTGTTTTTCCAAAATACATTCACTAGTGTGAAAAAATTTAATTTAAAATTAAATCAATAGATATGAATAAGTGGTCTCCCAAAGATAAAACCATCAATAGTTTTTTATAAATTTATATCTAAATTCAATATAAAATTTATTATTATGTAATAAATTAGATTGATAAATATATAATTGAAGAAATTTTAATTTTGAAACTATATTCAAAAAAATTTATGATTTCAAACTCATTAAAAAAGAGAAATTATTAATAAAAATAAGTATTATATAATTTTACAATTATGAAAAAATATCAAAATATCAATGTAATATATTTTTTACATGTTGATTATAATAATGAAATTAATTTTATCAAATAAGAATTATAAAAGTTTTAAAATTTAATTAAGTTAATTGTTATCAAAACTCAATAAAAATCAATATCTTTAAAAAATGGTTTTTTGAAGCATATAGAGGCTTCACTAAAAAAATAATTAATTTTATTCAATATGATTAATTTATATGATACCATTGATATAATAATTAATAATTGGTTATTTTTATTCATATTATAATTTTTAATAGTTAATTTAGAGTTTTCTTATTTAAAAATTAATATTATTAATATATTGTGGTTCGTTAAATCTCTGTATTGTGTGTGACAAAGTCTTCAAAATATATTTACATATATAAATATATTAGAAATAAATATTTAAAAAAATTTAAGGGTGTTACAATCTACCCCACTTAAAAATAATTTCTCCCTCTAAATTATTTCAATTTGGTATAAAAAACAAGGTATACTTATAACTCATTACATTCTCGGGTTATCACGTAGCTTTTAAAAACTATTCATTTATCAATAGAAAAAATTACCAGGTTAGTAAAATTATTTCATTGAACAATATATATATGATTTAGAATCTATAATTGTTTATAATAATAATAAATTTTATTCCCAGTGGCACTTAATCATAGTTTACTATGCGTGTAAAATCAGGTATTAACATCCTCATGAGGGATACATGGAATAAATCCTGAACTAGATAGAGGTTCGGTGGAATCAATGAATGAAAATATGATATCCATGTGAAATTAGGTATTTAAAAGGGATTTTATAACTAGTGATTAGATTCACTTTCTTCCATAATATCTTAACATTCATAGAGAAATCCTTAGAAACATCTTGACATAATCATCAAATTCCACATCATGTTTTTGATTTTGAGAATAACTATTGTTCCAATCATTTTTAATCTTTAGGTGTTTCGAAATGGATCCATACAACTAATTCACATATTAAACTATATCTACTCAAAATATATCTAATTATCTAACTACATCCAAATAAATTCGATTTCTATACTTCAATCTATATAAGGATTTATAAGGATTCATCTATATAATCTAGTTAATGTTATTAGTTTTTGAAAACTAATATAAAGTAATGTTTTAATATCAACCAAATTTTAATTCCATATAATTTTATCTTCTAATATAACCAACTATTTTAACTTTTACTTCTGATTGAATGTATATCTAAGAATAATACATAGTTTTAGAACTCACTCTCTATATAGATCTTGCAGAACGATTCAATATATCATATAGGTAAACCTCAGATCCTATTCAAATTCAATTGAATGTTTTCATTCATACAACATCACAAATTATTTAATGTAAATTATAGAAATTTTAAATTGGGAAAGTTATTTTATAATAATGGTAAAGGGTTCAATATTTTTATAGTAATTGACAAAGGATCTTATTTCATTGTTACCATTATATTTTTTTAAAGTCCATTGAAAAGCACCCTGGTGATGGTTTTCCCATTTATATAATGGTTTAGTTAAATGTTCAAATAATACATCGGAATTTTGTCTGTATGACCTAACATACTGACCCTCAAAGCACTATGATACAAACTCTGCAATATCTACCTTCATGATATCCAACTAGAAATACACTTTAAGATACATATAAACTATTTTACTTCTAGGATGAATAGAGAATGAAGAGCTATGATCTTCCTCTAACCAATATTTCATAAATTATGGTATGAAAGTAACACATAAAAAATTCTTAAACCTTATCATTCCATGATATTGAAGGTTATGAATAGTAATATTTATCACATTCTTCTACAACTATATATATATATCAACCAGACTCTTTATCACACACATAAACATGATTTATTACATAATAATTCACATAATACCACTCTTAGGATTGAGAGAACTAGTTTCATGGGAATTTATGAACATTAAATAACAATATAAAACATAAAATACACCTCTTTTATGAAAATGTATTTTACATTACCATTCAATTTCTCCATATATAGAATTTCATAGGATAACCTGAGGACGTGCATGAGAAAAGTGTGATCTATAAAGACCAGTTAGGGATTAAACAAGGATTTAAAAGAATATTATAGTACATGTTAGGATATATTCATATCAATGGATAAGAATAGAAACATGAACATAGAGGCGTGATATAGCATGATTCTTAAAACCTGGAAATGTGGAAACACCATTTAACATAATTTTAGAATGATCCAGGGCTCATTTCACATGGAGAATGAGTAAACCCTTATTTAACATTAATTATAATGATTTAACCCTCCTTGACCTTGACATATCATGATACTAATATATAACCAATACATTGGATCACTTTCAGGGCACACCTTTAGTAATCATTTAATTTCATGCATAAGTGTTGCACAAAAATCATATAACCTAGATTCATGAAATATCATCATTTATTACATGATAAAAGAATGTGGATAAATACATGAAACTCTATAATAAATAATAAAATTTTCATATAGATGAATACCCTTGATAGAGAAATGGTCATGGTATTCACTACATAATAACATCGTCTTGGAAAATCGCAGTGCTGTTTCGGCTGTATAACAACGTGACATAAGAATTCATAAAAATGGTTGATGAGAGAGAAAGGGTTTTATAATAATATTTACATGAAATTTAAAGTAAGTGTGTAATATAGACACATTTCCTAAAATATTTAATGGAATTTATATTCATAATACAAAATAATTTCATCATTGTATATGGGAAGAGAGAAATTCCTTACCGAATTTCTGAATGGTAACCGGTGTACATCCGAAGAATTAATGAGAAAGAAAAAGGTATATAATCATTAAAAAATAAATACGGAAGTATGGTGTAGGTGAGAATTCATATAAAAATATTTTTAATTTAATACAAAATGTTATAACAACATAATGAAATTTAGACAAATGAGAAAGGATGAAATCCCTTGTAGAATTTAAGCATGGTAACAGGTGTACATGGGAGGCATTAATGATAGATTAGGTGGTCTCTAATCATTAAAACATAATAAAGTTTTCATATTGGACGTGTTAAATCAGACCCCAAAATTTTTAATTGAATAAAAGGGAATAATAACATAAAGAAACTATGTCAGAAAAAAGGAATGAAGGAATGAGAGGACTCATTACTTGGAAATGTGATCCTAAAGGCTCCTGAAGGGATTGAGGGAGGATTATTGTGATTTTGAGGCACCTTGGGAGAATTACAGAGAAATTTGGTCCTAGTATGGTAGACATAAAAGGGCTTTATGTGAAGAGGATGTGGGATATAGGGTGGGTTTATATAGGAAAAGTGGGGGAATTATTAATTATTCAGATTTTGGTACCACACATTAAACAAATTAAAACCACAAACCAGCCCACAGGTTTTTCCCATTATTTTCCACAATGTAGAGTGTGATACATTATTTTATATTTCCAGTGTCCAAAATTCTTAAAATATTAGGTTTTCCTATGTGAAGGCGAGTCACACTCTCAAGGAAATCAATTTAAAATGTTAAAATATTTTATAAGCCTTGGCGGGTTCACTAAGGCTTTGAAAATAAATAAATAAAATCTAAAATCACATTATATTCATGGTAAAACATATAATGTATGAACTACCCATTTATATTATTTTATTTTATCACTATTTGGTCATTATGATGTCATAAAACACATTATAAAAATAAATAGTATTTAAATTTTACTGAAAAATTCGACTGTCTCAAAAAATTTATGAAAAATTCACCATTGAATAATTTTGACTTCCTGATTGAAAAAATAAAATTATTTTTATCTCAATAATTTTCTATATATGTGAATTTTTACTTTTAAAACAAAATAAGACATTTATTGAAAATTCACGTGGTTCAATAAAAACAAATTCTTTTCTTAAAAAGATTTCAATTGTATTCATAAAAATTATATGATCATTTATATTTAATAAAAATTAACTTATAATAATATTTAATTGAAATATTAAATATTTTAAAAATCCATTAATTCATCAAAAAATATTTCTAAAAATACTATTAGTGCATTAAATACTATTTAAAAAGATACAATAATAAAATTAATGTATATTCATTATTATATAAAAAATAATGCACTTAATCATAGTGTTAAGCTATTGTTAAATAAACCCTTATAACACCCACACAAGACCAAATGGTAAGGTGTGTGATGGTTACCAACTCTTGGGGTGGCTCAAATATCATCGCATAGGTTGTAATCTCTATCAACATCCACTCCTCCTGTAGACAGTACGGTCTGTGCTTAACATGTTGAAGCTCATCTTGGGCTTGTTCAAGAGCGAATCCTAAAGACGCATCCTTCTTTTCGAGCTCTGACAAATGGGATTCGTAGAGAGAATTTCTACTGGATGAGTCTGTCACATACTTTATCTTAGTAAATTAGATTTTTTAAAACACTATATTTATACTAATAAATTGATCACCATTCAACGACAATATTAGAAAAAGAAATAATTCATTACTGTATTTTGAAAACCAAAATCATAAAACCAAACAAGTTCATATGTTATATAACCATAATAAGACATTTATTTAGATCAAGATTAATTTTCATTAACAAAATTTTGGGCCATTATAATCTTCCCCCATTAATAAATTTCACCATCAAAATTTCATTTTCCACTCTAAAACAGATGCAGGTAACTCTAATTCATCACATCCTTTTATTCCCATGTTTCCACATAAAACATGTGGTTACACAATTACACCTTGATGAGGGGAATTTTCTTATTTTGTAGAACATTTTCCCAATTATTTATGATCTACATCGTGTTCACTTCATAAGAGAGTTCATTCTCCAATGTTACCATCTCCAGATTGTGTACATGTGATGTGTTAGGTTTTTACTTCCTCAAGAGTGATACATGGAATACATCATGTACTTGAGATAGGTTTGGTGAGAGTGATATTCAATAGGCCACTGATCTAATGTGACCATGGATATCAAATGGTCCTATTTACCTTGGACTAATTATTCCCTTCATCCAAAATCACATAATTATATTCTATAGAGATATGAGGTGGAATACCATGTATATGACATCAAACCCTAGGTATCACTAATGATTATTAACATAACACTTTTTTTCGACTCTGAGTTGCTTTAATGCGTAGATGGATGGTCTTAAACTTCTCCCCCATTTCATAGTCCATTTCTGGACCTGAGAGTTTTTTCTCCCTAACTTCATCCCAACCTGATTGGGTTCTGCACCTCTTCCCAAAAGGTGTTCATAAGGATACATTTGGAGGCTTGAGTGGAAACTGTTGTTGTAAGAAAACTCAACTAGAGGGAGATATTGATCCCATTATCCTTTAAAGTCCATTGATCATGCTCTCAACATTCCCTCAAGTGTTTGTATAGTTTTCATAGATTGGACATCAATTTGAGGATGTTAAGCCCTACATAATTTCCGCTCATTATCTAGATCATATTGACAAATCTTTCAAAAAAAAGTGGTGAATCTTTGATTTTGGTCAGCTACAATTGATAGTGGTACCTAATGCAGCCATACCACATATCTGATGTATATTCATGTCAGTTTACCCATTGATAGATCCTATCAAATTGAAATGAAGTGTGCAGTGTTTGTATGAATTTCCATAACAACCAAGAGACCATTGTTTCCTTTGGATGTATTCGGAATTATAATGACAATGTCCTTGGTGATGTTCTTCCATTTCCATGCCGGTATGGGTAATGGTTGCATCATCCCCTTAGACTTCTACCTCTCAGCCTTCACATGCTGACATACCAGGCACTTTGATATATACTCAGCTCTCTCCTTCATCATTTTATCTCACCGATAAAGCACTCAGAAATCTCGATACATCTTTTTTTCCCATGGTGAATAGAGAAATTCGAACTATGTGCATCATCCAAATATCTATTCATTAACTCTATATTTGATGGAACACGTGGTCTTCTCCCAAATCTCTGAATTCATTCTTCATTAACAATTAATTATGAGTATTTCCATTTTTTGATAGTTTCCAATTTCATCTGAGTTACCATATCATCCTTTTTACCATATTTTAGCATTTCTAAAAGAGATTTTTCAACAACCATTTTTGAAAGGAGTGATGATGTACCCCTCTTTATGTTTCCAATTACTATCTTCATCAAATATAAATAGATTAGATCATTTTCAATTCTCTTTAATGATATAATCATTGGGTCCTTTTTACTTAGATAATCTGCCACCTTATTCTCTTTCTAGTGTGGTAATGGATTGCACATTTATAGTCTTTGATCAGCTCAAATCATCTTCATTGGTGCATATTCAACTTTTTTTGTGTGAATATATACACATGACCCTTGTATTCTTTATATATTTCAGAATTCTCCCCAATGTGGTAATTCTCAAAAAAAATTAAGGCAAAGACTACTGCAACCAATTTCAGGTCATGTGTTGGATATTTTTTCTCCGAAACATTCAATTTCCATGAAGCATTTGAAATGAATTTGTCATTTTCACCCACACACAGCCCATACCCTTCATCGAAGGATCGATGAATACCACAATATGTTATCCACATGTGGGTAATGTGAGTATGATCATATTGACAAGACTTATTTTCAATTCCTTAATGATATCTTTTCATTCACCATTCCAAAAAAATGTTACTCCCTTTTGAGTTTTCATGGTGAGAGGGTTTGAAAATTGTGAGAAATTTCTCACAAATCAGTGATAATATCCAGCTAACCCCAAGAAGATAAAGATATCTATCACTGATATTTTGCTCTTCCATCCCTCGATTGCAGAAGTATTGGACAAATACATATATATCCCATTTCATGTGATGATTTGACCCAATATTGAGACCTCATTCAACCATAACTCACACTTTCTATTCTTTTCATTGAGATTCTCGTTTGTCAAGGAATCTAGTATTGTGATTAGATGCTCCTCATGATCCTTCTTGGGTTTGAAGTGTATTATAATATCATCAACAAAGAATACCAGAAATTTTCCTATTCAATCTCTAAAGACTCTATTCATCATGTCCATGATTAATATTATAGTGTTAGTGAGTCAGATATGAATTACTATGAAATCATAGTGCCTAAATTTGGTACAAAATGTAGTCTTGGGGATTCCACCTTTTTCACTAGTACATGGTAATATGCCGACATCCAATTCACCTTGGAGAAGTATTGTGCTCTACGTTGCTGATCTAATAAGGAATCAATTCGGGGTAGATGATACTTGTTCTTTATCGTTATTTTGTCGATCCCACAATAATCAATGCAATGGCGCATTGACCCATCCTTCATCCGAACGAAGAGGACTGGTGCACCCCATAGTGAAGAACTTGGGCATATAAACCCTTTTACTTGATTCTCTTATAGTTGTTTGTTAAGCTCCTCAAGCGCCACAATATCCATTCTATATGGAGTCTTGGTTATTGGAAATGCCCCAATTATAAGTTCTATTGATAATTCAACGTCTCTTCTAAGAGGAAGACTGGGAAATTCATGGGGTAACACTTCATGGAATTCCTTCACAATATGAATGTCTTCAAAGATGTTTCTTTTCTTGGACACAATCATTTGAGACAGATATTCATGCAAATAGGGTAGTAATATCCATTCTTGAGATGATGGTGGTAGAGATGATTCATCTTTCTTCTTTCACCTATACAAAATCAGGTGTCTATTCACCATATAAAGAGTGATTTCTCTCTCTCTCGGCAATTTATGTTGGATCTATATAGAGAAATTGAAGCCATGCCAAGAATTTAAACAAATTACACTATAGGGAGTATGAAATGGTTCAATAAGAAGTTCAATCCACAAATTTGGTCATGTAAGGGGTTATAATTCTAGGATACAATGATTATCCCATTTTCAGTACTCACTAACATCTTTACTTACAAGAATTGTGGTGGTTTTTGGATTGTTCTAATAATATTTTAGGAGGAAAAAGAATACATATAACCATAATTAAAAAGTAGGTTTTCTATTATTGAATAAATAACTAGCATACCTATCAACAATTTGTTGTAGGGGTTCACTTTGGTAGTATTGATGGAAAAATCTCTCCCTTAATGCCTTGGAGGTTGTTGGCTAACTCTGAAAAAACATGGCTTAGGGAACTAGTTTGAAAAGTGTCTTGGATCATTGAAATGGAAGTAATGAAAAATGCATTGAGGTTTGAAAAGATCATTCCTTTACATTGTTTCAGCCTTAGGTTTCTCTTGTTAGAATGTATTAGATAAGTTCCCTTCTCTTCCACACCTAAATCATTTCCTCAACCCCTTCATGCAATTTTTAGGGATATTATGTCTGAAATTGTGTCAAGTGGGGTGATAAATTTTCATAGAACCATTAGATTTATCCATTGGGCTTCTAGAATTAATGTCCACCTTACGCTTATTATCCCTATGATACCCCTGAGATTATCTAATCTCTATTTCATCTTTGAGGGTAATTAGATAATTTCCTCGTAGATCATGAAGTCATCGATCAGTTGGGATTGTCATTGGGCAATCTTAATCCCACTAAAGAATAGGCCAACCTTTCATTCAGGGGTAACAACAAAGATGAAGTCATAACATACATGCCTTGTAATGTTTTCCTCATATTATCTGATGGATTCTTCATCATTTTTCATGAGGGAAAGGAAATCCCTTTCTACCATAAGTCGGAGGGTTCGTAGAAAACATTTATCAATTTTTTTTCTAGAAATCATTCTGTTCCAACACATCGATCTCTTCCAGAGGATTCATATTATTGATCAATTTTCATCATTGGTCATATTCAACATCCAAATGATAATAACTCAGAAGAACCTTCTCTTGTTCAGAACACTGAAGGATGAATAAGAACTTTTCAATGGAGTATATCCATTTTTCAGAGATTGATGGATCAGATGATCCATTAAATGTATGAGGAGTATGCCCCATGAATCTCACGATTGCGACATGTTCTTTTATGGGGGGGGGGGGTTGAACATTATTCTTGACCCTTGTTTCAATTAAAAACATGAGTTAACTAAGAGTGTATTGTGACAATGTTCATGATACACACACTCATCAGATTGGGCATCTCGTTTGGAAAATCATCACATTGATCTTCACATAGGTTGTTAACCGGTGTCATCCTATTAGAATCCATTTCCTAGAATATAAAATGTTATGCATAACAAATAAAGGTTAATCCAAAGGAAAAAATAGATGACTTATAAATTACTTTTATTTCCTAAACATATGAGTATATTGGCTTCAATCTATGTTATCCATGATCTAAATCCAAACATATAATCTTAAAAAAATTATTCCCTTAACAACAGTTCATACTATGTTTATGAATTTACAAATCATATCCCCTGAGAGTTTCATAACCAAGAGTGCATCAAGGCCCGTTGTCTTAAACCAGTTCCTGTTCGAGTCTATCCCAAAGCTTTGTTTTTAGGTTTTACCACTAGATACATTTGTGCCAGAGCCACCTCTACCTTCAATTATCTATAAAAGGGTGTATTTTTTAGATAAAACAATGATTTAATACTCAACAAACAATTAGGGATGTTTTTTTAAACTTAGTCTAATCCCTAAGGCTTTAACTACATTTTTCTAATCCTAATCACAAAAATAACTAAACATATAAGATGATACCAACTATAACAACCCTACTATTTATTACACAACGAAACAAGATTTACTACATAAACATGCACTTAAAAAATAAATAGATCTATTTTCAAGGTAAAATTGGAACATTACATAAAAACATATAACATAAAATACACATCTTTATTGAAAACATCATTTACGTGACCACACACATTCCTTCGTACTTGGCATTGCATGTGATAACATGAGGACATGCATAAGAAAAAGGGTGAGATATAAATCCCAGTAAGGGAGTAAACAAGTCATAACATGAATAATATAGTACATTTTATGAAATGGAAATATCAATACAGCACAAGATAAATATGACCATTAAGTCATTAAATAGCATGATTATCATAACATGGAAATGTTGCGAGAATATGTAACATGATTTTAGCCTGAGGTAAGTATCATTTCACATGGATCATGAGTAAATGATCATTGAACTTGAATTAGAATGAGAAAACCCTCATTACACATGATTTATCAAGATAATCTTCTTTACCCAATTCATTAGAGCACTATTTGGGTGCAACCTTAATAATCATTTCATTTCATGTAAAACTGTGCCACATGGATCATATAACATAGATTAATTAAATATGATAATTTATTCCATGATAAAGGAATGTTGAATTAATACAGGAATCCCAATATTTAGTAACTAAATGTTCATAAAGGTGAATACCCTTGATATAGAAATGGACATTGTATTCACTACACAATGACTTTGGCAAAGAAAATCACGATGCAATTTCGGCAACATAATGGTCTGACATAAGAATTCATAAAAATAGTTAATGAGAGAGAAATGGGTGAGTCATAATTTATACAATAAATGGACAGTAATGGGTTCATATAGATACATTTCCAAATATATGTAATGGAATTTATATTCATAATAAATAATAATTTCTTGAATGTAAATGAGATGAGAGAAATTCCTTACAGATTTTTGGCAAGGAAATGACTGTACATGGGATGCATTAATGAGAGGGAAAGAGGTCTATCTTCATATAAACATAAATAGGGATGTATGGTGGAGGTATAAAATCATACCCCAACATTTCTAATTTAAAACAATATGGTATAACAACATAATTAAATTTGGACAAAAATGAGAAAGGAATAAATACCTTATAGAATTTTGGTATTGTAACAGGTGTAAATGGGAAGCAATAATGAGTGATAAATGGGTATCTAATAATTAAAACGAAATTAGGGTAGTATATTGGAAGTTTTAAATCATAACACAATAATTTTAATTGAAATTAAGTGCCATAAAAATATAAGGATACTTGGACATAAATAAGGAAAGAAGGTGAGGATCCCTTACTTGAATGTGTGATCCTAATGCCCTGAGAGAGGCTTGATAGAGGCTTCTTGGGAGAGTGGGGAACCTTGGGAGGATTATATAGAGAGGAGGGAATATATTGTTAGAGTTCAAAAGGATTTTAGTTAAGAGGAAGTGAGATCATGGGTGGTTTTATATCGAGAAAGAGAGGGAATTATTTAATATTTAGGTTTTGGACCCCACACATTAAATTAATTAAAACAACAAAACATCGCATGGATTTTCTCCAAAATGGAGTGGAAAACATTATTTTTAAAGTCCAATGGACAAAAATCATAAAATATTAAAAATTATTATGTTTATTTGAGTCACACATGGAATGAAATCAATTTAAATAGTTAAAATGTTTTATAAGTCTTGGAGGGTCCATTATGCCTTTGTAAAGTAAATAAAAAGCCTAAAATCACATTATTTATTGGTAAAACATATATTTTTTGAACAAACCATTTATATTATTTTATTATCACTATATTTTCATTATTATTTCATAAAACACATTCTATAATGAAACTGTATTTAATTTTTACCCAAAAATTCAACTGTCCCAGAAAATTATGAAACATTTACCATTGGATAATTTTGAAATCCCAATTCCAAAAATAATATACATATTTATCTTAATAATTTTTTATATATGAGAATTTTTACATTTAAAATACAAATAATCATCTATACAAAATTCATGGGGAGTGATTAAAATGTCTTTTATACCTTAGTTAATATTCCAATTGTATTAAAAAAATTATACAAACATTTAAATTTTATAAAATGTAACTTAGTAATAATATTTTATTAAAATAATATTAAATTAAAAAATCCATTAATTCATCCAAATATAATTCTAAAAATAAAATTATTTCCTTAAATACTATTTAAAAAGTAACACTAATAAAATGAATGTATAGTATTTATTATATAAAAAATAATGCACACAATCATAGTGTTGTATTCTTCTTCCATACTGGTTTCCATTCGAGATTAATGTGTTTATGCTTGACATGAGCTTGGTCAAAAGAAAATCCCATTGACGCAACCTCATTTCCTAGATATGACACATGGGCTTCGTATGGGGAAATTCTACTGGATGAGGACATCTCATCATTTTTCTGAGTAAATTGGAGTTGTTAAAGACCTATAATTATAAAAATCGATTGGTCACTATTAAATGTCTATATTGTCAAAGTTAACAATTATTAATGGTGTCTTGGAAATTTAAAATCATAAAACCACTGAATTTCATATGTTATTTAACCATTATATGGCATTTAATTAGATCAAGAGGAATTTTTAGTCATAAATGTTTGGTCAATTACTGAATATATTATATTGGATCCTCATTCATATTTATGTTTCACGATTGTTCAAAACTCATTTAAGAATGATATTATTTAATTCCTTCCTTCAGGACTTCTAGATCTATTTCAAAAATATATAAATAATTGATCTTTTGTGATCTTAATCATGGGTATGCCATTATAATCCTTCCGATTCAAATCATTGGAAATCTTTTTTTCTTTCTTAGGGTTCTAATGAATTGATATGTTATAATACTTAACCATTTATAACCACATTATCTGAATAATTATTGACTCTTTCATGGTGATTTCATAATTTATGATTTTATAATCATTGTATGTTTCAATATTTTATTTATATAGATAATTACTATATAATTAATAAAAAAGTTCCATTAGTCACTTGAAATAATAAGCTCGGTAATTTTTCTCATGATTCTCTAATTTTTATGGCTATGAGGTATAACCATGTATTTATGAATGGGAAAGCATCGTAATAACTTATTGGATTTATCAATATTTTTTATAAACCCTTATCTATGGTAGTGTAATGAACGAATAAGTGCAGTAAGTAATATTCTATTTAGTTCCTTGAAATTCCCCTAATATTCACCTATATAGCGGGGATTTAATCCCTTATAAGTTAAATTTGTTAGTGGATTATATATTCATGAAAAACATCTAAACATTATCAATAATATATAACTAACACAAGGAAAATACATATCTTAGACATTATAGTGGATTGGCCAAATTTTACATAGTCTTTATCCATAGTGGATTTATCAACAGACCCTCTATTGAGATTATGTAACAAAAAAATGGATCCTTCTGGGAAAAAATTAACCTATTGTAAAATTTTCATATAGTTTATCCTTTATTATAGTAATTAGTGAAATTCTCAAGTGATCTCTATCCTCTTCCTTTCCCAGACAATAAATGATAATGTCAACTATAAATACAACCATAATCTAATCATGGTAATATCTAAAGATTTTATTCATTAATTCTATTAAGATACTGGTGGGAATTAGTTAAATTTAATAGAATCATTGTGTACTCATAGTGTCCATACCATTTATGGAATATTTGGTTTGGTCTATCCTCCTTCTTAAACCTACATTTAGTATAAAAAAAGAATATCAATACTGTAAAAGTATGGAACATTGCAATATTGATAAAAAAGTCATAAATATTGGATATAGGATAGTTGTTCCTGATTGTGATCATTTTCATATATCCATTATAAATTCAGATCCAAATCAATTAATCATTATTTTTTTAAAAAATATTTGTGCACCCCATGGTGTCACACCTGGTTAAATTTAAAAATTATTAAGGTTCTACTAGATTTTTTTTTCATGTCCAGAAAATCAATCATGGACATTATATAGGGAGTATTTGAAATATTTGTGGTACAATGTTTTAGTTTGGATGATAAAATATATTCACATTTCATTGGAATACTATTGTAACTTACCAACCTAGGGGCCACACATGAGTTCCTCGAGATAGTCAGTCACATGAACTCACATCCAGAACCATATACACTCGAGGCTACCAAGTAGAAGAATGATTATAATAGCAATCATGTGGATACTATAACCTCTTTTCCTATAACACCACTATATTTAATATTATGTTATTTTCTTTAAAGAAATTCAATAGCTTGTGCTACATACAACACCGAGTTCGATCAATCCAAGACTTCACAAAATTTTCGTTCAAAAAATGGTTTTGAATATTAATAACTACATTGTGATTTTTTATAATATATATAATTTTAATATCCGTATTATGTTTTTATTTGGCATAATAAAAGAAAAAATATAATTTTTCCAATAAAAGAAATAATTTAGGAAAAATCGAAATTTTACCACCTTGAGAACCCTTTTTGAATACAATATTTTACGTCCTTATATATTCAATTTGAAAATATAAACTTCTTCTTTATAAGATACACATAAAAATTTATTTTGACTAAAATTTTGGTGCCTTTCTGAAAACATTCATATGTTACTGAATTGTGTACATTACTAAATTTTAATTGAATACAACTTTTTTAATCAAAATTGTTTATAGTTTTAAATTATACATTTGAATAGTTTGAAAGTATAATTAGATTATATTTTTATCATTTAATCCAATTTTTATCATTTTATGTAATTTTACATTTAAATACGTCATAAACACATATGAATCTTCTTTTTTGTTTTTATTTCTCAAAAACCCACATTTTGGTTTTAATAATGAGAATATTTTTTTAATTAATTAATAAAATTTCTATGTTATTAATTTTGTAAAATAGACTTCATTTTTGGAATTTGGAATTTCCAAATTAACTTTGTGTGTATTTTTGGTATTTTCCTAAAAACATTCAATTTTTTATTAATAATGAAAACAAAACATTATTGTTTAAAGCTAGTTTTATTCAAATAATTATTTTTAATTTAAATTTTTAAAGTAAAAATAGATATTTAATACAAATAGTAGTCCAATTTAATGAATTCATGTAATTTAATAATAATATTAGATATATAAAGTTTTATTGAACTTTTAACTGTCTTCTACTCCCCATCTAGGCACATTTTCATATTTTCATAAATCATAATTTTACCGCTTATGTAAATTAAATTTTAAAATTCCAAGAGTCATGGTTGACATTAGTATATATAATGTGGTTCAGTAGGATGAAAATAATATTTTTTTGAATAGTAACTGTTGCATTTTATTTACCATTGTTAAATGTAAATAGGATAATTAAAAGAAAAAATGATATTATAATTACCCTAACACATGTCTTAATCCTATTAGATAAGTGTATTTCGACCACAATTATCCATAGGAATAAAATATGATCATTTTGATTCCCATGGATTTGATAAGGATATTTAATATTATTTTATTTAAAGAAGAGTAAAAAGTGTTATATTTAATGTTTAATAAATAACCATTTTTAATATATAATGATACAAAATAAAAATTCGACAAAAAATATTCATTAAATTGAAAAAAATAATTTCCCACATCATGGTATTTTTTTTATAATTTTTAGACATTAAATAATTAAATTTATTTATGACATAATGATGATGTAATAATTTATTTATTAATGAATGATTAAAATAATTGATATTATAAATATCAAAATAAATGTAAATTGATACTTTTGATAAATTAAACGAATTTTTAAGGTTAATATTAAATTTTAGGGTGGATTTAATGTATTTTGTTTGATATAATCAGGTTTTTTGACTTTAAAAAAAACTAAATACTAAATTGTGTCAAAATTTTCATAAATGAGTATCTAAGAGAAATAATATTTTATTTTATGATATAATATTCCTTTAAATATAAGGTTTGGCCAACAGACTTATATAATGATATTTATTTCATTAATTAACCAATTTATGTTCTCTTGGAATTTTATAGTATGTTTATTAACAATTTAATATAAAAATACAAGAAGACATGGTAAAAAAAACAATTTAACTAAGAGTTAAATGTAAACGATAAGGTTAATATAGTGATATAAACCTTCCTAAAACCTATTGGTTCAGAAGATTTCGACCAATATCCACCTTATCCTCGAAATAAATCCATTTAGAGACATTATAAATCGATAATGAATTTATAATAAAATAATATTTCTTGTTTTTTCAAAAGTGACACTCATCTCTCTTATAAAAGGGTACTTCCCCTTCTATCAAAATCACACCTCAAAACCCATTTCTTCTCAGCCAAACCATACCAAAATATCCTCTCATCTACCTTAATTTGGATCTAGAGGCCTTAATTTTATTAGAAAGGAACCTATTGAGCCCTTTTGATGTAGTCAAAAAGAAGAACACGATTAAGAGGCAATAATTTCATATCCTCTTTCTAAAATAATTTCTTCATCCACCTCCACTTTCATTGTTGTTTCCATACCAAAATAAAAAACCAAGTACCATATACATATTATTATGTTATTATAAATATGTTAAAACCATATTCATTATTCTATCCATCATATGAATGAAAATGTCCCCATATGTGCGTACGTACGAATTACCATCCCCAAGTCGTGGTATAATTATTTATTCAAAAATTCATTATTTGGATGGGTATTATAATTATTATAACCTATGTAAATAATAAATATAACATTTCAATGATTATTTATATGAAGTATACAATTCAATTACATATGATTTAACCACTAATAGAATGATATTTTCGCTCATGCATATGTACGGCTTACTGTCTACACGACGAGATGTGTTTTCATTGCCCATCGTAACCATTCCTGAATATTTTTAATTTTATGATTAAAAATAATTTTTACGAACATAATATCATTCTGTATATTAACAAAATATATCTTATCCATAACAAACATGTCATACGTTACAAAACATATAATATAAAATGAATCAGTTAACACCCAAAATAATGATACTACAAAAATATAATTAACAAATCAATATTAGAAGATCATATATGGTATCATATTTATTTAAGTGGTTCTTGTTTAATTTAATAACAATTATTGCACTAGTATACCGGAGGGTAGCACACCCTCTACTAAAGAAAAGTATAATTTAATTTTTTTTCATCTCACTTTTTATTCCCGTGAGAATAAATCTATATTTTCCATTATTTGCTTTTGTGTGGTGTATGTACTTTCCATGGTTGTATTATTTGTGTAATAAACATTAATTTATAGGTATTTACAACTTAATTATATTATAATTCTTTCTTGTGGTGTATGATTCATAAGTTAACAAATCGATAAGGGAATTTCTATTTTCAATTACCACTCATTGGGTTTTATGAAAGCTTTATTGCTTATTTTACTCCAAGATATTTTGTGAAATCACTATTTATCAATTTATGTAGTATTCTTTACTCCAATTTTTGTTTATATAGTTTTTATAAACATAATCACTCCTTTGATAAATTCTCTATTCATCGATATGAAATTGTTATGAGTAATCTTAACTCAATTTCGATTCATTGAGTTAAGCGTCCAAGTCATTGGTATTGTATTTAAAAAAATATGGGTGAATGTACTCTAATTTATTTAAACTTAATATCAAATAACATTGAGTGTATTTATATTTTTCACAAATATGTATATCATTGATTTATCCTTAAACTAAGGATACTGTCTTTATTAGGGATTTCATCTCAATTTATATTTCATTAAGACTAAGTTGTTGTTATGCGCCAATTAACTTTTATATAGTGTATATACTATAATTTGACATAGTTTATCATGAATCCCTTTATTCTAGTTATATTTTATGGTTTTTATTACATAAATTATTTTTATAGAATCATCTCTCATTTGGTTAGGAACTCTAACTAAAATATAGTTTTAAATGTTTTAAATATTTATTCATTTAAATATTTCTCATTAATGTTTATGTTTTAAAAATGGTGTTAAATATTTATTTATATGGACATTAATTTTTTAAAACTCAAATTCCATTTAAAATTTTCAATTTAGTATGGGACACTCTGATTCAAAAATCTTATGTTAACATCTTCTTCATATATAGCGAGACTTTTCAATGTTTTAAAAAAAATAGATATTTCTCTCAATTATTTTTATTGATTACATTCATATATGTAAATTTCCTTCATTATTCCTTATCGAGGTTAATTTATTATAATAAAATATTCTATATTTTATTTAATGGGTTATGTTTGGATGTGGATGTGCTATTTTTAGACAATTCATGGGTTGTGGTTAAAATATTGATATTTCGTATGCTAGTTTTAATACGAATGTTTAGATTATGTTTCAAAATTTTCATATGAAGAATGAATTTGATATAGAATGTTATGGGTGGAGCCCAATATAGCACCTTGATGCATCAATTGGCCTCATGAAACAATCTAGTGTCTTGGAATAAGGCCTTGAGAAAATATTAATGGTATTTTTGTCCTGAGGCCATGACTATTTGGTTATGATGTCTGGCATTAAGCATTCCAAAATTATAAAATTCGCTATTGATATTACATGTGAGTATTTTACTAGTAGAATATCCATGTGAATATGTAAATGGAATTATATGATTTTTTTTAATATTATGGTGATGTTTAAGTTTAAATTACTTGTATTTTAGTCTTATACATTTCCTTAAATGTTTATGTTTTCTTATAATAGTTTATACTATACTGTTATCCTTACTAAGCATATGATCTTACCCATTTCTTATGTTTTATTTTTCCCCATATGTGAAGAAGTATATTATTATAGACCTTGAGGAATATACTAAGGTATAAGAGTGTGTTCAAAGGTGAAACAATGTTGTTGTTTTTCTATTTCATGATATAATGTAAAACTTATGTATGTATCCTGTAATTCCATGTATAATAAACTAATCAGTCTTTAGATACATCAGATATTGTGATCATGAAAATGTTATGTAATAATACACTAACTCTGGTTAACTAGGGTCAGTGAGTTACAAATGGTATTAGAGAAAGTTTAGTACAAACCTTGGAAACTAGATTTAGAAAATCTTTGATTAGAAAAACCTACCCTAAGATAGACTTTCTGGATTGTTATAGATGAACATTAGAAATTTTTTTTAATGTAAATATTATGTGTGTTTTTTATGAAATACATCCATATATGTATACGAACTGGTAGTGGTGTCTTTCGAATAGGTGTACCTAGGGGTAAAACCCAAAAACATTGCTTTGAGCTAGACATTAAAGGGTACTGGTGCATGAAAATGGGCCTTGATACACTCTTTGTTACGACACTCAGGGAGGATATTCTTAGGATAATCCACATTTTCATTACAAATAGATATGAAGGATTTAAATATAAGATGAGAATAAATAAAATTGGTTATTAGTAAGGTATTTTAGATTTAAAATAAGGTTTGATGATATTATCAAAATGATTTTATGACTATGGTTAATCTTAATATGCTATCTGGTTTTGTTCAATCGATACATTCGAAAGAAGTCAAAGTAACATTGAACATGATGTATTAGGTGGGAACGATGGTGGAAATGAGAAACGTAATGGAATTTTGATAGGCACAAAAGATATTATGATCATTACAAAGCATGTTTTGAAAAATATGATCAATAATATATACATTAAACAACTCCCAAAATAAACAAAGAAGAGAAAGGAAGAGAATGATAAGAGCTCCAGTAGTGGAGAATATGGAGAAAATAGTGATTAATTCCCATAATGCCATATGTGTGATAGGATACACCCAGGAATGTGTCTCAATGGAACAAAAAATTCTATATGTCTGGGAAAGAATGAAATAAAAAAATAAATCCTAAAGAAAAATGTGAAGTATTATGGATGAAAATAAAAATGATCCTAAGAATCTATTTACAGTCATTTTCCATAAATATAGGTGACATTTTCATTACCCGAGTCAATGCCCTATTTTATAGGATAACCACTAGGTCAAAGAAGAACCTATGTGGAAATACATGGATGGATAAATGTAAAAATATATTAATTCTATTTGTTGATGGGGTTAATTTTTTTTTACTTTTCACTAGTTTGTGTAACCCTTGAGTTGTTATCTGAAAATTCAATTTTAGGACAAATTATATTTTATTTTTTGTATATAGTTATAACGAACAATTTGGTTTTTTTATCTTTGAATTTGTGGTAATTACAGGTTATTAAATTTTGGGATAAAAATGCAAGGTATGAGATACCCTTTTTTTAAATTATGTTATATTAATTTTGAGGAATTTATCTCATTTTGGGAATGTTATAAAATATAGTTTTTGAACAAGGACAACATGCAGAAAGTGTGACATCCCCTCGCATTAGACAAAGCTATAGGAATCGAACCCACAACCAAAGTGCGATAGGGATTTATCGCCTACCACTTGACTATGTGAAGTCTGTGGTTAGTGTGACTAATTATTTTTAGTTAAATGATTTTATTGATAAATAATAAGTTGATTTGAGATCTTATGTTTTATCAAATTGATTTCTTTAGTATAAGAAAATGATTTGGTGATTAAGTGATAAATGTTATTATGGATGATGTTTAGTCAGTTGGAAACACTATATTCTTAAGGAAAATAGAATACAATGAGATTTTATTAGAGGAGTAATGGTGGATTTTTTTTATTTAGGAAGAATCCATATTTTTTATAGAGATTTAGGTTATTAATGGAAATTATTAACCTTTCATAGAGAATATGTGATTTGATAAATTGCACTACTGTCTGAGACATTACGAATAATTGATGTAATTTGGATGTAAATGTTATGATTTACTATAATACATTATGTGAATAAATTATTCCATATTTTCAGTTTTAAATATTATTTTTGATTGTATTGAAAGTCATTAAGGGAAATATTTTATTGAATGGACTTTATTGATCTTTGGGTATTGTTTATCTAATTTTGGAAAGTAAGATTTGTATTTCTTTATATGTATGATTAACCAATTTATGGATCATCTGATCATGTACTAACCATTTGGTTTTAGTTAATCTCTAAAGATAAGGGAAATATATAGTTCATCCTTTGTGGATTATGTGATTCTCTAGAAGTTTATTCTACCGCTTTTGGTGTGACCATGTCATCTTGAATACTCGATGTTTGGAGAATAAATGAGTTAGTGGTAGAAATTTATTAATGGATGAAACACAACTTTAAAGGTAAGTATATCTCTTTATGTTCGTTGTCAATCTCATAAATAAATTCCCCAACACTATAAATTGAAACCTGTTTACTTTTCCTTTTAGAAAATTAATAACCATTTAACCCATCACTAGTTTATTGTTATTTATTGTTATTTTTCTCCTGATAATATTTTGTACCACTCTCCATCATAACATGACATGTATTTTATCTTCCGTATCTATGTTTTCCTATATGGAATCCTAGTATGGGATATCTCGGGTGACCATTGTACTTCTTATTCTTTCTTTTATAGTGATTGTTTTACTGACTCTTTTTCCAATGCTGGACTTTAAATAAAGTTCCCAAGCCCAATTTTAAAAATTGTGAGGACATAATTTCCAATATAGGTGAATAATGTAACACCCCAAGATTTCATAGTATATTATTTTCTTTAATGTAATTCAATAGCTTGCGCTACACGCAACACCGAGATCGAGTGTACCATGACTTACCAAACTAATTGTTTAGGAAAAGGATTTTAGTAATATTAAATTAATTTTATATTTTATATACTCCATATTATTTTAACATCCAAATTATGTGTTTCTTAGGCATAATATATGAACAAATTTAATTTTTTAGGTAAAAGATGTTTTTTTTCAAAAAATACAATTTTACCGCCTTTTAATGGAGAACCTTCTCTAAATCCAATATTGCACACTTTTATATATTCAATTTGACTAAATAAACTATTTTTTATAATTGACAAATAAAAATATTTTTTGGATAAATTTTATTGGATTTTTGGATAAATTTTATATTTTGATGAATAGTGAAAAAAACTAAATTTTTATTGAAAAAACACTTTTCTAATCAAAATCATTTTTATTGTTAAATTATACATTTAAATACTTATGAAGTATAATTAGATTTTATTTTTATCCTTTAATCCAATTATGTTCCTTGGATGCAATTTTACATTTAAATTGGACATAAACACATATCAATCTTTTAATAGTTTATACTTCTTAAAAATCTGCTTTCTGGTTTTGACAATGTGAATATTTTTTTTGAAATTAATCAATTAAATTTATATGATTTGAGTTTTCTAAAAAATAAATATTTTTTTTGGAATATCAAAATTAGATTTCAGATAATTCATAGTATTTTTCTAAAAACATTCAATTTTTGATGAATAGTGAAAAACACTATGCTTTGGTTCAATGTTGAGTTTTTATTTAAATAAAAAATGTTAATTTAAATTTATTTTAATGCCATAATAGATAAATAATACATGTATTATTATTATGTAATTCAGTGATGTCATTTTATAATAAGATTGGACATCAAAAATTTTATAGATCTTTTAACCGTCTTTTACCCATATTCTAGCTACATTAGATAATTTGCATAAAACATAATTTTACAACTTCTGTGAATTAAATTTCAAAAATAAAAGAGACACGGTTGAAATCTGTACGTAAAATGTGGTTCAAAATGATGAAAATATTTTTCTTCAGAATAATAGCTTTGGAATTTTATTTACCACACTAAAAATTAAATTTGGTAATTAAAGGTAAAAATGATATTATAATTATAATAACACATTTATCAATTCTACTGGATAAGTGTATTTAGACCAAATTCAACATCAGGAATAGAATATGATCCTTTTTATCCACATATATTAGATTATAACAGTTATTATTATTTTATTTAAAGAAGAGTTAAAAGTGTTCAATTCAATGTTTAATAACTAAACCATTTTTATAGACTGTTATAAATTAGATAAAATTGACTATAAAAATTAATTGTAAATCTAAAAAAATTCCTATATCATTGAATTTTATTTATATTATGTAAACATTAAAATTAAATTTATTTATGACACAATGATGATGCAGTAATTACCTTAATACTGAATTATTAAAATAAGTGATATTATAAATATTAGAATAATTGTAAATTGGATATTTTGATGCATTACAAGAATTTTAGTGGTTTAAATGACATAATAGGGTTGATTTAATGCATTTTTTTTGAATTAATCATGTTTTTTTGAATTTCAAAAAAAAACCAAATACTAAATAGTGTCAAAATTGACATAAATGAGTATTTAAAACAATTACTATATTATTAAATTGTATAATATTCCTAAAAATATAAGAACCATCTAAAAGAAATTTATAATGAGATATAACTCATTAATGGACCACTTTAGATTCTCTTGGAATTTTATTATAAGTTTATTAACGATGTAATATAAAAATACAGGAAGACATAGTAAAAGTGAAACTATTTAACTAAATTTAAATGAAAATGATTAGGTTAATAGGGTGACATAAACATACCTAATTTTTTTTGAGAATATTTCAACCTTTCTCCAACATAGCCTCAATATAAAACCATATTGAGCCATTATAAACCGAAAATTATTTTATAATAAAATCATATTACAAGATTTTCCGAATGTGGCCCTCACCTCTCTTTTAAAATGGTACATGCCATTCTCCACAAATCACACCTCCAATTCCAATTGTCTCTGCAAAACCCTTCTCAAATATCCTCCCAAAAACCCTTACATGAACATAGATGCCTTACCTTGATCATAAAGTCAGCCTATGGATCCCTTTTGATCAAATAAAAAGGAAGCACCCCAAGAAGATATAATAATTTCATCACCCTTTTCAAATTTCATTTTTCTTTGACTTACTCTTTCATTGATATTTCCATAACAAAATAATAACTCCCATACATCATACATGCTTTGATTACATTATAAATATGTTACAACCATATTCATTATTCTCTCCATCCAATGAATGGAAAAGTCACCATACATGCGTACGTACGACTTACAATCTCTACATCGTGGTGTAGTTTTTTATTTGACAGTTCATTAATTGGATATGTATTATAATGAGTATAACTGATTTAAATAATAAATATAACATGTTGATGATTCTATTTATATAATATACCATCATATTTTAAATTATTTCACCCCAAATGAAATTATTTTTTCGGTTTTACGTACGTACAAAATACTATCTCCACGACATGATGATATTTCATTCTCCATAGTAACCATTCAAGAATATTTTTTATTTGAGGATTTAAAATAATGTTTCTGAACATAATATAATTTTTTATATGAATCAAATACAATATATCAATACAAAAATGACCTATGTAAAAAACATATAATGGAAAACGTATCAATTGACACCCTAAACAATGATACTATTGAAATATCATTGAGAAAGAAATATTATAAGATCATATATCATATCATATTTATGATTTTGGTCCTTTTATAATATAATAAAAATTATTTCACCACTATACTGGTGGTTAACCCACCCTCAACTATGTAAAATTAAAATGTGACGGGTTTTTATCTAACTTTTTATTCCCATAAGATTTATGTTATATTTACCACTATTTTCTTTTGTGTGGTGTATGTACATCCCATGAATGTATTATTTGTGTAATATAATTTAATTAATGGGTATTTAAAAATTAATAGTATGATCCTTCATTCATGAGGTGTATTTTTTTATGTTACCAAATCAATAAGGGAATTTCTATTTTCAATTTCCACTCATTGGGTTTTATGAAAACTTCATTGATTAGTTTACTCTAATATTACGTGTGAAATAACTATTTATTTATTTACGTAATAATTTAAACTGCCCTTTTTTTATAAAATTTCGATACACATAAACATTCCATTGATAAATTCTCAATTCATCGACATGAACTCGATAGGAGTAATCTTAACTCAATTTCCATTCATTGAGTTAAACATCCAAGTCATTGGTCTTGTTTTTAATAGAATATGTGTCAATGTACTCTGATTGATTTACACTTAATATCAAATAATATTTAGTGTATTTATATTTTTCACATATAATGATGTCACTGATTTATCCTTAACATTAGTATACATTATATATAATTTATTTCTTCTCAATTTACATTCCATTGAGACTTCATTGTTGTTATGTACCAATTCACATTTATATGGTGTATCTACATTAATTTTACATAGTATATCATGAATTACATTATTCTCATGATATTATAAGGTTTTTATTAC
The DNA here is from genome assembly GCA_963277665.1 of Viscum album. Taxonomy (NCBI): domain Eukaryota; kingdom Viridiplantae; phylum Streptophyta; class Magnoliopsida; order Santalales; family Viscaceae; genus Viscum; species Viscum album. The sequence goes on from OY728158.1 coordinate 1,605,040,400, forward strand.
CTCAATTATTTTTATTTAAGTGTTTCTAATTTGGTTAGGAACTCTAACAAAAATATCATTTTAAAAGTTTTAAAGATTCACTCTTTTATACATTTCTCATTAATGTAAATGTTTTAATAAAAGTGTTACGAATTTATTTATATGGACATGATTGTTTTAAAATTAAAATTATTTTTAGAAGTTTCAATGTTGTATGGGACACTTTGATACATAAATCAATTGTTAACAACTTCTTGATAAATACCTAGGCTTTTAAATGTTTTCACGAAAAGGGGGATATTTCTATCAAATAGTTTTACTGATTATTTTAATCTCTGTCAATATCCTTCATTATTATTTATTAAGGTTGATTTATTATAATTAAATATTTCATATCATATTTAATGAGTTATGTTTGACAGCGGATGTGCTATTTTTATACCACTCATTGTTTGTGTTAAAAATATTGATATTTCATATGCTAGTTTTAATACTAATGTTTAGATTATGTTTCAAATTTTTTATATGAAGAATGCATTGGACATAGTAAGTGATGGGTGGAACCCTCTATATATATTCAATGCATCGGTAGGTCTCATGATACAATCTAGTGTCGTGAAAGAAGTTTGTGACAAAATATTATATGCAGTCTTAGCACGAGCCCTTGACTATGTGGTTATGAGGATAGGGATTATGATTTCTATCATTAAGAAATTAGATATTTATATTACATGTGATTTTTCAACTAGTTGAATATACATGAGAATAAGTAAATGGAATTATTTGATTTATCTTTTCATTATTATGTAGAAGATTATATTTTAAAGGCTGGTGTTTTAGTATTATACATTTCCTTAAATGTTTATGTTTTATTATGATTGTTTCTGATATATTATTATCCATAATGGGAATCTGTACTCACCCCTTTCTTGTGTATTGTTTTTCCAAGGATTTGAAGAAGTATATTTTGATTGAACTACATGAATAGGTTGAGGGATAAGAGTGTTTTCAAAGGAAACACAATGTTATTGTTTTTTCATTTCATGATGTCATGTTAAACTTATGTATGTATCTTGTACTTCAAAGGATACTAAACTAATCTGTTTTTCGAGACTTAATCTCTTGTTATCATTCCAATGTTATGTAATAATGCACAGACTTTGGGTAACTAGGGTCGGGGCATTAAATTTCCAAATCTGCACAGTAGAATATGTAAAAAACAATATCCAAATGGTATAACCAACAACCAAACCAAACCAGTATCATATGATGACCAAAATAAAAATAATATATTAAAAACTAAAAATTAGATAATTTATTTAAAATACATGTCCAGAGTCAATATAAAATATCCAAAATACACACAGAAAATTTCAATTCCCATGTGTGTCCTGAATAGAATCTAGTCCCCTCATCCATAATCTTTCCTAACATATCCATATAATATATCACTATTTCACATATCCTATCCGGAAAACATAAAGTCTATTCCGGTACCAATCAGGTATCTAGAGTTGGGTGTGAGTACAACAAAATGGCCCACCACCAATAAAATCTACTAAAATATAGAGTCAATAATAGTTGTTTTTAGTTTTACAATGAATAAAAATCAAGTATTAAAGTAAAAAAAATTACACTTATTCATTTATTATTTATATAACCACAAAAACCTATGTGTTCTCAAGAAACCCTAAAATAATAATACATTATTCAACATCTATTGGAGTCTAAACTATCCCTAAGGGATATCATATATAAAAATACAATGATTATCATTTATAATTTAATAAAATCCAAATTATAACCAATTGGAACCATATTACAATGAGAATATTTTGGGTAGAGATAAATATATCTAGAACACCATGGATATTAGAACAAGTCTTCTCTTTCTCAATACTCATTTGAAAAAAAATCACAAATATAGTATTTTTAAGTAGTTTTTAGCATCCCAGACTCATTATCATTATGGTATTTTGAATTATTAATCCATGTCCCACACAAATATATCATTTTATTATAATAGGATCCTGAATTACCATGAAATTTCCTATATAGGTTTATCAATCAATCACATATATAAAATATAGCACATTTATTTCAGTTAATCATATTTACTCTATTAATTGGAATTCCACATCATGTTTTACCATTACAGTTTGTTATAATAAATCAATATTTATATATTTTATCACACTAATTAATATGCGTGATTCTCCTTTAAACCACATTTCTATAATAAATTCCTATAACCCATTAAGGTCTAGTAATCCATATTTTAATTCATATTTTAAATTTATTAACAAATGAATTAATTGTCCAATTATCAATTATGATATCCCATAAATTCCATGATCATAACATTCCACTAATTAATTAATCTAATTCAACCAATTTCATGGTCACAATTTTCTAATTATTAATTCTCTAATTTAATAATTTAATTACATTTTTATCTAAATTTATTAATCAATTGATGTATAAAAAAAATATTTGAATACCAAACATGTAAATTCTAATATAAACACTCATACATGTAATTGGATCCATGAATATATTAATAGATTATATACCACCTACCTCAAAATTTATAACCAATGATCACCAACCAAGACCCCTAATTGAAGTGGAATGACCAAGAACCAAGATAATAATAAGATCCAGATCTAAAACATATATCCAAGATCAAAAAATCATGATCCAAAACCCTTGTCTTGACCCAAAAAAAATATATGAAGACACCCCTTCAAATAATGATATAAGGATGAGAGATATAGATAAAATCACATAGGATGGGTATCTATTATCGGGAGAGGTGGAGATATTATATTTGGGATATAATTCATATATAATGAAGATCTAAAGGAATTGGATTCCCTACAAAAACATAAAAAATGTGATAAATCATTTCAGGAAGATCTTAGTTCTATTTAGGTGAGATTTTGGGTGTTCATAAATTTTAATGTATTTTTTTGGGATTAAATTTATATTTCAATGCTTTTTTATGGGTCACATGGTTTCCCCAAACCATGTAACATAACATTGATCCTCTCCTAGAGGTATTTTATGGTCACTATTAATAGATTTCATTGTTCGAACCCCTTTTCACTATCTTTTATAAGCCACTCTATTTTTGGATCATTTGGTTTTCTAGGCTACGTTCATGTTTTGGTAAAACCATCCAGTGCCCCTCTTTATTAAAAAATTCAATAATTTCACCCAAAAACTCTCCATGGTTAAACCATTACATGAAATTAATATACAAGGTAAAAGTGTACCAATAATCAATATAAATACATCTCCATAAAATTCTTGATCATACAATGTACCCACCTTATAACATCCCATCCTCGAGTTGTACACTAGAGAGTATCTACGATTCCAAGGTAAAATAAATGGGGAAATGAGCCTGCATATCTTCTTCACTATTCCATGTTTCCTCATGAACAAATACCTTATTCCACCATATATTAACTATCGACATTGTCTTTATCCTCAACAATATCGCAATGGTATCTAACAGAAGTTTCAGATTCACCTCAAAGGAAACATTAATATCATGCTCAAAATCATCCACATCGATCAAATTAAATTGTTAAGGGAGATACCACTAATTTTGTGACTCATGAAATATGTATTTCTTGAAACTAAAACACTATAGATGTGACAATTTATATGAAACTGGAATGATTCAATCAATATCCTCAAATAGACAATGAAATAAGGGAACTAAATCTCCATGTCTCTATATCCTTTGGTGACCTAATCTAGGTGAAACCCAAAGAATAATACTATCTTATTCCTGAAATTATAGGATCATTGATATCTATTAGTATTCAACTTATATCTACACTGATCTAAAAACATATGCATTGAAATCATCCGAAACTACACAATCATATCCTGCATGAGGCTCAGTCCCAGTAGTTCTGACCCACCAAACTTCATCCATCATAGACATTATCTGTACAGTTTACTATAAAGAGAGTCTTATGGTTCCATCTGATTAGATATTGAAATCATTTGTTTTAGGAAAACTCCTCCAAATATAGGTTCCTTTCAAAAGACCCACCAAATTCTATGACACACAATCAAAGCATATCATTATTCACCCTTATTATATCATCTAACATCCCATGTCTCTGTTGGTGGAATTACGTACTCTATAAAATGTCTTTACTATGATATATCAGAAATCATTTACATAATCTTGATGTGAAACCAGATTCATGGTTTGAAGCTACAATATTTTGAACCCCATACTAATGTACAATATCTTGAACATTCAATTCTCCTAACTTACCACTTGAGAATGTTTCCTTTATATGAATGAAATGTGATACATTCATCAGTCGGTCAAAAAACATACAAATAACATCATTCTATAAAGGATTCCATAGGAGAGAAATTAAAAATTTCCTTATACCTTCATCCAAATTATATTTTAGAATATGAAATAGCTATTGTGAACCTCTAGGTTCTTATGATCATCCTTCACAAATTGCGAGGAGTATCATCATATCACAAACCCTACTACCACCATTCTCATGCATGGATACCAACCCTGTCATCTTATGTCATAGTACATATTTGTAACACTTAGGTGAGCCATCCACATTGAGGCATGGAATTTATTCATTATATCATCCTACATATTTGTAGGGACATCAACATCAACCATGTCATATATGATATCAACGTCATATATTATCCACGAAAAAGGTGACTCCACCAATTTATAGAATTTTCCTAATTCCAAATATTACATATACTCGTACTAACTATCTCTAATATGGGACAAAACATTAGAATCCACTAAGAATGAAACCATCGTCATATGCTTCGAACCCTTCAAATCGACATTATTTATTTCATCTAGAATTATTATCATTTTCCATTATGTAATGGACTCCTAAGCAACACGAGTCTATGTTTTTCTAATTAATGTGTTAGTAAAACTATTCCAATTCCAGGTCATATATTCTAGATCAAAATTAAATGGCTACATATACTCAACCCACATAAATTTCTAAAAATTCAAATATCACTATAAAAATATATACATTAATCTCCTGTGGTAAGTGTACACGGAAAACCTTTCACCCAATATATAATGTCTCCAACACTTCAAAGAATAAACCACTACTACTACGTTGAGGATGTGCATAGGATATTTCTATTTAGGTGTCCTCAAATTCCAATACCCATATTCCACCTCATGATATTCCTTCATTAAAATTGCTCTAATACGGATCCTAAAAGAGGAAAAAAACACAGTATACTCATCCTTTGGTTCTCGTAAGATCAAGATAGGTTTCATTTTCATGTGCTTCTTCAACTAATGGAATTAATTATCACATGCCCCAAACATTTAAAACATTACTAAATTTTTGTAACGCCCTATAGTGGTGAAAAAAATGGGAAAATACTTGAGTGACCCTCCGATAATATACTACTAACCCCATGAAGCTATGGATATCAAAAAATTCTTGGTCTACTCCCATGAAATCACATTCTTCACTATCATTGTGTATACTGACAGTACTTCCTCTATATATATGTAGCCAAATAAGTGTACCTAATAAATCTATAATTGACACTTAGATATATTTAAATTTATTTAATCAAATCATAGTGTACTCAAGATGATGATAATATAATGGGAATGATCTACATGAGCTTTATAGTATGCAATGATTTTATCCAAAAATATAACCACAAATAGATCCATGTTCGAATAGAATATTTTTGCATCATGACTGTAAAAAATAGTGGAAAATTCATCAACTAGTAAAACATCCCCACGAACTCATACAGTTTATACCTTCATTTGAAAGTAATCCTCCTTGTATTAGAAGGTCTAAATCTAAATTAATGATTCCCTGATTTGATGTTGGTCAAGAGAAAACAAAATCTCTGCTGAACTGGTCAAATATATCATCGACACACTGAAGATTATATCAATTATTCAATTTCATTCAGATCAATATTTTGTAATGAACATATATGCAGAAACTCTTATTATCCTTATTTGAAAAAATTACTATGAACCCCAATGTGAAATACTCAGATGGATAAACCCCATATCCATCAACTCCAAAAATTGATTCTTTATCTCTTAATGCGTAGTAAGGACCATTATGTATAGTGAAATAGAAACTGTCCCAAAAATTAACATGATATAAATAATAAATTACACATCACTCTCATGTTTCAACCATGGAGGTCTAAAGGAATAATATCCATAGATTTTTCAATTATTGTTGATTAGGAATCTTGATTTACACTCCCATCATCCAATAAAAAATAGTAACTTTGACAGTGATCTCCCTAAGGTGCAGATTAACTCTACATGCATGGACCACCTTGGGATCCCACACTCCTTGTAGAATATACTTATCACCCTCAAGAGATTTAAATGTCAGCCTCCAGTGCTAACAATCTATGTATTCTTCGTATGACACTAACCATTGAATACCCATAATTTGGTCAAATCATGGAATATATAGAATATAATGATCCCAAACAAAATGATACTCCCCTACCTCAAGTGAACAGACCATTCACAAATAAATTTCTCTAGACCAAACTACCAAAAGTGTATCTATATTCATAACCCCACCCTTGAGAAACAATGACATGCTCAAACCATTCAATATTTGTGCATATATAAAAGAATAAGTGTCATAAGTAACAACTAAGGAACTATACGGCATAGAAGGTACAATAATAGAACATCAAACTATATATAGATTTTCTATCAAAATGTGTATGCTAAATAACATGAAACTATCCTACCCATCTTTTTTTATCAAGTATATGTCCCTAGATTTGAACCATTATAGTGATACATGTTCTCTTTCTGAAAAGAACCATGTCTACATCCTCTACAACCACATATAATTTAAATTCATATTCTTGACTGATATGGTGTAGAATATCCCCTTACCATAATATGGTTCTTCATAGTTTCTCAATAACTACCCATCTGTTGGGGTTACAACATAACCTCTGTAGATGTATCATCTGGTCGTAAGATTGTAACTCTAGAATTGGTTGGAGAAAATTCCTATGAATGTATCCTTGCTTACCACAATAGTGAAAGGTCACTCTATTAGGATCTTGAGTTACAAATCCTTCCACCTGGAATCATTTTTTCTACTCCTACGATTGATATTTTCAAAATAATCGTTCCTACCCTCAAAATACATACCACATGATTTTTTAATAGAAACCACAAGTCCCCCACTGGGAGACTCTTCTAGTTTACCCTTATCTATGAGTGACTAATCCACTACCTCATAAAACATATTTTACAAAATATCTTTACCTGGGACTTTATGTCAAATTTATTTTAGTCCCAAAATGCCTTTCTGTAGCAGCCTAATCCTCTTCCAGTTTGGAATAAAATAACAACATGCTACTAAAGAGAAAAGTATAGTCCATTACATACGTACTCCGAATAATTGGGTGCATGAACTTAACAACCGTATTATGTCTCACTGTCTCTAGATAAAAGTTCTCTAGGAAAAGTTCCAAATTTTCCTACCATACCATTACATCTGCATGCCTGGTATGAGCATGACCATTATACCAGTGCATCACTAATCCTTGTAACATGTTTGTAGAAAACATGAATAACATCTTAGTAGGGGTATCTAAATAGTAATGTATAGTCGGGACGTGCACTACCCTAAATTTAGATGCATCATATCCACCATCTCTAGTGAATTTTGATGGGTTCTCTAGCTGAGACTATTGTGTGGTGTATGAAATTATATTTACCACCCGATCTTGGTGCATCCCCATAAAATATATGGAGGAAGTAATGTTCTCAAGGAACTACTCTCTAACTCCATTATCCAGCACTATCAGTGCCTCAATTTCCAATACTAGAGGATCATGAATAGTAATGTAATCATATCATCCTATCAACAAATGTCATCATGAAGGAATATCTCTACAATTCTGAACACACATCTCATGACAAATATCATAATATTAACAAGGTTTCTGAGATCGATGTAAATCCATACAAAATTATCCCCAAAACCCCACCATATGGTCAAAACTGAGTCACTACCACTATATTTAACCATCCTACATCTTGATCATGGTTAAAAAAATTGTAAACTCATTCACATCCTTCATGTCTCAAATAAGAAACACATTTATTCTAATATTTCATCATTTTTTAAATTTCCATTCATATGAGGGACCATTCATGATTAGAATTTACCCATGAAAAGGACTTTTTTTTAATCAAAAAATTTAATCAAAAACATGTTTCCCCCACATAAACCTAAAATTTTTCATCTGAAAAAAATACCAAGTTCCTATAATGATCCCATAATACTGAATTGTTATTAAAGTATGAGCCACTAGTCAAATCTAAAAATGTTATAAATAAGAATAACATAATATAATAACTTCATTAGTCAAGGTGAATTAATATCAAACTATAACAAAAAATACCAAAACAATAATCCCACACTGGGTACTTTTTTTTCCCTCATATACGGGTTAGCTACTCCCATGAATGATTTCTAAAATAAGGAATTACTCATCTTATTATCGTATCTACCATTCCAAAATATAAATTCTAAAGAAAAAATATAAATAAACCTCTCTTAATACATTTTAACATCCTTACATGGATGCCTCCCAATATGACCACATGCATGACTCCGCATACGGAATAGGCTACCAAATAATATCGAGTTTCTAATATCAATCATGTGGTGACAATAACCTCTTTATCAAATTAATAATTCATAATAAGTAAATATATAATAACAAAATGATATAACTAATATCCAAACCTAAACAGTTTCATATGATTACCCAAATATGAAAAAATATACTAAACAAAACAAAAGATTTATAATGCTAAATATGTGTCATGTTTTAAAATGAAAAACACAAAAAATTAATGACAATGAAAATACCCATGTTTTTTCCAAATCATGTCTGGTTCCCTCACCAATGATCAATCCCAACTCATCCATCTAATAGAGGTCTATTGAAATCCACATGTCTTGCAAAAATAAATGCAATTTGGGTACCGACCAGGCAACATGAGTTTGGTTTGAGTGTCAATTAGTAGGCCACCACTAATGTTGTTTAAAATAATACTCATTAAATAATTATTTATGCATTTTAATAATGATTAAAATACCACAAACAATGTAACCAGTTTAAATATTATAAATGATTATTTATTTAACCACAAGAACCCTAGGGTTCCAATGGAAACCTTAAAAAAACACTTTCTTCGGCTAGTGTTAGAGTCTGAACTATCCCCATGGGATATCACATATATAAATTACAAGTTAATAATATACCATTTAATTTAAATTATTATTAAGACCAATTTGAACTATCTAATTACATCATTTTGTACCTAGATTTCCATGTCTAGAATCCTTTGTTTTTTGGAAGTAGTAGTCGGTTTCCAACAACTAGTTTATGAAACAATAACCCAGGTGGTATTTTGAAGAATTAATTTGTGTACCACCCTTTTTATCACTACGGTTTTTTTAAGAATAATTCCATGTCCCATATATGTATTTAAATTTATCAATATGGGATTTTGAAGTAGTAGGACATCAATCACACAAATTTATCAGAAAAATAATCATATCACTTTTGAACCCGTTAATAATTGTTAACCAACTAATCATCATTTCACATTATGGATTACAATGAAAAGTGATCAAAAAATCATGGTAAAAACATTAATCATATGAATTAATATATATAATTAATCATTAAAACAATTTGAAAAAATCAATTCAAAAAACCCAATAATCCATTTTGGCAAATTCAACCATATCATAATAAAAATCTTTTATTGATTCATAAAAACATGGTTGACCAATTACACAGTTCCAATTTTTAATAAAAACTAAAACCACAATTTTCTATTAGTTATATCACCAACTATTAAATCTAATTCCAGCCATTACCTAATAAAAATATTCCATTAATTGATTAAAATATTTAATTAATTCAATTAAATGTTTCAATAATGTAAAACCAAAAGAATTTTATGATACCGTTTAAAATAAACATTTATTTTATGTCTTTCATTAGACAATAAACAATCTTATCTTGCATTATAAATAAAAACATGATTATACAAAATATACTTTTATTATTTTAAGTATTTGAATGAGACAATTATGTGCTAGCCATTATAATGGTGGGTACGAAGAGGATAAATTAAATTGTGATATTATTGCTACCACATTTATATTTAAATATTTAGACATAAATTATAAATGAATTTAATCCCATTTTTAAAATAATATGGAATGTCACTATGAAAAACTATTTAAATTTTAGAAACTGTGTTTTATAGAAAAAAAAATAATACTTGTTGAATTATATTTATTAATTAAATATAATATATTCTATATAATTTTTAATATTGATCCTATGTTTTTTCTATATGTTATATATGAACAGATTGAATATTACATAGAAAATATATATTTTTATAAATATAATATTTTACCACCTTTTGATGTGGTATTACTTTAAATATGGTGTCTGATTTTTTTTTAAAATTATATATGAAGAAATAAAAAATATATTTGAATGAAGGATATAAAAATTTAATTTCCTCTATTATTTTGTATTTTTTATTAAGTTTCATGTTTTTTTGAGTAGTGAAAAATGTTTCCTTTTAATTTAATGAAACATTGTCATCTAGATAATTGATAGTGTTGAATTATATATTTTATTTTTTTAAAAGTATAATTATATCACATTTTAATCATTGATTCTAATTCAATTAATTTTAATCAATTATACATTGAATATGGATTCAAAAATATATCAATATTTTTAACGTTTTCATATTAAATAGAAATTGTTTCATCCTCTCTTTGGGATTAATTTCTAACTAGTTTTATAAATATTTATAAAATAAAGTTTTAAAAATGGATTTTGAATTTGGAATTATAATTTCAAAATTTTAAATTTGGTTAGATTTATTTTGGGACAATATAAATAGTAACATTATAAATTTTTATTACCATAGTTAAGGGTAAATCGGGTAATTTAGGGTAAAACTAATTTTAAAAATATTTTAAAACAACTTTAAATGATTCCAAAATTTTATTTAATGATTTTAATTATGGAATTAACACATACGAATCAAAATAACAATAATTTAATAGATTAATGTCTATAAAAACATTGGGATATTTTCAAAATCAAATAGTGTTTAACTAATGTAATGGTATATCATTTAATAAGTAAAATATGATAAATATGGGGTAATAAATAAGATATTATAGAATATATAACAATAAAGAATTATAAAATATAATACTGTTATCTAAATAAATATTTTTTATTTTTTATTTTTACTGCAGATATATGTATCATAAATAATTAGACAACGATGATGTAGTAATTAACCAATTAATGAAAAAATCAATAAGTTGTATTAAAAATATTAAAATAAATATCCTTTAAAAATATAATGTTATATGTGAATTTTATAGGTTAATAAGAAATATTAATTGTGTTTTAATTTAATTTTTTTGAATTAATCATGTTGGATTGATTTACTAAAACATAATGTTATGTGTAGTGTCCAAATTTACACAAACGACATTTTATGAAAATAATATTGTATTAATTAAGTAAAAACTCATAAAAATAGGAAATTTCTAAAAATGGTATAAATAATGGTCTTAAATATCATAACTTTAACATTTATGATTTAATTGACATATTATATGTAAAATTATCTTCCATTTAATATTGAAAATGTTTTTAATCTAGTAAAAATTAAAATAGGATAAAAATAGTTAAAAAAAGATATGGTCTAAAAGTATAATAAACTTTTATAAAATATATAATATTATGGTATTACACCATATGTTATATTATGTTAAAATTTATTTATATTTTGGTGTATTTTTATTGATATTTCATTTTTTATAATATAATCTTTTCAGAAATTCCCAAAGTGCCTCTACCTTCATTATAAAAATACACCGACTCCCTCATCCAAGTTCACAACATCAAACCTCTAACCAAAAAAATCACCGACAAATCATCTTATTCACTTATGTATAAACATTCCATAGGTTTTGGTCTTACCAAAATGAAAACACTAGAGTCCTTAAAAGGAGATCTAAAAAAGTCATTTCAAATAATAAGTAACCTCTATAATTGGTCACTCTCTTTTTCTACGATTCTATACTAAAAAAATAAATATACGATACATGTCATAAAATAAAAAACAATCCATATTAGATATTATGAAATACTATAATTATTATGTTTAAATAATTATACATCCCGATTCCCATCCTACAATAAGTGAATGTATCGCCCATGTGTATGTATGACTTACCGTCTACACGTATCGATACAAATAATCATACAAAACCATAATTTTTAAATGGGAATTAAATTAAATGTTTAAAATCATGAGAATACATATATTAAATATATTTCATGTCAAATGGGATGTATTTACATCTCATAACATATGATAGGTTCATAATATAATCTATATCCCAAAGAAGGCACATTGATAACAAAATCCCTTACCTTAAGCACCAAATTCATAAATAAAATATTTAACCTCAGGTATAATAAATATAATTTTATTATATATCTATTATAAATGTATAATAATAGATTTATTACTATATAATATTTAAAAATTACCAATAATTACCAATTTATTTAAAAATATTTATTAAAATCACGTTTTAGATAATAACGTTTTCGTTTTAGTATGAGTTTTGGTTTGGTATTTCTGGTTCACATATTTAGATTATTTTTCCAGAATTTATTAAATGTAAATATTTTTATAAATATAATTTATATAATTTATATTTATTATTTATATTTATCATAACTTTTTATATAGTTAAATTGAATTAGAATATTCTTAATGATGGTGGGCCATACGTACACAGAAACACATTTTCAATTTTATCGATTGATGAAAATAATGTAAGGTAAATAATAAATCAACATTAAATATTTATTATTATTAAATAAATATATATATATATTATCATATATTTATTATTTTTTTCTTAATTACCTTTCATATAATGCATATGTGAAAAATAAATCACATCAATTCATAAGGTTGTAGTCTTATGTACCCATGAGCAATGTTATCGTATTCCCATGGAATATAAAGTAAATTGAATATGAGATAACATAATTCTACAAGTATAATTATGTTAAATATATCACATATATATTAATTTATTATATCCTTATTACCTTCCATTTAATAAAAGAAAAAACTCATCACATCAATTAACGAGGCGACAATCCATCAAGAACACGAGCAACATTATTACATTAAAATGTTTAATGAGGATATAATTTATTTGTGAAATTATAACTCAATAGTTATAAAAATATCATAAATTTCATATATGAACATTAAATTATTAATTATATCCATCCAAGAGAGGTTGTGATGTAAAATGAATAACATCATCTCGCATTGCGGTAGTCCACTGTACACAATATTGATGATTTCATTTACCATTTTATTGAATTGTAGATTCATATAAGTTATCCAATTAAAATAATATTATTTAATTTTATATATGGTATTATTGGTATTATATTATCGTTATTTTAATATTTTAAATAAAACAAAGATTCATAGTCAAAGACTTTACCTCTTCTTTGGAGAACCTCATTAGGTTCATCCAGATGCCTTTATATATTAGATTTATGGTTTCTACATGTGTTATAGGTTGTGGTAAATGAAGTAATGAATACATAGTGGTTTTTATTGGGACATCCAAAATGTTTTGTATATATGATGTAGGGATGATATTGTGCGGCGTTTTATATTTCGGGGATTGGAAAGAGATGGAAATTTTGAAAAGAATAACTGGTACCCAAGTTTTTCCCATGATACAGGGCTCAAAATTGGTTATTATATTACCTGGTATCATTAAATATTGAAATATCAGTAAAATGGGGTTTTTAAAATGTTATATTTCATTTTAATTCTTATATTTTTTGATTAACCCTCGAGTAAACACATTTTAGTCTAAACCACAATAATTACTTTTTACCAAATTTATGATTAATTTTTTCTAAAAATTATGTTTACCATAATATCTAATATCAATTATTATAATTAAAATTATTTAAATAATTTTTTCAAATTAGTTTAAATAATGTGGAAAGATTTAAATTAAAATTAAACACTTAAACACTTTTTAAAGGTTGTTTATAAAAGAGAAGATATTCAATAGTTTAAGATATTTTCATTTCAAAATTCCATCTAAAATTGATTCCAATGAACTAAATTGAATTAATAAATATATAAATGATGTAATTTTACTTCAATGGCCATATTAAAACAATTTGTATGTTTTTAAAACCATTAAATGAAGTTAAAATTCATTATAAGAATTATAATTTTAATATTTTATCAATATCAAAATGAAAATAATTTACACTAAGATAATATCTAAATATAGATTCTTAATTTGAAATTAATGTCTTCAAATAAATTTAATAATTGTTTAGGAACATAAATTTTTTATATTATCATAAAAATATATCATTAAAAAATTGGTATTTACCAAACATATGAAGACATTATTAACAAATTATATACATTTTCATGAATATGTATTCTTCATATTGTACTACTATACATTATATTTAAAATATTTTTATTCCTATTAATGTTACCAAGATAAAATATTTGGTTATATTGATAATTTATAAATAACTTTATTAATTATATATCACCGTCTTTTAAAACATATATATGTGTGTAACTCAAGAAATCAAAAAAACATAATAAATATATTTATTTCATAAAAATATTTCAAAAAATATCAGGGTGTTATAATTTAAATCTATTGACACATTTATCGCACATACTATTTTCTAGAAAGTATCAACTATAAAAAATAGAGAAATAATATTTAAAAACATGTCAAAATTATTTGAACCATGTATAAGTATGACATAATAGAAATTTAATTTTCCTTAGCATTTTATAAAATAAAAATTAAAATATAGTATTATCTATTTCTATTCTGTTTAGACACACGATCCTACATATATAGTTTCATAAAAAATCACATTTTCGTGTATTTGGATCATATAGTATAGTAAGTCTATGGTAGAGGTTATGAATTAGTTTCCCTCTTCAATAATACAATTAAAAACAATACACACTTGTGTTGATGATAATAAAGACAAATTTATAAATGAAGAAATTGAAAATATAACTGAATGACTATATGAAAAATATTTAATTGATCATCTTATTCAAAGGGACCAAAAAGAAGAATAAACAAAATTTCAATCTCTCCATAAATAACCATACACCCCATTATTTCAATGAAATCCATTACCCTAAATGTTTTTCATTAAACAATGAAATCATGTTATTCACAATAGTTTCCATTGATTATAAAGCAATTATATAATGAAATATTTAATCCATATAAATATTTTATGGAGAAATTTATTTTATTTATATAAATATTCACCCACTTATTTACTTATTGAGAGTGGTAGAAAGTACAATATATAAATAAATATCCTACACAATAAAGAACTGATAAGGTATTTGGTTAGGGTACTACTTCATGTTTCTCATCAGTGGGGAACTACGATACTAGTCCCCTTTGATGATTTTTATAATAACATATTAGAAAAAATGATTGGAAGTTTAATAAAATGAATAATTAATCATATAATGAAACCATAGGAAATAGGTGTCTATTATTTCTTTTTTATTTAATATGTTGAATCTTTTTAAATGAATACTAAAATTTAGAACTTATATATATAATGAAGGAATGGTAATGAGAAACAACTGTCAAGACAATCAAAAGGAACAGTTACTTGATTAAAAATTCCCTTGTTGAATTCAATTACTAAATTAATTTAATTTCCCTATTTATTAATGATTGATATTTTTAAAGATGAATTGTTCAAAATTTAGGATACGCTTCAAATTGTGTTTGAAGATAAAATGAATGAAATAAATAATCATGAAAGTATTCATCCTAATAGTATAAATTATAATATATTAAATAAATTATAAGGAGACTCTATTATAAATGTATTTATGAGTTACCTATTTGAAAACCAATTCCAAGCAATTAATTTACAATTGAAATTTAAATTTATAAATATTTATATGTTTTAAAACTTTTATATCATTATAATGTAAAGGGAAAACGTTTTCAAAATGGTTTTTTATTTTCTAGTATTTATGACACATCCACACATGAAAAATAAAACAAAAATTAATAAATTAATGATACTTTTCAGTAATTAGTCAAGGTGATTAAAAAAATGACATAAGAAACAATCGTCTCAATATAGATCAAATCAAACAAAAACTCTATACTCTAATTATAAAAAATATAATTCAATATTTATCATTATGTTATTTTTTTATAAGACACACTCTATGAATATTCTAAAATTTTTGGATATTTTAGAATTATATTTATAAATTTATTGAAATAATATAAAAAATTAATAAAACATGATTTTACATAGGATTTTTTGCAACATAATATTCACCATTGTAAAAATTTATTTCAATTATAATTTTTATAATACATAATATCAATATTTTATAAAAAATGGTGATGTCTGTTTACTATAAATATCTTGTTATTGAGATATTCAACACACATAATAAACTTATGGTTTTATTTTATTTATATAGTATTATTTTACTTAAAAAGGCATCACTACCATAAGATATGTTAGAAAAAACAAAATTATGTTTTTTAGTGTTTTGAAGGTGTTCTAAATAAATTCGAGAAAATGATTTTGGATAAATTGTTTACAAATTTATCAATTATTTTATACTCCATATACAATCTCACATCCTTAAATGATAATTATTAAAGATATTACAATTCATTTAAAATATTTTTTACTGATTTATATATATATTTTTTACTATTTCATTGGAAACTACAAACATAAAACATATTATTATTTAGAAATAGTTATTTTTATAAATGAGTGGCTAGTTGAGATAGTATCAGTTGGATTACCAGATTTTTTAAGAGTTGGTTTCATGTATTTTATTTAATTTTATTCTTTATCAATTATTCATTTATTCTATCATATTTTCAATATTTATTATATATTTTATACATTTTAATTCCATTTTTTCAGTCATCCATTTCCCTTTCATTTTCATGGCATACTCCATTACTATATATAAACAATAACAAAAATAAATCAACTGAATTATGTATTGAAAATAGATTTCCCATAACTAACCAATATTGAATCATTTCGTAGAAATTTAGGATAACCATTTTTTATACATACATCCTATAAGAACTACTTAATATTTATTAACAATTTCAGACTAATGGATATAAATTGTAGTATAATTGAAAGGGATGATAAGGACTAAAAATAATATTGTGAGGTTTTTTTGGATGGATTTGTTCAAAAATACGACACAATATAGTAATGATTCCTTAAAATATCAATTATTTGGAAGAAGAAACATTTATTAATTTTTTATCTATTGTCAAAATAAAATAATTATCAAAATCCAATAAACATTCATAGTTTATATTAAAACTCTAGGATAATGACCGTTGATTCATTCTCAACATGTTGGAAAGAACTATGATGTACAATGTCCTCCAAATGAATGTAATTTTGTGTTTTCAATTTAATGTGGTATCCCTGAAAAAAATGATTGGAATAATATAAACACAATAAATAAACTTTTATTGATGTGTGGATCTATGAAATTGGCAGCATATTTATTTTCATGTGTGTGACTAAACCAAATATCATTCCAATGTGTGGTGTCATGATAATTATAATGCATATTTTATCATTTTTTGAAATTAAATATATGAAAAGAAACGTTTTAAACTCAAAACAATGAAAATGAACAAATAATATAATAATACTATATGAAAAAATAGTTTGATAATTTTTTAGAAGTTATAATTATCAAAAAATTGTTATAATGCATGGTATTCTCAACATAACTCAAAACATGTGTATTAAATTTTAATGTAGTTTTTTTTTGTTTAAAACAACTTTTAGGTGATATAAAATGGAATCTAACTATTATTTGAACTATAATATATAATAATTATTTTTTATTTATATATGAATAGAAGTAATGATGCAAAAATTATTTTTACATGTGGTGTGCTCATAATGATTAAATGTGAATCATCTCATTTTAGAAGTCACATTGTACTTCAAAACATGAATCCCATTCTCAAAATTTATAAAATATACTCATATTATTGTGACACCTTATGAAAAGGATAATTTCTTTATATTTCACATATTATAATTAAGAAAAATTTATTTTAACATGCAATGTTTTCAAAATTCATGACATTTTATCATTCCATTTTAATATTTTATCATGTTCAGAATAGGTAGGGCATACTATGTCCTTTTAATAATTCATGAATTATTTATAAAAATCTAGTAAAATGATATTTTATTAGGTTATGACATACAATATTACATTTAACATCATTCAAATACATGATATTTGTTAAATGACTAAATATATATTTTTTTCGACATAAATGTGACATTCAAGTTCAAAACACATGCCTCATGCTAGAAACCATAAAACACACTTGTATTTTCATATTAATCTTGAAAATGATCAATAACATATTTTTGATATGTTGTAATAAACCAATCATAATTTTAATTTAAATTATTCTTGTGATGACTACATGTGCATGTTACCAATATAAAAGTGGTATTATATTGAAAAGTTTAGGTTCCATACTCATAACTAATATAATATGCTCAAATTGTTTAGAGAATTTCAAGAAATTATCATTAATATAAATATCACATGTTAGAATAAATGAAACA
The DNA here is from genome assembly GCA_963277665.1 of Viscum album. NCBI lineage: Eukaryota > Viridiplantae > Streptophyta > Magnoliopsida > Santalales > Viscaceae > Viscum > Viscum album. Next base: position 1,605,059,264 of record OY728158.1, read on the forward strand.
TCATTAATATTTCAAATATACACATAATTACTCAATGTTTATTATATTTTTTTTATGTATTTGATAAGTACAAAACATACATCCCTTATCAAAAATAAGAAATAAAGAAAAATATTTTGTCAAACTCTAGAAAAATTAATATCTATTAATATATTACATGTCAGAATGATATTCATGTCATTATGAAATGATTTGTGCTTGTAAGGAGGGAACTTTTAGGATTTCTAATTAAAAGTTCTATTTTAATAAAAAAATCACTAGAAAAAACTACAAAAATTTCCTCATATTGTGGTGAAATATTTTGTAAATACACTAAAATGTTTATATAGTATTATGTGATATACCAATAGTCATATTTTTTGACATGTGTATACGGATTCTTCTATTATATAGAAAATACTTTTCTTACATGATGATTACTTCATTTTAATTATAAGGATCATAAAATCATTATAGAAGCCTGATCCAATGGTTTAGTGTCTTGGAAATGTTATGATCAAATATATAATTTAACTAAATTTTTGATATTATTTGATTCCTTATTATATTGTTTCTTAGTGTCCCTCAAACTCCATTTATTGTTAGTATTCATCTGAGGATATACACCGATGACATGGGTGAGATAAAAGACCATTAAGATGATAAATATAGACACGAGTAAATATAACAAGGTTTTGGATAATAATCATAATCCTAACATGATCATAGGATCATCATCATAATACTGAGATGATGCATTGGATATAGTCATGGAATGTTTCAATGCATAAAGACTAAATATTGTGTCTTAGTGGTCAAATACCACACATATATGTGAACAATGATAAAATCATGTTCACGTATAACATATGTGAATAATCATAACAACATCATTGTGATAAATGATAGTGTCATTTTAATGAATATTTCAAATTATCTTATGATATACATCAGATTACCCAAATTCATTGTATCACTATATAATAATGGTCGCACCCGTCACATCATAATGTTTACATAACCATTCATGCCACAAAGAAATTATATCAATAATAAACATAAAATAATCAATGGTGAGGAAATGGTTTTCCTGATAATTTTATAAATAATACATTCATGAATAACCATTATTATTCCTAAACAATAAAGGGAAAAATTTCATTCTATATGAATCATCAATCTTTAGTGAGGAAGAAACAATATCAAGAAAACTAAAACATGTGTTTTTTATAAGTAAAGTTGGTTTTTTTGAAAATATTTTCATTTGTCATAAAATCAGATTGAAGCATATATATCATATAAATTTAATAGAATCAAAAACGAAATAATATTTTTGGAATATTAATGAACATTCACAATGAAATCTGTCAAAAAATATGAATATACCAAAGAGAGTAAAATGGGTTTGGGAATCCCATTACATTGTGTATGAATGATTTCTTCGTAGTAATATCCCAGATAATCAAATTAGATTTATTAATTAATTAACTAAAAATCCATACTAAATGTATTTTATTAATTATTTTTTTGTTTAATTTGATTATATCAATTTTGATGAGTTATAGAGTTCAATTTTATCACACGAGAGTGTTTTTTTCTTAGTTATCATGATCAGTTCATTTTTATACAAGTTTGGAACACCATGTAAAATGAGAATAATATTCAAGAATTAAAATTATGTTTTAATTATTAAATTCTATATTTTTAATTGATATTAAAAATATATTTTTTCCATGTATGATGATGATTCATTAGATAAATTTATAATTATAAAAGTTTTGAATAAGTTGGCGGTTTTCGATAAAAAAACTAATTTTGTTTTTGATTTAATATTATATATTTAACTTAATACCAAATAAATATAAAAATGGTTATGAAATAAATTTTACAATATTTTTAATTCATAATATTGGTTCTATGACTAGCCTTGAATGTTTTAAAGGAAACAAATGTGTCTTCCATGAAGGTGATAATTCAACACCTATGAGACAACATTTTCATCTTAGAAGAAAAGGAAAAGGAGAAGAGGTTTTACGAGAGTGTATTACACAAAATAATAATATTATATTATAAATAATATACCTCATTTATCATTACACTTGTATTAGTGGAGTGGGGAGAGAATAATAGAAGAAAATATAGAGAAAATAAATTTAAAGAAAATAAAAGAGGATTTTACGGCTTAAAATTTCTTCCATGTGAACACACCTTAGGGGAACTGAATGTTTTCTTTTTTTGATAAAATTTGATCCTAGATGTTGGATGAGTATTTAGAATCATACGGTTTTGATATTTTTTAATCATGATGGTTTGGAGGTGTGAGGAGAACGTGTGATATTTAGAGTAAATGGGAGGGGTGTTTTTTTGATTATTTTATTCTTCATCATTTTATTTTGTCCCCATATTATGAATATTTTTATCTTAACGACTAAATATATTAATATAATTAAGGATATTTATATATTATGTTCTTAAATCATCCATACATCATCTATGAATCAATAATTCATGTAGATGTTAAATATTGTAAATTTACATATTTCACCATTCACTAGATATTCAATTTGTTTTACAAATACCAAAAATTCACCATAACCATTTATAGATGTATATAATTATAAAAAATGGACTCCATTTAATAGAAATTACATTCTATTTATGATAACATTAGGTTTCAAACAAAATAATAATTTATTCCAAAAATATATATTTCAATATTTTCACAGATTTTATGAAACATTGAAAAATAACATAAGTTATACGAAAAATAACTTATAATTATAAGAAATGAGGTACAAATTTATGATTAAATTCTATTAAAATAGATTTTCTTTTAAATAGTTTTATTAATTATAATATTCTAAATAAATAATTATAACATAAACAAATAAAAATAATTAATTTATCGTTTCTAAAACATTTATTAAATTAATCCAAAAATAAATATATAATATTTTGATTAATAAGAAAGATAATTTTTTTTATAATTTTATTGTTGAGTTCAGTATTCAATTAGCCCAATTACTAATCTTATGTTTCATGTAAATATACCACGATTCATGTTACAATTACATCAGAATATGTTTCATAATTTATATAAATACCTCTTATTTAATTCATTCCTCATTTATATTGAATTTTTGTCCTTTAAATGATTATATGTGATTTATACTATATTGAGTAATTATAATAAGGGTGTGTCCATTGATATAATTCTGGTTTGTACATTCTTCCCCCTAATGAAATTTCTCCCTTGAAATTTCCTTATACATCCTATGGTGAAATAAATTAACGGTACATCTCTGTCATCACATCCCCATGTTCCAATGTTTAATTGTTGTATGTGTGGTTCCAACATCATACTATGAATATTAATGTAGTCTTTCTATGTAGAACATTATTTATATAGACAAAGATCCTCACTAGATACTTCTCATATGAGGTATAATTTTCAAACTATAACACCTATGGTTTCTGTAAATTTGATCGCTCTAGTATGTATAACGTCAATAGGGAAACATGGAATACATCATGTATATGCAACATGGATGGTGGATGTTCTAGTCAATATTCCACAACTCCATCATGATCAAAAATCATAAAAGGGATTATATACCAAGGAGTTAGCTTTCACTTCTTCCCAAATATCATGATCCTATTCTATGGAGATATGTAGATGATTACCATGTCTCTAACAGTAAACATTAGGTATCATTGATCACTGTATATATATATATTCTAATAACTTTTTGATTACATGATGTGATTCTATGTTTTTTCACATTTTACACTTTTTCTTCAACCATTTTAGGTCCAATTATTTCACATTAACTGAAATCATCCCATAATTCTGGTGTTATTCATATTTTCCCATAAATTGATTCATATGGAGCCATTTGAATTCTTGAGTAGAAATTGATGATATAATAAAAATCATCCTATGGTAGATATTGGTCCCATCCAAAATTATTGTAAATTGAACTTTCTCTTGACAAGTCTCCTAATGCTGGAATAGTCTGATTTGATTAGACATCAGTTTGAGGATGATATGCTTTTTTTAAGTTCATCTCTGTGTTTAGAGTATGTTGGGGTCTTACATCAGTTGGTATCTTGGGTATCAATCAGATAGAATCAATATTTTTAATCCACTAAGACATTCATCTTATCTTAAATATATCAATTGTAGTCTATCCATTGATTAGTCTACTAGAATTGAAAAAAAGTGTGTTTTCTTTGTGATATGATCGACAATAACCCATATAGTATTATTTCGACTGGATTTCTTCATATGTGTTGTAAAAAAAGACAATGTTGATGTATTCATATTTACATGGTTCTATGGGTAATGGTTTCATCAACCCCTTATACTTTTTTCTTTCAGCCTTTACATGTGAACATAACTTGTTTTTTGATGTATATCTAAGGACCTACTTTTTTATATTTTCCCCCCAATAGTTCTCCCATAGTTATCGATAAATCATTGTGGTCCCTAGGTGAATAGAGAATGTTAAGATATTTTTATCACTCAGAATCTCTTTCTTTATCACTAGTTTGGATATTTCACATTGTAGTGGCCCAAAAATTACAAATAATTCTCATCAATTTTGAACTCTAAATATTTATACATTCTCTTGGATTCCACCTTCTCGTATATTTTCATATAATTTATTTCAACATCCGTTATTTTCATAATGAGGGAGGGTGAAGAAATAATTTCTGAAAGGATTGAGGATTTTACTGCTTTAATATTTTCTATTCCAATTCATTTAAAATATATTAATATAAGATCCTACTCAATTATCATAATTGATATTGATTCATAATCCATTTTACTTAGATTATCATCCACTTTAGTCATTTTTGATAGATGATAATGGATTGAGCTATTATAATTCATGATGATTTATAACCAACTACACTGGTTCATTTTAAGATCATTCTGTGGGAATACATATTTATTTATATTATGATTACAATATATTTTACACTTCTCCCCATAGTGATAATGTCGGTTGCTTTTTTTCTCAAGAAAACAACTAAAAATTCTAGATCATATCTGTGATAATTTTGATCATGAATTTTTAACTTCCATGTGGCTTAGGATATCACTTTATCGTCTTCCAATAATAAATATCCCATTACCTTCTTTAGAGCATATATTTATACCACAATGTGTTCCACAATCATCCAAAGTGCGAGTAATGGAGTAATGATAAGCCTTAATTTTAAATCATTCATGCAGTCTTCACATTCACCTATCTTGAAAAAACATTACCCATTTTTTTCACCGTAGATAGTGGTTCTGATAATTATGATAATTTATTCAAAAGTCATTTTTAATAACAAGTGATACTTTTTAAACTATGGGTCTCTATTAAATAATTTTTCTTGGGCCACTATTTGGTAGAATTTGTCTTGAAAGGGTCCACAAATATTCCTTTGATGTTTATGACATGAACCAAGAATGATAATTCCTCCATCCATACCTCACATTTGATATAATTTTCATAAATTTTCTATGCTTGTAAATTATTTTTTATATTTTTCAAATGATCCTCAGATTCCCACTGGATCTTGGAATATATTAGAATATAACATTGATAAAGATTACCTAGTATTTTTCTAGGTAGTATCTTAATAGTCTATTTATCGTGTAGATGAATATTTATGGTGAATTATTGAGTCTTATGGGGATAAATATGTACTCATAGTGTTCATACATCATTCATAAAGCATTAATTGGATTCTATTCATTAATCACATTTAATTGGTGTTATCCTAACTAAAGATCCACCATAGATAAACAATTGGATCCACATAGTTGGTCAAAAAATTCTTATATTTATTGAATGAGAAACATGTTCCTAAACATGAATTTTTTGAGGTCACGATAATCAACACAGGCACGAATCTATCAATGCTTATTATTTAAGAAGTGTAATGCCGCACCCCATAGTAAAGCATTCGTGCATATAAGTCCCTTGTCTAGATTCACATTAAACTTATTCTTCAGTTCCTCAGACTCAATAGAAAACATAATGTTATGTGTCATTGATATAGGAATATATCTAAGAATATGTTCAATTTAAAACTCAACCCCTCAGTTATGAGGGAGAGCATACTTTTTTTTAAGGAACACATCAGTATAGTTCCCCACAATCGGCATGTCATACAATAAGATTATTTCCTTTATCTCAATCATTTAATATATATATGATTTTTCATAAGTCAATAACATGAAAAATTAAGTTGGCGATTAAAATGTAATTTCATTTCTACCCTTACACAGATAAAACATTAGAGGATTTAGTGGGATGTGAATAGCGATCTTTATTCCGTGAAGGTTGATGCTGGAATTGTGTAAATATAACCAATCCATTAACAAAATAGTATCCAACTCTATCAAAGAAATTAAGACCATATTTGATTGGTGATTCAACCCAAAAAAGTAACTATATAAGAGTTACATAAAATGGAATCAATAATGTCACCATTTTATATTATCACATATAACTTATGCTCTATATTTTTAGGTGGTGTTCAAATAGTTATACTAAACATGCAATATTTGAAATAATTTTTAGAACCAGAATCAAATAGTATGGTTTCTATTATTGAATGAATAATAAGATTACCTATTACCACATCATTTTCAAAATCCACCTCAAAAGTAGTGATTACCTAATCCATACCTTACTTCATTAGAATATCTATATAAAGACACTGGTTACCCTTGATGACATGGTGTTTAGTGCACTAACATTCATAGTCCCTTTCTCCCTACAATTAAAGCATTTAACCATGGGTAGTTTTCTCCCATCCTCCACCACATTTTCCCTTTTCCTCATGTATATTAGACATTCAGGTTCTTGGTGTAATTCTATCACACACTTGAATCATCTCATTGTCCCTTTTAGGTAGTTCCCATGAATTCTTCTCCCATATCGTTGACATGTCTATGGTTTAGTGTTTTTCCACCTTTGTCACGACATCCTCCAACTTGAAAATCCATTTATTTCAAATATCTAGATCCATGCGACCATTCTCCATTCTCCATATATATTTTTAGATCACATCAAACAACTTCTTTATAGCTCCCAATGTCTATATTTTATATATCCTTTCAAAGGTGTTACTTTAAACCACTAAAGAATCTATCAAATTTTCTTTCATTTTTTATAATAAACATGAGGCATTCCATGAAACCCTTGTAATGTTTTATTCATAAGTTTTGATATATTAACTATAATTTTTATTCAACTCTAAATATGATCTCAATATAATTGTATGAATTTGTATATGGAAACACTTGTTAAGAAATATTTTATAAAAGTATTCCCACTTTATCTCTTTCATTTCATCCTTCAACATGGTGTTCTTAATCATCAACTATTATTGATCAGCCTCTCCATCCAAAAGGAAAATGGATGGAGTCACATTCTATGTCTCAAATAAGTGAATAAAAGAAAATATATCCTCCATTGAAATTACCACTATTCCATGTCTCGAGGAGAAGAAGATCCACTAAACATCATTAAACATTACTCCAAAAAAGACTCAATATCTGGTTTCTACTTATGAGGGGAAGGAATTTGTTTTACAATATTCAAGTTATTGTTCATATACTAAGACACATGTAAGATTTGAAATGAATATTTTAACTCCACCTCCAATGTAACTTTGGATGTATTTTTGGAAATAGTTTTATTTTCCATCACACTGTTTTTCGGCATGGTTTCTCCTCAATCCCACCATTTTGAAAAATAAAAATCTTTCGAAAAAAGTCAACTTTTCATGAAACAATAAATTATTAATTTGTTAATTTAACATTAATTGAATTAAATTTAATGTACCTATGTTTGGAATTATTCTATAACAAATATTTTGAGAGATTTTTTATAATTTGATTCAAACTAAGGGTTTTCAAAAAAAATTCTCTAATCCTAATCACCAAGTTAATTAAATTGTGGTTTTATACCAACTATAGAAAACCCAAATTTTATTTATTATTATTAAATGATATTAATGATATGAAACATAAATGTGTTTCCAAACTATGATCCAATGGTTTGGTGTCTTCCAATAAATATGACCATACATAATATTTAAATGAAAAATATAAACATTATTTTATTCCTTCTTCTATAGACTCTGAGTGGCCCGAGGATTTTACTTAGTACATGTATTCACTCGTCCATATACATAAATGAAAAGTATGCACTACAATCACAGTATGAGAATAAATGAACACATGAATATAAATAACATGGGTGATGATAATCATAATCAACAAAGTGTAATCCTAGGAAAATCATCAAAATAGTGTGAGGAAGCATTAGTTAAAGGCATGGAATGTGGAAATGAAAAAAATGAAATATCATGTCTCAATGGTCAAAAACCACACATATTTTTGAGTAGTGATAACATCATTTTCATGTGTAATGTATTATTATAATCATAAAAATCATTATTATGAACAAATATACATCATGTTCATTAAAATTTAATATTACAATGTGAGATATATTTTATTTCCCAATGATTGGGATAACTATATATTTTTGGGAGCACCCATCACATCATAAAATTCACAAAATAATGGCATTCACATAGAAAATATATCAATATTACACATAAAAAACCCACGAAGAGGAAATGGGTATCATGAATATTGAATAAATCATACATTCATTAATAAACCTTATGGTTTCCCAAATAAGTGAATAACATTGTAATATCCTAGATATTTATAGATTAAGGAATTATCAAATCTTTTAATTTTTATAAAGTATATATAAATTTTAATTTCAATGGGACACTTTCTATGATAGCATACCTATCATGAAAAAATTGGTTTCTCCAAAATAATACATTGCACGCAAGACTGTGTTATATTGATTAATAAAAGATTATTTTTATTATTATTTGAAGTGGTAGTTATCGCATATAAATTGTTTTGAAATTAGCGAATGAAACTAACTATATTTTGTTTACACATGTTTATTAAATTTTTTTCCTTTATTATAATAAATTGTATAGGCTTAATATAAGAATAATATCCAATATTAAGCTTCAAAATCCCTATTATATTTAAGAGTTTTTTTTCACCATTTGATGGTAAACCAATTTAAAATCTAGTTGATTCACTTTTATAATTTTTAATTTGTAAATCGAAATTATTATTTATTAGTGGAGTAAAAAAATTACTTTGGTTTATTTTTTAGAATTTTTCTGATAATATTTATTGTTTTAAAGAATTGTGAAAAATACTGCATTTTAATTCAAAAACTATTTTTCATCTACATTATTTTTAAACATAGATTATCATTTTAATTGGTTTTAAAGTATATTTAAGTAATTTTTTACTTTTTGATAAAATTTAGTTCATTGTAATAAATTTTAAATTTAAATTAGATAGAAAGTTTTATTAAACTTTCAAACATCTCTTTTACCCACCTTCTCGCCACTTCTACGAGAGTTGTGTTAATATTAATTTAGACACATTCCTGATTTGAATTTTAAAAAATTGAAATATATACTTGTATTTAGTCAGAAATTGTTTATCTAATAGGATAAAAATAATTTATTATGAACAATAACTTTAGTATTTTATTTACACAGTTAAGGGAAAATTAGGTAATTAAAGGTAAAAAAAATATTTTATTAATATATAATACCTCTAACACTTGTCCTAATTTTATTTTATGGGTTGTTTTTGACCAAAATAAATCATTTTAATTAAATATAAAAATAAAGGATGAATCAAATAAATTATATTAACTATATAAAACTAAATACTTTAATCTTTTTTAAGCCAAAAAAATGGAGACGAATTTAAAATGTTCAGATTGAGTTGAAGTAGTTATTTTAATATAATCTATTTGATATGTTAATTAAAACATATTCATAAAATGATTATTGTCTTAATTGACAATAATGGTATTTTAAAATATAAAATATTTAATTAAATGTTATAAAATATTAAAAATTAAAATATTATGCCTAAAAGTATAAGTAATTATCAAAATTTAATTAATTACTCAATAATTGGTCTTTTGGAATATTGTGGTAACTAATTTAACTCTCATTGTAAAAATTATTCAATAAAACTGTAATTGATAAAAGGGGTTAAAAATGTGAATAATTTAAAAAATATTCAAACATGTATAATTTCATTCGATGGTTAATTTTGAACCATAGTAATCTTCTATTTGAGATAAATAAATTTGGATCCATTTTGAATAGAAAAAAATTATATTAATTTATTACTTTTAATAATTCCAAGATTGTAACTCCTTTATCATATAAAATGTAACCGATTCAACTATATTCCTTAAAATTAAAAAACCATTTAGTTCAAACATGACGTAAACATATATACTACTATAATACCTTTCTGAAAATTTTAGGCCTTATTTTAGGCATAACACCCTCTATAGATGTGTTAACATTTTTTTAAAGGTGATCATTTGAAGGAAAGGTAATTTTTTTACGTTTTTCGATTTTATTTATTCTTACACTAGATTAAAATTCTAACAAAACATGATGGGATAATAACTCTAGTATCCTAAATGTAATGGTATTTTATTATTTAAATTTCATAACCTAAATCCATCTACACTTACGTAAAATGGGAATGCAATTAATCGTTCGTGTGTACTTTTGAACTATCACCTCCACGAACAAATATAATTGTTTCTCCATAAACATCTATCATGACTAGTTATGATGATGAAATTAATTTTCATATTTCATATTACTTAATGATTAATCATTCTAATAAAATATCAATTACTTTATTACCTTCCACTCACATAAAGATGATAACGGTGTTCAGGCGTATGTTTGAAATATCACATCCACAAAGCGATGTGATTCGTTTTTATTCACTACATCACTTGTATGATATAAATATATATGTTTATGTAACTGATTAATATGTTAGTAATTATGTTATGATCATTTTGTGCAGGTAAAATAATATGTACCTTTGTTACATATTGTACTTCCATTTATGGGTGCCCGACTTTGTAAAAATGAAATGTGATTTCAAAGTGTAAATGTATTTTTTTAAATTTATGTTTGTTTTATTTGTTATGATTATGTTATGGTTATTCATAATAGTTTATTTATAAAATTGGATCCATTATTAAACCATGGAATGTGATCCCATGATATCTCTCTAATGCATTCTGTATAGAGATGGAGTTAACTAGTTGGGTTTCTCCTAAGAGATTTAGGGAATATACCATGATGGTTATTCCAAATGAAACCATAGAGGTTACTCCCAATGTAGTTGTGAGAGCTAAAATGTCTGAATGATATGGATTCCACAAGATACCTTTAGGATAAATTATTTATATGGATTGTTTCCAGAATCATTTGATTTCATGAGGTATGGTAAAGATTTTAATTTTTATTAGGGAAAATTATGCTTCTGTGAAAATGATTTCATTATTTTAAAATATTCAAGGACTAACAGGTTCATTCTTTATTTTACATCCCTTTTTTATATTTTTGTGATCAAACCAATTTCGAATGAAATTTCCACAGTGTATAATGGTATATTAAAAAAATTAAAATCCAAGATTACTATTGTGGATATTTTTACCATGAAATCAATTCATGTTTTATTTTACAATATTTTCGATTAAAAATTTATTTTTTATTTCGAAACAATTTTAGGAAAGTGAGAAACCGAACAACTCTTATCATCTACCAGATTGAGAATTGAAATACTCACAAAAAATTCACATGTAGAAAAACTAAAAACAAAAGAAAAAAACATTGCACGAGACTACATATCATAATACATGTAATTATATCTGCATCCCAAACAAGAGTCCCCTTTTTCTATAGTTGATTCCCATTCAGAAGCCGATTTATGCCATCTAAAAATATAATAACTTTTCTCATGGTTCCTCATCTGGTCTAGTAAATGTTGCACCAGATAAGGTTTCTTAATCAAGCAGTCTTTTTTGAAAGAAAGAATCACCCCTCTGTCCCGTTTAAAGAAAGATCTGGTACTTACTGTCCGCGATAGATAAGAGTAGTCCGTTCTTGTTCTTCTTCTTGGTGTAGCAAATATCACTCCTTCACACTCAGTCATCCTTTTGATCCCATTCTTCCCAATGTCACTATATGAAAGGTATGTTGGACCACTCTTATTTTCTTTATTACCCCCAGAAACAACCCTCCCATTGTTCATCGAGGCATTATCATTACAACTAATAGAATTCCCTATCCTTTGATCCAACGTGTTTTTGTCAATAAAGAAAAGACACCCATCCACATTAGAAACCCCTTCCATGGACGTAAGCACTCCCTCATGGCCCAACTTTACATAATTGTATCATTTCGCACAGGCCCCATCAGCATGACCACCTTCCACCGCATCAGCATCCAAATCCTCTTCAATCATGCCTTCTGAAATTCCTTTATTCATGTTGCACAATGATAGAAAGGGCATGGATGAAGGGATTAAGCCTCTAAAACCCCCAACATTATTTGCACTGGCCATGCCTGAATAGAATCCCTTGCCCCCACCCTCCGGAATTTAACTATTTTCTCTCCATCCATGTGCTGCTCCAAACTATCCTTCTTATAACCCGAACCAGTATCCTTCCGAGAATTGAAATTACATGAGCCCCCAAATCCTTCAACAACCTTTTGAATACATCATATGATGTTGGGTTACCCAGGGTTTTCATATCATTTGATATTTCAGAACTATTAACATCCTCCATCGTCACCTTAAGGACAACATCTGGGAGGTCCATCACCACAGGACTCGACGGGTGAGGGCCCCCATCTTTGGACCCCGAAGCCTCCTTAACCAGACCAGTCGTCTCACCAACCTCCTGATCCTCTCCCAGTGAAACATCTTTCATACATGTAGTAACCCGAATCCCCCTATGACTTACCTCCAATGCATGAGAAGTGATTCTGCTTCATCAAGCCTCCAAAGGGTGGCCCAAATGTTTTCAAGAAGGAAAAAACTCAGTAGAATTTTCATAAATAACATGTTTCTTAAACCTTTACTCCCCATCAATCTTAATACACACATAATTGAAGGGAAACGGGAAGAATCCATCTCAATACAGACCAGAGGGTTAACCGGGTGACATATAGCCTCAGTGAGGCTATCAGAGCAAAGGTATCTTTCTATGAGGTTGCCTAGCATTCGAATCACCAAAGGGTTCTGAAAAGGTAATGGGATATAAGCAAATATTACCCAAACCACCATTGAAGGAGACTCATGGTTCATGTGAAAATCAAATTACCACCGTAGGATGAGAAAATGAAGTCTACTGAAGCTACCTGGTGCCCTCGAACATGCCTTGATGTGGTCCACCTCCGATTCAAGCTGGGTCATGATATGGTGGCTATCCATTAGGGCAAAAATCCATATTTCTTGAATATCCCAAGAGCTGACGAAGAACCAATCAAAAGAAATGACTGAAGGTATCCTATTCCTAAAGAGATAAACTAGAGTATGATTCAAGAGATCCATGGTTTCTGAAAACTCAGTGGACGAGAGCTGAAGGTTATGAAGGACATCGAGAAGATCCGGGACTTTTGGGCATAATGAATATTAGAATAATGGGGGAAGAAATTATAGGCTAGAGAAAGGATAGAATAACCTGACTCTCTCATGGAATGATGATTCCCCCTCCCCCACCAAGGGTGGAGGCGCCGCTGCCGGCGCTTTCATTACCGAGGAGAATATACCAACCCCGAAGTCCAATGGTTCCCGAGCCGACCTGATAATTCATACAATATTTTCAATTATAAAATAAATGGATACTTAAAATACATGACTACTTTTAATGTATTTGTTATTGTGTAATTTTTTTGGCCTAATTATCTCAAACTATAAACATGAAAATATCCCTAGTGTGAACAAATGTAAATTCCGAACTTATCTCATGATTTTGTAATGATTAATTATGGGGCCTTATAGTTGGTATTAGATATTTATTTATATATAGTTATTGGATATGTTTTTATTTAAACATAATTTAAAAGTTTTATATAACCAGAATAGATTGAATATTAGAACGATAAATACTCATTTCATATAAATTTAATGAGTTTTAGATAATATGAATTGGTATATCTTAGTATTTTTCTTTATTATAAGATAATATTTGATGATTTTTTAGATATAATAACACTACACTTTTTAGATTTAGTAAATGGATGGATGAAGTAAGAACCAAATTAATAGTGGTTATGAAAGAAAATGTTCTTTTTTCTTGAATATGTAACCAAATGAAATGGGAGAGGAAATGATAACTGTTGTGGTTGTTATAAAAAAACTATCATGAGTCATGAAGAACCACTTGAACGGTAGTAATTTTTATAATGAATCATATAGGATAGAAATGAATTCTTGTGAAAGTTCATGTAATGTTTTTTAGAAGGGAAAATTCGTTCAATGAAATGTGTGTCAAAAATGTTGAAATAAACACCTAGGAAAATGTCTTAATGGGATATGAAGAAGTTTTATAAACAGTAATGGAGGTAAAAAAAACCAATCTTCCAAGGAAAAAGGAAGTGTTCAGTTGAATCAATGAAAGGGAATGATGATCGTCCTGATTTATCTATGGAATGTTTAAAATGTATAGATTATATTCACTATGAAAATAAATTCTTTATAAAGAAGATTCGTGAATGTGATCATCCAGACTATATGTCTATAAATTTACTAATTCCATTCTCTACTACAATATAATATGCAGCTATTGAAAATGACATATATAAGTTATGCATTATTTCATGACTCATGTTTTTACATTGTATAATATTAGGACATGTTTCCTGTTTTTTCATTGGAAATAAGTTTTAAAGTATAAGAAAGAAAATCATGGTTAAAGGATTAAAACGAATTTTGAATTATTAAGAAGTCTATATATAGAGGATTGGATAAGTATGGTTGATTTACGATGATGAAATGATTAAAATTAGTAAAACTCATTTGAGAATGGGAGTAATTTTGAAGACTTTTTTTTAATATTGTGTTATATATATTGTTATGGAAAATTTTATTTTTGAAAGAATTATCTTCTCTTTTTTGAAAATAATTATGTTATTTTGAATTATTTTTATGGTATATTTGATTTTTTTTATGAATTTATGGTTTATTACTTTTTAGGATGCAAAATGAAATCTATGATATAACATTTGAGGATAAAATGTGTTATGTTTAGTTTTGATGATTTATTTTTAGAATTTTATAGGTATTATAAATTTTTATAAAAATGACAACCCACAAGATCGGTGAAAACCCATATCGTTAGAAATGATTGTAGGAATCAAACCCACAACCATGGGGAAATAAGGATGCATTGGCTACCGTTATTCTACGTGAAGTCCTGTACTAATAAGACTTTTTATTTGTTGTCAAATGAATTTATTTATTAATAATAAGTATACTTTTTGAATATATGTTTTATCAAATAGATAAAAATGAGATTGGGAAATGAATTAGTGATTAAGTAATTAATGTTAGATGTTCACTATTTTGAGAAACCAATATGATTATGTTTAGTATAATACAATGAGATATTATTTGGGGAATAAAGGATGAAATATATTTTGGATTATTATTTTCTTATATTATAGACTTATATGATTGAGATTATTTGAATTGTAAAATTATATTTTATTTTGAATGTTACCGTAAGAGTGTTTAATGTTATTTAGAGACAAATGTTAAAATTTATGTTGTAAAATTATGTGATCAAGTCATTTTTTGGTTTCAATAATAGTATAAAATATTTTTAGGGAATATTAAGGTTAGTTATTTATTGTGTAATGCCTCAATCCTAGTTACCCATAGGTAGTGAATTATTACATAACATTGGAATGATCACAGGAGATCAAGTATTGAAAGACTGATTAGTTTTGTATCCTTAGAAGTACTAGATACATACATAAGTTTTACATTAAATCATGAAATGAAAAAACAACAACAATGTGACTCCTTTTAACACACTCATATCCCTTACCCCATTCCATCTTGTCAATCATAATATACTTCTTCACATCCCGGGAAAGATAAAAAATAAAAAAGGGGTTATCTTAGATGCTTAGTAGGGATAAAAATATAGCAGAAACTATCACGAGAAAACAAAAACATTTAAGGAAATGTATTAGAATAAAACAAAAGCCTTTTAAATGTAAACATTGAAAAAATATAGAAATGATAAATCAAATACTTCCATTTACTAATTCTCATGGATATTTGACTACTCAAATAATAACATGTAATATCAATAGTTAATTTCATAATGATGGAATGCATAATGCTAGAAATCATAACTACATAGTCAAGGCCTCATGCCAAGACTACAAATAAGATTTTGTCATTGCCTTGTGCCAAGACACTATTTTGACTCATGAGACCTACCGATGGATCAAGGAGCTATAGCTAGAGCCACTCGTCACTTACTAAGTCCAATTCATTCTAAATATGAAATGGTTAAAACATAATCTAAACATTCATATTAAAACTAGCATACAAAATATAAATATTTTTGCAACAAACCATGAATAGTATACAAATATCATAACCACATTTAAACATTAGTAATTCAATATAATATATAAAATTGTATTATTATTAATAAACCTTAATCAAGAATAATGAAGGATGTTGACATAGATGAAAATAATCAGTAATACCATTTGTGATAAATATCCCATTTTTCTTGAAATAATTTATATGTCTCATTATTTATCAAAAAGTTGTTAACAATATATTTTTGAATCAAAGTGTCCCATACCACTTTTCATCATTTAAAAGTAATTTTAATTTTAAAATATCATGTCCAAATAAATAAGTCTTAATCACAATTATTAAAACATAGGCATTAATGAGAATGATTTAAAATAAAAAATATTTAAATCATTTAAAATGATATTTTAGTTATAGATATTAACCAAATGAGTTAAAAATGAATAAAAATAATTTAGGTAATAAAAACCTTATAATATCATGATAACAAGGGTATTAATGATATACTATGTCAATGTATAGTATATACACCATATAAAAGTGAATTGGCGTAAAACAACATAGAATTCTCAATATAATGTAAATTGAAGTGAAATACCTTATAAAAACCATATACTTAGGTTCATGATATATCAATGAAATAGTTATGTTTGAAAAATATTTATTGAATATTAAGTGTAAATAAATAAGAGTACATTCACACATATTCCTGTAAAAACAAACCCAGTAACTTGGATGATTAACAAATTAAATTAAAATTGAGTTAAGATTACTCTTATCATGATTATATGGATGAATTGAGAATTTATCAATGGAGTAACTATATGTATGAAAATTATATCAACACAAATGGGAGTGGAAATTACTACATAAATAAATAAATAGTGATATCACACATAATCTTGGAGTAAAATAATTAATGTTGTTTGTGTAAAACCCAATGGGTGGAAATCAAAATTAGAAATTCCCTTATCGATTTGGTAGCATACAAACCATACACACCCTAAAAGAAGGATCATACAATGAGGTTTTAAATAACTTTTAATTTTATTATATTACACAAATAATAAAATAATTCTAAGTACATTCACCACCGAAAAATAAATAGTGGAAAATATAACAAGTATCTAACGGCAATAAAAAGTTAGATGAAATACATTACCTTTTATTTTCCATAGTAGAGGGTAGGTAAAACTCATTTATAATGGTGAAATTATTTTTATTGAATTATACAAGAAAATAATAAATAAATATGATATCATATATGATCTTCTAATATTTCTTTGTTTATGATATTTTAGTAGTATCATTGTTTTGGGTGTTAACTATTTTTTTTCCATTATATTTTATGTTATGTAAGTCATGTTTTTTATTGATAGGATGTATTTGATTATTATAAATTATGATATTATGTTCTTAAACATTATTTTTAATTCTAAAATAAAAATTATTCTTGAATGGTTACGATGGGGAATGAAATCTCATCGTGTCATGGAGATGGTAATCTGTACGTAAACACGAGAAAAAATATCATTCTATTAGTGGAGAAATCATAGGTAATTGGATGGGATATTATATATAAGGAATAATTAACATGTTATATTTATTATTTATATCTGTTATAATCATTATTATTCCTATCCAAATAATGAAGTGTTGAATAAAAAACTACACCACAATTTGGAGACTGTAAGCCATACATACTAACGTATGTTGAATTTGTCATTCATAGGATAAATAGAATAATGAATATGGTTGTACAATATTTATAATAATATTATAGTATGTAGAAGGTACTAGAGTTATTAATTTTTAATTGAAACAACAATGAAAGAGGATGTGAAAGTGAAAAGAAATTTGAAATAGGTGATAAAATTATTAACATTTCTTCGGGTGCATCCTTTTGATTTAATAAAAAGGGCCCCATTTGATGGTTTTCTGATCAATGTAATGACTATATGCTGTATTTAGGGTAGTTGGGAGGATATTTGAGCAGTATTTGGCCAAACCAAATGGCTTTGGCGTTGTGATTTATGAGATGGGGAAGTACACTTATATAAAAGAGGTGAGGGTTACTTTAGGAAAATGTTGAAATATTATTTTATTATAAAATAATTTCCATTTTATAATGGATCCAAAAAGAATTATTTGGAGTCTATGGTGGGGATGTGTTGAAATAATTTCAAACAATAATTTATAGACAAGTTTATGTCACCATAATAACCTTATCGTGTAGATTTAATTCTTAGTTAAATAGTTTAACTTTTACCATGTCTTCTTATATATTTATATTACATGGTTAATAAACTTACTATAAAATTTCAAGAGAACGTATTGTGGTCCACTAATGACATATAAATTATTATATATGTCCTTTGGCTGAACCATATATTTTTAGGAATATTATATCATTTAATAATGTTGTATTTTTTTAAATACTCATTTATGTCAATTTTGACACTACATAGTATTTGGTTTTTATGAGAGTCAAAAAACATTATTACATTAAAAAAATACATTTAATCAACCCTAACTTGTCATAGTAACCTATAAAATACGTGTAATGCATCATAAGACTAAATTTATATTTATTTTGATATTTATATTATCATTTATTTTAATCATTAATTAGTAAGTTAGTCACTACATCATCATTGTGTCATAAAGACATTTAGTTACTTAATGTCTAAATATAATAAATAAAATAACTGGATGTATTAAATTATATTTATCTTTATAGTGAATTATTTATGCCGAATTTATCTTATGCATTTCCAAATATTAAAAATGGTTTAGTTATTAAACATTGAATTTCAAACATTTAACTCTTCTTTAGATAAAATAATAACAAATTTCTTAATCTAATCCATGTGAATCAATTGAAAAATATTTTATTCCTAAGGTTGATTTTGTTCTAAATAAATTTATCCAATAGAATTATTATATTTTTAAGGATAATTATAATATCATTTTCCCTTTAGTTACCCTATTTACTTTTTAACCATGATAAATAAAATTCCAAACATACAAATCAAAAAAATTTATTTTCATCCTATTGAACAAAATTTTACAAACGGAAGTCAACCATGTCTCTCAGTGTTATAAAATTCAATTCATAGAAATAGTAAAATTATTTTTTATGAAAATTGGAAAATGTTCCTAGTAGGTGTGTAATAGACTATTAAAATCCAATAAAATTATAAATATATATTTTTATTATAAAATGACTGAAATAAATTAAATTGGACTAATATAGGTATTATGTGTCAACTTTGACATTAAAATAAATTAAAATTAAAAATAATTACTTAAATAAAATGTTTTATGTAAAAAGTGAATGTTTTAAATAAAATGTTGTCTTTAAACAATAATGAAGTGTTTTTAGAAAGGGGTGAGCATAGATTCTCATTAAGGATAACAATATATAAGAAACTATCCTAAGAAAAAATAAACATTTAATGCAATGTATTAGACTAAAATTTTAGTCTTTTGAAGATAAATATTTGTATAATATGGAAATGATAAATCAAATAATTCTATTTACTTATTCACATGGATATTCTTCTAGTTTAATAGTCACATTTAATATCAATATCTAATTTCAAAATAATGTATTTCATAATTCCAAACATCATAACCACATAGTCAAGGCCTCGTGCTAATACTAAAAATATGATTTTGTCATGGCCATATTCCAAGACATTAGTTTTCCTCATTAGACCAACTGATGAACCGAGGAGCTATAACGAGCTCCACCCATCACATACTAAGTCCAATGCGCTCCTCATATGAAAATAATGAAACATAATCTAAACATTCATATTAAAACTATCATACAAAATATCAATATATTAACCACAAACCGCGAATGGTATAAAAATAGCACATCCACAGTCAATCATAACTCATTCAATACAGTTTGGAAGACTATATTATAATAAATCAACCTCAATCCATAATAATTAATGATATTTATATAGATGAAAATAATCAGTAATACTATTTTAGAGAAATATCCCCTTTTTCTTGAAAATATTTAAAAGTCTCACTATTTATCAAGATACTATTAAAAATAGATTTATTAATCAAATTTTCCCATACCTCTATGAAAAAATTAAATAGAATTTTAATTTTAAAAAAATCATGTCCATATAAAAATATCCTCAACACCTTTTTTAAAAAATGGTCATTAATGAGAAAGATTTAAAACATTAAATCTCTAAAACATATAAAATGATATTTTAATAATAGTTCCTAACCAAATGATAAATTCTTGAATACAAATAATTGAGGTAAGAAAAACTTTATTATATCTTTCAAATAAATAGATTCATGATGTACTATGTCAAAGAATAGTATATACACCATATAAAGGTGAATTGGCGCATAACAATAAATAAGTCTCAATAGAATGTAATTAGTGATGAAATCCCTTATAAAGACTATATACTTAGGTTAAGGATAAATCAATGACATAATTATGTGTGAAAAATATAAATACACTCAATATGATTGGATATTAAGTGTAAATAAATCAGATTACATTCGCACATATTTTTGTAAAAACATCACCAATGACTTGGATATTTAACTCAATGAATGGAAATTGAGTAAATATTACATTAATAAAGTTTATAACGATGACATTATAATTTATAAATGAAGTTATTATGTGGATAAATAGTATATCAACACAATGGGGAGTATAAATTACTACATAAATAAATAAATACTGATTTCACACATAATCTTGGAGTAAAATAATTAATAATGTTTGCATAAAGCTCAATGAGAAGAAATTGAAGTTAGAAATCCCTTATCGATTTTGTAACTGAAGAAACATAAACCCCATGAAATAAGGATAATACAATGAAGTTTTAAATACCCATAAATTAATGTATATTACACAAAGAATACAATCATGAGTATTTCATACACCACACAAAAGGAAATAGTGGAAAATATAACATGAATCTAGCTGGAATTAAAAGTGAGATGAAAACCCCTTACCTTGTACTTTTCCTTAGAAGAGGGTAGGTTAAACTCCTTTAAAATGGTGAAATCCCTATTATTAAATTTCTTGAGAACCACCTACATAAATATGATATCATATATGATCTTTTAATATTGCTTCATTAATTATATTTCAGTAGTATCATTTTTTTGGGAGTAAACTGATTTTTTTTCCTTTTATATGTTTTTCTTTGTAATTCATGTTTGTTATGGATAGGATGTATTTGAATCATATCCAAAATAATACAAAGTTATTAAAAATTATTATTAATCCTTAAATAAGAAATATTCTTGAACAGTTATGAAGGGGAATGAAATCATATCGCATCGTGTAGATGATAAGTTGTGCATTCGCACGAGCGACAATATCATTCTATTAGTGGTGAAATCAAATGTAATTGGATGGAATATTAAATATAAATAATAATTAACATGTTATATTTATTATTTACATCAGTTATACTCATTATTATTCCCATCCAAATAATGATGTGTTGAATAAAAAACTACACTATGACATGGAGACGGTAAGCCGTACTTATGCATGTATGGTGATTTTGTCATTCATATGATGGATGTAATAATGAATAGGGTTATTAAATATTTATAATAACATCATAGTATTTATATGTTATTGGAGTTATAATTTTGTTATGGAAACAACAATAAATAATGAAGTGGGAGAATAAAAGAACTTTTAAATATGTGATGAAATTATGACCTCTTCTTCTAGTGTTTCTGTTTAATTCGGTCAAAATATCCCATTAGGTTGGCTCTTTGATCAATGTAAGGAATCTAGGTTCATTTCAGGGGTTTTTGGGAGATATTTGAGCAGGTTTTGGCCGAACCAAATGTCTTTGGAGGTGTGATTTGGAAATATGAGTATGTACTCTTTTATAAGAGTGGTGAGGGTCAAATTATGAAAAACATGAAATATTATTTTATTATAAACTCATAATCGGTTTATAATGTCTCAAAATGGAATTATTTCAATGAAAAGCTGGCGATGGGTCTAATTCCTCTCATCCCATATGTTTTAGACTATTTTAGGTCACAATATAAACCTTATAATTTAGATTTAATTCTTAGTTAAAGAGTTTAACTTTTACCATGTCTTAATGTATTTTTATATTACATGGTTAATACACATAAAATAAAATGCCAAGAGAACTTAAATTTGTTCATTAATGACAAATATATAATTATATAAGTCATATGACCAAGACTAATATTTTTGGAATATTATATCATTTAATAATATAGTATGTTTTAAATACCCTTTTGTGTCAATTTTGACACTATTTAGTATTTGGTTTTTGTGAAAGTCAACAAAACATGATTAATTAGAAAACCATAAATTAAATCAATGCTATCTTGTCATTTTAACCAATAAAATTCGTCTAATGAATCAAAAGTATGAATTTATATTTATTTTGTTATTTATAATATCAATTATTTTAATCATTCAATAATGATGTAATTACTACATCATCATTGTGTCATAAATACATTTTATTATTTAATGTCTAAAAATTATAAATAAAATTATATAATGTTGTATTTTTTTATCATTATAAATAATATTTATAGATGAATTTATCTTATGTATAAACATGTATTCCAAATATTTTGGTTAATTAAATTTGAATTTAACACTTTTAACTCTTTTTAAAATAAAATAATAATAGATTTCCTAATCTAATCCATGTGGATAAAAATGATCATATTTTATTCATAAGGTTTATTTTGGTCGAAATACACTATCCAATAGAATTAAGACATGTGTCAGGGTAATTATAATATAATTTTAATTTTAATTTTTTTAATTACTTTTATCTGTGGTAAATAAAATTCAATGTTTACTTTTAACCAAAAATAATTTTCATCCTATTGAACCACGTCTTACTTATTTATTTCAACTATTTCTATTTGATTTTTGAAATTCAATTCACATAAGTGGTAAAATTACATTGTAACACCCCGAGATTTTATGAAATGTATTCTTTCTAATTTTACTGAGGTCTTGTGTTGTACGCTACACCAAAAGGAGATTGCACTACACGCATCCCTAATTTGGCTTGCATTACACGCAATCACGACCTTCCACAATAGCGTGTGTTGTATGCAATATCAAGTTTCACTAAACAACGATATGTCATATAAACTAGCCGTTATGAATAGTAATACCCATTTTTTAAAATTTTATAAATTTTATCTTTCGAAATGGACTTAATTTTTGGATTTGAAATATCGAAATAAGCCTAGGGTGAAATTTTGGTATTTTTCGGAAATCTTTCAATTTTTGATGAATAGAGAAAACACTGGGTTACTATTTAAAAACCGACTTTTTATTTAATTAATTTTTTATTTTATTATAATTTATTTTAGGTCAAAATTGATTTATAACACCTATATATGTTCAATGTAATTCATTGGAGTCATTTTATAATAATTTTAGATATATAAATTTTAGTGATCTTTTCACCGTCTTTTACCCACCTTCAATGAGAATTTAAAAATTTCATAAAACTTAATTTTACTGCTTCTGTGAGTGTAATTTCGAAAATTTGAGAGACACAGTTAATATCAAGGACTAAAATGTGGTTCAATGACATGAAAATAATTTTTGGCGAATAGTAACTTTTTACTCTTTTTTTACCACGGTTAAAAGTAAATAGGGTAATTAAGGGTAAAAATGATATTATTATTACCCTAAAAAATTTCCTAATTCTATTGGATAAGTTTAATTCGACCAAAAACAACCTTAGGAATAAAATATGAACATTTAGGCCCACTTGGATAAGATTAGGACATTTAATATTATTTTATTTAAAGAATAGTTAAAATAGTTAAAATCAATGTTTAATAACTAGAACATTTTTAATATAGGGTAATACATAAGAAATATTCGACTATAAGTATTCATTAGAATGATAAAAAGTTTTAATACATAATGGTATTTTATTTATAAATTTTAGACATTAAATAAGTTAATTTATTTATGACACAATGATGATGCAGTAATTATCTTATTAATGAAATATTGACATAATTGATGTTATAAATACCAAAATAAATAAAATTTGAGACTTTTTATGAATTAAAATAATTTTATAGGTTAATATTACATGTTATTATTTATTTAATTAACTTTTTTCCAACTAATAATTCTTTTCTGATTTTCACAAAAATAAATTAC
Source organism: Viscum album (assembly GCA_963277665.1). Classification (NCBI taxonomy): domain Eukaryota; kingdom Viridiplantae; phylum Streptophyta; class Magnoliopsida; order Santalales; family Viscaceae; genus Viscum; species Viscum album. The sequence goes on from OY728158.1 coordinate 1,605,083,977, forward strand.
CAAATAGTGTCAAAATTGATATAAAATAGTTTTTAAAACAAATATTATATTATTAATTGTTATTTTATTTCTAAAAATCTATGGTTTTGCCAAATGACTTATATAAGGTTATTTATATTAATAATAAACAACTTGAGGTTATTTTGGCTTCTTATAGTATGTTTATTAACCTTATAGTGTATGAAATCAAGAAGACATGGTAAAAGTAAAATTATTTAACTTAAAGTTAAATCTAAATGAGAAGGTTAAAATAGAAACCTAAACATGTCTAAATTCTATTTGATGAGAGGATTCCGACCCATCCCCACCTTAGCTTTGAAATAAATCAATTTGGAGATATTAAAAACCGAATATGTCTTTATAATAAAATAATATTTTTGGTTTTCCCTAAGCTACCCCTCTCCTCCCTTATAAAAGGGCACCTCCTCCCTCTCTTCCTCACACCACATTGAGCATTCAAGCTCGGCCGAACCCTGCCAATTTCGCTTATCCACTTCCCTAGAAACGTCATAGAGGTCCTGGTATTCTTCAAAGACCATTTTTTGTGCCCTAACTGGAGGTTAAGAAGAGGCACTTCAAAGAAGAGGTAATGTCTGTTACCGATTCTTTCAACTTTATTTCTTCTGATACTTATTCTTATTTAGTTGTTTCATTATGAAGTAATAACATCAGTATCACTAATATACTGATATGTTATTATAAATATGAAACAACCCTATTTCACCTCTTATCCATCCTACGGTAAACAAAATCACAGCGCGCGCGTACATACGTAATATCGTTTCCACGCGGTGGTGTAATCTATTTTCCACCACCACCTTACTTGGATGGGTATAATGGTGTAAATAAATAACTATATATGATTATTGTAAAGTGATATTGATTCTGAAATATTATAAATATGCTTCAATACAATTCCATGATCATGGTAATGATATCATTGCTCGTGCGTACATACGGAGTACCGTCTCCATGACGCGATGAGATTTATTATCCATGTTAACCATACATGAATGATTATAAAGTTTATATAATGAATAATAATGAAATATATGACATAATAATGATACTGGATTTATGTATATATATATATATATATATATCTTATACTTAATTCCATTCAATTCAATAAGGAAACGAAAACAGCGTTCATGCGTACGTACGGCCTACCGTCTCCATGAATGGTGTATTTCATTCCATTTATCGATCTATCATATATATATATATGTATATCATGAATATATATTATATATAAATCATGTTTTAGATTCTGGAATTATATAAATCAGGATATAAGTAATAATATCAAGAACAACATGTCCAAACACATACGATAAATAAAACGTTTTACCCAAAACGCTGCTTTAACATGAAATTTACAAAAGAACGGGTAATATAAAGTCAAAAGTGAACCATATATGATATAATAACATTGAATATGATTATTTAATTAGTAAATGACATTATTTAAATCATTATACAGGAGGTTCGGATATGTACGAAGCATATCAGACCTAAGGTAATGGATAACTTTTCCAATCTCGTTTTTATCCGAGATTGTTTATTCGTAAGTATTCACTCGGGTTATATTTATCATCCATGTTCCTGTTTTCTAAAAATGGTTTCATGTATGTTTAAAGTCATTTTTACCCATTTTTGACTTTTACTACATTGTATGTAAGTAATCATTCTTTTGTTGACGTTACGAGGTACTTTTTTGACTTTTCCGACAAAAGTACGAGAAAAATGTTATTTATAACTTATAAAGTTTGAATGGATTTTTATGGTTTCATAACGACTTATTTCAATGAAGTTTCCTCTACAACAGTTTATTACTATATTCAACAAAATACTTTTCTTTTAATATTTCATGGAATTTTGTGAAAAGAATATTATTTTTAAGAAGAAAGGATATTTTCCTCAAGAATTCATGTCAAGTGTTTTATCAGAACCATTTTCCTTCTAAGATGACATTATTTCATATGTGTATGTATCAAGTATAATGTCTCTATGATTTACATGTTTTCACATCTCATATGATGAAATGATATCCATTTATTTTATATGGATTATGTTATGATGGGATGATGTTTATTAAACCCATTTTATTGTTTGGGTTATGATGAATGAATTATTTTAAATTTTGTGTCAAACACAAGAATGTTTTCATTATAAGATGGGTGGGACCTATATCTCCCTACAATTCATTGGGTAAGGATTTATATCTCATGATATAGACATGTTTGGAACGGTAATTTAATCTTGTTCAGTAATACAAGACTGGAACGAGGAGTGAACTCGATTCAGAATGGGGATTTTTCCACTAAGATGGTCTTGGTAGTAATTCCTTGGCTACTATGCAAATCATAACATGTGCTGAATGGTTGCCACAATTACATGTTTTATTACCATTTTATTTTATCATGGTTGATGTTCCATTATGATATATTCCTTACGTACTTCGACGATTTATGTCTTTGCTCACGATTTTGATGTTTAAATTTCATGTTCATGTTTTTGCTTTCCAATGTTTTTGGATTGTATTATGTTCTCTATGTTTTCCCTTACTGAGAATTTGAGATCACCCTTTTTATGTTTTATTTTCCCCAGGAAATAAACAAAAGGTTTTAGGTAAGAATACAAAAGGGGAAGATCTTTATGGGAGATATTGAAGATCTTTCACCACGATTAGAATATTATTATAAGGCCCCAACCTTAAACCTTACTTAATATTGAATTAATGAATAATTCACATTCAGGATCTTTTTAGGTTTAGAGTTTTAGAGAATTAGGACATAACTACTACATCTCAAAAGATTAAAAATTATTCTCTTCTACTAAATTTCTATAAAATAAAAACTCTTAAAAAGAAACATGTCTAGTTCCATGTTTTAGGTAGCATGACTTTCCCTTGATCCCATCCTTGACCCTATTCCACGCTAAGTCTTGTGAAAAACATTTCAAAAACATGGGATGTAACACCAAATACTTTTATGTTATATAAATCATCAAAGGAATATTTTTATACACAACACTTTCTTGGCTTACTTTACCAGCAATCACGACCTTCCTCGATAGCTTGCGTTGTACGCAATACCGAGTTTCACTAAACAACGATATGCTATTAAAATATTATTAAAACTAGCTGTTATGAATAGTAATAGCCACATTTTGAAATTTTATAAATTTTATTTTTCAAAATGGACTTCATTTTTGGATTTGGAATACCGAAATTATCCTAGGGTGAAATTTTGGTATTTTTCTGAAAACATTCAATTTTTGATGAATAGTGAAACCACTAAGTGGTAGGTTAAAAACTGAATTTTGCATAAAACTTAATTTTACCGCTTCTGTGAATGGAATTTCAAAATTCTGAAAGACACGGTTGATATCAGAAATTAAAATGTGGTTAAATGAGATAAAAATAATTTTTTTGTGAATAGTAACTTTTTACGTTTTTTTACCGCGGTTAATATTAAATAGGGTAACTAAGGGTAAATATGATATTACTATTACCCTAACACATGTTCTTAATCTATTGGATAAGTGTAATTCGACCAAAAACAGCCTTATGAATATAATATGACCATTTAGGTCCACTTGGACTAGATTATGTCATTTAATATTATTTTATTTAAAGAATAGTTAAAATAGTTAAAATCAAAGGTTAATAACTAAATATTTTTTAATAGGGGGTTATAAATAAGATAAATTCGACTATAAATATTCATTAGAAAGCTAAAAATCTTTCCTACATAATACTATTTTATTTATAATTTTTAGACTTTAAATATATTAATTTATTTATGACACAACGATGATGCAGTAATTACCCTTTTAAGGAAATGTTAGCATAATTGATGTTATAAATGCTCAAATAAATGTAATTTGAGGCTTTCTATGAATTCCACTAATTTTATAGGTTACTATGATATATTACTGTTGATTTAATCAACTTTTTTCGAACATATAATTCTGTTATGACTTTCACAAAAATCATATATCAAATAGTGTCAAAATTGACACAAAATAGTTTTTAAATCAAATATTATATTATTAATTGTTATTTAATTCTTAAAAATCTAAGGTTCGGCCAGATGACTTAGATAAGGATATATATATATTAATAATAAACAACTTGGGGTTCTTTTGGCATGTTATAGTAAGTGTATTAACCATATAGTGTAAGAAAACAAAAAGTCACGGTAAAAGTTAAATTATTTAACTTAGAGTTAAATCTAATTGATAAGGTTAAAATAATAACCTAAACTTGTATAAATCCTATTGGTTGTTAGGATTTCGACCCATCCCAACTTTTCCTTCGAAATAAGACCCTTTGGAACCATTATAAACCGATTTTTACTTTAATATAAAATAATATTTTGAGATATTCCTAAGGTGCCCCTCTCCTCCCTTATAAAAGGACACCTCATCCCCCTCCTCCTCACACCAATTTGAGCACTCAAGCTCGGCCAACCCCTTCAAAACTCCCTTCTCCCCTTCCCTATAATAATCCTATAGGTCCTGTTCTTCTTCAAAGACCAATCATAGTTCCCTAAGTGGAGGATTCAAAGAGGCGTTTCAAAGAAGAGGTAATATCCATTACCGATCTTTTCAATTTCTTTCTTCTTCATCTTCTTCATCATTAGTTTTTTCATGATAAAGTAATAACATCAGTATTACATACATACTGATATGTTATTATAAATATGAAACAACCCTAATTCACCTTCTATCCATCCTACGGAAAAATGAAATCACTGCCCGTGCGTACGTACGGAATACCGTCTCCACGCCGTGGTGTAATCTATTTTCCACCATCACCATACAAGGATGGGTATAATGGTGTAATGAGTAAATATATATGATTATTATAAATTGATATTGATACTGAAATAGTATAAATACACTTAAATACAATTCCACGATCATGGGAACAATATCATCGCTCTTGCGTACGTACGGAATACCGTCTCCACGATGTGATGCGACTCGTTCTACATGATCATCATTACATAGTAATTATATAAATGAATTGAATTAATTGAATGAAGAAATATGATATATGTTACACTAATACCATTCTGGATATAAGGTATCTATAACCTTAAAATAAGAATAATAATTTATTCGGCAAAACTCGCATAAGAACAAAAGGCAATAAAGACCCGAGTAACAAGTAACAATGAAATATTACTAATAAGTAGCTAAGAATATGACCATATATGATATCATATCAATATGTATGATTCTGGAATAAGTCAATAACATTATTTCAACCATTATACATGATCTTCGGACACGTACAAAGCAAATCGGACCTAAGGTAGGGGAAAATATCACAATCTCATTTTTATCCGAGATTGTTTATACTTTGGTATTTACTGGGGTGTATTTTATCATCCACATACATGTTCCCTCAATATGTAATATTGTTTCCATCCACTTACAATAGTTAAAATCCAATTTTACCCTTCGGTGAGTTTTTAGTAAAGAATATGAAAGGAATCTTTTGTCGTTTTTTTCGTACAAGGTACTTTTTTGACTTTTCCGACAAAAGTAAGAAGAATGTTTTTTTTAACTTATAGGGCATGAATGGATTTTTAAAACATTATTTCCAAGAATCTTCCTTTACAAGTTTTCATGTTTATTTTTAATCAACTTCTTTTAGTTTAAAGTTGTATGACATGTTAAGAAAGGAAAAATGTTTTTGAAGAAGAAAGGATATTTTCCTCAAGAATGGAGTTCAAGTGTTTTATCAAAATTATTTTCCATCTAAGATAATAAAAGGGTTCTATTTTTATCCCTATTATTACATTGATTTGATTATGTTTTGAGGGAATTATTTTTATGAAGTCATTTACCTTATATGATTTGTTTTATGATGTCATGATGTTTCAAGAATCCCATTTTGTTACATGTGTTATGCGATGATGTATGATTTATGATTATGTGGCACACATAAGAAAGGATTCATTATAAGATGGGTGGGACCTATATCTCCATCCAATGCATTGGGTAAAGATTTATATCTCATGAGATGCACATGGTTGGAACGGAAGGTTATTTCGGTTCAGTGATACAGGACTGAAACGAGGGTGACTCGGTTCAGAAATGGACTGTGTTCGCTAAGATTGTCTTGGAAATGAGTCATGACTAACAAGAAATGATTTTCCATGATTATATGTGCATGCCACAAAGTTTCAAGTTTTATGTTATGATTATGGGGATCTCATTTTCACTTCTATGATTTATTCCATGTTATGATATTATGATCTCTTTTGCAGGTTATGATTTTCAAAAAGATATGATATGCTTTTTATTTCCTTTATTTGCCTTTGCTGAGCATTTGAGCTCACCCTTTTTTTTATGTTTTCATTTCCCCAGGTCAGGAAGATGGATATTAAGTAGAATATGTTAAAAGGGACCCTATATATGATGAAATAAATGGGAGACACTGTAGAAGATTTATGAACCAGTTTTTTATGTTTCCCAGTTTCTAAAGACACTATACCTATACGGTCCTTTGTGGTTTTGTCATATGTTGTAATAAGTGTGCTTCAATTTTGATGTATTAACAATGTATGTAAAGTATGGGTCGTTATAGTTGGTATCAGAGGAGAGGTATAGTCATCCTTTGGAAACTAGTATGTGAAAGTGTTAATAAGAACCCTAAGGATATGTCTAATCATAGAACACAATCTTAGTGTTTTAGAAATGGCCATGAATAACCTAGGATAAGAACTTAAGCGTGAAAATATTATTCTTGAATTATGTGGCTTTCCTATTATAATTAGTATTTCTCACACTATTATTCGTGGTTTTAGTCAATGGTTGGAACCCGAAGGAACCGTGTTAATGCGGAATGCGATGGGAAATGCGATGATTGTCCCCCTGAGCAACCAAACGACATGGGAGCTGGAATGAAAAATCATGTAGCCATGCTCACACAAGTTTCTCAAGCTATGAATCATGGAGGACTTCCAAACAAGCAAAGGAAGGAGCAACATTTTGTTGAATCCTTCATGAGGCAGCGTCCACCTTCTTTCAGCGGGTCTACTGATCCATTAGTTGCTGAACAATAGATTAGTACTACTGAAAAGATATTTTCAGTTCTTCAATGTTCTGAACATGATAAAGTCATCCTAGCAGTGTATCGTTTGGAAGGAGATGCTGATCAATGGTGGAATCTTATTAAGAATACGAGGCAAAGTGATGAAATTGATTCCATGGAATGGGACGAGTTTAAGAACTTATTTTTCAATAAGTACTTCCCTCGTATTCTCCGAACAAAGATGGAGAAAGAGTTTCTTGAACTGAAGCAAAGGGATGATGAATCTGTTGGTACCTATGAAGCAAATTTTACAAGACTTGCAAGGTACTCTTCTGGTATTATTATCCAACCTGAGAGTAAGATCGATCGATTATTTAGTGGCCTAAAAACATGTCCTCGAAGGGAGTTAGCCATAAGGGACTTCAATAGCTACGAGGAAATCGTTCGATGTGCTCTCAATTTTGAGATAGATATTGGAGTAACCCATCAGTCATATGGGTTTGATAAGAAGAGGAAAATGGAATTCAAAGGAAAATCTAAAGAGCACACTGAAAAGAAGACGAGCTTTCGCTTATGCTCAAAGTGTGGAAAGAAACATGGAGGGAGTTTTCTTAAAGGGACAAGTAAATGTTTCAAATGTGGAAAGGAAGGTCATCGGGCATTTGAATTCCGCGATAATGGGAAGAAGATGTCTAATGATGCAAACAAAGGAAGGGATATACAGAATGAACCTACTACACTTCAATGTTTCAAGTGCAAGGAGATGGGGAATTATTCCAATAAATGCCCAAATCCAAGGGTTGATGATGAGGGTCGACGTCAACAAACTCTTAAGGCTAAAGACAAATGAAAGTCACATGCAATTTCTATCAGCGATGTGGAGTACGATAATGAAGTGGTGAGAGGTACACTTACCATCCACTCTAAAGTAGCAAATATTTTATTTGATTCTGGATCCACCCACTCTTTTATTTCTGAAGAATTTTATAAGGGTATCACCGTATTACCTCAACAATTAGATGTTGAGTTAGCTGTGACAACACCTAATGGCACATCAATCGCATCAAAAGTTTATAATTCTTCTCCAATTGATGTTTGTGGGAAAGTGCTTCCTGCAAATCTTGTGATCCTTCCTTTTTTGGAATTCGATGTGATTCTTGGCATGGATTTGCTTTCTTTATACGGAGCTCATATCAATTTCTAAAGAAGGGATGTAACATTTCATAATCCAGATCAATCTATGATCTTCTATCAATGCAAGGATGAACATAACCTTCCAGTGGAAATTTCTTCCATTTTATGGGTATTGATTCCACTAAATGAAGGTTATTTATCTCAAATGGTTGGTGAGAAACTCTCGATTAAGAATATGCCCATCGTACGGGAGTTTGATGATGTCTTTCTGGAGGAATTACCGGGTCTTCCACCAAATCGTGAAGTTCTGTTTTCAATAGAACTCGTACCGGGTACTTTGCCTATTTCAAAGACACCTTATAGAATGGCTCCAATTGAGTTGCAGGAATTAAAGAAGCAACTCCAAGAGAATCTTGATAAGGGATTCATACGCCCTAGTGCGTCACCTTGGGGAGCACCTGTTCTATTTGTTAAGAAGAAATATGGATCAATGAGACTCTGTAATGATTACCGAGAACATAACAAGATCACTATCAAGAACAAATATCCTCTCCCACGCATTGATGACTTACTTGACCAACTTCGTGGAGCTCAATAATTTTCCAAGATTGATCTTTGTTCAGGGTATCATCAATTGGGGGTCAAAAGGTAGGATATACCAAAGACAACTTTCCGTACAAGGTATGGACACTATGAATTTATAGTGATGCCATTTGGTCTTACTAATGCCCCTGCAATCTTCATGGATCTGATGAATAGAGTCTTTAGAGACTATCTTGATCAATTTGTGGTAGTCTGTATACACGATATTCTTGTCTATTGAAAGAGAAAGGAAGAACATGAAGATCACTTGAGAATGATATTGAAGACCCTGTGAAAGGAGAATCTTTATGCCAAATTTACCAAGTGTGAATTTTGGCTTCAAAAAGTTGCATTTTTGGGTCACATAATCTTAAAAGAGGGGATATCTGTGGATCCAGTAAAAAACAGAGGTTATCGAAAGATGGTCGACACCAACAATAGTAACTGAGATCCAAATTTTTCTTGGTTTGGCTGGATATTATCGACTTTTTGTGAAAGATTTTTCACAATTATCTAATCCACTCACCAATTTGACTCTAAAAGGAGTTATGTTTGTTTGGACAGAGTAATGTGAAGAGAAATTCAAGGAGTTGAAAAGAAGGTTATCCAGTGCACCTGTGCTCACACTGCCTTGTAGTGGAAAAAGGTTTGTGATCTACAGTGATGCATCCAAGAAGGGATTAGTGTGTGTTCTTATGCAAAATGATATGGTGATAGCTAATGCCTCACGACAATTGAAAATACATGAGAAAAATTACCCAACTCATGATTTGGAGTTAGCTGTGGTAATCTTTGCATTAAAGATTTGGAGGCATTACCGTTATGGTGAAAGGTGTGATATTTATACTGATCGTAAAAGTTTAAAGTATATTTTCACACAAAAGGAGATGAATATGCGTCAAATAAGATGGTTGGAGCTGATTAAGGATTATGACTGCTCAATCCATTACCACCCTGGGAAAGCAAACAAGGTGGCAGATGCATTAAGTCGATAAGACCATGCCAGTTTATCAATGATGAGGATCACAAAAGATCCAATATTTATGGATTTACAAAGAATGGATCTCGGAATTATAATGGAAGGGTAAAAATCTTATCTTTCTCAAATGAATGTTCAACCATATATACATGTGAAGATTAAAGAGGAACATAAAGAAGATGTCAAGTTACAAAAGAAGGTGAGAAATGTTCCTGAATTCAACTTTGATTGTGATGGGATAATAATGTTCAGGAATCGGGTTTGGGTTCCTCCCATCCCAGAATTAAAGAAGGAGCTGCTGGATGAGGCTCATAGTTCTTCATTCTCTATTCATCATGGAAGAACGAAGATGTATATGGACCTGAAAGAGTACTTCTGGTGGGATGGCATGAAAATAGATGTTGCGAAATATGTCTCTCGATGCTTGGTTTGTCAACAAGTTAAAGCTGAGAGACAGAAGTCTAAGGGGATGTTACAACCATTACCCATACCTGAATGGAAATGGGAAAAAATCACTATGGACTTTGTCACAGGACTTCCTAAAACATCCAAAGGCAAAAATGCTATCTGGGTCATAGTTGATCGTCTTACAAAGTCTTCACACATCAATGCTATTAGAGAGGATTTCTCTCTAGATCAGCTTGCCAGGATATATGTAATGGAAGTGATAAGATTGCATGGAGTACCACTTTCTATTATCTCTGATCGGGATCCGAGATTTACCTCGAAGTTCTGGCAAAGTCTTCAGCATACTCTGGATACAGAGTTGAGTTTCATCACTGCTTATCATCCTCAGACAAATGGTCAGTCTGAGAGAACAATTCAAACTCTAGAAGATATGTTGAGAGCATGCTCTATGGATTTCAAAGAAGGTTGGGATAAACACCTAACTATGGTGTAATTTTCTTATAATAATAGATTTCACTCCAGTATTCAGATGGCTCCTTATGAATCTCTCTATGGAAAGAAATGCAGGACTCCAACTTTCTAGGATGAAGTTGGGGAAAGAAATCTATTAGGACCTGATCTCGTTGATGAAATGGAAGAAAAGGTCAGATCTATTCAACAACACATAAGAGCAGCTCAGAGTCGACAGAAAAGTTATGCCGACAACTGAAGAAAAGACCTAGAGTTTGAAGTTGGTGATAAAGTGTTCTTACGAATATCTCCCTGGAAGAGGGTTGTGAGATTTGGAAAGAAGGGGAAGTTGATCCCTAGATATATCGGTCCTTTCGAAATACTGGATCGTGTTGGAAAGGTAGCATACCTATTAGCACTTCCACCGAATCTCTCTCAAGTTCACGATGAGTTCCATGTATCTCTCCTGAGAAAGTACATACCTGATCCTTCACATGTACTCAGCTCAGAAGTTGTACCACTGGAGCAAGATCTTTCTTATGAAGAACAACCAATAGAGATTCTGGATCGTAGTGAAAAAGTCCTACGAAACAAGACCACTCGATTGGTGAAAGTTTTATGGAGGAACGACCAACTTGAAGAAGCTACATGGGAGCTTGATGATATGATGAGGGAGAAGTATCCTCATCTGTTTGTTACAAAGTGACGAATTTCGAGGGCGAAATTCTTTTAAGGGGGTAGAATGTAACACCCGAGACTTTTATGTTATATAAATCATCAAAGGAATCTTTTTCTACACAACACTTGCTTGGCTTACTTTACACGCAATCGCGAGCTTCCTCGATAGCTTGCGTTGTACGCAATACCGAGTTTCACTAAACAACGATATGCTATTAAAATATTATTAAAACTAGCCGTTATGAATAGTAATAACCACATTTTGAAATTTTATAAATTTTATTTTTCAAAATGGACTTCATTTTTGGATTCGGAATACCAAAATTAGCCTAGGGTGAAATTTTGGTATTTTTCTGAAAACTTTCAATTTTTGATGAATAGTGAAACCACTAAGTGGTAGGTTAAAAACTAAATTTTGCATAAAACTTAATTTTACCGCTTCTGTGAATGGAATTTCAAAAATCCGACAGACACAGTTGATATCAGTAAGTAAAATGTGGTTCAATGAGATAAAAATAATTTTTGGTGAATAGTAACTTTTTACTTTTTTTACCGCGGTTAATAGTAAATAGGGTAACTAAGGGTAAATATGATATTACTATTACCCTAACACATGTTATAATTCTATTGAATAAGTGTAATTCGACCAAAAACAACCTTATGAATATAATATGACCATTTAGGTCCACTTGGATTAGATTATGACATTTAATATTATTTTATTTAATGAATAGTTAAAATAGTTAAAATCAAAGTTTAATAACTAATTTTTTTTTTCATATGGGGTTATACATAAGATAAATTCGACTACAAATATTAATTAGAAAGCTAAAAATATATCCTACGTAATGATATTTTATTTATAATTTTTAGACTTTAAATAAATTAATTTATTTATGACACAACGATGATGCAATAATTACCATTTTAAGGAAATGTTAACATAATTGATGTTATAAATGCTCAAATAAATGTAATCTGAGACTTTTTATAAATTCCACTAATTTTATAGGTTACTATGATATATTAGTGTTGATTTAATCAACTTGGTTCGAACATATAATTCTGTTATGACTTTCACAAAAATCATATATCAAATAGTGTCAAAATTGACACAAAATTGTTTTTAAATCAAATATTATATTATTAATTGTTATTTTATTCCTAAAAATCTATGGTTCGGCCAAATGACTTAGATAATGATTTATATATTAATAATAAACAACTTGGGGTTCGTTTGGCATGTTATAGTAAGTGTATTAACTATATAGTGTAAGAAAACAAAAAGACACGGTAAAAGTTAAATTATTTAACTTAGAGTTAAATCTTATTGATAAGGTTACAATAATAACCTAAACTTGTATAAATCCTATTGGTTGATATTATTTCGACCCATCCACACTTTATCTTAGAAATAAGACCCTTTTGAACCATTATAAATCGATTTTGACCTTAATATAAAATAATATTTTGAGATATTCCTAAGGTGCCCCTCTCCTCCCTTATAAAAGGGAACCTCCTCCCCCTCCTCCTCGCACCAATTTGAGCACTCAAGCTCGTCAAACCCCTGCCAAAATCCCTTCTCCACTTCCCTATAATAATCCTAGAGGTCCTGGTCTTCTTCAAAGACCAATCTTAGTTCCCTAAGTGGAGGATTCAAAGAGGCGTTTCAAAGAAGAGGTAATATCCATTACCAATTTTTTTAATTTCTTTCTTCTTCAACTTCTTCTTCTTTAGTTGTTTCATGATAAAGTAATAACATCAGTATTACTTACATACTGATATGTTATTATAAATATTAAACAACCCAAATTCACCTTCTATCCATCCTACGGAAAAATGAAATCACTGCACGTGCGTACGTATGGAATACCGTCTCCACGCCGTGGTGTAATCTATTTTCCACCATCACCTTACAAGTATGGATATAATGGTGTAATGAGTAACTATATATGATTATTATAATGTTATATTGATACTGAAATAGTATAAATACACTTAAATACAATTCCACGATCATGGGAACAATATCATCGCTCGTGCGTACGTACGGAATACCGTCTCCACGATGTGATGCGACTCGTTCTACATGATCATCAATACATAGTAATTAGATAAATGAATTGTATGAATAAATATGATATATGTTACACTAATACCATTCTGGATATAAGGTATCTACAACCTTAAAAGAAGAATAAGAATTTATTCGGCAAAACTCGCATAAGAACAAAAGGCAATAAAGACCCGAGTAACAAGTAACAATGAAATATTACTAATAAGAAGCTAAGAATATGATCATATATGATATCATATCAATATTTATGATTCTGGAATAAGTCAATAACATTATTTAAACCATTATACAGGAGCTGCAGACACGTACAAAGCAAATCGGACCTAAGGTAAGGGAAAATATCACAATCTCATTTTTATCCGAGATTGTTTATACTTTGGTATTTACTGGGGTGTATTTTATCATCCACATCCATGTTCCCTCAATATATAATATTGTTTCCATCCACATAAAATAGTTTAAATCCAATTTTACCCTTCGGTGAGTTTTTAGTAAAGAATATGAAAGGAATCTTTTTTCGTTTTTTTTGGTACGATGTACTTTTTTGACTTTTCCGACAAAAGTAAGAAGAATGATTTTTTTAACTTAAACGGCATGAATGGATTTTTAAAACATTATTTCCAGTAAGCTTCCTTTACAAGTTTTCAAGTTTATTTTTAATCAACTTCTTTTAGTTTAAAGTTGTATGACATGTTAAGAAAGGAAAAAAAAATTTTAAGAAGAAAGGATATTTTCCTCAAGAATGGAGTTCAAGTGTTTTATCAAAATTATTTTCCATCTAAGATAATAAAGGGTTCTGTTTTTATCCCTATTATTACATTGATTTGATTATGTTTTGAGGGAATTATTTTTATGATGTCATTTACCTTATATGATTTGTTTTATGATGTCATGATGTTTCAAGAATCCCATTTTGTTACATGTGTTATGCGATGATGTATGATTTATGATTATGTGGCACACATAAGAAAGGATTCATTATAAGATGGGTGGGACCTATATCTCCCTCAAATGCATTGTGTAAAGATTTATATCTCATGAGATAGACATGGCTGGAACAGAAGGTTATTTCGGTTCAGTGATACAGGACTGAAACGAGGGTGACTCAGTTCAGAAATGGACTTTGTCTGCTAAGATAGTCTTGGAATGAGTCATGACTAACATGAAATGATTTTCCATGATTATGTGTGCATGCCACAAAGTTTCAAGTTTTATGTTATGATTATGGGGATCTCATTTTCACTTCTATGATTTATTCCATATTAATATATTAGGATCTCTTTTGCAGGTTATGATTTTCAAAAAGATATGATATGATTTTTATTTCCTTTATTTTCCCTTGCTGAGAATTTGAGCTCACCTTTTTTTATGTTTTCTTTTCCCCAGGTCAGGAAGATGGATATTAACTAGAATATGCTAAATGGGACCCTAGATATGATGAAATAAATGGGAGACACTGTAGAAGATTTATGAACCATTTATTTATGTTTCCCAGTTTCTAAAGACACTATACCTATACGGTCCTTTGTGGTTTTGTCATATGTTGTAATAAGTGTGCTTCAATTTTGAATTATTAACAATGTATGTAAAGTATGGGTCGTTATATGGGATGAGCATAAAAATCTCAGTAAGGGATACACAAAGAATGGAAACTGTTAGTTTTTCAAAACAACAAGTAAACCGTGTATACTTTATCAAAGTAATACTTTTAACCTTTTCGAAGTGGTAAAAAATCATCGCTGAATAAAAGTTCATTACTTAACCTTCTGTAACCGAAAGATTTCCATAAAACTCATATAAAGATCACATAACATATAAAGGTAATTTGGGACATAAACATACGTAAGTGGAATAACTATAAGGTCGACTTCCACATATATCACTTAATGGAATAGCCATTCGGCCATCTTCCATACATACTTAATGGAATAGCCATACGGCCGACTTCCATACCCAATGCATTGGTGGTTATAACGTAACCACCCGTCCTGGGATTTACGACACCACCCGTCATATGGTTTATCACGTAACCACCCGTAAAATGTCCAAGTACCATTATAAAATTATAACACATAAAACCAACATAAAGGAATGATAAAATTTCCACATTTCAATCACAATATATCATTTAAATATATTGACATAAAAGAATCCTTTATCAAAACCATTTTCAATACCAAAATACAAAAAGAAGTATATGGTATTTATTTTATTTTAAAAACATTACGGCTTATTGAGGAAGCCAAAGATCAAATAATACTCGCGACGGTGGAAAAGGTCGTTGTCACCGCGTACGTAAAAAGAAACATTCCTTTTTGTTGTTTAGTAAAACGCTTCATAGAAAAAATATTCCTTTTGAATAAACGTAAAAGTCAAAGGGGTTTATAAACTGTATAAAAGAAGGTTGTGTATAAAACAAAATATGCCTCAATGAATGGAGATTGAGACGAAGACCCTTAAAAGATGGTATACTTGGTTTAAGGATAAATCAATTGCATAATTATGTGTGAAAAATGAATACACAAAATATAAGTGGATATTAAGTGTAAAACAATCATAGGTTATTCACACATTTTCATAGAACGACATATTCAAGGATTACAAGTTTATCCAAAAGAATCAAATTTGGGTTAAAAAATTCCCTTGCAAAAATTTGACAGCCTAACGGCGTCACTTCAAAATTCACAAAAAGAGTTGATGAGAGATAAAAGGGTATCTCATCACATGGACATAAAATTTAGATCAATAAGGATATAGAAGAACATATCCCAACATAATATTATGTGAATTAAAAGACATAATAAAAGAAGTCTTTTACAAAAATAGGAGGGTGAAAATTTCCCTTACCGACATGGGTATCTTTCGAGACATGCACCCCACGAAAGAAGGACAATACAATATTGATGTAAATTCTCATAAATGAAAGAATATTACACAATGAGAAAAATAAAGGGTAGTACATACACCACTCAAAGGAAATTGTGGCAGATGTAGTATAAATCTCACGGGAATAAAAGTGAGATGAAAAGTCCCTGACGAATACTCGACAGCCTAACTGCGCCACTTAAAACTTCCAAAATGTATTGATGAGATCAAATAGAGTATCTCATCATATTACAATAAAATTTACAGCAAGAGAAATATAAAATAACATCACCCATCATAACAAAGAGAAGCTTAAAATAAGTGACAAAAAGGAGATTACTTAAAAAGAAAGAGAGATGTTAGATCTCTTACTAAAATTCGGCAGCCTAACGGCGCCACTCAAAACTTCCCAAATGGATTGATTAGAGAGAATAGGGTCTCTCATCATATGAACATAAAAATTACAAGAAGAGTAATATAAAATAACATCCCAATAACAAGAAAGATGAGCTTAGAAGGAATGACATAAAAGAGTGTACTTAAAAAGAAAGAGAGGAGTAGGATCCCTTACCTCTGGTCCGACTTGACTCGATCGTTCTTTATCGTCCTGAATAATAAACATGAGTTAATTTCTCTTAACAAACTTTTTCAAGTTCATTATTCATTTTATATCACTTATTTCCAAGTTATAAACATTATGTAATCATTTAATTTAATAATGTTTGTTTTGTCGATATTTGGTTCTTAAGTCGAAAATGGACTTCTTACAATAACATGTTATTCATGTGGTCAAAGGTTCTTTATAACCAAAATGATATTCATGATTCAGATATCATATATATCATATATATCCAGCATATACATGTATTTATAATATTACATAATCATTTAGAGGTAAGAAATGAAATGCACCTTTCATGGAGACGGTAAGCCGTACGTACGCATGAACGCTACTTTCATTTATTTGTCAAATTAATGGAATTAAAACTAAATAAGAGGTATGTATATTTTAATTCCAGAATTATATTCATCATTTATATGTAACATTCATCATATATATCCATTATATACATGTACTTATAATAGTACATTACATTTGGGGATAAGAAATGAAATGCACCGTTCATGGAGACGGTAAGCCGTACGTACGCATGAAGGCTACTTTCATTTCTATTTCATATTTTTATGGAATGGAATAATAATGATATAGAGGTATATTATAATTCAAGTGTAACATCATATATAATAACTTTAAATCAATCATTTATACATTCCACATATGGCATTAACGAATCACATCACTTTGAGGGGGCGGTAGTCCGCACTTCCTTAAATGAAGATATCGTGTTTACCCATAATGGAAACCATAAAGGTATGCCCAAAATGAAAAATACAGAATCTTAAGGAAAACATAAACATATTATATATCATATATAAATATAGTGTCATCTTAATGGCCACCTTTGAAGGTGTTAAAAGAATGTTGAACAATCATCGTTTCGGGAGGCCGAAATTCGCCATCCACGGAAACGGTATGCTCTTTAACCATTAGATGTAGGTGTGAGAAAGTGTATCTAAAATCCTTCTTATAATAAATCCTAGTATATTTATGATATTGGAGTTGTTACAAAATAAATGAATAATTTTTTTAGGGGGTTGGAGAAGAAAAATAAAACAAAAGGACTCAAGTGAAGACATTACCTTAAAATCGGGTAACTCCCTTTAGTTTGAGCTCAAAGGATTCCTTGGGAAGACTTCTTCCCAAAGTGAGGCTTCAAGGAGTAATAGAGGGAAGTGGAGAGACAAAATTGGAAGGGGTTGGCCTAGCCAAAGGCTTTGGGATTGTGGGTAAAAAGGTATAGGTGGGGGCCTTTTATAAGAGGCGAGGAGGGGCACTCTTGGAAAGGTATAAAATGTAACATTATTTTCAAATGAGTTTCAGATATTAATGGTCTTTCATTGATGTGGTTTAAAGATATGGTGATAAGGGTTCGAAATCCACCCATCCAATAGGTTTTCTACATGTGTAGGGCTTAGAGTTTACATTATCTTTCCATTTTATTTAAATCCTTTATTAATGATGTAATCGCTGCATCATCATGATGTCATAAATAATTTAATAAATTTAATGTATAAAAATTATTAAAAAAATATCATGATGTAGGAAATCGTTTTATCTTTCTAATGAATATTTATAGTAAAAAATATGTCTTGTATAACCCCATGGAATAATTATTTTAGTAAAACATCTCATGTGTGGGTCATTTTTACTTTAACATTAAATAAAAAGATAGTTATGTCATTTTTCAACCAAAGTGGCTCGATGGGGTCCCCAAGTTGGCCCGTGGATTTTATTGTTCTTCCATGACACATAAAATGAGGGTAGAACATGTGTCTAGGTCATTTCATTTTATTAAAACATTATTCTTACCTTAAACTACCCTAATTACCTCTAAACGCGATTAAAAACATAATAAGATACTATTCACCAAAAAATTATTTTAATCCCATTGAACCAAATTTTAATTCTTAATGACAACCATGTATGTCATATTTTTTAAATTCAAAACACAATGGTGGCAAAATTTCATTCAAATGGAAAATCAGTTTTTATAAGTACCACTTAGTGGTTTCACTATTCATCAAAAATTGAAGTTTTTCAGAAAATTACTAACAAATCACCCTATGCTGTATTTGATATTCCGAATTAAAAAATAATGTCTATTTTACAAAATTAAAAATATATATGTTTCATTAATTAATTTAATAATTAATTCCCATTGTCAAGACAAATAGCGTGTTTTTATGAAACAAAATGTATCAAATGATTGACACTAGTTTAAGTTTGATTTCAAAGTGAAATTAATTCCATCGACCACTATTGGATTAAATGGTAAAAATATATTCTAATTTCACTTTAAAAACAATTCAAAATATAATCTAATCATATAAATATATTAGATTAAAAAGAGTTTTTGAATTAAAATACAACATTTTTTACTATTCATTAAAAATTTAAATTTATTCGTAAAAATACCAAAAAATCACCCAAGTTAAATTTAAATGTACCAATAAATAATAATATGTTTATTTAGAATAATAGAGCTTATAAAATTTTCAAAAGTTTGATTTAAAAATGGTTTTCCATCAAAAGGTAGTAAAACAATCTTTTAAAAATACTAGTGTATTCAATGCTTAAGATTGAATTCATTTGTATTTTAAGCCGCTAAAATTTATTGGATAAAAGTAAAAAAATTTAACAAACATATATAATCATATTTTAGTTATTTCTATTCATTCCTGTCAATATAATGGCTAGGCGTTAACTACCATTTAAAATAATATTATTTTAATATTAGAGTGCAACGTATGATTTCAAAGGAACTCATTGTTGCATATTGGGTAAGCCATCGAGCATAGCCTCCCATTTAAAGTAATATTAATATTTTATTCACAAATATGGATAAATGTGAAAATTTCATACTCTTTATTTACCTGGGGTGTTACATCCTCCTCCTTTTTGGGAATTGCGTCCTCGTAATTTTAAAATTGAGTTTGGAAACATCCTTGAACGTCCCACATCGGAATAAGAGTCGGTAAAACAATCACTTTAAAATAAAGAAAGATAAGTACAAAGGTCACCTGTGTTAACCCATACTAGGATTCCGTGTATGAAAACATGGACATGGAAGAAAAAGAAAAGGGTCATGTTCTTGAGGGAGAGTGATAGTAAACATGTCTAGGAGAAAGTTAACAATAAGAAAATCAAAAACTTGTGATGGGTTAAACAGTATTCGATTCCCTAGTAGGAAAAGTTAATAGACAACATTTTTGTTTTAAGTTACTTTTTATTGAATAATTTATTCATAAGGAAATATAATCACTTATCATGTTGACTTTCAACTTTTCTTAGATTCCTTAATCAAACTCATATTTTTTTCCAAAAGACGAGTATTTAGGAAGACTTGTTTGCATTAAGAGTACTATAATCAACTTCTAGAGAATCACCTAATCCACAAAAGAGAACTATATACTTCCCATGTCTTTAGACATTTACAAAAACCAAAACCAAAAAGGTTAGTACAAGATTAGATAATCCAGAAAAGGATAACCCTTTATAAAAAGAAAATTTATTCTTAATCTCCAAAATTTTTACAACAAAACCCAAAGTTCAACGAGGATCATTCGATAAAAAATTTGTCCATAATATCCTTCAATGTAAACTAAATTAGGATTGAAACCCAAATATTTAAAGTTTTTAGTCACATAGTCTTCCAAGTTAAATCGTAACATTTATCTCCAAACAACATTAGTTCCTCTTAAAGACTCGTATTGAAAATTAATTAACCTAATCACATACCCTCCATGATAGGTTAATCATTTTCATAAATAACCCAAAATAAACTTACTCTTAATTCATAAAATCATATAACTAAAAAGAATCAGTCAAACTAACCAGGGACTTCACGTAGTCCAGTGGTAGGCAATAAATACTAGTCACACTTTGGTTGTGGGTTCGATTCCCGCAGTTTTGTCCGACGCGACGGGTTGTCACACGGTCTGCGTGTTGTCCTTCTTCCAAAACTATATAATTCTCAAAACATTTCCCAAAACTAGATAAAATCTTCAAAAACAAACATAATAACCCAAGTTTATCCATCATAACATATAATAACCCATAATAACCTCAAAAGTAAGAATCATATAAACTCTAATGGTTACCTTTATAATTATTACCTGAACCTCTACATCGATTGGTCATCTTGTACATGATGCATTACAGAACATACCAAGGTTCAAGTGGATGATCATGAATCTTTGATAGTTGGTTTAGAACAACCACGATTTTCCTCACTGAATAACCCATTTCATCCAGTCTCTTAATCAGAGAACCACCATAGTTTCCTTCAAACCTATTGTCACTTTGGTGCCTGCTAGATCCATCCATTCACTAAAAATAGAACTGTCAGTGTGATTATATCAACAAAACCATGATATAATAATGAGGAAGATAACCACTAAGATATACTTACTCATTCAATTTATCTAAAACTAGGACTCTTTCTGAATTCCTAACCATTATGGTAATGTCACTTATGCTTAAAGAGTACACTAACCTCTAAAGATATCTAAGCTGACCTCTGATACCAACTATAAGGCCCCAGCCTTAAACCTTACTTAATATTGAATTAAACGAATAATTCACATTGAGGATCTTTTTAGGTTTAGAGTTTTAGAGAATTAGGACATAACTATTACATCTCAAAAGATTACAAAGTAGTATCTTCTTCTAAATTTCCATAAAATAAAAACTCTTAAAAATAAACATGTATAGTTCCATGGTTTAGGTAGCATGACTTTCCCTTGATCCCATCCTTGACCCTATTCAACGCTATGTCTTGTGAAAAACATTTCAAAAACATGGGATGAGCATAAAAAGCTCAGTCAGGGATACACAAAGAATGAAAACTGTTAGTTTTTCAAAACAACAAGTAAACCATGTATACTTTATCAAAGTAATACTTTTCACCTTTTCGAAGTAATAAAAACTCTTCGCTGAATAAAAGTTCATTACTTACCCTTATGCAACCAAAAGATTTCCATAAAACTCATATAAAGATCACATAACATATAAAGGTAACTTGGAACATAAACATACTTAAGTGGAATAACCATAAGGTTGACTTCCACACATATCACTTAATGGAATAGCCATTCGGCCAACTTCCATATATACTTAATGGAATAGCCATACGGCCGACTTCCATAACCAATGCATTGGAGGTTATAACGTAACCACCCGTCCTGGTATTCCTGGAACAACCCGTCATATGGTTTATCACGTAACCACCCGTAAAATGTCCAAGTACCATTATTAAAATATAACACATAAAACCAACATAAAGGAAAGATAACATTTCCACATTATAATCACAATATATCATTTAAATATATTGACATAATATAATCCTTTATCAAAACCATTTTCAATACCAAAATAAAAAAAGAAGTATATGGTATTTATTTTATTTTAAAAACATTACGTCTTGTTGAGGAAGCCAAAGATCAAATAATACTCGCGGCGGCAGAAAAGGTCGTTGTCACCGCATACGTAAAAGGAAACATTCCTTTTTGTCGTTTAGTAAAACGCTTCGTAGAAAAACGATTCCTTTGGAATAAACGTAAAAGTCGAAGGGGTTTATACACAGTATAAAAGAAGGTTGTGTATAAAACAAAATATGCCTCAATGAATGGAGATTGAGACGAAGACCCTTACAAAGATGGTATCCTTGGTTTAAGGATAAATCAATTGCAAAATTATGTGTGACAAACGAATACACCCAATATAAGTGGATATTAAGTGTAAAACAATCAGAGGTTATTCACACATATTTATAGAACGACATATTCAAGGAGTACAAGTTTATCCCAAAGAATTAAATTTGGGTTAAAAAGGTCCCTTGCAAAAATTTGACAGCCTAACGATATCACTTCAAAATTCAGAAAAGGAGTTGATGAGAGATAAAAAGCGTATCTCATCACATGGAAATAAAATTTAAATCAATAAGGATATAGAATAAAATTTCCCAACATAATATTATGTGAATTAAAAGACATAAAAAAAGAAGTCTTTTAAAAAATGAGGAGGGTGAAAGGTTCCCTTACCGACATGGGTATCGTTCAAGACATGCACCCCGCGAAAGAAGGACAATAAAATATTGATTTAAATACTCATAAGTGAAATTATATTACACAATGAGAAAAATAACAGGAAGTACATACACCACTCAAAGGAAATTGTGGTAGATGTAGCATAAATCTCACGGGAATAAAAGTGAGATGAAAAGTCCCTTACGAATACTCGGCAGCCGAACAGCGCCACTTCAAACATCCAAAATGTATTGATTAGATCAAATAGAGTATCTCATCATATTACAATAAAATGTGCATCAAGAGGAATATAAAATAACATCCCCCATCATAACAAATAGGAACTTAAAAGAATTGACAAAAAGGAGAGTACTTAAAAAGAAAGAGAGAGGTTAGATCTGTTACGAAAATTCGGCAGCCTAACGGCGCCACTCAAAGCTTCCAAAATGGATTTATGAGAGGGAATACGGTCTCTCATCATATGAACATCAAAATTACAGTAATATTAATATAAAAGGACATCCCAATAACTAGAAAGATGAGCTTAGAAGGAATTCCATAAAAGAGTGTACTTAAAAAGAAAGAGAGGAGTAGGATCCCTTACCTCAGGTCCGACTTGACTCGATCGTTCTTTAACGTCCTGAATAATAAACTTGAGTTAATTTCTCTTAACAAACTTTTTCAAGTTCATTATTCCTTTTATATCACTTATTTCCATGTTATAAACATTATGTAATCATTTTAGTTAATAATGTTTGTTTTGTCGATATTTGGTTCTTAAGTCGAAAGTGGACTTCTTACAATTACATGTTGTTCGTGTGGTCAAAGGTTCTTTATATCCAGAATGATATTAATGATTTGTATATCATATTTATCATATATATCCAGCATATACATGTATTTATAATATTACATAATCATTTAGAGGTAAGAAATGAAATGCACCGTTCATGGAGACGGTAATCCGTACGTATGCATGAACGCTACTGTCATTTCTTTGTCATATTAATGGAATTAAAACTAAATTAGAGGTATGTATATTTTAATTCCAGAATTATATTCATCATTTAGATGTATAATTCATCATATATATCCATTATATACATGTACTTATAATATTACATTACATTTGGGGATAAGAAATGAAATGCACCGTTCATGGAGACCGTAAGTCGTATGTACGCATGAAGGGTACTTTCATTTCTATTTCATATTTTTATGGAATGGAATAAAAATTATATAGAGGTATATTATAATTCCAGTATAACATCATATATAATAACTTTAAATCCATCCTTTATACGTCCCACATATGGCATTAACGAATCACATCACTTTGACAGGGCGGTAGTCCGCACTTCCTTAAATGAAGATATCGCGTTTACCCATAATGGAAACCATAAAGGTATGCCCAAAATGAAAAATACAGAAGCTTAAAGAAAACATAATCATATTATATATCATATATAAATATATTGTAATCTTAATTGCCACCTTTGAAGGAGTTAAAAGAATGTTGAACAATCATCGTTTCGGGAGGCCGAAATTCTCCAACCACGAAAACAGTATGTTCTTTAACCATTAGATGTAGGTGTGTGAAATTGTAGCTAGAATACTTCTTATAAAAACATCCTAGTATATTTATGATAATGGATTTGTTAAAAAATAAATGAATAAAAAGAGTTTAGGGGGTTGGAGAAGCAAAATAAAACAAAAGGACTCAAGTGAAGACATTACCTTAAAATCGGGCAACTCCCTTTGGTTTGAGCTAAAAGGCTTCCTTGAGAATCCTTCTGCCCAAAGTGAGGCTTCACGGAGTAAGAGAGGGAAGTGGAGAGACCAAATTGGAAGGAGTGGGCAGAGAAAAAGGCATTGGGAGTGTGGGTAAGAAGGTAGAGGTGGGGGCCTTTTATAAGAGGAGAGGAGGGGCACTCTTGGAAAGGTATAAAATGTAACATTATTTTCAAATGAGTTTCGGATTTTAATGGTCCCACATTGATGTGTTTTGAGGATAAGGTGATAAGGGATCTAAATGCACCCATCCAATAGGTTTTTTACATGTGTAGGTCTTAGATTTTAAATTATATTTCCATTTTATTTAAATCCTTTATTAATGAGATAATCGCTACATCATCATGATGTCATAAATAATTTAATAAATTTAATATATAAAAATTATAAAAAAATATCATGATGTAGGAAATACTTTTATATTTCTAATTAATATTTATAGTAAAAAATCTGACTTGTATTAACCCATGTAAAAATTGTTTTAGTAAAACATCTCATGTGTGTGTCATTTTTACTTTAACATTAAATAAAAATATATTTATGTCATTTTCCAACCAAAGTGGCTCTATGGGGTCCCCAATTTGACCCATGGATTGTATTGGTCGTCCATGACACATCCAATGATGGTATGACATGTTTCTAGGTCATTTCAGTTTATTAAAACATTATTCATACCTTAAACTACACTAATTACCTCTAAACGCAATTAAAAACTTAATAAGATACTATTCACAAAAAAATTATTTTAATCCCATTGAACCAAATTTTACTTCTTAATGACAAACATGTATGTAGGATTTTTGAAATTCAAAACACAAAGGTGGCAAAATTTCATTTAAACGGAAAATCAGTTTTTATAAGTACCACTTAGTGGTTTCACTATTCATCAAAAATGGAAGTTTTTCAGAAAATTACCAAAAATTCACCCTAAGCTATATTTGATATTCCAAATTCAAAAATGTTGTCTATTTTACAAAATTCGAAACATATAAGTTGCATTAATTAATTTAATAATTAATTCCCGCTGTCAAGACAAATAGTGTGTTTTTATGAAACAAAATGTATCAAATGATTGACATTAGTTTAAGTCCGATTTCAAAGTGAAATTAATTCCATAGAACACTATTGGATTAAATGGTAAAAATATATTCTAATTTCACATTAAAACCAATTCAAAATATAATCTAATCATATAAATAAATTAGATTAAAAAGTGGTTTTGAATTAAAATACAACATTTTTCACTATTCGTTAAAAATTGACCTTTTTCGGAAAAATACCAAAAATTAACCCAAGTTAAATTTCAATGTCCCAATAATAAATAATATGTTTATTTTGAAAAATAGAGCTTATAAAATTTTCAAAAGTTTGATTTACAAATGGTTTTCCATCAAAAGGTAGTAAAACAATCTTTTAAAAATACTAGTGTATTCAATGCTTAAGATTGGATTCATTTGTATTTTAAGCCACTAAAATTTATTGGATAAAAGTAAAAACATTTAACAAACATATATAATCATTTTTTAGTTATTTCTATTCATTCCCGTCAATACAACGGCTAGGCGTTAACTACCATTTAAAATAATATTATTTTATTATTAGAGTGGAACGTATGATTTCAAAGGAACTCGTTGTTGCATATTTGGTAAGCTATCGAGCATAGCCTCCCATTTAAAGTAATATTAATATTTTATTCACAAATATGGATAAATGTGAAAATGTCATACTCTTTATTTACCTGGGGTGTTACAATTATTTTCCAAGATTCCAAAGACACTAAACTATTACGGTTCTTGTGTGTCTGTTTTCGTTATGTATCAAGTATTCCGAAAAAGTAATGTAATGTCCATGTACGTAAAGATTTGGATCTCTACAGTTGGTATCAGAGAGAAGTTTTATTCAACCTTTGGAAACTAGGATGTGATAACTTTAGTGAGATCCCTATATATGTTTCTAAGGTATGTCTAGGGATGTCCCTAAGGATAAGTATAAGTATAGTTTATAGTCCTAGAATTATGGTAACGATATTAGAATTAAACCTAGGATGTTAGATATGGAAGTTAATCCCCCATTATTATGTTGTTTTCCCTGTCATTATGTTTGCCTCATGCTATTCTTTTTGTGTTTTAGACGATGGCTGGAACCCGAAGGAACCTTTTTGATCAACGTAATGGACGATGCAATGATTTTCCTCCTGAACAAACCAATGTTATAGGTGATGGAGTGCACAATCTTATATCTATACTTATACAATTTATGAATCATTCTGGACTTCCAAATGAGCAGAGAAAGGAGCAACATTTTGTTGAATCCTTCATGAGGCAGCGCCCACCTTCATTCAGCGGGTCTTCTGATCCATTAGTGGCTGAAAATGGATCAGTACCACTGAAAATATATTTTCAATTCTACAATGTTCTGAGCATGATAAAGTCGTTTTATCAGTATATCCTTTGGAAGTTGATGTTGATCCATGGCGGAATCTTATCAAGAATACGAGTCAAAGTGAAGAAATTGAGTCCATGGAATGGGATGAGTTCAAGAACATATTTTTCAATAAGTACTTCCCTCGTATTCTTTGAAAAAAGATGGAAAAGGATTTATTTGAGCTTACGCAAAATGATGATGAATCTGTTGGTATATACAAAGTGAATTTTACAAGGATTGCAAGGTATGCATCCAACTTTATCATCCAACCTGAAAGTAAAGTTGATCGATTATTTAGTGGCTTAAAACCAAGTCTTCGAAGGGCATTAGCTATAAGAGACTTCAGTAGCTATGAAGAAATTGTGAGTCATGCTGTCAAGGTAGAAATGGAAGTTGGTGTTACATATCCATCTCATGGTTTGGACAAGAAACGAAAGATGGAGTTCAAGGAGAAATCTCATAATATTGGTGAATGGAAGATAAATGTTTCATTATGCTCAATGTGTGGAAAGAAGCACGGTAGAGATTGTCTTAAAGGGACTAGAAAATGTTTTAAGTGTGGAAAAGAAGGTCATCGAGCAGCTGAGTGTCGAAGTAATGGAAAAAGGGTTGCTAATGATTTCAATAAAGAAAAGACTGTAGAGAACGCACCACCAACAATTCAATGCTTTAAGTGGAATCAAATGGGGCATTTTGATAATCAATGCCCTAATCTAAGGGTTAATGATGATCAATGTGAGAAACCTCTTAAGGAAAAGGATAAAGGGAAGTCACATGCGAGAACTATTTGTGAGGTTGAGTATGACAATGATGTTGTGTAATGATTAAGTGCTTATGTAATGGGATTTCAAAATAGTATCATCAAATCTCATTTATAGTATCATGGAATTTTGAAATATCTATGTATTGGTCCATTGTGGTTTTCTATAAGAATATGGTACCGGTAACCATGAAATGTGATTCAAATATTTTGGAAAGCAGATGATATGCACATAATGATGGGATAAGGAGAAAATAAATTGTTTCATAGTATTCATGAGCTCATGATTGATATAAGTACTAAGTTATATCATGGTTTGAGTATATATAATTTTGGGGATTTTGGTATGTGGAAAGTGTTAAATTTTAACTGCATTCATGTTTTCACTAAGGTTCAATGGGAATTCATTTTTCAAGAGAATATATGATCAAGGCCATCAAATGATTGGAATGTGACCAACAAGATATATCGTATGATATGTGGGGGATAAATGATGGTATTCACATACTTGTTATGTGACCTCTCAAGTAATCATTTTCGTTACACTATGAGATTGGACATAAGTATTTTTGATAAGATTAAAGGTTGGAATGGATTATGTTGGACATCAGATTGAATTGTTTAAGGCTAGAATTTTGTTTTGATATTATTTATGGAATGATATAATAATTTAGTTTTAGAAAAAGGACTACCAGCAGGACGGGCGACAACCGTTCGCGTCAGACAAGGTTGTGGGAATCGAACCCACAACTGAAGTGTGATAGGCCTTTATCACCTACCACTGGCCTACAGGAAGTCTCAGTTTAGTAGAACCCAATTTTATTATATTAGCAAGTATGATATATGCTGTATAAGTCCATTTTAGGAACCATATATGATTAATCTCACTATAGATGGACTTATGTATTTTTGATAACTTTTTCTAATCTTTTGTTGAAGACAGATGGAATGACCCATCATTCAATCACATGATCTGCTAACACGTTATGAATGAAAAATTCAACTTCACTTCCTTAAGAGGTGAAGTGGAAATTTTCCAAAGTACGACCAACGGTGAGACTATACCAAAATCAAGAAAGTATTTCTTCTAATTCCAATTTCTTCAACTTTAAGGAAATGATCTTGAAAACCAAAAAAGTTATCCTAGTTCCCTTATATCTGATGAATCAGATTGTACCTTAGATCATCACAAATCTATGGCTTTGTGATTGGTGGATTTTTCATAGCCATGTTCTCTACCACTCTCCATCAGAACAAGATGGTTAGATTTCATTTCCATATCCATATTTTTACCTATGTTCTCCTATGTGGAAACACAGTGATTAGTTAATTTGGGTAACCGTTACGTTTCATAATTTAGTTTTTAAATATCGGTTTTGGTTTTCCTTTTTACGATGTGGGTTTCTATTAACGAAACTTTCGAGTATTAAACCAATTATAACCCCGACGAATTTCGAGGGCGAAATTCATTTTAAGGGGAGTAGAATGTAACACCCCGAGATTTTATGAAAAATATTCGTTCTAATTTTATTGATGTCTTGTGTTGTACGCTACACCAAAAAAAAGATTGCACTATGGGCATCCCTTAATTGGCTTGCATTACACGCAATCACGACCTTCCATAATAGTGTGTGTTGTACCCAATACTGAGTTTCACTAAACAACGATATGTTATAAAAACTAGCCGTTATGAATAGTAATAACCAGTTTTTAAAATTTAATAAATTTTATCTTTTGAAATGGACTTCATTTTTGGATTCAGAATATCGAAATTATCCTATGGTGAAATTTTGGTATTTTTCTGAAAACATTCAATTTTTTATGAATAGTGAAAACACTGGGTTGCTATTTAAAGACCGACTTTTTATTTATTTAATTATTTTATTTATTTAAATTTATTTTAGGTCCAAATTTATACATAACACCTATATACGTTCAATGTAATTCATTGGAGTCATTTTATAATAATTTTAGATATATAAATTTTATTGAACTTTTCACCGTCTTTTTATCCACCTCCTGGGATAATTTGAAAATTACATATAACATAATTTTACCGCTTTTGTGAGTCGAATTTCAAAAATTCGACAGACATGGTAAATATCAAGGACTAAAATTTGGTTAAATGAGATGAAAATATTTTTTGGTGAATAGTAACTTTTTACTTTTTTTACCACGGTTAAAAGTAAATAGAGTAATTAAGGGTAAAAATGATATTATTATTACCTTAACACATGTCCTAATTCTATTGGATAAGTTTAATTAAACCAAAAACAACCTTATGAATAAAAGATGACCATTTAGGCCCACATGCATTAGATTAGGACATTTAATATTATTTTATTTAAAGAATAGTTACAATAGTTAAAATCAATGTTAAATAAATAAAAAAAATTAATATAGGGTTATACAAATGTAAAATTCGACTATAAATATTAATTAGAAATCTAAAACGATTTCCTACATAATGGTATTTTATTTATATTTTTCAGACGTTAAATAGTTTATTTTTTTCATGACACAATGATGATGCAATAATTATCTTATTAATGAAATATTGAAATAATTGATGTTGTAAATACCCAAATAAATCTAATTTGAGGTTTTTTATGAATTCTACTAATTTTATAGGTTAATATGAAATGTTAGTATTGGTTTAATTAACTTTGGTCGAACTAACCATTCTTTTATGATATTCACAAAAATCAATTACCAAATAGTATCAAAATTGGCATAAAATAGGTTTTAAAAAACATATTATATTATTAATTGTTATTTTATTCCTTAAAATATAAGGATCGGCCAAATTACATAGATAAGGTTATATATATTTATAATAAACAACTTGGGGTTCGTTTGGATTTTTATAGAATGTTTATTAACCTTATAATGTAAGAAAACTAGAAGACACGGTAAAACTAAAATTATTTAACTTAAATATAAATCTAAATGATAATGTTAAAATAGAAACCTAAACATGTCTAAATTATATTGGATGAGATTATTTCGACCCATACCCCCCTTATCTTTTAAATAAATCAATTTGGAGCTATTAAAAACCTAATATTACTCTATAATAAAATAATATTTTTAGTTTTTCCTAAGGTGCCCCTCTCCTCCCTTATAAAAGGGCACCTCCTCCATCCCTTCCTCACACCACTTTGAGACTTCATGCTCGGCCAAACCCTGCCAATTTCTGTTCTCCACTTCTCTAGAAACATCCTATAGGTCCTGGTGTTCTTAAAAGACCATTTAGTGCCCTAAGAGGAGGTTAAGAAGAGACGCTTCAAAGAAGAGGTAATGTCTGTTACCGATTCTTTCAACTTTATTTCTTCTTCTACTTCTTCTTCTTTAGTTTTTTCATTAATAAGTAATAAAATAAGTATCAATCATATAAGGATATGTTATTATAAATATAAAACAACCCTATTTCAATTCTTATCCATCCTACGGTAAACAAAATCACCGCGCGTGCATACGTACGAAATACCATATCCACGCCGTGGTGTAATCTATTTTCAATGACCACCTTACTTGGATGGGTATAATGGTGTCAATAAATAACTATATATGATTATTGTAAAGTGATATTGATTCTGAAATATTATACATACGCTTAAATACAATTCCACGATCATGGGAATGATATCATCGCTCGTGCGTACGTACGGACTACCGTATCCACGACGCGATGAGATTCATTCTCCATTTTAACCATTCATGTATGATTATAAGGTATATATAATTAATAATAATGAAATATATGACATAATAATGATATTGGATTTATGTATATAAATATATGTATATCATATACTTAATTCTATTAAATTCAATAAGGAAATGATAACAGTGTTCATGCATACGTATGACCTACCGTCTCCATGAATGGTGTATTTCATTCGATTTATCGATCTATCATATATATATGTATATGCTGAATATATATTATATAAAAATCATGTTTTACATTCTTTAATTATGTAAATCATGATATAAGTAATAATATCAAGAACAATAAGTCCAAACACGTACCATAAATAAAACGTTTTACCCAAAACGCTTCTTTAACATGAAATTTACAAAAGAACGGGTAATATAAAGTCATAAGTGAACCATATATGATATCATAACAATGAATATGATTATTTAATAAGTCAATGACATTATTTAAATTATTATATAGGAGGTTTTTATATGTACGAAGCATATCGGACATAAGGTAAGGGATAACCTTTCCAATCTTGTTTTTCTCCGAGATTGTTTATTCGTAAGTATTCACTGGGGTTATATTTATCATCCATGTTCCTGTTTTCAAAAATGGTTTCATGTATGGTTAAAGTAATTTTTACCCATTTTTGACTTTTTCTACATGGTATGTAAGGAATATTTCTTTTATTTAAGTTACGAGGAACTTTTTCGACTTTTCCGACAAAAGTACGAGAAGAATGTTATTTTTATCTTATACAGTGTGAATGGATTTTTACGGTTTTATAATGACTTATTTCATTGAAGTTTACTCTACAAAAGTTTTTGACTATACTCAACAAAATACTTTTCTTTTGAGATTTCATGGAATTTTATTAAAAGAAAATTCTTTTTAATAATAAAAGATATTTTCCTGAAAATTTCATTTCAAGTGGTTTATCAAAACCATTTTCCATCTAAGATGACATTATTTCATATGTGTATGTTTCATGTATAATGTCTCTAGGATTTACATGTTTTCACTTCCCTTATGATGAAATGATATCCATTTATTTTATATGGATTATGTTATGATGGGATGATGTTTATGAAACCCATTTTATTCTTTGGGTTATGATGAAGGATTTATGTTTAATTTTTTGGAACACATAATAATGGTTTTATTATGAGATGGGTGGGACCTATATATCCCTCCAATGTAGTGGGTAAATATTTATATCTCATGAGATAGACATGACCGGAACGGTAAGTTAATCTGCTTCAGTAATACAGGACTGGAACGAGGAGTGAACTCGATTTAGAAAGGGACTTTGTCCACTAAGATGGTCTTGGCAGTAATTTCATGGCTACTATGGAAATCCTAACATGTGCTGAATGGTTGCCACAATTACATGTTTTATTACCATTATATTTTATCATGGTTTATGTTCCATTATAATATATTCATTACATACTTCCATGATTTATGTCTTTGCTCAAGATTTTGATGTTTAAATTTCATGTTCAAGTTTTTTCGTTCAAATGATTGTGGATTGTATTATGTTCTCTATGTTTTCCCTTACTGAGCATTTGACCTCACCCTTTTTATGTTTTATTTTCCCCAGGAAAAAAAAGAAAGGTTTTAGGTAAGAAAACAAAAGGGGAAGATCTTTATGGGACATGTTGAATATCTTTCACCATGATTAGAAGATTATTTTCTGAGTTTCCAAAGACACTAAACTATTACGGTCCTTGTGTGTCTGTTTTCATTATGTATCAATTATTTGGAAAAAGTAATGTAATTTCAATGTATGTCAATATTTGGGTCTCTACATACGTTGTATACAAATTTTCAAATATTCCTAGACGGTGGGTAAAAGAGGGTTAAAAGTTCAATAGTATTTTATACATCTAATATTATTATAAAATTACATCAATTAATTACATTGGTCTAATATAGGTATTATGTATCAATTATTACTTTAAAAATAAATTTAAATTAAAAAATATATTTGAATAAAAAGACATCTTTAAATAATAACACATTGTTTTTCACTATTCATAAAAATTGAATATTTTTAGATTAATTCCAAAAATTCAACAAAATATAATTCTGATATTCCAAATTCAAATAATTATGTTTATTTTACCAAATTCGAAACATATAAATTTTTTTAATTAATTTAAATAAATATTCCCATTGTAAAAACCAGAAAACAAGTTTTTGAGAAGTGAAAGCTATTAATATATTGATATGTGTTTAAGTCCAATTTAAATGTAAAATTACTTCTAATGATAAAAATTGGATTAAATGATAAAAATATAATCATATTATAAAAAATACCTTCCGAATGTATAATTTAACACTATAAATTAGTTTTATTAAAAAATTTGTTTTCGATTAAAATTTAGTACATTTCACTATTCATCAACATATGTAGGTTACTAGAAAAGAATCCAAAATTTATCAAAACTACATTTTTATGCCTCTATTCTAATGAATATGTTTATTTCATCATATTTAATATATAAAATTGTCAAATATTATATTTTAAAAGGGTTCTCTATTAAACTGCTGTAAAATTGAAATTTTTAAAAATTGTTCTTTTATCCGAAAAATTGAATTTTTCCTTATATTATCTCTAAGAAACACATTAGATGGATGTTAAAATTATTTGGAGTATATAAAATTCAAAATGAATTTAATACTATTCATGACTATTTTATGAACGGCTAGTTTGTTAAGTTGTGGTGCACTTGAACTTGGTGTTGCGTATAATGCAAGCTATAGAATTAATTTAAAGAAAATAACATTCTATGAAATATTGAGGTGTTACATATTGAATTATATAAGTTATATATTTATGTATTAGGGTTTTATTTTTGGGTATTAAATTTATACTTTTTAATTTAATGTTTTATTTTTTTCAGGAAATTTTCTTATTTTATCCCGAGCTTTGTAATTTTCATTAATGAATCAGGATAGGTAAAATATATACATAAATTAGTTTGGATATTTTGATTTATAATAGTTTCTTTTATTTATTTAAGTGTAAAAATGAATCTCCAATACTCATCGTTTGGAAAAAAAATTGAGTTTATGTTGGGAAATTATTATGTGATTAAACATTAGATTCCATGTTACTATGTTTCCTTATGTTTTAAGTCTAATTAGTAAAATAATTATTAAAAATTATTAAAATTATATTTAGACAAAAATTTTATCTATTATATTTTCCTAATATATAATTATTGAAATTTTAACAAACAAATGATTTATGTTATTCTGATTGTTAACTTTCTCTTAACAATATTTTCTACCACGCTCCAACTGAAAAAGATAGATAGTTTTTACTTTTATGTCCATGTTTTTGTATTGAATACTTGACTGTGTTTTCTTAGGTTGTCTTATTAATTACCCATATATATTATATATTTATAGTTTTATTACTATTATTTGGTGTGAGATTTCAATAATGTTATTTTTGAAAAGTGACACCTTAACTACCAAAACACGAATTCAAATTGTGAGTATGCAATTTTTAAAGGGGGAGAATGTACCATTATAGTTAATTATTAAATAATTAATATTCATATAGAATAATATTTTTAATCATGTTATAATTTTATTTTAAATGGAGAACTATGATTTATTTCATCCTTAAGATGTAATAATGGGTTTCTCTGAAATCGTACGTTTCACGCAAGACTCTGATATACCGAACAATAATATATAATTAACATTATTTTATAATGTTATAGATATCACCAGGATGTTGTATTGGATGATGTGAATATAAATAACAATATTATGTATACACATGTTTATAAAATGTTTTCATTTCCTTTAAAATTTTTAGTCTCTAAATAAGAATAAGGTCCAATGTTAAGAATAAATTGAGCTTCTATTTTAAAAAGGTTGTCTTGCCATATTTTGATTTTGAACCAATTTTGAATATATTTTTTATGAATCTTATACTGTTTATAATGAAAATTAATGTTTTAATTTGTTATATAAGTATAAAAAAAATTTGTTGAATTTTTTATATATTTTTGATAATATTAGTTTTTAATGAATAGTGAAAAATATTGCATTTTAATTCAAGACATATTTTTAATATCATTTATATATGTAGTAAAATTATCATTTTAATTGGTTTTAAAGTGTAAATAAATAAATTTTTATCTCTAATTCCACTGTAGTTCATTGGAATAATTTTTATATGGAAATTAGATATAAAGAAAAATTGAAATTTTGAACGTCTATTTTACCCACCATCCCACCATATCTATGATATTTTTGTTAAACTTAATTTAGCTACATCTGTGATTTGAATGTTGAAAAACATTCATAAATGGATGTAATCACTATTAAAATTTTTATCTAATAATATCAGCTTAATATATGGTTAAAAGTTACTTTACCATTTTATTTACCATGATTTAGGGTAAACCGAGTAATTAAAGTTAAAGAATATTTTTTAATAAGATAAAATTACTCTAAAACATTACCTAATTCCATTGGATAAATATATTTAATCCAAAATATACCTATTTATGAAATTATATTTTTCTTATACAGATTGGTTAGGAATTTATCATCTATAACAATTTATTTAAACATTATTTGAAAATTTCATACTCATATTTTTTATACGGATATATTTTTTATTAGAAGGATAAATAAACTAAAAATTGGAAAATAAATAATAATTTTAAAGATAAAATGTATATATAAATAATGATAATTTATTTATAATTTTTAGACAACATATAAATAAATTAAATTTTCAAAAAATGATGATGTGGTAATATATTTATTGAAGGAATATTCAAATAAATGATAACAATACTATTAAAATAAATATAATTTGAAATTATTTTTTCCATACATGAATACTATGGATGAAACTGACAACATAGGGATTAAATAAATTTTATTTTTCTATAGGAATCATGTTATGATATTTTTTAAAATGTCAATTAATTAATATTGTCAAAATTGACATTAATGGTATTCTAAAATATAAAACATTTTATTAAATGATATAAAATTTATAAAAAACTAATACATGGACAAATAGTTTAATTAAGGCAAAAAATGAAAATAATGATTAATTAATTGTTCGTTTTTAGGTTATGGTAATTGTTTTAACTCTGCAGTCGTAAACTACATTATAAACATGAAGAGTTAAAAGGGGTCCAAGAAAATATATAGATTAAAAAAAATTTAAACGTGTATAATTTTCATTATATGATTATATTTTTACCCATAATCATTAAATATTCGAAATATTTATATTTGGGACCCATTTTTTATAGGAAATTAATTTATATTAATTTATTAATTTTGATAAATCCAAGATTTCCCCTCCCCTCAACTATAAAAGGATTCCCAATCATCTCCACTCTTTAAACTTTAAAAGTATTTTTTTTCTCCAAAATCAACCCAAAACCCTACCTATAGTACCTCCCAACATTATTTATGCTTTAGTGTAGGTAAGAAACCCTCCTTATAGGTGATAAGGTTTTATGTAAAGTTATCATCTGAAAGAATGTTAATGTTTTTTCTGAGTGTTTCAATTTTTCTTTTCTGGAACATCCATCAAGTCATATCCAAACATGATGGGATAATAAATTTATTATCCACAATATACGTAGATGGTATTAGGTTAATATAATCAGTTAAATTCATATTCACTTCCATCAAATGGGAAATGAATTATTTGTTCATGTGTAAGTGTAGACTATTACCTCCCCAAACTCATATGATTTATTTTCCATAACAAAATCTAATGACTATTTATAATGATTAAATAAATTCTCATATGTTATATTAATGACATATTAATCGTTATAATAATATATCAATCATGTTCTTACTATCCATGAACATATAAACGATAACGTTGTTCGTGCGTACGTGAGAACAATTACCTCCACGAAGTGATGTGATTAGTTTATATTCACTACATCACTTGTTGGATATATATAAGTTTATTTAAATGATTAATATGATATTAATGATTTTATGACCATTCTGTATTGATAGAATAATACTTACCTTATTTCCATAATAATCAATGATAAATGGATAAAATTACTCATGTGTAGATACAACATACTGTCTTCATGATTATAACAATGGTCATTTTTCCTAAAAATAATTAACAGTGGGATTTAAAATTATAGTCACTGTATAAAATTCATCATTATTTCACTAGTATTATTCTGGAGAAAATTTACTCATGACCACATGGACTATTTGCAACATACCATGTTAATTTTTCAACTCATGTACCTGGTATTGACAAAACGTATGGCATGAAAATAATGAATTAAGTAATTTTTATGACATGATTATAATTTATATAATAGGATTAATAAAGCCTAAAAACTATATAAAAAATCAAATAATTAACCAATGTATTTTATTTAGGAAAATAATTATTGTACGTGATGATTCGAACTCAAGGTAAGGGACTTCGTCTCAATCTCCGTTCATGGAAATATTTCTTGATGATGTGCATCCTTATTCATTTATAAGGTGTATATACAAACCCTTATACATTTAATATGCATATTTTATATATCTTAATAATAAATAATTATTTCTAAAATTTTATTATTTCATTTTTCTTATTCATTAAATATTCTATGTGGTATGGGATGTATTGAATGTTGAAATATTTAATTATTAAACATTTTTCTCTATGTCAATATTTTATTATATTAATTTAATTATTTATTTCATGGATGTAAAATTAAAATAAACCAAATTTTTTATATTTTTTTAAATTAACTAAAAGGTTCTCAAAAGAAATATGTTTCGCATGTTTTATATAGAATGTTTTGAAAAAAATGACAAAATAAATATTCATTTGAACATATATAGAGACAAAAACTTCTCTATCATTGTGACAATTAATTGATATTTCTCTTCCTATACATCACTTTAGGTTTTTAGAAGAATAATAAAAAAATTCACTTTTCAGAGTTTTTTTAAATGGTTTTTGGTAAGGAACCATGTTTTAAAAACCCCTTTAAATGTTACCCATTTAAACTTTTTAAAAAAATAAACAAGGAATGTTTTTTAATGTATATGGAACAAATTTATTTTTTCATTTTATATCACATTGATGATTTATATGGTTCATTTATATGTTTACCATTTTATTATTAAATAATGTTGTTTAATTTATGAGTACACTATATTGTAAAATGAAATGCTATTTCAAAGTGGAAATGTTTTTTTTCATTGGTTCTTGTTTTATGAATTGTGATTAAATTGTGGTTATTTAGAATAGTTTATTAATATGGGTGGTTCCCTGATAAATTGAGGGTATATGAGCCTTTGAAATCTCTCTAATAAATTCGGTAATGAGATGTAGTAAAGTGGTCGGGTTTCTATTAAGATATTTAAGGAATATTCCGTGATGGGTATTCCAAATGTAACCCCAAGGGTTACTCCCTATATCTTCATAAAAGAAAAAATTTAATAATCATACGAATTCCACAAGATAACTTTATGATTTATGATTTCTGTGGAGTTTTATAGGAATTATATGATTTCATAAGGCAATATAATGTGTTAATTTTTTAAAGATTAAATTTTTTTAATTGATTTCATGTGTTTAAGATATTCATGGACTAACTGTTTCATTCCTTATTTTATATCACTTAATAATAATTCTTTCATATCTGATGTTTTTAAAATTTTATCCACAAGGTAAAAGGATGGGTAAGATAAATGCTGAAATCATGATGAATGTTATGAATATTTTTATCAAGATAATGAATTTATGTTTTATTTTTCAATGTTTTTTATTATGAAAGAAATTTTTAGTGAATATACCTGTTAACTTGTTATATTTCATTTGTTATGTATGTAATGGTTCGGACCTCTCCTGTCCATCACGTTGTGAAAATGTTGTGTTAGAGGTGTTCTGGGAGGTCAATGTAACTTATCCCCAACGCTTTTCCAAAATATTCCTTTTTTGATGAACCGTTTCAATGGTAGAAAGTTGTGAACTATAATGTCACTTTACTTTTCAGATACATTTGATGTTCCTAACTACTTTTGGTTTGGACTAGTGACGTGGGGGTGCGTTTGGGAAAACTAGAGGGCAGTATCTTTTGCACAGGCGGTGCACAGTTTGTCTAAATCGTTCGGCCAAACCGTGCAAGGTTGGTCTTGGAGGCAGTAGCTTCCGCACAGGAGGCGTACAATTTGTCTAACCGTGTGGCCATATTATGCAAGAAGGGTGGTCGAGGTAGTAGCTAACGCACTGTAAGCGCACAGTTTTTCAAACGGTGCAGACTAACCGTGCGAGAAATTATATTAGATCCTTAAATTGTGGATCTAACTCGTTTTGCCTCTAAAGGGGATCTTTTAAGAACCCAAGTAGCCATAAATCAGGATTTCTCTCCCATTAATATAGGAGA
This sequence comes from Viscum album, assembly GCA_963277665.1. Taxonomy (NCBI): domain Eukaryota; kingdom Viridiplantae; phylum Streptophyta; class Magnoliopsida; order Santalales; family Viscaceae; genus Viscum; species Viscum album. The sequence goes on from OY728158.1 coordinate 1,605,123,962, forward strand.
GCCTATCCAATGAGTTTTGGAGGCGATTTGAAGGCTTCTCTTGGCGAATCAGAGCTTGTTTCTTAAGGTATGTGATGGTTCTTGTTTCGTTTCATAGATCTACTTAGATTTACTTCCCCTCTTCTCTCGGTTTCTTAGATCTACACCCTTTATGGGTAGATCTAAGTGTGTGGATTCCATATTTGATGAGTTTTGGTCTTGATCTTTCTAGGGGAAGAGATCTAAAGGGGATTCTTGGAGAATCCACACAGATTTCTTGTGCATTCTTAGTTTTTTAGGGTTTTCGCCAAAAATCATTGAGGTAGGGAATTCATTTCTTCTCTTTATTTTACATGCAACTGTATTGTTACCATGTTTAATCCCACTGGATGACAACGGAATGGACATAATAAATATTTTTTACAAGATAAATATTTTTTTATCAATCGTATGTTGTTGAATTTTGTTTTTCTAGATAGTGTGATATTTATGCTTTCTTTTCTTATCTATTTTTTCTTGATTGAAATCGGAAAAGAATGAAAACCAGGGTTATTTGATAATTGATTGGCTAAAGATAAAGTGGCATGAATAAAAATTTGGTTCTTGTTGTAATTTGATGTTAATCAAATTGGCGAAGTTAGCATGTTTGATCATTTCTGATAGCTTACTTGTTAGGTTTCCTGAATTTGGAACCTACGAATTAAACCTATTAATTCCAGATGGATTAATGAATTTATTGCTTGATAATTCCTTGAAGGGTTATGAGTTACCCTATTGATTTTTAAAGGGCCAATAGCTCATGTGATGTGATGTTTGTTTTTCCTACTGCTTGTGTTGAGACATGATCCTAGATGGGTGTTGTGATATGTGGGGGCATAAATGTTTTTTGGTTGTGGTAGAATATGACACGTAGAGTGGAGAGATGCATCAGTTTATGCATGTGGGTGTCAGGGAGGACACTAGGGATGATGGAATGGGATGGATGTGTTTGTTGGTTGCTTGGTGGTTCTTCGGTTGTTTATCTTCTTTACTTTCCCCCAGTGCTCAAGGCAGCTGGTATTGCTTACCCTTCTTCTGAAAGTGGTGAAGACACGTGGGGTATTCCACGTGCTTTCCGTGTTTAGACTCTCAAGGGGGCATTGGACTACACTCTTTCTATAGGCGGAAATGACTCGACGGGTAGTACATATACTCACTGTGTTGAGCCCCTTTTTGTTAGTAGCATAGAATAATTTTCTAGAATGCCTGGGAATATGGGAAAGTAATACTGTAATGAATTTTTGATTAAATGGTGTTAAATCATGGGGTTGGAGTAGTCGTAACTTAATTATGAGGTTGAAAATTTTTGAAGGAACAATGGATTTTTCATGTGAAGCTAATGAAATTTAATGTGTAATTTTTCATTGTTAATAAATGTTTAAATAATTAATTAACATACAGTGGAACTGATAAAATATAATAAACTAATCTTATAAATCTCTTGTTTTATTTTGTGCTTATAGGATACCTAGCCTTAGAAATAGTAGCCCAGAGTCTAAGAGAGACATTAGCTGCAGTTGTGTTTAAGAAAATGTTATGCCCATAGTGTGGTTGTGAGATATAGTATATTCTGTAATTTTTGTGTTCTATATGCTACTCCACCCTGTCATCATGGGAAACTAACACCCCATGGATTTTCAGCCCAGGGGTGGGTGTTTTCCCCCAACATTCTGATGGGAGGGTGAATGGCTGACTACACCCTTTGGCCCCACTCTATTCTCTTGGTAGTTACTTGTGCTGACTGGCACAATGGTTAGATTTCCCCATATATGTGTGTAGATTGTTGTAATGTCTTGTGGTTATTCACACACATATATAATAGATATAGTTTTCTATGGACTACTATAGGTGTAACATGTATAGGTTGTGATGGCTTGAGGATCCTTACTCAGTGTATCGGCTGTAATGGATTGAGGTATAATACCCGACGTATGATACATGTTATGAAAGCTATGGTGGCTCCCACAACCTACCAGGTTACTTTTTAGTTGTGAGGATGGTGTGGTGCTTCGCCCAGGTGTCTGTGGGAAAGCCTTTGTGTTGCAAGAGGTCCATATTGTGGTTCTTTGACCAGGTGTCTGCGAGCAATCTTTTTTGGAGGGAGATGCTTAGGACGTGTGACGTTGGGGAAACATGGAAAACCAATAGGGAAGTAGTAGCAGGGTACCCTTGATATTATTTACTCTATGATATATTCTTTTATTCATTACTTAGTGAGAGTTAGCCATGGGGAGGTTGGGAACATAGAATGCCTTCTTAGGTAACAAGTTAGTTTCACTTGTTGTTCACTGTACTTTAGCATGCTCTCTATACATTTGCACAAGAGGATTTGGGGATGATCCTACTAAGTATATAGTTATACCCACCCTATATATATATATAAACTGTTTTTTAGGTCACTTAGAGTAGGTTGGAGATCAAGCTAGTTTCTACTAGCTTGGGGTTAAAAGAGCTGTTTGAGCTTGTGGTTGCTTCTATTTTTTACATTCTATTGGGTACTTATAGTTTTTCCCATTTCATTTGTAGTTATTTTTCATGTAATTCCATATGTGTACTTGGTTTTTCATTTATATTGCAGTCTGAGTTGGAGTTTACTGGTGTCAATCTTATATCTCTCTTCTGCATGTGTTCTCTTAGAGGGCAATGCCTCCCATTTGTGTGTTACTATACCCTTAGTTCTAGTCGCCAACCCGGGGCCTATTGGAGGTGGGACTCGGGGGTAATTATCTAGCTTATCACATTGTCGGACCAGGAGGGGTACACATTGTGAGGAGGGGGTTGTGACAGAGTTGTATCAGAGGTCAGTTTGAGGTATAGGATGGAGTTTGGAGTTAGGCATAGGTGAGGTTGCACAGTTTGGTAGGGAAAAAGTTTCATTCATGTTTAGAAAGTGAGGTAAACACTGAAGACATGCTGATATATAGGCATTTAGGCCCCCCTATGATCTGATGTACAAAACTTTAAGTTTACAATGGCCACAAAACAAGGTGATACTAGTTGCAGGGTAGAGATCTTGGAAAGGATCATGCATCATTCTTCGTTGTGCTTTTGTTTGATTGGGTAGACCTTGGGACAGGTTAACCTAAATGAATAAAAGAAAACATTTATTTAATTAATGTTTAGTCCTCCATATTCTAGGTTTATACGCTCTAACAGTTTTTTGTTTTACATTTATGGATCTAGGTCGACGTCTTCGTCAGGTTTGCACAAAAAATGTCCAGCAGGCTATTCCAACGGATCGCCGTTGGGTAGATGTTGATGATGATGACACTTGGAGGAAGACACTCCGAGTGTTTTAGTGCCAGAGTGTATAGATGTACAATGGCTCCCTTTCATATGCAGTCACGGAAGACTGGTTGGAGGAGGTGGAGATAGGCTTCATTTCGATCCATGCTCAGAAGAAGCACTGGGTGTCCTTAGCTATGATGATGCTGCGTGGAGCCGCAAAGGAGTGGTGGTTATTGTACCTCAGGGATATTTAGGAGTCAGTGATCTCATGGGAGGAGTTCTGAGATAGGTTTTGAGTCGAGTTTCTTTCTTCAACTTCGATGGTGTCCAGTCTCTAGGAGATTCTTACACTTCGACTGGGGAGCTCCAGTGTTCCAGATTTTGGAATCAATTTCAGGAACTTTTTATGATATTCATCAAACCTATTACCAGATATGGAGGCTAGGGCAAGCCATTTAGAGGAGGATTTTCATCCAGATATCCAACGCCAGGTCACCCCATTTATGCTGAAGACATATCTTGAGGTACAAGTAAGGGTAGAAGTTGTCGAGAGGACTTTGGTTAGGACCAGTTCATCACGATAGGGGCATATCATGATCCCTCACGTAGAAAATCTGTGGTCAGGGGTTCTCGGTTTTCAGGGCAGAAGAGTTTCCGTTCAGCCGGGGGTAGGTCCCAGCCCTTCACATCTCGTTTCTCCAGAGGTAGAAACTCTCAAGCCTATGCCAAGGGATCAAGATATTTTTTTCTTGTTGTGGTCATGGTCATCAGCAGCAGGAGTGACCGACCTTTCAGAGTGGTTATCGAGCACCAGGTGTTATTCTCCAGGTTCCTTCGTTGAGGAAGTTCCAGCCGAGGTACCAGTAGTAGGTTGCACCGTCTTTATATCAGTAGAGGGTAGATGGGGCAGTGATAGGACAACCCCATGATGCTTCCCATCCTCAGAGAGAAGAGCGCGGTCGTAGTGGTGGTCATCATCAGGGTCAGAGAGGTCGTGGAGGAGGTCATGGTCCACTTCATGCTCTAGAATTTCCAGCACCAGGCAAGCCAGATGATGATCGAGGTACCCATTTCTTGTTTTCTACCTTGGTGTATGCCTTTTTGGATTCAAGAGTGACACACTCCTTCATATGACCTAACCTAGTCCACGCTTTGGGACTTGAGGTAGAGAGGCTTCCAGTACCCTTGGCATTGACTACACTATTTGGAGTTTGAGCTGACTTTTTTGAAGTGTGTAGAGACTGTGAGCTAGTGTTGGGACAACACCGCTCTTGGGGAGATTTCCTATGTTTACAAATACAACCATATGATGTCATCCTCAGCATAGATTAGTTGTATTCGATGCTGGATATCGTGGATTGCTTCAGGAAGAAGGTCATTTTAATTGGTGCGGATGGAGTGCTAGTGGTGTTTATTGGTGAGAGAGATTCTCGGATGGGTCATAGGCACATTCCATCTTTATCGCCCATGGTGACTGAGATGATGCAGAGTTATTCAGAGGTTAATCAATTGGTGTTTCCTAGGGTCATAGAGGAGTACCCTTATGTCTTTCTTGAAGAGGTTGTAGCATTACCCCTTCGATGAGAGATTGATTTTGGGATCGAGCTACAGGCACAAGCATCTCCTATCTCTATGTCTCCATAAGGGATGGACCCTTCTGATTTGTGGGAGCTACGTATACATCTTGATGGTCTGTTAATGTGCGGTTTTGTTCGGCCAAGTGTGTCACTGTGGGGTGCACCAGTTTTTTTCATGATGATGTCTGATTGGAGTTTGCGGTTGTGTGTCGATTAGCATCCCTTGAACAAGGTGACAATATAGAATCTCTATCCTCTTCCACAGATTGATGACTTATTCAATCAACTGAAGGGTCCAAGTTTGTTCTCAAATATCGACATGCGGTTAGGATATCATCATATGTGTTTGATGGATGAGGATATCCCAAAGATTGCTTTTCATTGTCGCCACGGGCATTATGAGTTCGTGGTAAAGTCGTTTGGTGTGACAAATGCTCGATCTGTATTCATGGGATTGATGAAAACTATGTTCCATGAGTTCCTGGACAAGTTAATGGTGGTTTTAATGGATGAAATCCATGTCTACTCCAAATTTGAAGAGGAGCATGCAGAGCATCTACAAGCCGTTTTGGGAGTTCTTCGTTGACATCAACTGTTTTGAAAGTTGTCGAAGTGAGATTTTTGGACTCGAGAAGTCCGTTTGTCGGGGGATTTTGTGTCCCAATAGGGACTATCTATGGATCCATCGACGATAGAAGAATTTGTGTCATGGGAAGTCCCCATGACAGTTTCAGAGGTGCGAAGTTTCCTTCATCTCACAGGCTACTACAGGAGGTTTGTAGCCAGTTTCTCATGAGTTTCGACTCCACTAACAGATTTGACCAAGAAGGATCATGAATTCATATGTACTGATCAGTTTCATGAAGCTTTCGAGTATCTAAAGGATAAGTAAGTAAGTTCTCTAGTCCTTTGTCTTCCATCTCAGGGAGTTTAGTTTGATGTTTTCTTTGATGCTTCACATCTGGGGTAGGGTTATGTTATCTTGCAGCAGAGGTCAGTTGTTTCTTATGGGTCTCGGTAGTTATGTCCCAAGGAATGCAAGTATTCCACTCATGATCTTGAGTTGGTAGCCGTGGTGTTTTCTCTAAAGTTGTGGAGACATTACCTCATTGTTGAGTGCATTGTGGTTTTCACCGATCATTAGATTTTGAGGTATTTTTTCTCCCAGCATGACCTGAAATTATGATAGCATCAGTGGATGGAGTTCTTACAGGAATAAAACATTGAAATATCATATACATGTGGAAAAGGGAATGTTGTAGCTGATGCACTGAGCTGAATGTCACGTAGTGATGCTGTGCGTGAATCCGGTGATTCCTAGAGAGTAATGGAAGAACAATCATCCTTAAATATAGATATAGGAGAAGTTGGGTGTAGAGGATGTCTTTTTCAGATAACGGTACAATCATCCCTGATGCAGAATGTAGAAGAGTCCTAGTTGGGAGATCTAGAGGTGGATGTCTAGAGAGACCGAGTTGTTTTTGATGAGGCCCCTGTTGGTTGGTCTGAGGATGAACATCACAGAGTGTTGTATCACGAAAGGATTTTTGATCCATTTATGATGCATGATATGGTCCTCAGAGAGTTCCATAGTTCACCTCTAGTGGTACATCTTTGAATGAAAAAGATGTATCGAGCCTTGAAGAGTTAGTTTTGGTGTCCTGGGATGAATCGTGCAGGTGAAGAGTTTGTGTCTCCATGTTTAGTCTTCCTGAAGGTGAAGGTCGAACAACATGTTCCTGGTGGTCTTCTCCATCAATTTGAGATTCATCAGTGGAAGTGGGAGGACATCCCAATAGACTTTGTTACTGGTTTACCTGAACCTCTGATAGGACATGATGCTATTTGGGTGGTTGTGGATCATTTACCAAAATCCACCCACTTAATAGAAATCAAGGAGTCAAACTCTGTGGATTTTTTTTCTAGGCAGTATCTAGAGGTGGTGGTGAGACATCATGGAGTCCCTAGGTATGTCATTTCTGATCATGATCTTCGTTTTACCTCTAGAGTGTGGATAGGTATCCAACATGATTTTGGTTCTCAACTATGTCTTAGAACTTCTTTTAATACTCAAATGGATAGTTAGAAAGAGAGAACAATCCAGACTCTTGAAGACATGTTATGCTCTTGTGTTATTTATTTTGGAGGTTCATGGGTGAGGAACATACCCTTGGTGGAGTTCTTTTACATTAATTATTTTCACTCCACCATCATTATGGCTCCTTTTGAAGCCTTGTATGGACTACCTTTCCAATCTCCATTGTTCGAGACTGTGGTTGGAGAGTTAGCAATTATCAGACCAGAACTAGTGAAGAATACGATAGAGATGGTTCAGGTGATTCGTGAGATGATGAAGATAGCGCCAGATCATCAGAAATCATATTCAGATCAAAGAAGGCGACCCTTAGAGTTTAATTATGGGGATCATGTGTTTCTGAAGGTGACTCCCCATCACAGGCAGTGAAGGTTTGGACATAGAAGTAAGATTTCTACTAGGTTTTTTGGGCCTTTTGAGGTGTTATATTATGTTGGAGCAGTGGCATATCGAGTAGCACTTCCCCCACAGATGAGTTAGATACATGAAGATTTCCATATATCACAGCTCCTTCGTTATCTTCATAACAACTCTCACATCATCGATTTGGGAGAGATTGATGTTGATGATGATGAAACCTTTGAGGAGTGGCCTATGGAGATCCATGACCGCAAGGATAAGGTGTTGCACGGGTGTTCTATTCCTTTAGTTCGTGTCTTCTGGTGACACGGTGGCTTAGGGGAGAGTACCTGGGAACATGAGTCACAGATACGTGCTCAATACCCAGAGTTGTTTGATGTTTAACTCTTTTCATGTATCGATGTAACTTTTGTGGTTATGAAAAATTCATGTTTATGAGAAGGTTTCCTTTGTTATCTTTGTGGCTTGTTCTCTTTTGAGAGGTATCTCGTGGGGTGGTTGTTCATACCCTATTCCTTTTTCACTTTAGGCGGGTTTTGGAATATTGGGGATGAGAATGTTTTGAGAGGTATCTGATGTAATATCTCAGACCTCTCCAATACATTACATTGTGAAAATTCTGTTTTAGAGGCATTCCGGGAGGTCAAGGAATCTTATCCTCAATGCTTTTCCAAAATCTTCCTTTTCAAGGAACCATTTCAACGGTAGACACCTGTGAACTGTAACATCACGTTTTTAGGTACATTTGATGTTCCTCACTACATTTGGTTTGGAGTAGTGACTTGGGGGTGCATTTGGGAAAATCTGTAAGGAAAACTAGAGGGCAATAGCTTTCACACTAGCGGTGCATGGTCTGTCTAAACTATGCGGCCAAACTATGTGAGGTTGGTCTTGCAGGCAGTAGCTTCCACATGGGAGGTGCACAGTTTGTCTAATCGTGCGGCCAAACCATGAGAGAAGGGTGGTCGAGGAAGTCGTAAATGCACAGATAGCGCATGGTTTGTCAAACCATGCAGAATAACCATCCGGGCACCGAAATTAGATCCTTAAATAGTGGATCTAACTCTATTTTCCCCTAAAGGTTCTTTTTTAAGCTCCTAAGCAGCCATAACTCGGGATTACTCTCCCTTGAAGATAGGGGAGCCTCTCTTATGCATTTTGGAGGAAATCTGAAGGCTTATCCTGGTGATTCGAAGTCGATTTCTTGAGGTATGTGATCGTTCTTGTTTGTTTTCATAGATGTACTTAGATCTACTTCTCCTCTTCGCTCAGTTTCATAGATCTATGCCCATTATGGGTATATCTAAGTGTGTGGAGGCTAGATATGATTATTTTTCATCTTGATCCTTCTAGGGGAAGAGATCTAAGGAGGATTCATGGAGAATAAACTCGTCATTCTTGTGCGTTATTTGTTTGTTGGGGTTTTCTTCAAAAACCATTGAGGTAGGGTATTCATTTCTTCTCTTTCATTTACGTGAAACTATATTGTTATCATGTTTAATCCCACTGGATTCCAATGAAATTGACATACGAAAATATTTTGAACCATATAATGAATTTTCAATCAATCGTATGTTATTGCCTCTTCTTTTTCTAGATAGTGTTATATCTATTCTTTATTTTCTTAGCTGTTGGTTCTTGATGTAAATAGATAATGAACAAAAACAGGGTTTATTTGATAATTGTTTGGCTAATGATAAAGAGGCATGAATACGAATCTTGTTCTTGTTGTAATTTTATTTTAATCAAATTGGCGAAGTAAGCATGTTTGATCATTTTTTATAGCTTACTGGTTAGGTTTCCCGAATTTGGAACATACGAATTAAATCATTTAATTCATGATGGATTAAAGAATTGATTGTTTGATAATTTCTTGAAGGGTTCTGAGTTACCCTATTGATTATTAAAAGGCCAATATCCCAAGTGATGTGATGTTTTTTTCCTGCTTCTTGTGTTGAGGCGTGATCCTGGATGGGTGTTGTGATATGTGGGGGCATAGAGGTCTTTTGGTTATGGCATCAGATGATACCTAGAGTGGAAAGATGCATCAGTTTACGAATGTGGGTGTTAGGGAGGACACTAGGGCTGATGGAATGGGATGTATGTGTTTGTTGGTTGCTTGCTGGTTCTTTGGTTGTTTATCAGCTTCACTTTTCCCCACTACTCAAGGCAGCTGGTCTTGCTTACCCTTCTTCCGAAATAGGTGAAGACACGCGGGGTATGGGAGGTGCTTTCCGTGTTTAGCTTTTCAAGGGGGAATGGGCCTATGCTCTTGCTATAGGAAAAAAAGACTCGACGGGTAGTACATCTACTCACCGTGTTGATCCCATTTGTGTTAGTAGCATAGAATGCTTTTCTAGAATACCTGGAAATATGGGAAAGTAATTTTTTAATGAATTTTTGACTAAATGTTGTTAACTCATGGGTTTGGAGTAGTCGGAACGTAATGGGGAGGTTGACAACATTTAAAGGAATGGTTGATTTTGGGTGTGATGATAATGAAATTTAATGTGGAATTTTTCTTGTTTAATTAATGTTTAATGAATTTATTGACATATAATGGAACTCCTAAAAAGGGAATGAAGTAATCGAATGAAGATCTTGCTTTTTTGTTTTCTTATAGGATTCCTAGTCTTAGAAATAACATCCCAGAGTCTGAGAGACATTAGCTACAGTTGGGTCTGAGACTAGGTTATGCCCATACTGTGGTTGTGATATATAGTATATTCTGTACATTTTGTGTCCTATACGCTACTCCACCCTGTCAGTAAGGGAAACTGACACTTCGGGGATTCTGGGCCCTGGGGGGTGTTTTTCCAAATATTCTAATGGGAGGGTGAATGGTTTACTACCCCCTTTGGCTCCGCTCTCTTCTCTTGGTAGTTACTTGCGCTGACAGGAAGAATGGTTAGTTTTCCCCATATATGTGTGTAGAGGGCTGTAATGGGTTTTGGTTATTCACACACATATATTCTCGATATATATTTTTATGGACTACTATATGTTTAACGTGTATAGGCTGTGATGGCTTCAGGATCCTTACACGGTGTATGGGCTGTAATGGCTTGAGGTATAATACCCAATGTATGATACACGTTATGTGAGTTGTGGTGTCTACTAGAACCAACCTGTTTACTTTTATGGTTGTGAGGATGGTGTGGTGCATCACCAAGGTGTCTGGGGGAAATCCTTTGTGTTGCACGAGGTGCATATTGTGGTGCTTTGCCCAGGTGTCTGTGGGAAAGCCTTTTTGGAGAGAGATTCTTAGGACGTGCGATGTTTCAATAAATCAGAAAACCAGTGGTGAAGTTGTTGCAGGGTACCCCTGATATTCATTACTATATGCTATATTCTTGTATGCATTACTTGGTGAGAGTAGACTTGGTGAGGTTTAAAACTTAGTATACCTGCTTATGTAACGAGTTAGATTCACTTTTTCTTCATGGCTCTTTTGATTGCTCTCTTTACTTTGGCATGATAGGCTTTGGGGAGGATCCTACTGAGTATACTATTATACTCACCCTATGTATATATAAACTGTTTTTCAGGTCACTTGAAGGAGGTTGAAGATCAAGATGGTTTCTACGAGCTTGGGGTTGCCGGAGCTGTTCGGGTTTTGTGGTTGCTGCTGTATTTTTTACTTTCTTTTGGGTACTTGTAGTTTTTACCCTTTCAGTTGTATTTCATTTCCATGGCATTTCATATGTGTAATCGGGTTTTCGTTTATATTTTAATTTTATTTGGAGTTGACTGGTGTAATATCTCAGATTTTTCCATGTATTGTTTTTAATATTATACGGAAATTATTTTGAGACCAGGCTTTGAGATGGCGCACAGTTCCGAGGCCCGGTGATCCCGAAACAAATGTTTGAATTTAATTAAATAATTAACAAACATGTGCATGTTTTTTTCCTTATAAAGTGGAATAACTCTTGAACGGGTGCTCGGATCAGAAATCTAATGGCACAGTTGCATCCAGTGCAGCGAGTTTACCCTAGGGGAGACCTAACATCGGCTGTCATAAGTCTATGGTGAAATCCAGTTTTTGGATGCAACTGTAATAAAATATTTAATTAATATATTTTATTAAATTTTGTTTCAGCGAATATCTATTATCCTTTTTAAATAGAGTCATTCGCATGATATAAGGGTTACAATTCCCATAACCCCGAATTTCCCTTGAGGATCTTGAAAGATCTGGAGAAAGCCTCCCAACGCGGCGACGACACGATGACTGGATCTTCACCAATGAACACCACAAATCTAGGTATGGAATTTGATATCTTTGTGAATTCTTTCCCGTTCTTGATTCCTATGATGAACACAGACTAATCCACGAACTTATTAGCCTGCGGATCAATCGTATTTGCGGGATAGGCTTGTGTGGGGATTTTGGGGGTTTTTATTCTTGAGCTATTTTTGGTTTCATTCAACCTTCTAACGGTGATGAACCAAGATCGACACGAAAATCGATCAAGGTTTATCCCTCTCGATTTGTTGTGTTTTTATTACCCAAATTATCGCGTTCTTCGTGTGTGTTCTACGCGTTCTTCGCGGATTTATGAACAATGTATCATTGCACATCCATTGTGCGACGCAACGATCCCAAAATGAAGATCTACCATCAGTAAAACCCCTTGGAAGTGCGATGGCAGTGGCGACGAATGGATCAAAGTGGATCAAAAGATATCGTTCTTCAAACGATTTCCACACAAATGACTGGAATCGGATTTTGGAGCCGATCGAAGGTCCAAAACCAACAGATTCTACGTCACGATGACGGGGTGACTCATAATCTTGAGTTTCACATCAAATAGACGAGATAAACACAATACAGAGATCAGTATGAGGCGCGAGATGGAACACGAAGGTTCTAGAAATTTCTCGACTACACGGTGTATAGTATGGCTACACGGTGTGTGTTCGTCGGCATGCCACCAGGTGTGTACTCTGGGAGTACATGGACATGGGTGGGATAAATGGCCGAGGACACGACGTGTATACCCTTCATGGCTAGTCCCGACTAGATACACGAGATACCCAGTGTACTGGTATATGGGCAGGAAACATGGATGAACACCGTGTATGGGCATACAGACAGGTTACACGGATTTTTCCCAGTTGATAGGACACATCCTGTGGTTCGACTTACACACCGTGTATAAGATTTCCTACATGACTTCGAATCCATACACAGGGCGTTTACACAGGTAGTACCCGGTGTCAAGGAACACGGTGTGTGATCCTTCTACATGTCATGTAGTTGAGTTTTACACAACTTGGACGGATGACACGGACCGTTACATGGGCAGTACCCCAAGATAAGAAACAAGGCGTGAAACCATACTACACACCGTGTAACCTGTTTTACATGGCTTGAGCCAGTGGTCTTTTGTGACTTGGAGGAGTTTCCTTAGGGTTCGTCCCCTTAGACTTTCTGCTGAAGGTTCCCTGGTATCATTTCCTTTGTACAGGAGTATGATCCCTTCAGCTAGACTTCCTGAATAGATTTATTGTAATTCCCGCTGTGAGACTTAAAGTCGAATCCTCTATTCATTCTTGGAACCCTAAGTAGAGTTATTGGTATCGACGTGACCTACTTTACCCGGGCATCAATCCTCTTCTTAGCGGATTAGTTCAGGCTGAGTTTTTGGAATCACCCCACAACTATTGGTTGTGATCCTCATCTGAACATCGCATTCTCAAGTACATGTGGAGTGTGTTCTCCCGGAATGAGTACTTTTTATCTCTCTATTCAGACTTATGAGTGTGTTATCCTAGTTACGTTCATAGTGGAGTCTTCGAGATGGAACTTAGTGGTGGTTTCGCGATGGTCGAACATGTATGAGTATATCTAGATATTCTTGTTATATGTTCTGTAATCATATAATGTGTAGATATAACTGTATCTTTCCATTGTGGTATTTACCTTGTTGTATTATTTTTTGGTTTCGAGGTGTCCTACTGGGTATTGCTATACTTTCCCCTTCACGGGCTTTTCCCCCACGTGTCGTGTCTTATGTAGACGAGAAATCCTTTGACAGGACTCTAGGGGGACCCGGACCGGATGGTACTCAGTGAGATCAAACAGGCCGTGGTGTGTTCCTATGACTACATATTTCAGTCCCAGTAACTTTATTTACAGGTTGTACTTTGTTACAGACTCTCTTTTGGTGGGATTTTACTTTTGGCCCAGGGTTTTACATTACTGTACTTTACTTTCCTATCGTACTCTGTTGGTTGGGGATTTTAGTGTATGCATGAATTTCAATTTTCAGTAGTTTTTACTTTTCTGCTTTGTGGGATTGGATATTTGTGCGTCTGTACAGGTTTATAGGCAATTCCTCCCATGTTAGTGGAATTCCTACTTGGTTCTAGTCACCAGCCCATGGCCTATTGGAGGTCGTCTTGGGGAGTTGCGGTATGGGCCCCACTATGACAGGTTGTGACAGAGTGGTATTAGAGGTGGTCGGTTCTACATTATGACTGAGAGTCTGTGAGTTGTTTTGGGGCGACAATGTTAAGTGTTCCGAGTTCGACATTCATGCCGGGGACTCCACTGTTGGTGCGGGCAACCGACGTATCCATACACCAGGACTCTGATAACTTGATTTTCTACTCGGAACATGAAAACAATAGTTGTAGATGAATTCAATGGTACATGCAACATATAGGAATGGGTTGTGTTTTCCATTTCCTTCTTAAGTCAGCTCTCCAGATATACTCACTGACTAAGATACATCTTCTTTCTTTACAGGATGCCTCCGTGACACGCACCCGCTAGGATCCAGCAGATCGATCACGAGGACGACCCCCTCAGTGATGAAGCTTCGATACAGGGACCATATCCCCCATATTTACCTTCAGGTGGTGTGCTAGGTGTTCCACCACCTATGGAGCAGTGTTTAGTACCTGTTGTACCAGTGTAGAAGGAGCGCATACTGAGCGCACTCTACGAGTTTCAGAGATAGACACCCCTCATGTTTTGAGGTGAGCCTAACCCTCAGGATGCAGAGGACTGGCTTGAGGCAGTGACCAGAGTCTTCCATTGGGTCATGACTCCAGCAGACCAGATGGTGATCCTTGCAGCGAGCCTTCTATAGGGATCGACAGGATTATGGTGGAGTTTGGTTATCCAGACCCACGACGAGGCGACTCTTGCATGGTCAGAGTTTGTGCGTCTCTTCAAAAAAGAGTTTTCACCGGTTACCCTGAGAGTAGTACGTATACAAGAGCTTCTTCATCTATAGCAGGGAACCATGATGTTGGCTGACTATTCATCAAGGTTTACCGACCTCTCACGGTACTCGATGGATATGGACAGTGATCAATACTTCAGAGCTCATACTTTTGAGCGGGGATTGCGTAGAGACATCTAAGCTAGCATCTTCTCTATGAGAATTCCTAAATATGCTTGAGTTCTCGAATGGGATTTGGTGGTCAAGAGATTCTTGGAAGAGCATAGAAATCCAGCAGTTGTTAGTAGCGAGCGAGCTGGAGTAGAGACCTCGGCAGAAGGGAGCTGACGTCCAGGACCTAGGCATGGGAGATGTTTTTAGAGGAAATCTCAGGATAGCGGATCTGCCATACATGGTTCATAGGGTGCATCCAACCATCCTCGAGAGAGGTGATTCTACTCATTTGATGGCAGGGGACATCTCTCTCGAGATTGTCCATCCTACCGTAATACTGACATGGGAGCAGTGGATGGACCACCAAGGTAGAGGAAACAAGTGGAAAATACATATCTGCGGGGTGGAGGACGTGGTAGAAGAGTTGGAAGAGTAGATGAAGGTGGTATGTGGTTTGACCTTTTACCACCACCACCCCCAAGAGGTCCACCCCAGGCTCAGGGAGCTGGTGGACCAAGGCAAGGACAACTGCAGGCAGTGGAGGCTTATGACCCAAGTACTCCGAGAATGATTAGAGGTACAATCTGTGTCTATTATTCTTTTGTTTTTGTACTGATAGACACATGTGATAGTCATTATTTTCTATCTACTTATCTTTTTCGAGACCCTGAGATTCCAGTTGAGCCGTTGACTCGACCCTTACACTTAGAAACACCGACTGGAGAAGATTTAGATATCACACACCTTTGTAGACAGTGT
Organism: Viscum album; assembly: GCA_963277665.1. Lineage (NCBI taxonomy): Eukaryota > Viridiplantae > Streptophyta > Magnoliopsida > Santalales > Viscaceae > Viscum > Viscum album. The sequence continues at coordinate 1,605,139,351 of OY728158.1, forward strand.
GACCTGACCCTTGGAGGTGATATTTTCGGTTGGAACCTCTTGGTGGCAGCGTCGAGGCCTTATGATGTGAATCTTGGTATGGATTGGCTATCCACAGTTTATTACTAGATTTATTGTCTTAGGCGGAGTGTGTGGTGTGTCCGCAGTGATGGAAGTTGGTTCGCCTTCATCGGTGAAAAGGAGACCCAGGCACTGTAGGATGGACTCGAGCGTAGGAAGGCACAACCGATTTCACATCAGTTGGCTAGCCTAGCCCTTGGCACAAAAGATGATACAAGTTTCAAGTTTCCAGCAGTAGTGGATGAGTGCGAGGATTTCTTTCCAGAGGATGTCCTCAGACTACCTCCCCGTCAGGAGATAGATTTCTGCATTGAATTGCAACCCGGGACGACACCGATATCAACACCAGCATATCAGATGGCTCATACAGAGCTTTGCAAGATGAGAGTGCACCTGGAAGACTTGTTGAGGAAGGGCTTCGTGAGACCTAGAGTTTCACCCTGGGCATCCCCGGTTATGTTTTCCAAGAAGTCAGACGGGAGCTTGAGGCTGTACGTGGATTTACAGTGCTTGAATCAGGTAACTGTGAAGAACTGGTATCCACTACCGATGATCGATGACCTATTTGACCAGTAAACATGGGAACAGTGGTTCTCAAAGGTTGATCTATGATCATTCTATCACCAGTTGCAAGTACTGGATGTGGATATACATAAGACGACTTTAAGATGTTTCTACGGTCACTATAAGTACTTGGTGATGCCCTTCGGCATGACGAACACCCCAGCAATGTTTGTGGGACTTATAAACCAGATCTTTCAGGCCTATCTAGACTGGTTCATAGTGGTCTTCATCGATGATATCCTGGTGTACTCTGAGTCTGAGGAGGAGAACGTGGGGAACCTGAGGATGGTTCTGGATAAACTCTGAGACCACTTGTTGTATGTGAAACTCTTGAAGTGTCAATTCTGGATACTGGAGGTCCACTTTATGGGACATGTTAGCTCAGTAGATGGTGTAGCAGTGGACCTAGGCAAGGTAGAGGCAGTGTTAGCATGGGAGCCACCCCGTAGCGTGATAGAGGTAGAGGGTTTCCTTGGATGGGCAGGCTACTATCGGAGATTCATTCCGGATTTCTCCAGGATTTCATCGCACATTAGATCTTTGACCTGAAAGGGGAATCCTTTCGAGTGGCTGAGAGATTCCAGCAGGCTATTCATCAGTTGATACAGGGTCTGACGAGTGCCCCGATCTTGAGATTATTGGAGGAGGGTGTCGAGTATGTAGTGCTATGCGACACATCATGAACCGGAAATTGTTGTGTCCTGATGTAGAGGAAAGTGGTGATTGTCTATGGCTCACGTCAATTGTGGCCACACGCACAAAACTACATAACTCGTGATCTTGAGTTGGCAGCGATAGTCTTCCCGTTTAAGATGTGTCGGAACTACTAGATTGGCGAGCGATTTATCATATACTCTGATCAAAAGAGTCAGAGATATATAATTTATCTGAAGGATCTGAATTTGAGACAGAGGTGGTGGCTTGAGTTCCTATAGGATTAAGACTTTGAGATCATTTATACTCCTAGGAAGGGGAACATTGTGGCAGATGCTCTTAGCAAGAGATCCAGTTCACAGTTGATAGATGAGGCGACGAGGCAGGTGGCCTCTTTATAATTATCCTACATGGATAGAGATGAGGGAGCTTAACTTCAGTCGATGGTTGTTACCCCTCCACTCTTACACCGAGTTAGGGAAGCACAACTCAGGGATGCTAGCTATGAGATGTTACATGCTTAGATATCTACAGGTGATGCTGCTGATGGATATTCAAAAGGTGGGGATCACGTTGTTCTTTTCAGAGGGAGCATAGTAATACCAGTGACATTGGGAGGAGGCTCTGAGGGAGTTCCATACATCTTTTTTGGAGGTGCATCCAGGCGTGGAAAAGAAGTACCTGGACCTCTGATGTCAGTTCTGGTGGCCATTATTGATGAAGAATGTGGCAGAGTTTGTTTCTCAGTGCCTTACATGTCCGCAAGTAAAGGATGATCACAAGGTTTCAGAAGGTTTAACTCATCCCCATGATGTTCCACAGTGGAAGTGGGATGGGATATCCATGGACTTCGTGACGGGTTTACCACATACGTCTAGGGGACACTATTCCATCTAGGTGATCGTTGACTGTCTCACCAAGTCGGCCCACTTCCTAGCCATATAGGAGAAGAGTTCAGTAGAGAGCTTGGGACACCTCTACGTGCAGGAGATTTTTCGACTTCATGGAGTACCATCCAAGATAGTTTCAGATCGTGATGCTTGTTTCACATCCCGTTTGTGGAAGGGATTGCAGGAAGCTTTTGGGACTTTGTTAAATTTGAGCACATCATTCCATCCTCAGACTGATGGTCAGACAGAACGGATCATCCAGGTTCTAGAGGATATTCTACGAGCTTCCATACTTGATTTAGATCATATCTGGGAGGATCACCTACCACTGGTGAAATTTTCTTATAACAACAATTATCATTACACTATTGGTATGGCACCATTCGAGGCTTTGTATGGACGGCCTTGCAGGTCACCACTTTGGTGGACTGACCCAGGAGAGTCAGCATTCATGGTCCCAGATATGGTGTGAGCTATTAAAATGAAGGTATGGTCAAATAGGAGGAGATGAAGACTTCACAAAGTCATAAAACGTTTTATGATGATCAGAGACGTATAACCTTGGTGTTCGAGGTGGGAGACCATGTGTTCCTCCAGGTCTCACCTCGAAGGGGATTGAAGAGATTTAGCAGTGGTGGAAATCTATCTACGAGGTTCATCATCCCTTTTCATATTTTGAGTAGACTGGGCGAGGTGGTGTACCAATTGGCTCTACCTCCTCAGAAGGACCGGGTACACAATGTCTTCCATGTGTAGCAGCAGCGGAGGTACGTGCACAATCCATCACATTTTATTGACTGGGGAGAGATGGACATCAATGATTGAGTGACCATTGCTGAGTACCCAGTGGAGATCGAGGATCGGTAGGAGAAGATCCTTCTTGGGTGATCTATTCCCTTGGTGCGTGTCCGGTGGTAGCACGAGAATGTCCAGAAGAGCACTTGGGAGCGGGGGGCTCAGATTTGTGTGTAGTACCCACATCATTTTGAGTAGCCCTTATTTTAGCTTTTCGGGGATGTAAAAACCCTAAGGTGGGGGTGATAAAATTCCATGGAATTTTTCATGTATTATTTTTAATATTATATGGGAATTATTTTGAGACCAGGCTTTGAGACGACGCGCAGATTTGAGGCTCGGTGAGCTGAGAACAAATGTTTGAATTTAATTAAATAATTAAATAACACGCGCATGTGGTTTTCCTGAAAAAGTGGAATAAATCTTTAACGGGTGCTCAGATCGGAAATCCGAGGGCACCATTCTGTCTAGAGTAGTTGGTATACCTTAGGGGAGACCTAAAATCAGCTGGCACAGGTCGGTGGTGAAATCCAATTTTTGGACGCAACCGTAATAAAATATTTAATTTAAATATTTTATTAAATTTTATTGGAGCGAATATCTTTTATCAATTTTTAAATAAAGTGATTCGCATGGCATCAGGGTTACAATTCCCATAACCTTGAATTTCCCTGGAGGCTCTGGAATGCTCTGGAGAAAGCCTCCCGATGCGGCGACGGTGTTCCTGATGAGCTTTGCCGGTGATGACGATGCGGCAATCGGATATTCCCCAACGAACGCCGCAAATCTAGGCAGAGTGTTTGATCTCATTGTGAATTCTTTCCCATTATTGATTCCTATGATGAATTCAGACTAATACATGAATAAATTAGCCAGTGGATCGATCGTATTTGTGGGATGGGATTTTTTGGGGATTTTGGGGATTTGTATTATTGAGTTATTTTTGGTTTCATTCAACCTTCTAAAGAAAACGTACCAAGATCAACACGAACAACGATCGAGATTCGTCACTCTCGATATGTCGAGTTTTTGGTCCCCAAATTCTCACGTTCTTCATGTGTGTTCTATGCATTCTTCGCGGAGGTATGAACGACACATCATTCTTCATTCTTTGTGCGACGCAACGAACCCAAAATGATGATCTAGCATCGGGACAAACCCCTGAAGGTGCGACGGCGGTGGCGACGGATGGATCAAAGCAGATTAGAAGATATCATTCTTCGAACAATTTCCACACAGATGACCAGAATCAGATTTTGGAGCCGATCAAAGGTCTGAAACCCACGGATTCGGCATCAGGGCGACGGGGTGACCCACAATCTTGAATATTGCGGAAAAAGGACAAGAGAAACACGATCTGGAGCTCTGGTCGAGGTTTGAGGAGGAAGACGACGCTTCTAGAAATTTCTCGACTACACGGCATGTAGTATGGATACACAGCGTGTCTTCATCTGTGGGCCACCTGGCGTGTACTCTGGGAGTACACGCACATGGGTAGGGTACACGGCCAAGGACACGGTGTGTATTCCCTTCACCAACCAGACCCGGCCAGATACACAAGATACCTCGTGTATTGGTATACGGGCAGGAAACAAGGACGAACACCGTGTATGGGCATATGGCCAGAGTACACTGGTGTTTCCCAGTTGACAGGACACGACATGTGCTTTGACTTACACGCTGTGTATATGCTTTCCTACACGACATTGATTCCAAACACGGGCCGTTTACACTGGAAGAACCAGGAGTCAAGGAACACGGCGTATGATCCTTCTACACGCCGTGTAGTTGAGTTTTTCACAACTTGGAAGGATGACATTGGCCGTTACACGGGTAGTACCAGGGGTCAAGAAACATAGCGTTCAACCATACAACATGCCCTATAACATGTTTTACATGTCTTGATCTACTGGTCTTCCTAGACTTGGACTAGTTTCATTAGGGTTCATCCCCTTGGCCATTCCCCTAAAGGTTCCCTGGTATCATTTCCTATATACAAAAGTATGATCCCTTTTGCAGGAATTCCTAAATAGAGTAGATGGAATCCCCTCTATGAGACATAGAGTTGGATCCTCTATTCATTCATAGAACCCTAAGTAGAGTTCTTGGTATCGATGTGACCTACTTTACGTGGACACCGATCCTCTGCTTTGTGGATTAGTTCAGACTGAGTTGTTGGAATCACCCCATAGATATTGGTTGTGATCCTCATATGAACATCGCATTCTCAAGTACTTGTGGAGTGTGTTCTCCCAGAACAAGTACTTTGTATCTCTCTCTTCCGACTTAGGAGTGTGTTCTCCTTGTTACGTTCTTAGTGGAATCATAAAGCTGGATCTTAGTAGTGGTCTAGCGATGGTCGAATGTGTATGAGTATATCTGGATATTTTTGTTATATGTTCTGTAAACATATACTATGTAGAGCTGAATGTATATTTCCTTTGTGATATTTCCCTTGTTGTATTCCTCGGGGGTTTCGGGGTGTCCTACAGGGTATTTTTATATTCACCACTACACGGGATTTTACCGCACATGTCATGTCTTGTGTAGACGAGCGAGCCTTTGACATGATTTTAGGTGGACCAGGACTGGAAAGTGCTCAGTGATATCAGACAGGACGAGGTGTGTTCCAATGGCTACAGATTTCAGTCCCAGTACCATTCTTTAGAGGTTGTAATTTGTTACATACTCTATTTTGGTGGGATTGTACTTTTTTACCAGGGTTTTACATTACTATACTTTACTTACCTTTTGTACTTTGTGGGTTGGGGATTTTAGTGTATGCATGAATTTCCATTTTCAGTAGTTTTTACTTTTCAGCTTTGTGGGCTTTTAAATGTGTGTGTGTGTTCATGTTTATAGGCAATGGCTTCCATTTTATTGACATACCTACTCAATTCTAGTCACCATCCCCTGGCCTATTGGAGGCGGGCTTGGGGAGTTGCGGCATGGGCTCCACTGGGATGGGTCGTGACAACTGGTGCCTATCTTCTCTCTCTCTTCCGCATGTGTTATCTTAGAGGGTAATGCATCCCATTTGTGTGTTATTATACCATTAGTGATAGTCGCCAACCTGGGGCCTACTAGAGGCAGGACTCAGGGGACATTATCTCCATTCTCACATTGCCGGCCCAAGAGGGGTACACTTTGTGGGGAGGGGGTCATGATAATCAAATTTTAAGGAACTAATTTTCTAAAAATGTAAAAATAAATAAATCCTCAATGTAAATGAATTTAAATTACTAATTTTAATAATTTTTATATAATGATTAACTCTAGGTCTTTATAAACATACTTCTTTTAGGAATCATCAATCTTGACTGATGTGGAAATAATCTCAAGATAATTAAAACTTGTGTTTTTAGAAGGATGGGTTATGCAGTAAAAAATATTCATTTGTTAAAAAAAAATTATTGGAAGAATGTATATCCTTGAAAATAATATTTTAGAAAAATTAACTTATATTTGTGTAATCGTAAGTAAAATCCATAGTAAAATTTGTTATGAAAGAGGAATAACCCAAAGAATGAAAATTGGGTTTTAGAATCCCCTTACCTTATGACTAAATGATTTTTTACAATTAATACCCTAGATAATAAAATTAGATTCATTAATTGAAAAATAAAAAACCTAATCTATATGACTTTGATTCGTTAATTTTTTATATATTTTCAAATGGCCATTATAATGATTTATAATGTTCAATATCATCATTATGGAGTGTTCGTTCTCCTAGTTTTCATGATCAGTACATTTGTATACACGTATAGAAGATCATGTAATATGAGAATAATATTAAAAAATTTAAATTATATGTTATTGATAAAATTAAATAATTTTAATTGGTCTTATATATAATATTTTTCCCATATTTGAAGATTAATCATAAGATAAATTTTTAATGATAATAATATATTAATTTAATGGTTTTCGATCACAACGAAGCAATTTTGTTTTATTATTTAATATTATGTATAAAAGATAGTTAAAAAACATAAAAAAGGTTATAAAATTAATATTAAAACATTTATCAACCATTATAATCTTTTTAATAACATCCTTAATAGTGTAAAATGGAAAATTAAATGTTTTCATCATTGAAGGTGATAATAAAACACCTCAGAGTCGATGATTTACTTTTTAGAACAAAAGGGAGAGGAAGACATGTTGGATTATTGATTATTACCTTAATATAAAAACATTATAGTATATATAAGATACAATATTTATCATTAAATATATGTAATGGTTTGATTTAGGATAGAATAAGAGAATAAATTAAATAGAAGAAAATTAAAATAAAATAAAAGTAGATTTTATGCCTTCAAATATCCCCTTTGAGAACCTCCTTATTGAAATTAATTTTTTTCTTTTATTGATAAAAAACACCACTGGACATTTTTAAGAGTATTGGGATGATTATTGGGAATTAATTGGACATCATTAAATTTTGTGTAGGTGTAATGAAAATTATTGGTGAGGGGTGTTATTTATTGTGGAGGATATGGGAGTTTTTAATTATTATATTCATTAGGTTATTATTTTGTCTGAAGACTATGATATATTTTAAAATTTTAAATAAATAAATAAAACTAATTAATTAATGTCTTGTATTATGGTAATACATCATCTATACATCATAAATGACTCAATAATTCTTGTATTTTTTAAATACGTAAATTACATTATTTCACTATTCACCAAAAAAATCAACATTTTACAAAAACTCTCAATTTTTCCCTATATCAAGTTTTTATATGTATAATTCAATAAGAGTATCATTTTTTGAATATAATTTTCTAAATATGATATATTTAGGTTTAAAATAATGTCATAATGTTTTAGAAAAATACTAACTTAATAATTATAACATATTTTATGAAACATGGAAAAATTACATATGGTCTTGCAAAATAATATCATTTCCATCATATAAAAATACTACATTATCAGTAAATGTATTGAAAATAATTTTTTTAAATATTTTCGTTTTATATCATTATATTAGTTATAAAACTGTAATAAATATTTAAAACTATTAAAAATACAAACAATAAATTTACCATTTCTAATAATGCTATTTATATATAAAATGAAATTAATATATAATATTTTCATTCATAAGACACCGAAATTTTATTTATACATTAATAGATGTGGTCACTATTATATTGATCAAATTACTATTATTAATGGATATGTTATTGTACCAAGGTTCGGGTTGCTATTGAATTGATATGGGTTCTTTAATTTATAAAAATACCTCTTAATTCATTAATTCATCATTTATAATGATTATATTGTTTCTTCTATGTGATTTTATGAAATTTATACTATATGGAATAATTAGATGAAGGGATTTTCTATTCATAAAATTTTGGGTTTTTAAATCTATCAAAACATATGATTGGTCTCCATCATAGAGTACAATAGATTAGTGACAACTATTATCGAGTTCGTGTCCACTTCCATGTTTTCCTCCTACTTTTATTTTGTTTGGATAAATGTGTTCATTCATTCTTGGATATATATTTTCGATATAATAATTGAATCATTCAATTAATATCTAAACCTAATGGTAATATATTATTCTAATGTTATTCAACTGTCAATTATTGTAATTTGTTTCTCAAATCCATTCAATAAAAGAATGGATCTTATATAATTGTCAAATAACCAATGTTGTTTCTATATTTGACTCCAATGATCCCTATAAAATACACTCTTTAACATTGTTTTCCATTTATCGTCTACATGAAGGTTCTATATTACATTTGGAGTTCAAGGATTCTCTCAATATTAATAAGCAATCAAGTGCAAAATATACTACATTTGGATGTGAGAGTCTATTGGTAGTTGTTAGGTGATCTCATTCTTGAGTTATATATTTAAAAGAAAATTTATTTTACTATAGATCATATAATTTTGTATATATTTCATGTTCTTAAGGATTAATGTTAATTTTTTGATGAAATACCATGCATTTTTTTTACTCTATCATATTAAAAATATGATGATCCTCCCAAATCATTTAGTGGTATCTAGTATGAATTCCTCAATGAATCAACATGTTATTTTAATGTTTTTATGATGAATAGTGCATCATAATATATTATATGACATATAATAATTCTTAATATAACATGGTTGAATGATGACCTTTGGATCTCTCTGTATGGAATTAAAATATAGGATATTCTATTTTGTGAATCTATCTTTTTATTCACATGGTATAAAAATATATATCATAAGATATTATATGTTTGAAACCCATGGTATTAGTCTGTGTTGTGAGATATGATATTGGGGATATAATATGCTACAATATAATCTCATGTTTCACAAAACAGAAACAAACAACAATTATTATATAGGTGGCATCACCACTTATTTTTTAACCACATGTATGGGTTGGGAGAAGACGAGTTTGAGTTATTTCATTTATTACATTTAAATATACATTAAAGGTATAATTTATATATTGAAAAAAATTACCCATATGTGTAACTTCTATTGTGTCATATTTTATTTGTAATGGTTACACTACACTATTTCATTGATAAGGATTGCACACAAAATGGTTATGTGTGTAAGGGTTATTTATGTAAGGGTTACTCTATGTATACAAGTTACGCCCCTTGAACTATTTTTGTTGCTACATAAATTTTACATTATGGAACACAATTGTTTCCTATCGTATATTATTAATTAAAATATACTTATAAATTTTGAAATATGATATGTTATTAAAATTAATATTTTGGATTAAAATTCTTATATTATATTAATTTTTTATAAATGACCAGTGTAATGTTTTTTCAAAAGATTATTATAATGCCTAAGTTATTTATAAAATGATCATATTTATTTCTATGATAAGAAAATAAATAATTATAAATATATATATTTGTTTGTTATTGTTAACTATTAATTTATAAACATTATTTAAATAAATAATATAATATGACTGGATTAATATATATTTTAAAACACAATCATTGTTAATAATGTATAGAGGAATGAAATGTGAGATAATAAAAATTACATGTGATTCTATAGTTATAAATTTAATATTTTTATAATGTACATTAAATTGGAAAAACATATATTACAAGACTTATTGTTTTTTAGGAACAATTACCATTATTTTAATGAAATAAAATTGAGTATGATATATATGGAGTCAGAAATGGAAATACTAAAATAATAAATATATAGTGAATGTCTTATATTTTCTTGCATCTTAGATCAAATTTATATCTAATCATAATACATTGAATTATAATTAGTTCATCCATTCCCAGGACTTCAACCAAGAGTATTACATTCTTTCCATGATGTCTTCATATTTCATAAGAGGCATTCGATTTCACTTCCATTTTAGTCTATTATCCCAATATTAGATTGAGTATTTTCTCCCAGAACCATATTGAACCAACACCTTCAAAGAATAATCATCAACCAAGTTTATTTATCTATAGGCATTTGAACAAAAATCATCTGAAATTCACATTCTAAAGTAGCACTAATAGAATCAGTTCTGTCATCATGCTTGTGAGAAGAAAACTATACTTTTCTAAAATTTCATATCATACTAGTACGTTAGATTCCAAGGAACCCTTATCCAATGGAGAAGAGAACCAAACAACTCAAACATGGGTATAGTCATTAAAATGTAATACAAGAACCCAATAATACTCTCAATGCGTGGTGATCACCTGATCCATTTTATCCAAGGATAAATCTATACCTCCATTGAATGAATCAAGAAATCTAAAGATTTTTGAAGTGGGTACTATCATTCCGTATGGTCATTCCATTACATGTACATTTTCCATGTTGGTTAATGGTGAAAATGATTACTTAAAGATAGAAGACACAACCTTTATTAATATTTGAGAGCATTGAGGAGGATATATCTTAAGAAATAGAACTAAAGCAGTACAATCCATATCACATGAATTTATATAAGCAGATGGTTCTCTATACTTAAAGGAAAGTGCTCCAAATTTTTAAAAGGGTACAATTGGAAACACTCTTCATCAATATATTTGGATGAAGAAACATCATTTCATTCTAGATTTTGTCACACCCCGATCATAGTTTTTTTTATTTTATTATTCTAATGGTCTCACATAGTTTGGAATAATATGGGTTTGGGGTCATTGTTTGAAATTATATATATATAATATTTTTCATGGGTTTGAGGATGGTGCAAAAAACCACACAGTTAGCTGAGACCGTGAAATCATCCTAGGTGACCCTATGATTTCCCTCTACCTAAAATAATAAAAATTTATGAGAATGAAATCAGTATGTGTTTAACACTTTATAATATTAATATTATTATATAGATAATAATAGTTATGTTAATAAAATAATATTTAATAATATTATTATCATTAATATTATTTTTAGAATATTTATTATTTAATTTGTATTAATATCATAGTAGTTTAAAATGAAATGCATAAAATTATTATTTTTTGGTATTATTATTTATCATAATATTTTATTATTATTATAATGTTATTATTAATATTAACATTATTATTATTATTATTAAAAAGATGATACTCTAAACAACACACAACCCACCTCTCCTTATGTTCTACACACCTACCCCCTTCCCCCAGCTGTGGATCATAATCCCCATACTTCCCTTCTATCTGAAACCTCCCAAATACCCTTACCTATTCCTCTTGGGTGTAATCCAACACCAATGATTTTTCTGCAGTGCACCCCCATCCTGAACATGCTCTTTACTCTTCCATCCTTGTGTTAGTCTCCCTCTTCCCCAACGACACCTCTACAACAATCCCTTACTTAGAACCTCCCTCGACAGTGGTGACTTCTCCAGATGCATCCCATGTAGCGTATGGTTTATCATTACAATGTGACATGTAACACCCCAAGCTTTCACAATATTCTTCACATTGAATAATACAGTAGCGTGTGTTTTATGCAACTTCGAGTTCTAACACACAACCAATCAAACAAGCCATTATGAATAGTAATACCCACTTTTTGAAAATTTATAAATTTTATCATACAAAATGGAATCCATTTTTGGATTTTTAATATATAAATTATCTTAGGGTGAATTTTTGTTACTTTTCTGATAACTTTCAAATTTTGATGAATAATAAAAATTACCAAATTTTAATTAAAAACAACTTTTTTAATCGAAATAATTAATAGTGGAAAATTATGAATTTGTGTGATTATAAATTATATATAGATTATATTTTTACCATTTAATCCAATTTTATTCATTGGACATAATTTCACATTTAAACTAGTCATAAGAAATTGCCAAACTTTTGATAGTTATTATTTCTTAAAAACAAGTTTTTTGTTTTTACAGCGGGAATTAATTTTAAATTAATTTCTACCACTTCTGTGTTTTAAATTTAGAAAAATGGATTCCATATTTATAATCTAGAGGTCCAAATTGTGTAAATAGGTATCTTTTATTTTTATACATTTTGAATAATTACTTTGTTAAAATTTTTATTTACCATGGTTAAAGGGTAAATCAAGTAAATAAGGGAAAAAATAATATTTTAATAATATTAAATTACCATAAATCTTGTCCTAACCCGATTTGTTGATACATGTCCAACCATGGTCATCTTTGGGTCAATTTTAGGACCTCATGGAGAAAATTTTAAGTGATAATGAGACTTTATATTAATTAAGTTAAAGTAAATACAAACATGACATAAGCTTATATCCTTTATAAAAACAATTTTTACATAGGGATATATATGTCATAATTTTGACTATAATTATTCATTCGAAATATAAAATGATTTACTACAAAAATATATCTTATTTAAAAATTTTAGACATTGAATAATTAAACTTATTTATGACATAATAATGATGATGTGTTTTCCTTATTAATGAAAGAATCAAATAATTGGTATTATAAATGTTAAAATAAATATAATTTGAAAGTTTTGATGACAGAAACGAATTTTATTGGTTAATGTGACATATTAGGATTACTTAAATGAGTTTTTTTCGAATTAATAAAGTTGTTAAGACTTTAACATAAATCATTTATTTAATAGTGTCAAAATTGACATAAAAGAGTTTATAAAACAAATAATATATTATTAATTGATATTCTATTCCATAAAATTTTAGGCTCAACCAAAGGACTTATATAATGATAGGTGTATCCTTAATGGACCACATTGGGGTCTCTTGGAAGTATATATTAAGTTTATTAACTATATAATATGAAAATACAAAGAGACATGTTAAATGTCATACTATATAACTAAGAGTTAAATAAAAAACATAAAGTTAATATAGTGACCCAAACCTATCTAAAACCTATTAGTTGAGTGGTTTCTGATCTATAACCACCTTAAACTTTAAATAATTCACATTTTATCCATTATAAACCGAATATTTAGTTATTATAAAATAATATTTCTAGCTTTTCCAAAGGTGCCCCTCACCCCTCTTATAAAACGGCACTCCCCCTTCTCTATAATTGACACCTTCAAAGCCTTTTGGATCGGCCAAACCATGCCCAAATATTTTCTCAACTTCACTCAATTCAACCTAGAGGCCTTATTTTGATCATAAAGGTAACCTATGGGTCCCTTATGATCAAATCAAAAGGAACAACCCGACGAAGTGGTAAGGATTTCACCACCCTCTTTCAAGTTATTTTCTTCTTCCATTACTTCTTTCATTGTTATTTACATTCGAAAATAATAAATCCAGTACCTTATATATACTGTGATGTTATTATAAATATGGTACAACCATATTCATTATTCTATCCATCCTTTGAATGACATGTCACCATACGTGCGTATGTACGACTTTCCATCTTCACGTCGTGGTGTAATTGTTATTCGAAACATTATTATTTGGATGGGTATGATAATGATGTTTAATTGAAGTAAAAAATAAATATAACAATAAAATGTCTCTGTATATATGATATACCATTAAATTATATATTATTTTAATATCAATGGAATGATATTGTCTTTTGTGCGTACGTACGGACTACCGTCTCCACGAACGCGATGAGATTCATTCCCCATCGTATCCATTCAAGTCTAATTATCATTTGATGATTAAAAATAATGTTTAAGGTGTAACGCCCCGACCCCAGCTACCCAGAGTCGGTGCATTACTTCGTAACATTGGCATGATCACAAGAAGATCAAATATCGGAAGACCGATTGGTTTAGTAGCCTTGGAAACACTAGATATAATCATAAAGTTTTACATTACATTTCAAAGTGAAAAACTACTACAACAACAAAGTCTTCATATCCACACTATTAACACCTCATAATATCCCTGCAAGTCATTCATAATTTACTTCTTCACTACCTGGGAAAAATAAAACATAGAAAAGGGGTGAGCTCAAATGCCCAGTAAGGATAACAATATAGCAGAAAATTCAAAATAAGCATAAACATTTAAGGCAATGTATAACTAAGAAAAAAGCCTTTTAAACATGAACTTTCAACATAGTAGGGCATAAATAAAATAAAATAATGCCATTTACTTCTTCACATGGATATTCTACTAATCAAATAATCACATGCAAAAATCAATAACCACTTTCATAATGTTGGAATGCATAATGCCAAATGTTAATTTCTTTGTCTAGGCCTCATCCCAAGACCTAGGGGTTACTTCTAACCGGAACCCAACCCGGAGTGCCTCTAATAACTGGACACCAACCTGAGGTGCCTCTAATAACCGGACACCAACCCGGAGTGCCTCTAATAACCGGACACCAACCCGGAGTGCCTCTAATAACCGGACACCAACCCGGAGGGCATACTTTTACCAGTCCCTAACCTGGAGGGCTTACATTCACCAGTCCCCAACCTGGAGGGCTTACTTTTACCGGTCCCGAACCCGGAACATACTTGTTTAGCACATTCATCTGAAGAAAAGTTTGAAATATAACATAAACATTCGGATTAAAACTAGCATAAGAAATGTCAATAGTTTCGCCATAAACTATGAACGGTATAAAATAGCACATCCACAGTCAAACATATCACAAAACCTTCAATACAATATAGAAGTTTTGTATTATAATAAATCAACTTCAAATAAGCGTAAAATCCATTAAAGGATGTTGACATAGATGAAATCAAAACACTTTTTAGAGAAATATCTCTTTCTATTTTTGAAATCATTTAAGAGCCATATAAAATAAACCATTTTCTTGAAAATATTCTTGTAAGCTTGTAAGGAAAGCTTTTACGATTTTATAACGGCGGAAAATAACCGCACCCGCCGTATAAGTTAAAAAAACATTCTTATCTTAATTCTATCGAAAAGGTTAAAAAGCACCTTGTTTGGAAAACGACGGAAAGATTCCTTTATAAACCTCTTATAAAAAAGTCAAACAATGGTATAAATGACTTTAACCCATATTCTTGTAAATAGTAAAAATGTTTTGAAATACATTTTTAAGAAAACATGGATGTGGATGATAAAGAGATCCCAATAGATTATTACGTATAAACAACCTCGGATAATGAAGAGATTGTGAAATAACCCTTACCTTGTACTTTTCCTTTGTTGGGGTAGGTTAACCTCCTTTAATTTAGGTAACTCACTTTGGTTGGAACCAAAGGACTTCTTGAAATGCTTTCTTCCTAAGGGGAAGCTTCAAGGAGGAGGAGAGGGATGTGGGGAGCTTAGTTGGGCAGAGTTTGGACGAGCCAAGTGGCTTGAGAGGTGTGTGGAAATGAGAAGGAGGAGTTCCCTTTTATAAGAGGGGTGAGGTGCACCTTTGGAAAAGCTAGAAATATTAATTTATAATAAATTCATATTCGGTTTCTAATGGCTCCAAAGTTGATTATTAAAAGGTTAAGGTGGGGATAGGTCTAAAACCACTCAACCAATAGAATTTAGACAGGTTTGGGTACTTATATTAACCTTATCTTTAAGTATTAACTCTAAGTTAATTAGTTTCACTTTTACAATGTCTCTTTGTATTTTTATATAATATGGTTAATAAACATACTATATACATCCAAGAGACCCCCAAGTGGTCCATTAATGATGCACCTATCATGATATAAGTCTCTTGGCCGAACCTTATATTTTTAGGAATTTAATATCAATTAATAATATAATATTTGTTTTAAGAACTCTTTTATGTCAATTTTGACACTATTCAATAGTTGATTTTTGTGAAACTCCTAACAGATTGATTACTTCGAAAAAAGTAAATTAAATCTATCCTAATATATCATATTATCCTATAAAATTAGTTTAATTCATTAAAAGTTTCATATTATATTTATTTGGGTATTTATAATATCAATTATTTTAATTTTTGACTATTATAGTAATTACTACATCATCATTGTGTCATATATAAAATATATTATTTAATGTCTAAAAATTATAAATAAAATATCATTATGTCGGAAATCTTTTTATCTTTCGAATGAATATTTATAATCGAAAATCCAACATGTATAACCCTATGTAAAAATTGTTCTTCTAAAAGATGTAAGCTTATGCCATTTTTATTTTTATTTTAACTTTATTAATATAATGTGTCCCTACCACATACAAGTGGCTCCAAGGGGTCCCCAAATTGACCCAAGGATGCTCATGGTCGGTTATGTGTCCACCAATAAGGTTAGGACACGTTTTAGGGTAACTTTGTATTATTATAATATTATTTTTTAACCCTTATTTACCGGATTTACCCTTTAACCATGGTAAATAAAATATTTACCGCAGTAATTATTCAAAATGTGTAAAAATAAAAGTTACCTATTTACATAATTTGGACATCCTGATTCCAAATATGGAATCCATTTTCCTAAATTCAAAACACAGAAGTGGCAGAAATTAATTTAAAATTAATTCCCGCTGTCAAAACAAAAAGCGTGTTTTTAAGAGGTAATAACTATAAGAAGATTGACACTTGTTTATGTTCGGTTTAATTGTAAAATTATGTCCAATGACCAACATTATATCAAATGGTAAAAATATATTCTAAATATACTTTAAAACCACTCAAATTCACAATTTATCACTATTAATTATTTTGATTAAAAAAGTTGTTTTTAATTAAAATTTAGAAATTTTCACTATTCATCAAAATATGAAAGTTATCCGAAATGTACCAAAATTTCACCCTAGGCTAATTTTGATATTACGAATCTAAAAATGAAGTCCATTTTGAAATATTGAATATATATGATTTCAAAAAGTAGGTATTACTATTCACAACGGCTAGTTTAATTAGTTGTGGTGTGTGTTAGAACTCGAGGTTGCGTACAACACACGCTATCGCATTATTCAAAGAGAAGCGTACCGTAGAAGCTTGAGATGTTTTATTTTAAATTTTTTTGATGTCCCCATTTAGTCAAAAGTTTAAAATATTTTATTTAAAAAGGGTTCACTATTAATAGTTGGTAAAACTACAATTATGTCTAAGAAACTCATAATATGGATTCTAAAATTATAAGGATTATATAAAGTTTAAAATTTAGTTAATACTATTCATAACCTCTTTTGAATGGCTTGTTTGGTAAGTCATGGTGCGCTTGAACTCGGTGTTGTGTGTAGTGGAAGTTATTGAATTATTTTGAAGAAATAACACACTATGAAATCTTGGGGTGTTACATTCTCCCCTCCTTCAATAAATTGCGTCCTCGCAATTTGAAATTGTTCTTCGAAAATAAAAGGTTGAAAATAAAAAATATCTTTGTTGGAAAACCCACATCGGAAATTGGGTTACTAAAATTTATTCTTAATATGAGGAAAAGAGAAATGAAAGGGTCACCACCAAATTATGATCTCGATTAGGAGAACATTGGTGGCAATTAGAGACATATAATTGGAGGAAAAACGTAAATATTTATAGGTAGTGATTGAGGTCATCAATCACAAACAAGTATAAAATTGAGGTCCTTAAACTCATCAATCTATGATGATTTTAAATACCATCAGTTCATCAAAACATAGGGTATTAGGATAACACATTTTTGATGTTTCAAAATATCTTAGTTGAAATCCCACATCGAAAAATGAATTAATGATGCCTCTATTTTAAATAAAGAGTGGAAAGTATGAAGATTAACGAAAATAACACATACTAGGGTTCCATGTAGGAAAATATGGATATGGAAGAAAAATATAACCATCAATTATCTGATGGAGAGTGGTAGAGAACATGGCTATGAAAAGGCCAACAATCCCAAAGCCATAAATTAGTGATGATTTAAGGTACCATCTAGGACAACATTTTTGTTCTAAGATCCTTTTCTTAATGATGAGGAATTTATTTATGAGATTGGCTAAGATCATAAGGAGATATAATTACTTTAAAATTATAGTTTTATCCCGTAATAAATTTCTACCAAAAACTCATCATTCACTCGTAAAAAAAAATTCTATTTATACTATTCATAGAGGGTTCCAAAATAAACGAATTTATAATTCATCTACCAGATCTTTTAAAAACTACTTTATTTAATCTAGGACATCTCGTGGGATAGTGGTAGGTGATACACCCTTGTCGCCCTTCGGTTGCGGGTTCAAGTCTTGCGGCCTTGCCGGACGCGACGGGTTGCCACCCGACCTCCAGGTTGTCCTTTTATGGAAATCCAAAATAATACAAACTAGAACTATCCAAAATACTTCTATCCAAACTCACAGTAAAACATTTATAAGGAAGGTAAACATAATGTAGATCCTTTTTACCCCGTAATAGCATATGAATACCTTCATCTTGTACACACTGAAACATCCTGAATTACCATATTCCTTATTGATTACATTCATGCTCCCTTATTCCATATAGAATGCTAGATATACTTCATCAATCAAAAAAAATGTTTTAACCCCCAAAAATGATGGAATATACAAATCATTAATCAGTTTCAAGGTAGTTAAGAATATCCAATATAATTTATCCAAATCAATCATGTATTATTCTAAAATCACAACCTCGGTATCAGAACCATATTATGGTTTATCATTTTCTCAACCATATATTTTTCAAAAATTTAACCTGCTATTGAGTCACTTTTCTTTGTTCCACACAATTTCAAGTCCTTAATGAAATAGTACTGCAGTACAATCCTTACATACTCCATAATTATTATAACAAGTAAATTGTTGATACACACTCAATTGACATAATCAACATAAGAACTCTAATCATTCCTCTTCATCTGTGGTAGTATCATAACTTGATTATTATCCAATAACATCATTTGCGGCATAGTCTGATGACTGGGACATAGGTTCGCGTAGTGTCCAAACTGCTTGCAAATGATGCATTGTACATTTGAAACCATTTTCTTACCCTTGCAGTCACGTACTTTGTGCCCTTTTCCTCCACACTTATAACAAACTCCCATTCCTTTCAGGCAAGTTCCAGGGTGTTTCTTTCCACAGTTACCACATATGGGAAAATTCTTCTTTTCCCTCTTCCCTTTATCCATCTTTCTCTCTTCCATCCTTTTCATCTCTTTCTTCCCTTCAAATCCATAGGACTCAGTAAAATCTTTACTTATCTTATCAACACATGATATTATTTCTTCATATGATGATAAAACATGGGAGACTATTTCTCTTATAAATTCTGGCTTAAGACCATGAATGATATGATCCTTCTTTCTCTTTGGATCATGTGTATTGCTGGAGTTCTCATTCCTTCTACTGGGCACCATTTCTAAACAATGGCATACACTAGATTAGTTTATGAATAAAAATACCTAATCCCAAACTTGTAAGAAACATAACATAGATTAAATAGTATATGGATATAATCCATAGTCATAAAAATTTCTCCTTTGAGGAAATAAATCCACATAAACCCTTCATAATGGTTTGTAAAGAAAATGAGAATTATCCTAAGCATATCCCTCGGGAGTGTCGTAACCAAGAGTGCAGCAAGGCCCGTTGTCGTGCACCAGTTCCCGTTCGAGTCTAGCTCAAAGCGGTGTTTTCGGGTTTTACCCCTAGGTACATTTGTGCCAGAGCCGCCTCTACCTGCTCGTATCCAGACAGGGATGTATTGCTCGGAAAACTCACAAAATCTCTACAATACCAAAATTCTAGGAAGTTCTTCTATACTAATCCTCAAAGTTCATCTTAGGTCTACGTGCTCTAATCAGAGTTTACCTAAATCTAGCTTCCAAGGTTTGTACTAAACTTCCTCTGATACCAACTGTAACGCCCCGACCCCAGCTACCCAGAGTCGGTGCATTACTTCGTAACATTGGCATGATCACAAGAAGATCAAATATCGGAAGACCGATTGGTTTAGTAGCCTTGGAAACACTAGATATAATCATAAAGTTTTACATTACATTTCAAAGTGAAAAACTACAACAACAACAAAGTCTTCATATCCACACTATTAACCCCTCATAATATCCCTGCAAGTCATTCATAATTTACTTCTTCACTACCTGGGAAAAATAAAACATAGAAAAGGGGTGAGCTCAAATGCCCAGTAAGGATAACAATATAGAGGAACATTCAAAATAAGCATAAACATTTAAGGCAATGTATAACTAAGACAAAAGCCTTTTAAACATGAACTTTCAACATGGTATGGCATAAATAAAATGAAATAATGCCATTTACTTATTCACATGGATATTCTAATAATCGAATAATCACATGCAAAAATCAATAACCACTTTCATAATGTTGGAATGCATAATGCCAAACGTTAATTTCTTTGTCTAGGCCTCATCCCAAGACCTAGGGGTTACTTCTAACCGGAACCCAACCCGGAGTGCCTCTAATAACTGGACACCAACCCGGAGTGCCTCTAATAACCGGACACCAACCCAGAGTGCCTCTAATAACCGGACACCAACCCGGAGTGACTCTAATAACCGGACACCAACCCGGAGGGCATACTTTTACCAGTCCCTAACCTGGAGGGCTTACTTTAACCAGTCCCCAACCTGGAGGGCTTACTTTTACCGGTCCCCAACCCGGAACATACTTGTTTAGCACATTCATCTGAAGAAAAGTTTGAAATATAACATAAACATTCGGATTAAAACTAGCATACGAAATGTCAATAGTTTCGCCATCAACTATGAATGGTATAAAATAGCACATCCATAGTCAAACATATCACAAAACCTTCAATACAATATAGAAGTTTTGTATTATAATAAATCAACTTCAAATAAGCGTAAAATCCATTAAAGGATGTTGACATAGATGAAATCAAAACACTTTTTAGAGAAATATCTCTTTCTATTTTTGAAATCATTTAAGAGCCATATAAAATAAAACATTTTCTTGAAAATATTCTTGTAAGCTTGTAAGGAAAGCTTTTACGATTTTATAACGGCGGAAAATAACCGCACCCGCCGTATAAGTTAAAAAAAACATTCTTATCTTAATTCTGTCGAAAAGGTTAAAAAGCACCTTGTTTGGAAAACGACGGAAAGATTCCTTTATAAACCTCTTATAAAAAAGTCAAACAAGGGTATAAATGACTTTAACCCATATTCTTGTAAATAGTAAAAATGTTTTGAAATACATTTTTAAGAAAACATGGATGTGGATGATAAAGAGATCCTAGTAGATTATTACGTATAAACAACCTCGGATAATGAAGAAATTGTGAAATAACCCTTACCTTGTACTTTTCCTTTGTTGGGGTAGGTTAACCTCCTTTAATTTAGGTAACTCACTTTGGTTGGAACCAAAGGACTTCTTGAAATGCTTTCTGACTAGGGGGAAGCTTCAAGGAGGAGGAGAGGGATGTGGGGAGCTTAGTTGGGCAGAGTTTGGACGAGCCAAGTAGCTTGAGAGGTGTGTGTAAATGAGAAGGAGGAGTGCCCTTTTATAAGAGGGGTGAGGGGCACCTTTGGAAAAGCTAGAAATATTAATTTATAATAAATTCATATTCGGGTTCTAATGGCTCCAAAGTTGATTATTAAAAGGTTAAGGTGGGGATAGGTCTAAAACCACTCAACCAATAGAATTTAGACAGGTTTGGGTACTTATATTAACCGTATATTTAAGTATTAACTCTAAGTTAATTAGTTTCACTTTTACAATGTCTCTTTGTATTTTTATATAATATGGTTAATAAACTTACTATATACATCCAAGAGACCCCCAAGTGGTCCATTAATGATGCACCTATCATGATATAAGTCTCTTGGCCAAACCTTATATTTTTAGTAATTTAATATCAATTAATAATATAATATTTGTTTTAAGAACTCTTTTATGTCAATTTTGACACTATTCAATAGTTGATTTTTGTGAAACTCCTAACAGATTGATTACTTCGAAAAAAGTCAATTACATCAATACTAATATATCATATTATCCTAGAAAATTAGTTTAATTCATTAAAAGTTTCATATTATATTTATTTGGGTATTTATAATATCAATTATTTTAATTTTTCACTATTATAGTAATTACTACATCATCATTGTGTCATATATAAAATATATTATTTAATGTCTAAAAATTATAAATAAAATAGAATTATGTAGGAAATCTTTTTAGCTTTCTAATGAATATTTATAATCGAAAATCCAACATGTATAACCCTATGTAAAAATTGTTCTTCTAAAAGATGTAAGCTTATGCCATTTTTATTTTTATTTTAACTTTATTAATATAATGTGTCCCTACCACATACAAGTGGCTCCAAGGGGTACCCAAATTGACCCAAGGATGCTCATGGTCGGGTATGTGTCCACCAATAAGGTTAGGACACGTTTTAGGGTAACTTTGTATTATTATAATATTATTTTTTAACCCTTATTTACCAGATTTACCCTTTAACCATGGTAAATAAAATATTTACCGCAGTAATTATTCAAAATGTGTAAAAATAAAAGTTACCTATTTACATAATTTGGACATCCTAATTCCAAATATGGAATCCATTTTCCTAAATTCAAAACATAGAAGTGGCAGAAATTAATTTAAAATTAATTCCCGCTGTCAAAACAAAAAGCGTGTTTTTAAGAGGTAATAACTATCAGAAGATTGACACTTGTTTATGTTCGGTTTAATTGTAAAATTATGTCCAATGACCAACATTATATTAAATGGTAAAAATATATTCTAAATATACTTTAAAACCACTCAAATTCACAATTTATCACTATTAATTATTTTGATTAAAAAAGTTGTTTTTAATTAAAATTTAGAAATTTTCACTATTCATCAAAATATGAAAGTTATCCGAAATGTACCAAAATTTCACCCTAGGCTAATTTTGATATTCCGAATCTAAAAATGAAGTCCATTTTGAAATATTGAATATATATGATTTCAAAAAGTAGGTATTACTATTCACAACGGCTAGTTTAATTAGTTGTGGTGTGTGTTAGAACTCGAGGTTGCGTACAACACACGCTATCGCATTATTCAAAGAGAAGCGTACCGTAGAAGCTTGAGATGTTTTATTTTAAATTTTTTTGATGTCCCCATTTAGTCAAAAGTTTAAAATATTTTATTTAAAAATGGTTCACTATTAAAAGTTGGTAAAACTACAATTATGTCTATGAAACTCATAATATGGATTCTAAAATTATAAGGATTATATAAAGTTTAAAATTTAGTTAATACTATTCATAACCTCTTTTGAATGGCTTGTTTGGTAAGTCATGGTGCGCTTGAACTCGGTGTTGTGTGTAGTGCAAGTTATTGAATTATTTTGAATAAATAACACACTATGAAATCTTGGGGTGTTACATAAGGACTTGATATAATTCTGTATATGAATAAGATACAACCTATCTATAACAAACATGACATATACAACAAAACATATAAAAGAAAATGAGTACGTTAACACCCGAAATGACGATAATACTGATATATTATTAACAAATAAATGTTAAAAGATCATATATGATATCATATTAATGTATATGATTCGTGTATAATTTAATAATAATTATTTCACCATAATAAAAAAGTTTAAACTACCCTCAACAAAGGAAAAGTACAAGGTTAGGTGTTTCTTATCTATCATTTAATTCCGTGAGAATTCCATTGTTCATCACTTATTTATTGAATGTGGTGTGTGTATTGTCCATGACTATATTCATTGTGTAATATACTTAAATTTATGGATATTTACATCAAAATTTTATAATCCTTAATTCATGATTGTATGTTTCTTAAGTTACCAAATCGATAAGGGAATTTGACATTTCAATTTCCACTCATTCGGATTTACGAATAAATCATCGATTATTTTACTCCAAGATTATATATGGAATCAATATTTGTTGTATTTTGTCATAATTTCCACACCAATTTCTGTAGATATAGTTTTGATACACATAATCACTCCATTTATAAATTCTCAATTCATCGATATGAACTTGATAAGAGTAATCTTAACTCATTCTCCATTTATTGAGTTAAACATCTAATTCATTGGTGTTGTTTTTACAAGAATATGTGTGAATGTACCTTGATTTTTTTCACTTAATATCCAATTATATAGAGTGTATTTATATTTTTCACACATAATTATGTCGTTGATTTATCCATAACCTAACGATATGTCCTTTATGAGAGATTTCATCTCAATTTACATTCTATTGAGACTACTTTGTTGTTATACACCAAATCACTTTTATATGGTGTATATATTGTACTTTGACATAGTATATGATGATTCCCTTTATTCTAATGATATTACAAAGTTTTTATTACCTCAATTATTTTTAATCAAGTGTCTCTCTTTTGGTTAGGAACTCTAACTAAAATTTCATTTTTAAATGTTTTAAAGATTTATTATTTTAATCATTCCAATTAATGTCCATGTTTTAAAAATGGTTTTAAGTATTTATTGATATGGACAATAAAGTTTTCAAATCAAAATTCCTTTTAAATGTTTCAATGTGGTATGGTACACTTTGATTTAAAATTATATTTTAAATGGCATCTTGACCAATAGGTTGACTTTTAAATGTTTTCAAGAAAAAGGGTGATATTTATCTCAATAGTTTGATTATTATTTTAATCTATGTCAATATCCTTAATTAATCTCGATTGAGGTTAATATGATACAATACAGTCTTCCATATTGTATCGAATGAGTTATTTTTGACTGTAGATGTGCTATATTTATACCATTCATGGTTGTCATTAAAGTATTTACATTTCGCATGCTTGTTTTAATACGAATATTTATGTCATGATTCAAACTTGTCATATGAGGAATACATTGGACATAGTAAGTGACGGGTGGAGCCCACTATAGCTCCTCGATGCATCGGTAGATATCATGAGACAAACTAATATCTTGGCATAAGGCCTTGAAAAAAATCTTATTTGTAGTCCTGGCACAATGCCTTGACTATGTGGTTATGATAGTATGGAATTATGCATTCCATGATTATGAAAGTGGTTATTGATATTTCATGTGATTATTCGATTAGTAGAATATCCCTGTGAATAAGTAAATGGAATTATTTAATTCTATTTCTGCCATATTATGTGGAAGTTCAAGTTTAAAAGGCATTTTGTTTTAGTTATACATTTCCTTAAATGTTTATGCTTATTTATGAAAGTTTCTACTATATTGTTAACCTTACTAGAAATATGAGCTCATCCCTTTCTATGTTTTGTTTTTCCCATGATGTGAAGAAGTATTTTATGAATGACCTGTATGGATAGTATGAGGGGATATTGGTGTGGTCTATGGAGACAAGATGTTGTTGTATTTTTTCACATTATGATGTAATGTATATTTTATGAATGTATCTATTGATTACAAGGATACTAAACTAATCGGTCTTTTGAGACTTGATATTTTTTGATCATGCCAATGTTATGTAATAATGCACCGACTCGAGGTAACTGGGGTCGGGGCATTACAATTGGTATCAGAGGAAGTTTAGTACAAACAATGGGAGCTAGATTTAGATAAACTCTGATTAGAGCACATAGCCTTAAGATAGACTTTGAGGATTAGTATAGAAGAACATCCAAGAATTTTGTTATTGTAGATATTTTGTGAGTTTTCCGAGCAATACATCCCTATCTGGATACGAGAAGGTAGAGGTGGATCTGGCACAAATGTACCTTGGTGTAAAACCCAAAAACACCTCTTTGAGCTAGAATCGAACGAGAACTAGTGAAAAAAACGGGCCTTGATGCACTCTTGGTTACGACAATCCCTGGGGATATGCTTAGGATAATTTACATTATTGTTACAAACTAATTTGAAGTATTTTAATATAATATTAGAATAAATAACCTTGCTTAATACTAAGGTGTTTCAAATTATGAATATAGTGTCATGATATTATTTGAATGATTTTATGACTATTATTACTCACACAATGATTTCTGGTTTCAGTCAATGGCTGGATTCAAAGGAAGTCATAGTAACTTTGAGAATGATGTACAAGGTGAAAATGGTGGTGGAAATGAGAAAAAAATGGATTGTTGATTGGTGTAAAATATATCGTGTTCATGTAAAATCATTTTTCCAAAAATATGATCAACAACATATATATTAACCAACCCCTGGACTCAACAAAGAAGAGAAAGGTGATGAATGATAAGAGATCCAGCAGTGGCGACCATGGAGAAAAGAATCCTCAATTTCCATCATGCAGGAAATTTGGAAGGAGACACTAGGGAAAGTGTCTCAATGGAACAATGAAATGCTTTACGTGTTGGAAAGAAGGACAT
The DNA here is from genome assembly GCA_963277665.1 of Viscum album. NCBI lineage: Eukaryota > Viridiplantae > Streptophyta > Magnoliopsida > Santalales > Viscaceae > Viscum > Viscum album. The sequence goes on from OY728158.1 coordinate 1,605,166,011, forward strand.
AACGTGAAGAATTGCTGAGGAAAATAGAAGAGTACTATGGAAGAAAATAAAAATGGTCCCAAGAATCCACATAAATTAATTTTGCATAAATGTAGGGGACCTGGCCATTACCTAAGTGAATTCATTATTATATAGGATATTTTCTTCGTCAAAGAAGAATCTATGTGGAAATAAATGGTTGGAGATATTTTTAAAAGTACCAGTACTCCTTGTTAATGGGATTACATTGGAATAACTTTCTCTTTTTATTTTTAACCCTGCAATTTGTCATGTGAAAAAGATATTTGAGGAAGAATTATCTTTTCCCTTCTAGATATAGATATAAATAACCATTTGGTTTTATATGATCATTGGGATTGAGGAAATTACAGGTAATTATATTTTGGGATGAATATTCAAAGTATGAGATAACATTTGTTGTTAAAATATGTTATTGTTATTTTTAGGAATTTCTCTCATTTTGTTAATGTTATAAAATATAGTTTCTAAAAAAGGACAACACGCAGACTGTGTGACAGTCCATCACATCAGAGAAAGATGTGGGAATCAAACCCATAACCAAAGTGCGATTGGGATTTATCACCTACCCCTAGAATATGTGATGTCCCTGGTTAGTGTGACCAATTATTTTTAGTTAAACAATTTTATTGATCAATAATAAGTTGATTTTGGTTCTTATGTCTTATCAAATGAATACCCTTATTATAGGAAAATGATTTGGTGATTAAGTGATAAATGTTATTTTGGAAGATGTTCACATTGATGGGAACAAAATATGGCCAAGGAAAATAGAATACTATGGGATTTAATATGAGGATTAATGGTGGATTTTTATCTATGTTTTTATTGTGGATTTATAGTGATTTAGGTTATTTATGGAATTGATTAACCTATAATAGAGAATATGTTATTAGGTTAATTACATTTATGTATGTGAATTTAAGGGTAGTTGATGTCATTTTGAGATACAATTTAACGTGGAAGACTACATTACCAAATTCTTATAATATTTGGGTTTTAATATTAGTTTGGATTATATTGAAGGATTTTAAGGACAACTGTTTATTGAATGATATTTATTTAACTTTGGGGTATTGTTGTTTAGTTTTAGAAATTAAGATTAGTGTTTTTTTCCAATGGAATATCCTTTTGGTATATCAACAGATCCTATAGAAACCATTTTGCTTTTGATTAATCTCTAAAGACAAAGTAAATATATAGTTCATCCTTCATGGATCACGTGATTCTATAGAAGTTTATTCAAGCTCTTCCAGTGTGACCATGTCTTCTTGAATTCTCATCTTTAAAAAAAATGATTTAGTGGTATAAATTTATTAAAGAATGAAACTCTATTTAAAAATTATGTATATCTCTTTATTTTCTTAGTCAATCTCATAAATTAATTCCTCATCTTGATGTAATGTAACATAAAACAAAAAAAATGTTGTCCGTTTAATTTTCCTACTGCGAGACTAATTGTCACGACTCATCCTCGGGGCCCATGCCGTGACTACCCCAATCCAGCCTTCCATAGGCCAGGGGCTGGGGACTAGCACCAAGGCATAATTCTTGTTAAAAAGGGAAGACATTGGCTTTGTAAAGTAAACAAATACCACAGATCAAGCATGCAGAAGTAAACACTAAGTAAAAACTGGGTACAACAGTAAGTGCGGAAAAGTAAGTGGGCCAGAATACAAACCCAAACTAAAAGTAAAGTACAACTGAAAAAGGGAGTACAACAACTAAAAAGTAAAGCTGCAACCTCGATTCGTCCACTGGAAGTCCCACCTAAAGGGTGGGTACAGATAGCCTCCAAATCTCCTCGGGACTAGCCGTCCGCTCCGAGTACATCCCACCCAGTGGTCCACCTCCAGGTATCGACTGCTCTGCAAGCCTCAACCACGATCAGCGCTGTTCATCCTCTGCAACCAACACAACGTAGTGCGGGCATAGCCCATGCAGGGGTGAGTATAAGCTACTCAGTAGGGACCCCGAGACCCCCCGAAGGTCTCCCAGAATCCACAAAGGATAATCCAAAAAGGAAATATACAATCACGAAGTAACATCCGACACTACTTAGGTATATGCCCATACATATACCTAAGTCACCAATTCCAATTCGGCTCCAACATCCGAGCCCAAGTTTGATCACGTCCACACAGGATAGCACAACATAATACACATAGGAAAGCAAAACAAGATTCAACTCACACAGGTATACATGTTTGTAAGATGATAGAGATGATCAGTTATTGCCACTGATTCATCTAATCCATCGGACCCACATAGGATCGATAGGTACTAACCCCCGCAATGACCCACAATGGATTGATAGGTACCTAACCCCCGAAATGACCCACAATGGATCTATAGGTAAATAACCCCTATAATAACCCACACAGGATCAGACCCACACAGGATCTGTAGGCGCTGGCCCACACAGGACCGCTGAGCCCTGACCCATACAGGATCTGACCCACACAGGATCGGTAGCACTGATCCACATAGGATCGCTGAGAGCTGTAGTCGTTGCCGTCGAATCCACGGAGGATTTCTATACAGTCCTCATCGTCGTCGCAGTCGCAGCCAGCTCTAGGGTTCCCGCACACAGTAAGCTCATTCGTGAGGGTCCGCTCCACAAGCCGAGGGGTGGATACATCAACTGACACATAGTCCGGAGTTGATGTATCAAAAAGTTTCATATTGTCAATAGGATCTCAACGTCATAGACGGCGCGTCAATCAGACGCCCGGTCTGAGAGTTATTGCCTTTTCGTCCCAGGGCCCAGTTGGTTTTTAAGTCAAAACCAACCCAACCGTACTCCAACTATGTCCAAACCTCGTGTGGAGTAATCCAAAAGGTCTGTCTCACTAATATGAATCCATCAAAGTCTACGACACGTCAATCGGACATCTGGAGCTCAAGTTATAAGTGTTTCTACTCCGAGGGCCCGATTGGTTTCGTGTACGAACCAACCCGGCCAAACACAAAGTACTCCGAAACCTTGAGTGTAATATACCGAAATGACCATCTCGATCCAAGGATCGCATCGCAGCTGACGGTGAATCGATCGGATGTCCGCAACCCATGTTATGGGAAAAAGACCATGAGAGGTCTGGTATTAGGGGGTTCGGGCCCGGTCTGACCCGGCCCGGTACCCTCTGGGTCGACCCGACCCGGGTCCGGGTCCTGCTGGCGCGGCCTTGGCACGACTCGGTCTAGCGGTCTGGCCGGGTGACCAGGCGGCTCGACCGTTACGGCCGAGCGAAGGGGGGGGGGGGGCGCTGCCCCCCCGCGTAGAGAACCTGCGGTCCCCATGTGGGGGACCGCACCTGCTGGCCGACCGGGGGTTACGAACCCCTAGTTTTCCCCTGATTGGCCAGCCCACCTTGGCCGTCCGGCTACTTCCCCCATGAGACTGGCACTTTCTGGTCCCCCTGCTCCGACGTAGGCAGCCCGGAACCGGCCGCCGGTCTCCCCGCTCCGCCGCGGCCTTGGTCCGTCCGGCGCGGCATGACGACACCACGCCCCTCTGCCGCGGCCCCACTCCGGCCATAGCGCTTTTGTGGTTCTCCGGCGTGGCGCAACGGTGCGACGTCTTTGGTTCGTCTTCAATGGCATGACGCAACAACACTGCGCTTCTCACCCTTTCTTTAATATTTCTGTGCGGTGCTTCGGCGCCGCGTTTCCTTGTTCGTGCCGCAAACAATATCAAACAACCAAAGAGGAGAGCAGGGTCAGCCGTGTTCATACGGTCCGACCTCCTCCCGTTATTCTGATAACAGGCGGCCCAAAATAGACGATAAGTCAATGATGAAGTAAACATGAACAAATGAAATAATAATCCCCCTACCCCATCGAATTCGTTGAGCGAGGGTTCGTCGCGGGAGAACGCGTCGCAGAAGAAGGCGGATCGTCGCATCACGGAGGAACAAAGTCTCCCTTTCTTTGATGCAGAAAGGAAGAACAAGGTGACGTGCGTCAGGTTGTCGATCTCCGAGGAAGGCGTCTCTCACCGTCGTCCGTCGTCGGAGGTCGGTGTTCTTCGCGTTCTTCGTCGAGGAGGATGAACTTCAAGAACCTGAGCGAAATCTCCCAAGCCTCTCACAACCCAACAAATTTAATAAATAGAGTTGTATTATTTTATTAAAACACAAGCCAAAGATTTGAATTTCAAAAAAAAAAAGAAACAACCAATTAATTGAATTAATTGAGGAGTTTAAACTGCCCAATTAACGAGGCATTTATTATCCAGAATAAACGCAAGGGTTGACTTCATTAAAAGGGGGTGCAGGTGCGTTACATAATTAAAGGAGGGGGTTTAGGAAGAAAAGAAATGGTGGGGATTCTATGGGCCCCACCTCACAAATATCCTACCTAGTGGGTAAGATATTTTGGGTCTCACTCCTAATACTTAGCTTAGGTTGAACAACATGAATTAAAATTAAAATTGTGCGTCCAATTTTTATTTTATTCCTTTACTTATCCCCAAAATTTAAAAACCACACCCTAGAAAACGCAACTCCCGAAAAGGTGTTTCTAAGCAATTACCGGTGCTACTTTTCCATAGGTTCCCTGAGAATTAGATTTTGAGCACCGCTTCAAAAGTTAGAAAAACCCACTCATTCGTTCACTAAACGTACCCAAGCTAAACTTCATAAAATGATTCCGGGTAGACCGGGCCTCGGAATCAGGTGCCGTCAGAAACAGAGTTCTTGTAAAATTTCAAAGAAAATTAAGAAATAAATTTTCCTTGAATTTTACGGGTCTTTACATTACCCCCACCTCAGGGATTTACATCCCCGTAAAGATACATCATAAACTAGGGAAACAAATTTGGGTACTGAGCATGAATCTGAGCCTCCCGCTCCATAGTGCTCTCTTGGAGGTTCATGTGCTTCCATATGATGTGCACTAGAGAAATAGACCGTCCACGTAGGACCCGCTCCTATCGATCCTCGATCTCCACCGGGACCTCTGCAAAAGTTGCCCCATCATCAACGTCCCGCTCCCCATGGTCAATGATATGTGTCGGGTCATGCACGTATCTCCTCAGCTGAGATACGTGGAAGTCGTCGTGCACCTAGTGCAACTGAGGTGGTATAGCTAGGCAATAAGCCACCTCGCCAATCGTGCTGAGGACCTGGAATGGTCTGATGAAGCATGGAGATAACTTTCCGCCTCGGCCAAATCTCCGTAATCCACGTCGAGGTGAGACTTGCAAGAAGATGTGGTCGCAATCCTCGAACACTAGTGGCCTCCGCCTCCTGTCAGCATAGGACTTCTGCCGGCTCTATGCTTTCCTCATCCTCTCCTAGATGACCTGGAACTTCTCCGTCGTGGCCCGGACCATCTCCAGTCCCACAAGTGCTGACTCCCCAGTGTCTGTCCAGCCCAGATGTGATCTGTAAGGTCGTCCGTACAACGCCTCGTTTGGTTCCATCCCGATGGTGGAGTGGTAGATGTTATTGTACGCGAACTTCACCAAGGGTCGGTGGTCCTCCCAGCTACTAACAAAGTCGAGGACACATGCATGGATCATGTCCTAGAGAGTCTGAAAGGTCCTCTCTGTCTGAACATCTGTCTAGGGGTGAAAGGAGGTGCTCAAACGTAGCTGCGTCCCGAACTCCTCCTGCAACCTGTTCCAAAGCCGGGAAGTAAAGCGAGTATCTCGACCGAAGACGATAGAATATGGCACACCATGAATCCGTACAATATCCTGAATGTAGAGACGTCCCAATCTCTCCACTGAGCCCTGATCTCTGATGGGTAAGATGTGTGCCGACTTGGTGAGTCGGTCGAAAATCCCCCAAATGGAGTCATGACCTCTGGAAGTGTGTGGAAGTCCAGTCACGAAGTCCATAGATATGTCGTCCCTCTTCCACTTCGGTACCTCCAAGAGCTGTACCAAGCCTGCTGGTACCTGGTGCTCTGCCTTCACCTGCTAGCAGGTGAGGCATCGAGAAAAGAACTCTGCCACAACCTTCATCATGCCCGGACACCAGTGTCGTCGTCTGAGATCCTTTTACATCTTCGACACTCCAGGATGTACCGTCAAAGGGTAAGTGTGAAACTCTCTCAGCACCTCCTCTCGTAAAGCAACTGGCACCATGGTATGTCCTCCGAAAAGACGTCGTGATCTCCTCTTATAGAGAAAACATTAGGTGCATTTCTTGAGGATATCTGCGCACGCCACGTCTCATAGTCAGAGTCTCCACGCTGAGCCTCCCTGATCCGTTGTAGTAGTGGAGGAGTGACTATGAGTGACTGAAGAAAGGCTTCTCCATCTCTATCCACGAAGGATATCTGCGAAGCAGCTAGCTGCTCTGTCACCTCCCAATGTAGCTGAATGCCCGTCCTCCTGCTGAGTGCATCGGCTACTACGTTCCCCTTTCCAGAAGTATAGACTATCTCAAAGTCATAGTCCTGGAGGAACTCGAGCCATCTACACTGTCTCAGGTTCAGGTCCTTCTGCGATAAGATGTACCTGAGACTCTGATGGTCAAAATAGACTGTAAAGTGCTCACCAATCAGATAGTGTCACCACATCTTCCGAGCGAAGACCACTACTGCTAACTCCAGGTCATGGGTAGCGTAGTTCTGCTTATGCTTCCTCAACTGACGTTATCCATAGGAGATCATGGCCCGCTCTTGAATTAGGAAACATCCGAGTCGGGTCCTTGATGCATCGCAATAGACTACGTACCCAACTCCCCCCTCCGGTAGCCTCAAGATAGGCGTGCTGGTCAATCTCTATCTCAGCTCCTGGAAGCACTGCTGACATCTGTCTAACCACACAAACGGTTTCCCCTTCTTCATCAAAACTGAGAGTGGTTCCATAACTCTAGAAAAGTCTGCCACGAACCTTTGGTAGTACCCAGCTAGAACCATGAAACTCCGCACCTCCGTCACGCTCCTGGGTGGCTCCCAATCTAGCACTGCCTCGATCATCGTAGGATCCACCGTAACTCCCGCCTCAGAGGTGACGTGTCCCAAGAAGTGGACCTCGCGTATCCATAACTGATACTTCAAGAGATTACCATAAAGCCGGTGCTCTCGGAGTGTGTCTAGTACAACCCGCATGCGGTAGGCGTGCTCCTCCTCAGTCGTCGAATATATCAAAATGTCGTCGATGAAGACCACAACAAATCAATCGAGGTATGGCTGAAAGATCCTGTTCATGAGTCCCATTAACACCGCTGGAGCATTGGTTACGCCGAATTTCATAACCAAGAACTCATAGTGGCCATACAGACATCTGAAGGCCGTCTTCTGCACGTCCTCATCCCGAACTCTGAGCTGATGATATCCTGATCTACGGTCTATCTTTGAGAACCACCACGCTCCCTTGAGCTGATCGAAGCGGTCATCAATCCTCGGTAGCATATACTTGTTCCTCACTATCAACTGGTTCATGCGATGATATTCGACACAAAGTCGCAAGCTCCCGTCCGCCTTTTTGGCGTACAATATCAGGTAAGCCCAGGTTGAAACACTGGGTCCGAAGAATCCCATGCCCTGCAAATCCTCCAACTGTACTTGTAGCTCTCGAATCATGGAGGGTGCCATATGATATGCTGGGGTGGATATCGGTGCTATCTCGGGGTACAAATCAATATAAAATTCTACCTCTCTGCGGGGAAGTAGTCCTGGAACGTCGTCAGGAAAAAAGTCCGCATACTGATCCACCACTACAGGAAAACCAGGACTCTGCACGTCAACTGATCCTGGGATGAGGCTAGCCAACTGATGAGTGATGGGATGTCCTCTCCTCTACGAGAGTCCATCCTATCCTGCGAAGGTTCCCTTATTGCCGGTGACGGTGAACCTTCTCCCATCAGTGCATACACACCACACCTTGCGTCTAATACAGTCAATCTGAGCATGGACTATAGATAACCAATCTATTCTCAAGATGACATCGTAAGGCCTCGACGACGCTACAAGAAGATCCCATCTGAATCTCTCGCCACCTAGAGTAATCTCACACTGCTGGAACTAGTGCGTAATTGTCGAGTTTGCTCCCATAGAAGTCTCTAGCCGTAAGGATCGAGCTAACTGCTCTGTCGGAATCTCCGAGCTCTGAACAAGGGCAGGAGATATGAATTAATGACTCGCTCTTGTGTCTATAAGAACTGTAGAAAGGGTAGAATGGACACAGATAGTAACTCGAATCATCTCGGGTGCGTCGTGGTCGTAGGCCTCCGCTGCCTGAAGCTGTGCCTATCTCTGCCCGCCAGCTCCCTATGGTCGGGGTGGACCTCTTAGGGGTGGTGGTGGTAGAGCCTCAAAGCGTCGCCCACCAACTGCTGCTCGGCTAGCTCCTATGCCTCGTCCTCCTGCTCCCTGCGGACCGCCACGGTCGACCCTCTGTCTCTGCCTGGGTGGTCCCTCAACTGTCTGCTGCTCCTCAGCACAGCGGTTTGGGTAGTCACGAGCCATGTGGCCCTGCCCGCCACATGCGTAGCACTATCTACCTCTCAAAAGACTGGCTCTGCGCGGTGTTCCCTGCACCACTGAGCCAGTGTCCTGAGGTAGTCTACTTGAGGGTCTGGTCTTCCTGGACCCATGAGTCATCCATTGACTGCCCGCTATAGTAGACTCTGCTACGTGCCGCCCTGGGGTAGGTCTTTCTGCTGAAGTAGGCTCAGCAAGGAATCTCTCGATGATAAGGGCTCGCTCCAGTACCCCTTCCTCTGTCGGAATGCTGAGGGAGATCAGCGATGCCCTGATCTCATGCCTCAATCCTTGCTCTATGGTCCGGTCGTGGAAGAATGGGTCCCGTACCACGTCCGTTGAATAGCACGAGAGATCGGTAAATCTCGCAAAGTACTGGGCGACCGTCAAGATGCCCTGCCGCTGCTGTAGAAGCTCTTGGATGTGCACCACACGGAGGGTGGCTGGGACAAACTCCAAGAGGAATAGGCTCTCAAAGTCCGTCCAGAGGAGGGATGCCTCGTCGTGCACCTGGATCATCAAGATCCACCATCTGTCTGTTGCCGCGTGGATGAGGCTCGCTGCGAGATTCACCATGAGGTTTGCTGGTGTCCTCACTAACCTGAAAACACATACAACTGCCTCCAGCCGATCCTCGGCTGCCTGAGGGTCCGTCTCCCCGCAGAACCTGGAATGTTGCTGACGGTGAAACTCATGCAGTGCACTATGGATACATGCATCGTCAGCGGCTGTGGCTGGTAGCATCGGTGGCTCAGCTGGTAGAGGTATCATCGGTGCCTCTGCTGTCAAAGGTCCCTGTACCGAGGCCTCGTCGCTCGGTGGGCTATCGTCATGCACAATGCTCAGAACCCTAGTTGGTTGTCGTCGTGGGGCCATCCTGAAAAGTGACAGGTGCACCACGGTCAAACAGTATACCTGGTGAGCTGACGCAGATTAATCACAATGAAAACATGAAACACACATGAAATCAATGTTTTCGTGCATTAAGTTGGAAATCAGAAGTCGAGGTCCTGCTGTATGGATTCGTCGGCCACCACACCAACACTGGACTCCCTGGACTAATAACCACAATCAATACTCTTAACACTACTGCTTCACATAGGAAAAGATCAAAGTCCTAAGTTCTGCGGTAGAACCAAACTCCTCTGATACCAATTTGTCACGACCCGTCCTCGGGGCCCGTGCCGTGACTACCCCATGCCCTCCATCCATAGGCCAGGGGCTGGCGACTAGAACCAAGGAATAATTCTCGATAAAAAGGGAAGGCATTGCATTTGTAAAGTAAAAAAATAACACAGAGCAAGCAAGCAGAAGTAAACACTATGTAAAAACTGGGTACAACAGTAAGTGCAGAAATGTAAGTGGGCCAGAATACTAACCCAAATTGAAATTAAAGTACAACTGAAAAAGGGAGTAAAGCAACTGAAAAGTAAAGCCGCAGCCTCGAGCCGTCCAGTGTAAGTCCCACCTGAACAGTGGGTACAGATAGCCTCCACAGCTCCTCGGGTCCAGCTGTCCGCTCCAAGTACATCCCGCCCAGTGGTCCATCTCCAGGTACCGACTGCTCCGCAATCCTCAACCACGATCAGCGCTGTCCATCGTCTGCAACCAAGACAACGTAGTGCGGGCATAACCCGTGCCAGGGTGAGAATAAGCTACATATTAGGGACCCCGAGACCCCCGATGGTCTCCCAGAATCCACAAAGGATAATCCACAAAGGAAATATACAATAATAAAGTAATATCCGACACTACTTAGGTATATGCCCATACATATACCTAAGTCACCAATTCCAATTAGGCTCCAATATCTGAGCCCATGTTCGATCATGTCCACACATGATAGCACAACACAATCCACATTGAAAAGAAAAACATGATTCAGCTCACACAGGTATACATCTTCGTAAGATGATAGAGATGATCAGTTATTTCCACTGATTCATCTAAGCTGTCGGACCCACATAAGATCGATATGTACTAACCCCCGCAATGACCCACAAAGGATCGATAGGTAACTAACCCCTGCAATGACCCACAAAGGATCGATAGGTAACTAACCCCCGCAATGACCCACACAGGATCAGACCCACACAGGATCTGTAGGCGCTGGCCCACTCAAGACTGATGAGCACTGACCCACACAGGATCTGACCCAACAGGATCGGTAGCAATGATCCACATAAGATCACTGAGTGATGTAGTCATTGCCGTCGAATCCACGGAGGATTTATGTACAGACGTTATCTTCGTCACAGTCGCAGCCAGCTATAGGGTTTCCACACACAGCAAGCTCGTTCAGGAGGGTCCGCTCAACGAGTCGTGGGGCTGATACATCATCTGACACTTTGTCTAGAGTTGATGCATCCAAAAGTTCCATATTGTCAACAAAAACTCAACGTCACAGATGGCGCGTAAATCGGACGCCCGGTCTGAGAGTTATTGGCTTTTTTGTCCCAGGGGCTCGGTTGGTTTTTAGTCAAAACCAACTCGCCCGTACTCCAAATGCATCCAAACCTCGAGTGTAGTATGCCAAGAGGTCCGGCTCACTAATAGGAATCCATCAAAGTCGACGACACGTCAATCGGACGTCTGGAGCTCATGTTATAAGCGTTTCCGCTCCGAGGGCTTGGTTGGTTTCGTGTACGAACCAACCCAGCCGAAACAAAAATACTCCGAAACATTGAGTGTAATATAAAGAAACGACCATCTCGATCCAAGGATCGCATCGCAGCCGACGGTGCGTCGATCATAGGTCTGCAGCGCATGTTATGGGCAAAAGACCGTGAAAGGTCCAGTATTAGGGGGTTCGGGCCCGGTGCCCCCTGGGTCGGCCCGAACCGGGTCGACCCAACCCGGGTCTGGTTCTGGCTCGCTTGGGAGCGGGCCGGCCCAGCTGGCGCGGCCCGGCCCATCCTGCGCATGTCCCGGCCCGACCTATGCACGGCTCGGCCTGGCGGTCCGGCCGGGCGGCTCGGGCCGGTGCGCTGGCGCTGGCCGGGTGGCCAGGCGGCCAGGTGGCTCGGTCGTTACGACCGAGCAAAGAGTGGGGGGGGCCCCCCGTGTAGAGAACCCACAGCCCCCATGTGGGCGTCCGCACCTGCTGGCCGACCGGGGGTTACGAGCCCCCAGTTTTCCCCTGACCGACCGACCTACTCTAGCCGGCCGGCTACTGCCGCCACGGGACCGGCGCTGGCCGGTCCCCCTGCTCCGACGCCGGTGGCCCGGAACCAGCCGCCGGTCTCCCCGCTCCGTCGCGGCCTCAGCCGCGTCCTTGGTCACGCCGCGCCCCTCTGCCGCTGGCCCACTCCGGCCGTGGCGATTTTGTGGTTCTCCGGCGTGGCGCGACGGAGCTGCGTCTTTGGTTCGACTTCAACGGCACGACACGACGGCGCTGCGCTTCTCCCCCTTTCTTTAATATTTCCGCGCGGTGCTTCGGCGACGCGTTGCCTTGGTCATGCCGCAAAAAATATCAATCAACCAAAGGGGAGAGAAGGGTCGGTCGTGTTTGTACGGTCCAACCTCCTCTCGTTATTCCGATAACAGGCAGCCCAAAATAGATGATAAGTGAACGATGATGTAAACAGTAACAAATGAAATAATAATCCCCCTACCTCGTCGAATTCGTTGAGCAAGGGTTCGTCATGGGAGAAGGTGTCACGGAAGAAGGAAGATCGTCGCGTCCTTTCTTTTACGCAGAAAGGAAGAATGAGGTGACGCGCGTCGGGTCGTCGATCTCCGAGGAAGGCGTCTCTCACCGTCGTCTGTTGTCGGAGGTCGGTGTTCTTCGCATTCTTCATCGAGGAGGAAGAACTTCAAGAACCTGAGTGAAATCTCCCAAGCCTCTCACAACCCAACAACAATAATAAAAATAGGTGTCTTATTTTATTAACACACAAGCCAACGATTTGAATTAAAAAAAAGAAACAACCAATTCATTGAATTAATTGAGGAGTTTAAACCACCCAATTAATGAGGCATTTATTATCCATAATAAAAGCAAGGGTTGACTTCATTAAAAGGGGGGTGTGGGTGCGTTACTTAATTAAAGGAGGGGGTTTAGGAAGAAAAGAAATGGTGGGGCTCGTGTGGGCCCCACCTCATAAATATCCTTCCTAGTGGGTAGGATATTGTGGGTCTCACTCCTAACACTTAGCTTAGGTTGAACAACATGAAGTAAAATAAAAATTATGCATCCAATTTTTATATTATTCCTTTACATAACCCCAAAATTTAAAAACAACACCCGAGAAAACGCCAATCCGGAAAAGGTGTTTCTAACCAATTACCAGTGCTGTGATTCCATCGGTGCCCTCAGAATTCGATTCTGAGAACCGGTTCAAAAGTTAGAAAAACCCACTCGTTCGTTCACTGAACGTACCTGAGGTAAACTTCAGAAAGTGATTCTGGGCACACCGGGCCTCGGAATCAGGTGCCGTCAGAAACTGCCTTCTTGAAAAATCCCAATGAAAATTAAGAAAAAAAGTTCCCTTGAATTTTACGGGTCATTGCACTAATGAACATTTGTCCCATCATAACTTTATGGTTTTCTTGATGTTAACTGTCTCCTGATCATGTTTTCTATCTATCTCCATCAGAACATGACACTTAGTTTATCATCCATATCCATGTTTTCTTACATGGAATCCTATTATGGGTTGTCTTGGGTGACCTTCGTACTTCTCTTTCTTTCTTTTAAAGTGATAGATTTATTGACTCTTTTTATGATGTGGGACGTTCCATTATATTCCAAAGCGCAGTTTTAAAAATTTCGGGAACAAATTTTTTTAAATGTGGGGAGAATGTAGATCCCCAAGTTTCCATGGTATGCTTCACTTTGAATAATACATTAGCGTGTGTTGTACGCAACTTCGAGTTCTAACACACCACAACCAATCAAACTAGCCATTATGAATATTAATACCCACTTTTTAAAAATTTATAAATTTTATCTTTCAAAATGGACTTCATTTTTGGATTTGGAATATCGAAATTAGCTAAGGGCGAATCTTTTGTACTTTTCTGATAACTTTCATATTTTGATGAATAGTGAAAATTACTAAATTTTAATAAAAACAGCTTTTTAATCAAAATAATTAATAGTGAAAAATTATGAATTTGAGTGATTTTAAAGTAAAATTAAATTATATTTTTACCATTTAATATAATGTTGGTCATTGGACGAAATTTCATATTTAAACTGGACATAAGCAAGTGCCAAGCTATGGATAGTTATTATTTCTTAAAAACAGTCTTTTTGTTTTGATAGCGGGAATTAATTTTAAATTAATTTCTAACACTTCTGTGTTTTGAATTTATAAAAATGGATTCAATATTTAGAATCAGGAGGTCCAAATTGTGTAAATAGTTATCTTTTATTTTTATACATTTTGAATAATTATTTCTGTAAATATTTTATTTACTATGGTTAAAAGGTAAATCCAGTAAATAAGGGTAATAAATAATATTATAATAATATTAAATTACCCTAAAACGTGTCCTAAACCTATTGTTTGATACATGTCCTACCATGGCCATATTTGGGTCGATTTTGGGACCCCATGGAGCAACTTTTAGGTGATAATGACACTTTATATTAATTAAGATAAAGTAAATACAAAAAATGACATAAGCATATATCTTTTAGAAAAACAATTTTTACATAGGGTTATATATGTTATATTTTAAACTATAAATATTCATTATAAATATAAAAAGATTAACTACATAATGGGATTTTATTTATAATTTTTAGACATTGAATAATTAAATTTATGTATGACACAATAATGATGATGTATTTGCTTTATTAATGAAAGAATCAAATAATTGGTTTTATAAATGTTAAAATAAATATAATATTAAATTTTTTATGCCATACAATAATTTAATTGTTTAATATTCCGTTTTAGGATTACATAAATTATTTTTTTTCTAATTAATAATGTTTTCAAGACTTTAACAAAAACCATTTATTAAATAGTGTCAAAATCGACAAAAAGAGTTTTTAAAACAAATATTATATTATTAATTGATATTATATTCCTAAAAATCTAAGTCTCATCCAAAAGACATATATAATGATAGGTGTATCATTAATGGACCAATTGGGGGTCTCTTAGAAGTATATAGTATGTTTATTAACTATATAATATAAAAATACAAAGAGGCATGGTAAATGTCAAACTATTTAACTAAGAGTGAAATCAAAAAGATAATGTTTATATAGTGATCCAAACTATCTAAAACCTATTTTTTGAGGGGTTTTAGTCCTATTCCCCCCTTAAACATTAAATAATCCTCTTTGGAGCTATTATAACCTGAATATGAATTTATAATAAAATAATAATTCTAGATTTTCCAAAGGTGCCCCTTACCCTTCTTATAAAAGGGCACTCCCCCATCTCACTAATTCACACCATCAATGCCTTTTGGATCGGACATACCCTGCCCAAATAATCTCTAAATTTTCCTCACTTCATCCTAAGGGACTTATTTTGATCATAAAGCTATCCTAAATATCCCTTTTGATCCAATCAAAAAGAAGAAACCGAAGAAGAGGTAATGATATCACCACCCTCTTACAAGTTCCTTTCATCTTCCACTTCTTCTTTCTCTTTTATTTACATTATAAAATAATAAATCCAGTATCTTCTATATAATATGATGTTATTATAAATATCTTACAATGATATTTAGTATTCTATCCATCCTTTGAAAGACATGTCACCATACGTGCGTACGTATGGCTTACCATCTCCACATCGTGGTGGAATTGTTATTCGAAACATTATTATTTGGATGGGTATGATAATGATTTGTAATTTAAGTAAATAATAATTTTAAAATTATAATTATTCTGTATATATTATATACCATCCAATAATATATTATTTTAACATCAAAATAATGATATTGTCGCTCAAGCTTACGTACGGACTATCATCCTCATGAACGCGATGAGATTCATTTCCCATCATACAAATTCAATTATAATTCTCATTTGATGATTAAAAATAATGTTAAAGGACTTGATATCATTCTGTATATGAAGAAGATACAACCTATCCATAAAAAACATGGCTTATGTAACAAAACATATAAAAGAAAATGAGTACGTTAACACCTGAAACAACGACAATACTAAGATATTATTAACAAAGCAATTTTAAAAGATCATATATGATATCATATTTATGTATATGATTCTTGTATAATTTAATAAAAATTATTTCATCATTATACAGGACGTTAAACTATCCTAAACTAAGGAAAATTACAAGGTAAGGGGTTTCTTATCGCACTTTTAATTCAATGAGATTTATATTGTTCACCACTTATTTATAAAATGTGGTGTGTTTACTTCCCATAATTGTATTCATTGTGTAATATTATTTAATTTATGGATATTTACATCATAATTGAATGATACTTATTTCAGGGGTGTATGTTTTGTATGTTACCAAATCGATAAGTTAATTTGAAATTTCAATTTCCACTCATTCGGCTTTATGAATACATCACTGATTATTTTACTCCACAATTATGTGTGGAATCAATTTTTATTTTTTATGTCCTAATTTCCACTCCCCTTTCTGTGGATATACTTTTGATTCACATAATCACTCAATTTATAAATTCTCAAGTCATCGATATGAACTTGATAAGAGTAATTTTAACTCAATCTCCATTTATTGAGTTAAACATTTAATTCATTTGTGTTGTTTTTACAAGAATATGTGTGAATGTACTTTGATTGTTTTACACTAAATATGCAATCATATTAAGTGTATTTATATTTGTCACACATAATTATGTCGTTGATTTATCCATAACCAAAGGATATGGCCTTTATGAGATATTTCATCTCAATTTACATTCCATTGAGACTCCTTCATTGTTATACACCAAATCAATTTTATATGGTGTATATAATGTACATTGACATAGTATATCATGAATCCCTTAATTATAATGATATTAAAAAGTTTTTATTACCTTAATTATTTGTATTCATGTGTCTATATTTTGGTTTGGAACTCTAATTAAAATATCATTTTAAAATGTTATAATGATTTATTATTCTAATTCTTTCTCATTAATGTCCATGTTATAAAAATGGTTTTAAAGATTTATTTATATGGACATTAAAGTTTTAAAATAAAAATTCCTTTTAAATGTTTCAAAGTGGTATGGTACACATTGATTCAAAAATCTATTTTAAATGGCTTCTTGAAAAATAGTATGACTTTTAAATGTTTTCAAGAAAAAGGGGGATATTTCTCTCAATAGTTTGATGATTATTTTAATCTATGTAAATATCCTTCATTATTCTCAATTGAGGATAATATGAAACAATAAAATCTTCCATATTTTATCGAATGAGTTATGTTTTTCTGTGGATGTGCTATTTTTATACCATTCATGGTTGTGGTTAAATTATTGACATTTCGTATGCTAGTTTTAATACGAACGTTTAAGTTATGTTTCAAACTATTCATATGAGGAATGAATTGGACATAGTAACTGATGGGTGGAGCCCACTATAGCTCCTTGATGCATCGGTAGGTATCATGAGACAAACTAGTGTTTTGGCACAAGGCCTTGACAAAATCTTATTTGTAGTCCTGGCACAAGCCCTTGACTATGTGTTTATGATTTTATGGAATTATGCATTCCATCATTAAGAAAGTGGTTATTGATATTGCATGTGATTATTCGACTAGTAGAATATCCATGTGAATAAGTAAATGGAATTATTTCATTTTATTTATGCCATATTATGCAGATGTTCAAGTTTAAAAGGCTTTTGTTTTAGTTATACATTGCCTTAAATGTTTATTCGTATTTATAAAAGAATCCTTTATATTGTTATCCTTACTGGGCATCTGAGCTCACCCCTTTCTATGTTTTATTTTTCCCAGGATGTGAAGAAGTATTTTATAAATGGCCTGCAGGGATAGTATGAGGGGATATGAGTGTGGTCTATGGAGAGAAGATGTTTTTGTAGTTTTTCACTTTATGATGTAATGTAAAATTTATTAATGTATCTGTTGATTCCTACGATACTGAACTAATCGGCCTTTTGAGACATGATCTTCTGGGATCATGCCAATGTTATGTAATAATGAACCGACTCTGGGTAACTGGCGTCGGGGTGTTACATGACCTCATTTAAAATTGTGTTTTCTCCAATTTTTTTGAACCCTGTGTTTGAATATAATAACATTTTTGGGGTTTATTCTCCCCATATGATACACACATGATGTATAGGGACCCATTGGTCCATGTTCCAGTAACTTCACCAAGGTTGAGGTGCATGTAATTTATTTTCATTGAATTACTTGGTTCATATAGGCTTCAAAACCCTTTTTGGTTTTTAATCCACATAATTTTGGGTCAATTTTTAAAATTTGAGTCCTTGGAAACTAGTTAGATGGGTTTTGGTCCTCACCTATCTAATTATTGGTGACTATTGTTGTTTTAATTGTGTGGCAATAAATTCCAAATGTTCATGCTTTTGTGGAAATGTGTGTACATGAGAATGTGACAGTTTGAGTAATAAAAATTTAGCCCGCCCAATTCATTCAGGTGGGTGTTTCCATGTATTTATTTCCTAAAGTTTTTTTTTTGATTCATAGAAATTCAAATAATTTTAATAAGTTGTTTCTCACTTTTTTGGCATCCTTGTGGATCTAATAACAAAATTTAGAATTTTTTTTTGTTAAAAATACATTTTCAAGGTTACTTATGTGAAATTATTTGGGTCCTAACACTTATGATGTCTATATTATTTTATATTATTATAATAACAGAAATTTTAGGTTTTATTTAAATGTTTATCATTAATTATGGTGTGATCGAAGATAACTATTTCTGAACACGGTTTGGTGTATTTGGCTTAGCAATGATTTGTCTTTTTTAATGTGTAAAATGTTTTGTAAGGGGGTTATTTGTTTTCAAAGGGTTTGTTTTATGTTATCTATATAATTTAACTAGTTGGTAGTGATTTTAAAGAATGTGGTAGTTTGTGAGAGTAGTTTTCGGTATCCTTCGGGTGGTTGGGTGTTCCGTTGAAAGAGGGAACATCCGTGGGTGCACTAGGTGCAAGAATTGATGTTCCCTAGAATGAAAATGGTTCCTTATAAATGGATATTTCTTAAAACCATTGTTAATTTAATGGTTTTTTAGATTCTAAAATACGGGGGTTCTCATGTGTGTTTTCAAAGAAATGATTAAACAATGGAATCTTAGAGTGTTTTCCTGTTTGGATCTTGGTGTGTGTGTTTTGGTGAATGTGTGGGCTAAGGGAATGTTTGATTTTTTATAAAATTTATATCAATTTAATGTTTTTCAGGACTTTTATGGGAATATTTTGGGGTGAGTTTGAGAATGGAAAAGGTCTAACTAGTAAACCAGATTTTTTTTGGGGTCTGTGTTTGGATATTAAGGCCCTGTTTAGCATTAAAAACATAAATGAAGTATTTTTTTAAGTTTTTGGGTATTAATTTTGTACATGTATAGTTAATGGCCTGTTTTGAAATTCCAGCTCTAGTGTAATATCTGTTTTCAATCTTTAAAAGGATTGTGTTTTGGAAACCATGTTCCTATTTGAAAACCATATTGTTCTGTGAAATATTTTAAATGGTTATATAACATAGAGTCCAATTTGACAACTTTGATGATATGATGTGAATATATGATATATTAATATATTTATATATATGTGTGTTATTGTATGGAGTGTTTTTATTTGGGGTAGGCATGTTTTGCAGTGGCCTGTAAGGTGAGTCACACATGTGAGAGCCTCCCACATACACAATATTACTAACACCTTATGTTCATGGTAATTTTATAGATGATCAAGTGATAGCTTATCGCTAGACCTAATTATATGTGTTAACTCCCTTAGTAGTTGTAGTCAGGCTTGGAGGGATGTTCCACTAGTGAGTCCATGCTACGGTAGCTATTTAGTTATGGACAATGGGGATTCACCATACACGAGAGGTGGTTCTGAACCAAGAGCATCAAGGGGTCTTTAAGGGATGTTTAGGATCACCCAAGTGTTTTTTTATTTTCTTATTTACTTTCATATATATATATTTTCCAGCATATACTATTATTTTTTCCTTCTTAGCACAACCTGGTTGCCTATTTTCTTGTGTTTTGTTTTTAATAAATTAATGTGGTTTTTGGAATGATATATAGCATAATTTGGATTTTAATGGGGAAAATAATATTTCTTATTGTAATATGTGGAAACACAACTTATATATTTATATCTCATCCTTGTGTTAAAGGATTATTTGTGTGAATGAAGACACTGGATTCGATGGTTCACTTTTGGCATTCCAACTGAGAATATTAATTTTCATGACTATTATATCATTAAATTTTAAGGTTATTTTTTAAGGTTTCTAGTAATTTCTCGATATGGAGAAGGTTTTATTTAGTGGTTGGGAAGTGATGTAAAAGGTCTCATGGAGGTATGTGCATATTTTCTTCTTTCTATTGTTAATGGTTATCTATAGTGTTCTGTTTTTATTTACATATTTAATTATTTGTCTTTGATTTGTGGGATAAATCATTCCCACTTATTAGTTTTTATTCTTATCATTATTTTTCATCCATGGGGTATCAGGATCACCCCTCGAGATATGACATGGATTGTCTTTGGTGACAGTTTGAGGGTCGAACTAGGATAGTTTGGAAAAGAATTGTATTAGAGTAGGACCTTTGTTATTTTTGGTGTGTAATAGATGGATGATATGACATTCCGGACTCAAGAGGTATGTATTGGATGAGTGTCATGAACTTTTTCTCACAGTGATCCTCGAGTTCCTAGGGGTATTCCAGGATTTTAGTCTTTTGTCACGATATGTATTAGATTGAGAGATGAAAATGGATGATAATTGGGTTATTTTGTGTCCTCACATGTGGTGGTGACCCATGTGGAGTCCAAGTGCCTAGTTCAAGGTCCTATTAGTGTAATTCAATAAATAGGGAAATGGATCACCACCATATCATCAGGTTAGGCATAAGCACTAGTTCCTCATTATAGTGGTTTTTTGTTGGTTGGGTGTCATTTTGATCTCAGTTGATGTTAGTGTATATTAAAAATGAATGTGGGTTTGAAATGAAAAGTGGTTTCATTAACAAAATCAAATTGGTGAAGTTGGTTTTTATAGGGGAAGTGTTTTTATTTGGAATAATTTTGTGTATGTTTGGATTTGATAAATAAACAATATATGTTTGGACCATGGAATTCTTCATATAGGGTAACATGTGTGTTCGTATATATGAAGAGTGTGTGGGGGACTCTTCAATGGATGATTTAAGTGGGATTAGATAAATTCACATGTCATGGTTTGTAATACATCATATGTGAGTTTTAATATTTAAAGGGAAATGGGGGTTTTAAAAATGGAAATGAAAATTTTTAAATAATTTGGTTTATAATAGGGTTTTAGTACTATTAAATTGTATTTTAAATGATTACATATTCAAAACGTATAGGAAATTATAATCTTGAGAAGATATTTTTGGTTTCTCTCAAGTTTTTTTGGATTCTGATATGGTTGTTTTGAGATCAAGGTGTTTCTTGTGATTGTGTTATGGGATTGATGTCTGATTCATGTTGTTTTTTCACGTTATTCTGGATGTCGTGCCTAGAAAGTCCCCCAAGGTTGCCAATTATTCATTCCCAATTTTCAGTTCTCTTGTGTGTTTCCAATTTATTGACGTAATAAAAGTACATTAAGGGAAGTTGTGTGGTATTAGTATTTAAAGGGGGACATCAGGTTGTTTGGAACACCCAATGGTGTTAAGGTTCTTACCATTTTAGGATTATTTGAGTGTCCAGTTCTGGACTTGAAAAGATGTGGTGTCTCATCATCATTATAGTTCGGTGTGTAGTTGGTGTTTGCCGAAATTTTTAAGGGTTCACTATCATGTCATGGATTGATTGTTAGGGGAACATATACACAATGTGTTATCTTGGTCAGTGCTGGATCATAGTATGTCAGACAGTTCTCTTGGGTGCTACTTGTATGTCTTATTCGGGCATTATATGATGTCATGTTTCTTCCCTAAAAAATGTACCACCATTATGGTATTTTGAATCATTAGGAGGCAGATGGATTTGGGACCCAAGGATGAAAATGTATTACTATGTGGTAGAATAATTTTCTGCCATCAGTTCCCTAACCCAATTCTTGAGGTGATGGTCCTGCATAGTCAAGAGTTTATGATGTTGTATGGATCCTCGGTCTAGATCATGTTTTCATCTTTGGGATGTATATATCCATTTTTTATCGTTATATCATTATCATTATAGTAAGGTCATAATTGTTTTCATTGAGTGATGATCTTGCCCTACCGAAATCCAACCGCCATTATCTTCTCTTACTGTGGTTTCTAAATCATTCAAAATCCTTGAAAGGTGATGAGATCATGAATAAATGGTCCCACTATTATTTTTAGTTTTCCCCCAGTTTTGTTTTTTGGGGGGATGCTTGGTTTTCGAGATTAATTGGTGGTTTATATGGGCTCTTTATTAGTTTGTTCACCTCTATAGAGATTTTAATCTAGTATGTTTTCGGTTTTTTGAGGATTCCCCTTTCCCAGTGTCTTGATGTCCTGGTTTTCCCCACATTTTTTTAATCATAGTGATGTAGTGGTTCGTTTAGAATAGAGAATGTGGGTTGAGTTTGTGCTAGGAATTTACTTTTTTCATTTGCGATATGGACCTTATTTAGTCAGTGTGGGATTTGTTGAGTTAGTTTCTCATCCTCAGGTTTCTAGGTCATTTTATTTTACATTTTTCATTAAAGTCTCAAGGGTGGTGTTCGGTGCACATGGATAATTTGAATGATTTCTGTTTGGAAGATATTGGTTTACCCCCTTGGGGGTGGTGTGTTCTTAGTTTAGGGTATCCTTGTTAATTGAATTATTATGGCGGGGGGGGGGGGGGTGGGGGACCCTCCCATGTTTCCCCCTAAATCCATGGCATTGGTTTTCATGAATTTTTTTGGTGTGACATGTTTTGGGAATTTTAACCCAAAGGTTCTCACTTTCCTTTGGTTTTCTCTTGAAATGGACTCGATTTGTGTTAACTGTGGGCTTAGTGAATTTTTTGGACAAGAACATTTTTTTGTGGTTGGGATAATTGGCTTACCCTGACCTCAGATTCTCTTTTTTATAATTCTTATCACAATATCACATCATTATTTCAATGTTGGGTTTATTATGTTAAATATTTTTTATGGGTTTCTAACCGGTTCATTGAAACCGTTGGGTTAGCAGTGATTGTACAGTTTGCCCATGTGACCCCACAGTTTAACTCTAAAGCAAATAATAAAACTTTATAAAAATAAAATTGGTATATGTTTATAACATAATAATAGTAATATTATTGTGTAGATAATAAAATTTTTTTATTATGATTTTTTTAATAATAATATTATCGTTAAAATAATTATGAAAATAATTTGAGTTTAGTTGTTATTAATATCACAATGGATTAAAATGAAACTCATATAATTAATATTTTTAACAATATTTTTTACTATTATCATTATTATAATATTATTTTTAATTATAAACTTGTTATTATTATTATAAGAATTTTTAACAAATATGTGCAACCCTAATCTACATTCACACGCTCCCATCTCTATGTGCAATACACACCCACTCCCCCCTTTCCCAACCTACATATCATGATCTCCTACTACTTTGCATCTTGTCTAGTGGCCCCTGCTCCCCTATCCATCCCCCTATTCCAAGAAATACCCTCTACACTTCTTCCCTGCGTAGTGCACCCTTATCCTTATCTCCCTCCTTGTTCCACCCTCATTGCAATGGTCTCCCTCTCCTCTATCAACACCTCTAGCGTGACCCCATTGCCTAGTGCCTCCCTCACCAGCGGTGATCGACCCAGCTAGCTTCCCTACAATGTGAAGTTTCCCATTCTAGTGTGTTCTCCTTGGAAATTATGTTTTTCTCCAATTTTTAAAAACCTAATGTTTGTATATAATACCATGTTTTGTGTTAATTATTTCAATATTATACATGAATTATGTATTGTGGATCATTAGTCCATGTCTCGACATCCTCGACCATGGACGAGGCAGATGAATTTGATTCACTTTCAATCAATTGGTTGACGTAAGATTATAAACACACTTTTTGGTGTTTCATAATCTAATTTAAGGTCTATTGTGCTAAGTGAGTCCCTATTATTTAATTGGACATGTGTTGTTACTTGTAGAAAAAATTATTGGTACTGATTGTTGTTGTTAATGTGTCGTGATAAATTATAAGTTCACATGATTTTTTGTAAGTGCATGTATGTGAGAAGGTCATGAGATTAGTTATAATGCATTGGCTCATCTAATTCCTTGAGATTGA
The DNA here is from genome assembly GCA_963277665.1 of Viscum album. Classification (NCBI taxonomy): domain Eukaryota; kingdom Viridiplantae; phylum Streptophyta; class Magnoliopsida; order Santalales; family Viscaceae; genus Viscum; species Viscum album. Next base: position 1,605,189,879 of record OY728158.1, read on the forward strand.
TGTTTCCATTTATTTATTTACTAAGTCATTTCTCTAGATTCATGGAATTTCAAATAAATTTAAAAACTTTTTCCAACACTTTTCTGGCATCTTTACTGATCTTATAATTGCATTTTGTAATTTTTTTGGTTTGTTAATAACAATCAAGGTTACTTATGTCAATTAATAGTTTATTATCATAAAGGGTGTTTATTTTAAATGCTATTATTGTACAAAATGGAAATGGTAGTTTTATTTAATGATTAGCATTGGTTATGGTGTGATGGAAGTTTTCTATTTGTGATCATGGATTGGTGTGTTTGGTTTCATAATGATATGTCTTGTTTAATGAGTAAAATATTTTATAAAGGGGATATTTGGTTTCAAGGGGTTTGTTTTATGATCTCTAAATAATGTTAGTAGTTGGTTATGGTTGTAAATAAAGTGGTGGTTTTGTGAAAATAGTTTTAGGTGTCCTTTTGGTGGTTGGGTGGTCCAATGGAATATATCACATCCATGGGTTCACAAGGTGGACACATGTATGTGGACTCGAATGAAAATGTTACCTTATAAATGGTAATTTATAATAACAATAGATTATTGAATGTTTCAATAGTTTCTAATGGATGTGGTTTTTTTGTTGGTTTTGAATGGAATGATTATAAATGAGTACTGGGATTGTTTTCCCATTTGGATCTTGGTGTGTGTGTTTTGGGGAATTTCTATCGTAATGGGATGTTTGGATTTTTTATAAAAGGGAAAAAAAATTGTTTTGAAGGAATTTTGTAGGAATATTTTGGTGTGAGTTTGAGAAGGGAAATTCCCATTTGTTTAACCTAATGTTTTTTGGGTGTGTTTGTTTTCATGGTATTGGAAAATTTGGAATTGAAAATATAAAATTGGTATTTGTGTGATGTTTTGGGTAATTCTTTTCGACATTTCATGTTAATGTCTCGTAAGGTACCTCTAACTCTAGTGTAACATCTTTTTATCTCACTGAAAGGATTGTGTGTTGGAAAATGTGTGCCCGATTGTCAACCTTATTGTTTTTTGAAATGATTTTAATGGTTATATGTTATAGTGTCCTAGTTGTAACCTTTAATGATATGATGTAAATAAGTGATATAATTATGTGTGTATAAATCCAAGGGGATCCTAAATAGGGGGATATCACTTTATGGGTAATCATATAATGTGTCCTTGTTTTTTTTAGACAAGTGAAATGGCTGTAGATAATGTGAGGCGCGCTTGTGAGGGCCTCCTACTTACACAGTATTACATCAAACATGGGTTCCTAGGAGACATTTTTATGATAGACTAATGGTTTCTTTCCTTCCCTAATTTGACATGGTATCACCCCTGTAGTTGTAGAGAGGCCATAAAGTATGTTCCACTAGTGAGGCTAGGCTACGGTAGGTAATTGGTTATAGATGTAGGGGATTCACTATATGTCGGTAGGTGATTCCAAATCGAGTACATGGAATCGTATTATAAGAGTGTTTAGGGTCACCCAGGGATTGTTTTTTTATTTTATTGTTTACATTTAGCTATATTTTCTTTCCATGTTATACTATTATCAAATCATTTTTAGCACAGTCTTGGAATATCATGTCTGGGATTTTGTTTTAATAAAATAGAAAATGATTTTTGAAATGCTATATAGCGTGTGTTGGATTTTTAAATGGGAAAAGAATGTTGCTTATATTAATTTGTGAACACACTACTTCTATATTTTTATCCCAATCTTGTGTTAATGGATTGTTTCAGGAGTGGAGACATTGGAGTTAGGGTTTAACTTTCATTATACCTAATGAGCATCTCAATGCTCATTTCTAATATATATTTCATACATATGATTCCACTTTTTTTGAGGTTTCCAGGTTGGTGTTCGATGTGGAGATGGTTCAGTTTAGTGGTTTGGTGGTGACCTAGAATGTCACATGGATATTTGTGTAGTTTTGTTTTTGTTACTATTTATTGGTATTGCTCAATTTTTATTTCTATATTCATTTATTGTTTTTCTTTCATTTATGTCCCAAATCATTCTGACTTGTTATTTTTGTTTCCTGGAACTAGTTTCCATCCAATGGGGTTCCAAAATTCCCCACAAGACATGTTGTGGACTTACTTGGGTGACTAGTTCGGTGTTGACCTGAGCTGGTTCATAAGAGAGATTAAATTCACTACACTGCTAATGAATATTGATGTTTAGAAATGTTGAGAAACATAGTATTACCCATCAAATACATATTGGATGTCAAGGGGATACCACTAACAGAATGGATTTACCCATCTTATTATAAGAACATAATTCATTTTCCAATAACAGATCCCTATCCACTTCTTTTTTAATAAAAATTTTTAAATTCAATTTTCTATTACTATTATAATTTGGGGGAACATCAGCATGTACTGTGGACAATTTATCCTCCACATCTCCCACAATGTCATCCCAAGATATTTTTATTAGAGTCTATATGGTTCCATAATAAATATTGTATCAATATATTACACATAATCATTGTATTATTTTTTATTAATAATCCAGAAAAACTTTCTTGTTATTATAGGGGTGTTCCTTTTCTCACATATCAATTAAATTTCACACCATTGTGTTGGAAAATTCATTAACATCCCCCTAGCCTCTAAAGGACCATCCAAGGTTTAGACAACAAGCTTCACACCAACCAATTTTTTATGTTCCATTGTGAGGACATTCTAGTGACACTCCCCATCACCTTCGGTTCTAAATTTGATGGAATTAAACAACCCCCATAAATATACCCTTACCCATCACTTACATGTTAACTAAATTTCACTTTACAAGAGTAATTATTATGCGAATTTCCTCATGTGAATGATCTAAATAATAGATACAAACCATGTCTCCTTTATAGTTATTGATTTTATGACATATCACTTTGATGTCTACAAAAACAATGAAGTTATATCAAATTCATTTTTAGAGAAAAATCATCTATATCAGAAGATAGTAATGCTGTCTAGACTAGAGTATACCATAAATCCACCTCCTAAAAGAAATTGGAATAATGCCCAAAATTGAGCACTTCAGTCACTTTTTTCATTTTAATCAGTATTCTATTTTCTAATTCAATGACGTATATGATCATTAGATTGTAAAAATTTCAATTTTGGCCAATCCATTGATGTAAAGTTGTATAGATCAGTTAATTTTATCCATTCGATTAAACTTTTGATCCTATTCAGAGATATGAATCCTTTCCTATTTGAGGGAGATAACCACATGGACCTACACTATTATCTTCGGGTATTCTATGATGAAGTGGATATTTAAAAATCATTTACCCCTCAAGAAACATTTCCAATTTTTTAATCCACAAAAATTATAATATTATATGACATATTCTCCACAATTCTATGTTTCAGAGACCCTTGACAAAATGACTCATATAATAATAGAGTGTTTAAAAATTTTGATCTGTTCTGACGACACATCAAAATATGATTTAAAATCGGAAACAATAGCCTTTGGGATTCATCACACTAATAATAGATTCATTTTAGTTAATGAATGTGAAACTGATTACACTTTCTGGAAAAAAAATTATTATATCTACCCCTTAATCCACCCATCAGTCTTCTAATCAGAAAGAAGCATGCATTTTTGAGTTTTTTGAGGCCCAAGGCCCTTTTTATAAAAAAACAAGCATATAAGATGGATGAAGAAGTACATTTAACAGAAGTACTTAGCCCTCATTACGAGTGCCCAATTGTTTTCTTATCTTGTCTGAAATCTTACATTCCGCATCCCTTAAGGCGCCTTGATCAAAACCATGGCCTCACCCACATCTCCGACCCCTGGAGTTAAGCGCTTCAATATTCCTTGATTGTTGAATAAGGCTTTCAATGTCTTTATTTAAATTTGAATCCATAGAGTGTGTTTAATCTTGTATTGAACTCAAGTCTACTCGACCTAGTCCTCACCCACGATTTCTAGGGTGTCGTCCACACTCAGCATGTTTCCAAGAGCCATCATCCTTCTTTGCAGTAGGATCCAATTCTTTCATGGGGGGCTCCTCTGTCATCGGCTGATGTTCCAGCTGCATTGATGGGGAGATCATAAGTTTTGGTGTTTCTACTTCTTTTCGATGAGGATCATCAACCACAACCTCCAACTGACAAGCAACACTACTTTGAAAATATGAAATGGTCACCTTCACATGAGAAGAAGACTGCAAATCAGCCTTTCCAGGTGCCTGTGGGTGATGAAGCCCCAACATCACCCTCAGGATGTTGGAACTCCTTTGGGTGTACCACATCAACTTGAAGTGGAACATCGATAGTGGGATGAGGCATCAGATACAAAGGCATTTTCCCAGCCTTTTTGTCATTACAAAAAAAGTGTGGCAGAAGAAGAATAAGAAACATTAACCATAATGGAAACATCATAAAGAATGGGTAGGGGGTGTGGGATGACATTTGAGCAGTGAGATCCACCATTTCTGGATCTAGAGTGAGGTCCTTAGAAATATGTGTCTCACAATTCCCCCCCCCCCCGTGCTCAACAATTTCAGCCCATGACCGAGTGCCATGTTGGAAAAACGTCAACTGAGGTTTTACATGAACATTAGGAGGGTTGATAATACAATTTGATGTGTTATTAGCTATAGTTTTATGCACAACAATAGGATGGAGTGAAAAAACCTTCTCCTGGTTATTTCCAAATTCGCATTGGACATCAGAAACAGAATTCTTCTGAGCAGGATTAATAGAAACCAAGGCATCCTCATTAAAACCAGCCATCTGTTTAGTTAAACTAGAGTTGTCAGCCATCTAGGGGTGTGACTTTTTGATGAAGGAATGGATATCATGTCCACGTACATCACTGAAAGCACAAACATGTGACCTTATTCAATTTTCAGAATCATGACCTATAGTTTTATAGTCTGGACAAAACTTGGGGTATGTTTTCATATTCTATTTTCAGTTCCAATTCCTCAACATCAGTAGAGATATGGACCTTATCAATTAATGAAGAACAAAGATCAATTTCAACTAATAATCTATCATAGTGTTCATACCTGTCAACCTTCATTTCCTTATCCATTTTGATAGGAACTCCCAATGCTATAGCAACATCATAGAGGATATGAGGGTGCCAAAGGATCCAATTTATGCCAAAGAGTTTCACCCATGTCTGGACTGGTCTGTTTCCTAGTTCCAAGCGGTTGAACATTCTGTCCCATTCTCAAATGTGCAGCGCTCCAGTCTTGAAAGAGATAGATTTGTAACCCCAAGCATGAATTTTGAGGTCTTCAGAAGGAAATAAGATATGGTTGAACCATTTCCCTAAATAGACACACTCCCATGAGGGGAAACCCCATACATCTATCAAGTGCTGTATTAGATTCTCGAGTTCCCATGGCATAGAGCCTCTCAGCAAGATGAGTCTAGAAATGACGGAGTGCACTCCCATCTCCAATATTTCCGATAAGTCATCCATATCAGCTTTGACGTGAGCAATTGTCCCTTTCCGATGAATACTGGCATTCAATCCTTTGAAGGAAGAAGAGGTGCAGTTGTGAGAACTGACCACATTTGGATTCGTATCCGAAGGTTGTCGATTCACGAGCGCTGGTGCTGCCTAGTAATTATGAGTATCGAATTGCCCTTGAGCAGGAAATTCTTCCATTGATGTCGAAGATGGTAGAGGAAAACCCTAATCAACATTTCTATGAGACGAGGAGAGCTTCGTACTGCTTGACATTTTCTCCTAAAACCACATACTAGTATTTTCTTAGCATGTAGGTTTGAGTTAAATCACCCAAGATACATAAAAATAATTTCTAGCATAGTTCTTGAGGAAGTCACTAAAAGTATGAAACCCTAGTTACCATACAATTTGAGAGATATAGAGTGCATTGGAAATATCAAATCAAATATATATAATTTAGATATAATATATTTATATTAAATTCATAAATGTTTTTATAATGTGTTTTAAAAAATAAGAAAAATAAATAATATTTTGTACATAAAATTATTAGTTGTTCATAACTATAATTTCTAGTTATTCAAAATAAATGAAATAATTGGAAAAATATTCAGACAACCTAAAGATAACATTGGATTAGTTAAAATTTAAAGGATTATATAAATGAATGATTATTTGATTATATTTATTTTTTTATTAAAATATTGTTTTTAAATGCATATTTCCCACTAATATTATATATATTAGTGGAAAATCAATTTAATGAAAAATATGTAGTGGATCAAATTATGAAATAAAACTTTTTCTGTTTAAATTCAAAATTATTGAATTTCCATCATGAAATACTAATTTATAATGTTTTTAAAATTATCTTAATTTATAAATTGTTCCTATATTTTTATTTCATTTTTAAATTTATCAATTTTTAATTTATTAAAAGATAATTTCAAAAATTATTAATATATATAAATTTTATGTTATTAATTGTGATTTTGTTTTTTAATGTTATTTAAGCTGCTTATATTTTAACATATGGGAATATATAGTGTTACAAGTTTTTGTGACAATGAATTTAGTTTTAATCTAAGATGAGTTAGGTTTTAAATTAAATTCATTACCGTGAATATAGTTATTTAATTACATTAATAAATTATATGTATTATAGTTATAATAAATTATAATATCTCATGATTAATGTATTCATTGGTAGAGGGCCTTTGGGTTGGACTTCCAACATGCCTGGAGGCTTACTTCTAATTCTAGAAATTTGGGAATGTTTTTCGGAGGCTTAGGGATTACTCATGTAATGATTACAAATATCAGATTATTATGAACCTTTAAAAGATATTATTATTTACCTTACATATATGATTCATTATGATATGTGTAAATATGTTTGGATTCTATTTTATTTTAGAAAATAATTGTGATTTTTTAAATTGTTAGAAAAAAATATGGTTTCAACATACTAGTTTTGTGGAATAATTATGATTCCAAAATAAATTATTTTTAATACGGACAATTTTAAAGAGTATTACATCAGATAATATTGTAAGAATAAATCCATGTTAAAATGATACGTGTTACTTTAATTCCAATTTTTCACATAGAAACACATTGATCAACCTTCTAGAAAATCAAGACAAAGTTGGGTGAAGCTAGATTATCTTTTTTATGTAATGAATGAAATTGTTGAACCTAATAAAATTATATCCCTATTTTGTATTTTTATTTGGGTTACACAGTGCTGGAAGACCCTATATGGATTGGGATACTATATGAATAGAGTTCAACTTATCAATATGATGGTTTGGGAAACGATTTTTTCTCCAACTATACAATGGTCAAATATGATATGGTTTAGTGGATTACCAACCTAAATAGCTATATTATGTTGTTAAATACAATAGAGACACAACGCATTGTAGATTATAGATCATTATCGGATAAAAGAAATTAAAATTTTAAAAAGAATTATCATTATTTTAGGCGGATCCCATTTAATAAAAGTCTATTTTACATGTTTTTAAAACATAATAATCATCTAATAATCGATTTTATTATGAATAATACTATCATAATAATTAAAATTGACTTTATATGTTTTAATTTATAAGTAAAAGTGTAATGTATGAATCTTTGATGACTAGTCACATTAAATATGTTCTTAAGGGAAATTATCTATGTTATAAAAAACATCTTGGAAAACCATGAATTTATTTTGTTCAAAAAAATTATCTTGATTCTTAAGAGAAACATTGAATGATTTACTTATGGTTTGAAAGGTATTAAATTCATATTTATGTATTGATTTTTAGTCTCACACAATTTTTTTAATATGATTGAGTATTTTAATGACATTATGAGACCGAAGGTTTTATGTTAGTAATGATTTATTTTTATAATTCATAATATTTCCATTAATGGAAATGTTCCACTGTTGTTTATTTGTTATGGAATTTTTTATCTGATATTAAAAAAGTTTTAAGTATTTATATACTAGGTAATCTGATTTTCAGAGACTAGTGTTGCATTTTTAGTGAATGTGGGTAAAAGTTATAAATAAAATATGTAATTTTAGTTGGAGAGTCCATCAATGTTTCTCCATGTAGTTTGTTAGGGTCATTAAAATCCTTCAGTTATTATATAGAGAGTAATTATTCATATGATATAATTTTTATCAATTTTTAAAGGGGTTCATTAAAGAACAACAACTTACCATATATGGTTTTGATGATATATAAATAAATTATTTTTTAAAAGGTATTGGATAAAATATATATTCATTAAAACATTGTAATGATACAAGATATTAAAATAATGTGATAATTTTTTAACATTGTTTTTTCATTCAAGTGATAAAAAATCATGAAGACATTAAATACTTTAATGTAACGAATATATAATGAATAGTCGGATCTTAGTAAAGGATAGATATAGTAATGTTACGACCTCCCTCCACACTGAACTCCTCTTAAAATGGAAATGAGAACAATACTGACCTAGAGGCCCAAATCCAATAGACAATGGGTTGAAAAACATCACTGAATGTATAAAATGTGAAAATGGGATGCATTATCCTCGTATATCCCTTGAGAATAATTTGTCATTTGTTTTCATGACTCTCCTTATTCATGATTAGAAACATGTTAGAATGATGCATAGATCTTCTTTCTTACGAATAAGGATAGATAATGACCCCCTGGGTCCCAACTCCAGTAGGCCCAGGGGTGGTGACCAGCACCATGGTTATAGGAGTCTCACAAATGGTTGAGGAATTACCTTTTTTTATAGTATCCATGATCAGGTGATAAAATATTTAGACCTAAAAAAACTCCAAGGAACAAATATATAAAGAACCTGAAATCCATCCAAATGTGTGTTTAATGTAAAACTATAAGAAATACCATGAAAACATGAAAGTAACAAAAAAACTACGCAGTGACATAGAATCTATCTAAAATGTCCAAGATAGTAAGGTCCATCATGGTCTGTGTAATCTCATTGGAAACCTAAAAATAGTTATATATACGCAAGGATAGAATAAAATTACATTAAGTAAGAAAAACCTAATGTCACCCACGCACAAGTGGGATAATCATACAAATTCCCTTGTGCGAAGAAAACAGAAAATAAAAAAACACTTACCAATGTATTTTATCCACCCCAACCCCACCAAGGAATGCACACCAAATAACACATGTCATGTTACATTAATTGCAAGCACAACGATATTTGGGTACCCAACACCACTCCCAACTGGTTTACTTCTCATCCCAGATGGAGAACATCCTAACGCTATGACACACTTCCTCAAGCCCAACAATCACAACCTACCGGTAATCATCGAGTCCACATACCAAATCACATATCACCAATAATCACTCGGTCCTTACAACCACAACCCCATCTTGAAGACACATGTGAATCACCACATAACTCATACCTAAGAAACATGGGAAGCACATCTCATATACATACATCTAGGACTCAACCACCACTTATATCACCCAAAAACACATGAGTGTCATCCCAAAAGTTCATAGGGAATAGAAAATCTCTCATACAATGAGTAAAGTAAATATTGTAATAAACCAAAAACCATTATGTCCTTTCCAAAGATTCTGGTGTGATAAATACTTAGAATATGCAGGATAGAAGTGTTGATAGCCATCCATCCATCCTCCCACAAATCTATTGGGAAAAGAATCCCACCCTAATAATAATTGTGTTGTAATTATTGAAGTGATAAATAGGGGTGTGGTGTGTTTAGAAATCACAAGTAACTAAAATTAGATATACACATATATATATATATAGGTTCCAAAAACTTAGCCAAAACCAGTTGGTTTTCATAAAAACAACCACCTCAAAACCAGAACTGCCATTACTGCCCAGCCTACATGCACCTACCAACATGAATGAACGTAACATTAGTAAGTCAATAAATTAAGACCACTTTACTATAAGTCCCAAATCTAAACATACCCCCAACCACTTCAACTAACAAATTTTTATTTTTCATTATCATTATAATTTATTTTGATACCTACTTAAGAAACTACCAAACACTAAAAATGTGATATTGTGATGCAACCATACCAACCACTTCCAAATCCAAAAAAATAAAAAAGGTCGATATGAAATAATTCATTCTAACAGCCATTCATAATGACAAACAGAAAACATACAGATTGTAGTCTCACTTCACACTCCACTTTCCTAGACTACAATACAACCATTCTTTTATGTAATGAAGTCCTTTCCTTCCTCTAAACAATCAAGACCCCTAACTCGCCTTATCACAACCCCAATCGGTAGCCCTACTGCACACCAACACCACACCCATCAGATCTATAAACATGAACATGACACAACCAAAACATGTAGCCTCGTAGCCCGACCAATACCTTGATGTAGTCCCACTGTTTAACAAGTTCTTCCATTCCATAATAAACAAATCTCATAGCCTAAAACACCATCACACCACCCGTACCTCCCCATATAAACAACATCACCCCTTCTACATTATCACTCTACTAGAACAGATAAAAGATCGAATGAAAACTCACACAACACCCAACCATTCCAACAAGGTAAGGTTTATTCAGATTTAGAAAACACTTGTTCTTTAAATCCACATTATAATATACGGGTTATCATAGAACAAGTTCAATCTTTGGGAATCTATTTATTCAACTGAATATATGTTGTTATTCATATTCCAATTCATTTAGCGAGGATTCACAAATAGTAATGTTTTGAAAATAGAGACCACCAACATCCATGATTTTCAGAAGCCACATAGCCCTTATGAAACATAGATAACATATGAAAAAAAGTTGTCTTCATCATCTTCCCAATAACATATTTATTACATAATATTGTCTTCCTTAAATTGTTTTCCAACCATAGTCAAAATGGTACATGTGTAAACCCACCCCAAAAGATACAAAATTAAAATAGATATGAAGAAAATCCCTTCATGGAACAAACGACGATAAATAATTCCTCCTTATTCCAAAATTGGGGGCCGTGTAAGTAGTAGGAAGTAATCTAGGGGAATAATGAATAGGATTCTATTAAAAAAGGGAATGAACCACTATTAATAGGAATCACATGAATATTATCTATATATGTTATCCAAAAATGTTTTATGAACCTCTAATCATCGCCATAAGATCTTCTAGATACTGTCACCAGTGAATCTAATAGATACAATGATAATTATTTAGCACAAAAGAATACTTAATGGTGAGAAGAAATCAATATTATAAGGGTGTATAACATTATTTCATTCTTGGTATTGTTCTGGTACTGGATATCTCTAGGGCTTGAGAGAATCCTATTTAGAATTAATTGTGCATAATGATAAGAATAGATATTGTTTTAAATTTTTTTAATAAATGTGTTTAAATATATATAGATTTATGAATTAATAATTATCTATGGGCCTTATTATTTTCTTAATCCATAGTCTACCCCTTGTAACAACTATAATAGAATTAATATCATGTACATGAAATATGATAAACTAGGTCATAAAATAGATCTAATTTCTTTTCATATATAAATTAACACTTACTAAATTATTATTTAATATGAAATTTCTCACTAGACTATTAAACATGGTTTTTTAATCCTCCTTAATATTTATCAGGATATATATAAAGAATATTTTTGTTAAAACTAATAAATATCATTCTACTATACACAGATAAATTATTAGATATTAAATTCACTAATTTAGTGAAAAAATATTTAATAAACATTCATGATATGAAATTTATATATTGTAACCTTGATAATAAACCAAAATAATTAAATAAAATATATTAATGCAATTAAAATAAAATTTATCAAGTGAATTAATATTTATAAAATATTTAAATCATTTATATATATACATTATCACAATTAATGGATAACTAAATGTTTATAGTATTCATAACATGAATAATTATTAAACCACATAAATGAATAATATTTATTACACATATGAAATTCACATATCAATAATCTATGGATCAAAAAACACTGAATGAGATACCCTTTAGGACACTTTCTATGTTTAATTGTGCAGAATTTATTAACATACATGATTAGAATCTTAAAATAATCCAACGATATTATATTGAATTATGTTTATGTTGTAATAATATAAAACTTTATAAAAATACTCATTGTTCAATATTTTTTAAATTGATGACATTTCTAGTTGTGTGTTGGTTTAATTAAAATATGTGTTCAATGTTTCCTTACTATATTTTTTGAAATTATCATGTTAATAAAATATTTTATCCATGGACATAATTAGGAAATTAAATTCCCATCATTTAATGTTATATAATAACTTTCACTAAACATGAGAGGTATAAATCCATTCTCACATTATTAGAAAAACATTACTCATGACTCACCAAACATATCATAACTACTCAAAAGAATATATCGTCACATTTTTCATCAATAAATCAAAGTACATATCACTTTTAATACATTAAAAAAATTATTAATCTATTTGGATCATTACCAACATTAATATATAGGAAAATTCAATGACCCTTATAAATGAAAATTTATTATCGGTGGGTCATGTTTTTATAAGATCCTCATTTATAAATTATCATGGGCTAAAAAAGGGTAAATTTGTTTTTCTCTCTTATGAGTCACATTACATGATAGCATGTGTCATTTTGGACTTGTCAAATGATATTCTATAAGAGCATAAGATATATTTTAGAACAATTTCATGGAACAATAAGGTTCCCATCATTGAATGGAACAGTTATGAACTTTTAGCACAATAGTTACCCTTAGGAAATGAAAATAGACAATTCCATGTATAATAACATTCATTATATAATAATAAAATTATTAGTATTAATCAAAATGAATATATGTACTAATAATGTATTTTGAGTTTTTTTCTAGACAACCAACTCTACAAAAGCATCGAATTTCACTAGATTTGACTACTAGAAACCATCACTCCTCAAGAACTCACACGATATTAATTCTTCTTCTATGTTAAGGTGTTTGTATTTGGTTTGAAAACATCATTATCCAAGGAAATATTATTCACTACAACATCACTCATCTAAGAATACTATCTCATTTTTTAATATGATCAGGGAATGTGATTTTTTACTTAGTGTGACATTATATCATTTATGAGATCCACTATTGTAGTATGGTAGTAATATAAATTTATAGGGTATATATTTCTGAAAAAAAATAAATATCCTAGAAAATGAGTAATATCAAAAAAAAGACTTATTGACTGCATTAGAAGCCACTAAATACTCATACACAACTATAGAATTGTTTATAATGGACTGATATGAAATCTTCATGTCCATAGCTCCATTGAGGCGACTAAAGACATATAAATAATGTGAATATATAACATTCTTATCAATCTAAAAATAATCTTAATCCTTTGCTTTCTATCTCCTCATATTCTACATATACCATTAATATATCTTTAGTATACATCATATACATAAGGATATCCTTGATTTTATACTAATGTTATTTCTATGGATTATTATGATATCTACGTACCATGATCGAAGAATATGAATCATAAAAACTAGAAAATAATATGAAAAACATTCTAGAAACTACAAAGAAATCTTATTTGATTATAATCATTATCTCCTTGAGTTTATTTGAGGAAAAATATTCATTAGAGAGATATATAAAATATTACTGTAGATCTAATCCCCTCTTATATTGTTCCAAACTAAATACCCTTTGTATCTGGTCAATTTATGTTCTTTGAACTTTTTTAAGATGCTTATTATTTTAATAATGAATGATATTTACTCAATTTATAAACATAGATTCACCAAATTCCATCATGGAGATATAATTATTTTAGTAGTCATCAACTACATATATAATAGGTGATTTGTTACTTATAAGTAATTTTTCATTAAGAAAGACTACTTGTGTCACAACAAAACTCTCACTAAACAACTTCTAAAAATATGTCCCACATTAATTGTATATAAAAACCAAATATTGTATTGCTTCATTGATAATTATATTCTACAACATAAATTGATTTAATATAACATAAATTTATATCCCCCACTTGAAATTATTATTTTCAATTCCTAGAGTCAAAAAAAATTATATTCCATCACATATAAATTTCTTTGATGGATCCCATTTTGGAGATCTATATTAACATCCATCATCAAAATCACATAGTCATGAGAAGCTGATAAAGTAGATTTATGATGTATTCAAACATTGATATAGGAGAAAAATATTCACCATATTTTATTTTTTTCTGATTTGTAAACCCCAAAGATAGTAATTATGTTTTATATGTGTTTAATATGCATTCAATATCCAATTTAATAAAAAAATTTGATTTTTACATAATAAGTATTTATATCAAATGGTGGATCGAGAAGAAAACATACATGGTTCTAATGAAATAAATAAATTTTAGTTTCATAAATTTTTAGCAGTAAGAAGCTTTTGATCACTATATTAAATCCCTATAGGAATTTGAATTATTATATTCATTCACTAATGTATCACCATTCCGGTTACTAGAAAAAAACTATAATTATATATCTCTAAATTCAATATCACTCCTATATTATACTTGTTTTTGAACACTAAAATGATCCATGAGGACCAAAGGATGTTTTTTATAGCAAATATTGTGTATCTTGAGTAAAAAAATCATTAACGTCAAATATCACTATTACTATCCATCTTGAGAATGTGCTCCCAATAAAGAAAATTAAATTTTCTTGTGACATCACCATATTATAATAGGGTTTTTGATTGATAATATACACTAGTTTGTTTTGGTTACCCTTTTACAATTCCCGATGATCCCCATAGTTCTAGTTTGATGCCTGATATGGACTTAAAAAATGCTTCACAACCCCATCCATTGGTATGTGAGCATATATATTTATTTCCATACATTAATTCATATGGTATTTTATTTTATTTTTAAGCTGTTAATTCGAATAAAATATATGATATGACATATAATTATATATGTCAGAGGGATAATTTATGATTTTCATGACTCATTATCAACCTCATCATGTTATTAAATGCATATTTTTTTCATTCACGTAAGGAATTATACTATGGTGTATTTGGTGGAGGGTGTAGAGATAGAATCCCATACTCCTATAGTTTTTTATAAACTCTTGGTTATGATATTCACCACCTCAATCATTTACCTGCTTCATTAGGCTCTTACCAAGTTGATTCACTACATCTGTCATGAACACATTGAAATTGTCAAAGGATTTCGAATTATACCACATTATGTAAAAATATCATTATATGATTAAATAATCTATAAATGAAATGATATAACAATATCCACATATTTTTATACTATGTATTGTTTTCACCTGTTAGTGTGTACAATTAATAAATTCTCAATATCCCTTTCATCATGTCCACAAAATGATGGCTTGATAATTTTCCATTTTAAATAAGTGTGAAAACTATCAAATTATTTTAGATCAGAAGTGTCTATGTGACCATCTTAATAGATTTTTGAAAAATTCCTCCAATTTTGAAGATCAAGATGGTGATTCCATCTCTTGGTGCAGAATGATTCATGTGAAATCAATTCATTATCGATTATAATACTTTCATTATTTAATTTAATTCATAAATACCATTTTTTAAATCTATTAAACAAATACATATAATGAATTCACCTCAATTATACCCTATCATCGTTAACATGGTGGAGTTGTTAATCCAGTGGAAGTTATTATAACACACAAAATATACAGTTTATTTTTTCTATACAAATATTTTGATATTATATTTCGTAGAATAATGGTTTTCTAGAGCCTTGGGAATAGAGGGATTATAGTGAACCTTTTACACAATCCACATGTTATTATTTATAAAAATTACTAATATATTTTATCACCATATTTCATTAAAATCCAATTAAATTAATTTAAGGAGTTGTGAGGTATAAATTTTGTTATTTGAAATATTATACAACAAAATGAAATAATAAAATACATTTGGTAGTCACACTAAATTTATATTTTCACATATCATTTCAAGTATCTCAAATGTTTGTATTTCTAGGAACATTATATATAATGTAACCATGAATACATGAGGCTCGATGGAAACTGAAACTCCATGCCTGTATGAGAATAGTGGATTGGACATCTCATGAGTCTCTTTCCTATCATTATATTGATAAAAATCACAATGGTGATAAAATATTCTATAAGCATCCATAGCATTATATTTTTTTCATGATCATTGAATATTGGATATGGAATCAAACATTGATTTTTTTTGTTTTCAAAATTATTTAGGTAGAGATGTTGTTCTTACTCACAATCCAAATTTTCATTTACTTTTGGAATGTGATTTTTTGGAATAATAATTTCCATATATGGAATAGTATAACATTTAAGTTCCTAATACATTAATAAAAATTTGAATTAATCAGATGTTTATAGCTATTTATTATAAATCACAATATTATAGTTGATGCCATGTGGAATTTAATTTTTAATATAAATTCGTGGTTACATTAATTAAAATATTATGTGTGATTATTTAGATAATAAATATTTAATTTATTAATATTCCATTATTTTTTTTAAACCCAATAAATATTAGTATTTTTATTCTCTCATCGTATCACAAGGTTATTTTAGTGTTAAGGTTACATTCATTCAATCTTATGACACAAATAGGGGCCTAAAAAGCTATTCTGATGTATTTAGGTAATTATAACATTAAAAACTCATTAACTCAAAACTTTATGTTCTCTTGATTAGATTATACAAATCACAAAATCCTAGAATACTATTTTCTCAATAATTGGCATTGTATATACACTGTGTCTTATGGAGAGTATTAACTATTTCTACAAAAAAGTTAAATCAACCAAAAAGTGATGTCAAATATCCTTTTATAAACAAATTTTCTTGAAAAGAGGATGATAATTCACTTCAAACTATGGTTGTATTTCTACCAATGTAGTTAAAGGCTATAAATACATAATATTTTTTGACAAGAAGGTATCTTATCATTTTGTGTAAATATCCTCATTTATCTTATAATAAGAATTTAAAAATTAATGTGATATTATATATGTGATTAACAATGTTTAGATTAGGCCAAAACATATTTTAAGTTTTTTAATTCAATATCAAATAACCGATAAATAATAATTTATTTATTAATTAGCTATAAATAATAGACTATTAAACTAATAGAAATAAACTAAAAAAATGGAATTTCCATGAGATTTTATAATGGATGACTTATATAACAAAATATAAATTTACCCATGACCATATGGTATATTTTCTAGGGATCATACCTAGTTCAAGTTGATGTATTCCACTAGTTCTCCTTGGTTCCACAAGGAATGCTTACACCTCTGCTTTGAATTTGAACTACGTACACTCACCTATGATCTCTATAAATTAAATTAGTTTTTACTCAAACTCTAGTATTAATAATGGGTCTATTATCTAGATTTTACATAATGTATACTACATGAATTAATTAAATTTCCTAATGAGATAGTTATAATGACATAAAAAATAATTTAATATAATAAATTAAAAAAACCATGAAATAAGAATAAATCAAATACATCAACAACAAAAATCTACTAATCTATGGTTATAGACATCAAAAATCTAGCAATGAGTCAAAAAAATTACATTATTTAATAATCGCTTCAATGAATTAATTACTATTAATAAAAACATTTAGGAATAAATTCAATTATTTAATTATTTATTTAACTGAATTATCTTAATAATATTCTAAAAAGTATTAGAGACCCTCATCACATGATTCATCATGTAAAATTAATAGTTTTACACTAATTTATAAATAATTATTTATAATTAGTTTAAAATTTTTTACCTCATAAAACATTGTTACATTGTCAACATGCCAGCTACTAAAACAATTATTAGGTTTATTGTTTTAATTAATTATTAATTATTTAATTTAGTTCTATATATTATCAGGTACAACATGAAATGTTATAACGAGAAAAACTATGAGATTAATTATTACTATGTATTTGGGAGTTATCTCTAGAGAATTAGTATGTATATAGATTTGTATAAAAGATGTGTACAAACGAGTTACACATTGTGTTTTCAACATATAGTGTGCGAACAAAACCTCCAACCAACTCAGTGTGTTTCATAGATGCATATATTAATTATTAACATGATGTTTATTCAGGATACATGATATGTTTACAATTAATATTACATACTTTAATTCACTTAAATAATTTAATGTGTATTTGACCTTAGAGATAGTTATAATTACATTGTTGTACCTTTTGGGGGACAATGTGTGTATAATAACTACCAATCATGTGGTTTGACATATCATGTTCCAAGATATTCCACTCAACTCATCCAATATTTACTACATAGTGTTTTGTGTATATCATGACCCACCTATGTGAAACAGACATCGATACATAGTGTGTACATTCAGTCACACATTGTGTATCCATTTTTAGTTACCCTAACACCTATAACCTATTCATGGAAACATTGATAATTATTTAAATGCATTAAATCAGTTTAAGACTACATTAAACTCAAATAAATAAAATAAATTTGTAAAAAATATGAAAATTATAATCAAATTGAACACTTTATGAATAAATTTTTAAAAACTAACAACTATTGCGTATAATGATCCAACAAAAAATAAATAAATAAAATTATTTTTTTACTACAATGATAAAACATAACAATTTTTGGTATAGTCTATGTTCATATTAGAATGATTCATAATTCGCATTAGTATAAAATAGTGATAATTATAATAATTAGTTCATGAATAATTTCATGAAAAGTGAGATTATATTGAATATTAACTGGAAAAAATGATGGAATGAATAATAGATGATATTTTCAAATATAATTTATAATAAATTTTTTATGAATAAATTATTTCCACTCATTTACTTCATTATAAAAAGTTAAATAATGGATAAAGACATCTCATCCTATCATAGTTATGTTAGTGGAATCATGATTCGATCCCCACTAGTAGTGATATATTTTTGTCTCAATAATTTCTAATCATTATTGTAAAATCCAATTGGATTTTATAATGGATAGTTATAATTCACGGTTAAATCATATATATCTAAAGATAATACATCATGTTGTTAAGGAATATATTTTTTGGAGGAGTAGAAATTCTATTTTTTCTCCATAACACACTTAGAGAGGATATATTTAGGTCTTTTGGTAATAAACTCTAAAATGTGTTTTCCAAAATTATTAGAATGGCTAAAGATTTAAAAATAATAATTAATATGATTAAATTGATACAAGTTTAGAAAATAAAAATTTCTTAAGGGAAATAATTATTTTTTCTATCCCCAGCATACCTCATGTAAAACAAATAAATGTATTATATTTTTCTTCAGATTTGTTAAACTCAAGGAGAAGATACATTAGGATTTTTGTATATATTAAATAATATTTATTTAAATAATTTTGTATTTTAAATTTATCATCAAACCATGGAATTATGTTTTCCCCTCCTTCAAAATAGTTATAGGGATTAGTATAATTCCTATTTACATTAATATATATATATATATATTATTATTAACAAATATGTCATTAGATATTAAATTTAATAAACTAGGGAAAACATATTTTTTAAATATTCTTTAATAAAAATATAATTACGTGAGTATAAAACAAAATATATAAAACATATATATTCATATAATAATAAAATTAGTTTATGGGGAATAAATATTTATTGAATATTTTCCTCGCATATATAATATATTGAAGAAATATCTAGTAAATATTTTTCACCAACACAACATGAATAATTATTAATCCATTTATGGGAAAAAAATTATTTGATTTGTGATATTCAAATATAATTTATCTAGGGTTCTAGATACCCTTACTGTGTGACATTATAGGCCCCTTTATAAATAGATTTATGATACATCTCCTAATTTCCAAGGATTACATCTTGAAATACTTTAGGCCTCCCATATATTTGGATGTTAATTTCTCACTTAAATTTAATAAAAAAAATTCTCATTTTCTAATATAACTGCATTATCACAACATCAATAATAAAATAGTTTTCATTCCAATGTATTCAACTTCTCTACCCGATATATTATTTTCTCACCATAAAAATGAACTTACCAATATAATGAATGGAATTTGAAAATAATTATAAAATTTCATGACCATAAAATAGAATAAAATATGAAATTACACTAAACACGTTAGGTGACAAATCCATCATCACATTATATATTATTTCAATGTCACTGGGACACACACAACGTCATCATACCAAGGTCACACATTGTGAAAAGGTTTCTTACTGTCCAATAAGTCTCAACCACCTCAAAACATTTATCTGTTGGGTCCAATCAAATGATATCTAAAATCAATATAAAATATATCATAGAACATTTATATTTCTATTAATGATGGAATAAATTATAACCATTACATGTGATAATTACCTTTATGAACATATCACACAATGTTCCATGTTCAATAAAATCTCTAATATGAAAAATAATTTAATATTTTTAAAAAATAAATATATATTATCATAATATTTATATAATTTGTTTCTAGGAAACTAAATACAACAAAATACCACTTACACTAGAGATACATGGAAATAACCGTTAGTATACAATATCTATCATGATATTTATTAATCTATTGTAAAAATATATTAGTTAAGGATTTTACCATGTTTTACTTCGTAAAATCTCTTAGAATTGTTAGGTTACCCCTTTATGTAAATTCATTAAATATATGACAATTCTAGATTATGTACGTTATCAAATGGTGTGAAATTGGTTCATTTATGACAACCCCTATATATCATTATCAAAATATAATGTAATATGTGATTTAATTTTAGGAACCACATCATGATCTTTGAAAAAGTTTATTATCCACATTGTTTCTTTGGATATATCATATTCCACTGTATACTCAAACGTTTTTGTAGAATTAGTGAATATAGAATACTTTGCAATCTTTATACTAATAAAATATCTGTTAGGACTAATAAAATATCATGATTATGACTTCAGATTATTATTATATAAATTTGAAAACTAACATAACTATATCCTCTAATTACAACATTTATATATCCACCATTTATTGGGAACATATTCTTATTATTTCTCAAATATTTAAGGATATCCTCATTAGAAGACGCATATTATTCCAATAAATCAAATTGATCTTTATCTACCATTATAAAATAATATGGAACATCAATAACTATATATACTATATCATACATGATATATCCTTTTGAAAATTATTGTAATATATTACTCATTATCTTCTTCTCTCCAATTATAAGTAGGGACTTATTTTCCTGGAGATAAATATATCAATAGATTGTATAACTAATACTCTTGTTAATTGTTCTATGAAAAATTATTTTATTATATGCTCAATATATACGTAATTCAAATGATCCCCCATTGAATTTAAGATCTATACTAATATCTTATTTCCAATGACATATTATTCTTCTCTTATGTCCTTCATAGATAATCATCTATTTAAAAAAATCAATATGAAAATATGATGGGTATAAGATTCCAAATAAGTAATGTATAATAAATATATATTATTAGAAAAAAAACCACACAACCAATAAAACTCTTGTAAACACAGGGATCATAATTCAACTTTATGAAACCAAAATAATGTATAAATTTGTCCAATTGATTAACCCGTGACCAGTATTATTACATGAATCGATAAATCGATATCTACTACTTGAAAATATTTTATTTAAATCCATGATTCAATACCAATAATGGATATGAAATATATACATATTATTAATGTTTCCCATTAAGGAAATATTTTTTTGTGTCTGCCTACAAAATATCACAGCCATAGAATGCTACTATATCATATTGTACTGCAAAGTATTTGGACATGGATATAAGAGAAATGGTCTCATGAACGACTATAAAATAATTTTTTTTAAATCCATTATCCAATATTAATGATTTTAATATATCTACATTAACTAATATTTTTATTTTTCTCTTTGATACCAATTTATACCGATTATGATATAAATCAACTGGTGGATCAACTGAAACTCATTCCTAGTTAATGTATATTGTATTGATTTTAGAGTTCATTTATTCATTCCATATTATATATTTTTATCACTTTAATGCTTCCTTGTGGGTATGTGTGAATCAACCAAATTATTACATTCATAAATATTATATCATTGCATATGAATATTCTATACATATCACAACTATTCATGCTCGAGAACAATAAAGTTATAGTGTGTTGGTATAATTTATATATAATGTACTAACATCATTAAACTTCTTCAACATCTCAAAAAATGTTATTTATATTTGAACCAATGTAGAAAAATATAAATTGATTCTTAAATCCAAACCAATGAGGAAGAAAATTTGGTGATCTCAAATCTACAGTAAGGTAATTCACAGATGGTGTCAATCATAAGACAGAAGATGATCATTAGGATATATTAATATAATCATGTGAATGTTCATAAAGTAAAAAATAAATACCAGTAAAATATTAAATCACAATATCCAAAATCATGTCGTATAAAGAAACATGATTAAATTGGTCACAAAATCATCAATCAACATCCACGGTTCATAACATATATATTTATAATTATATAGATATAAAATCTTAATGTTATGAAGAAATATATTTGTAATCATGGCTATACATAATTCATTGATCGTATCTAGAAGAAATCACTCTCAGACATAGAAATATAGACATATTAATTAAAAAAATCATACATTCTTATATCCATCATCACACAATATATATATATATATATATATATATATATATATCACATTATCCAATGAATTTATGGGATATAACACACCCAAGC
The DNA here is from genome assembly GCA_963277665.1 of Viscum album. Lineage (NCBI taxonomy): Eukaryota > Viridiplantae > Streptophyta > Magnoliopsida > Santalales > Viscaceae > Viscum > Viscum album. The sequence continues at coordinate 1,605,212,803 of OY728158.1, forward strand.
ATAATATTGTGAGAATAGATATAAATAAATATTAATCATGTAGGGAAATGTGAACATATATATTTATAATAATAAAAACTATTATAATAAGCATCTAATTAGTTATCCATTAAGAATTTCCAAATGAATTAAAGGGATATAACACACCCAATAATCATATAATCATTTTCCATTCATGTCTATTCAAAAATTTCATAAAAACATTAATCAACTCATTATAGTTAACTTACCAAATGATAAACTAGTTTCATTTAGATTTCATAATCATAACAAAAAAATATGAATATAAATAATAATTATGGTATTATCAGATGAAATCCTTAGTGAATTATGAGTACAATCAATGGGTTTTTCTTTGAAGGAAATTCCATTAAATGAACACATTTTCCATTCTTTAGGAAAATGGACTTTCCATTTTGAAATCACATCATTAATGTGTGAAAATTTATAAAACATTAGGGAACAAATTATGCAAAAACAACAACAGAAAAATGTAGAGGAATACTTAAAAGAAATAATATTACTGATTTGACGATTATTTTTTATTTGGTATATGTTAAAACAAATATTTAATACTAAACATTATTAAAAAATACCATGTTTGGAAGTCAAGGAGAATAATAATTTCAATTCATTTTATAGAAAGTAAAAAATGAAAAAAAATTATTCATAAATAATTTTAAAAAATAAAATAAATCAGTAAACTATTTTACAAAATATATATACATTATTTTAAATGGTTTTTGAAAAATTAAAAATAGGTTAATTTTTCATTAAATAGCTCCTTGATTCTTTTAAATACTATTGATAGAAAAATAAAAGTAAAACATGAAAGTCCCCTAAATAAAAAAATATAATAAAATATTAATTTCATAATGGATATAAGTCATATATATTACCAAAACTATAATTTTATATAATCATTATAAAAAAAAGTAAAATTGTATCATAATTTATTAAGATTTTTTGTAATCTAAGAATTAAATAGACATGAATGTGAAAACATTATATGGTTTTCTAAATATAACTATCATACATGAGAGTAATCCTAAAATACATATATGGGATTTTTATTTATGTGGTCGTTATCTTATTTATTTTCCCACATCAATTTTTGTGATTTATAATATATTTAATGTTTATTTGTGTTTTAATTTGGATTATTACAGAGTTATTTTAATTTGGTTGTTTTATTGTTAAATTAATTAATTTTATGTTTAATTTGTTTTTATGTTCAATTAATAATTTTTTTATGTTGTGTGATCATTATTAAATATTGATGTTTTATTTAAAATATTAATTTTAGATGACATTGTTTTTTTATTGTTTTATTAAATAATTAAATAGTTGATTGAAGTTTAATTTAATTTTTAATGTAATAAATTTAAAATATTAATAACTTTTATCATTAATATACTATTTAGTAATTTATTTTTCTTTTTATACATTATATTTTATTAATAATTTATTTATTTAATGAATCTTGAATTTATTCAATTCTATTTATTATGTCTAAAATGTTTAATTCTATGAATTTAAATTTATTATTCTTTATTGGTTTTATTTTAAATTCAATGAAATTATATTCAGTTTAGATGTAGAATCATATATCTTATTGTGGTTTTATTTTTCCATATAATGATATTTTTGAGAAGAATACATGCAGACAAAGTGTTATGTTTCCATATTACAACACACCTTATGTAGCCAAATTAAAAATTGGCAAATATGTTGTGAATTCCACAAGAACCCAGTTATATGATTTTTCACATCTGTGAAACTCATACCCAAAATTTCAATTTAGACATATCCTTATTAAAAAAAAATAAGTCTACCCCATTTCTAAATTTTTCAGTATAGATGAACCCAAAATTTCATCCACCAAACTAGTTGAACATGATGACTGATGTCGAGCTCAATCAACCATTGACAGATTCTTGTTAGGGGATAGAGACTTGGTCAGTGAAGATTTTCGTTTGAAAACCTACCAAAAAATGTGAGCATAATGGAAAAAATTAATCATCATAGGATGAATAAATCCATTTATCCTCAGAGATAACTATTTCTATGAAAAAACATGATGAATCATGACACATCGACTGTTATGATTCCCACAATGTTTTATGAACGACTAAAGAAAGATACCCGATTAGAAAAGAATAAATACAAATTCATGTTATCTTTTTGTATAGATTCCATGTCCAAATAAGGAATTCCAAATGAGATCTACCAATATTAGTATTCTAGAATCTATTGAGGTTATTATTATCATGGTTTATGAATATGAACAAGGTGTTTGACCTTTGTTTGATTAAAATAAAGAATCCCTTGAAGCTATTTTTTCAATAGAAATAAATGTAGATTTTATTGGTCAGGATTGAGTTTCCTTTAATAATTATAGGCTCTGTGTAAGGGTTTTCAAGAAGAGGACCCAAGAAGATGAAATAGACCTATATTTAATGTCTTATCATTTTTATAAATTAATTTTCAATTGAATTTTTCCTGACTTTTTTTAAAATTTAAAACTAATGGAGGATGATATAATTCTTTATAATGTCATGATCGTTCTATTTAATATTGGTAAATACATTATTCTTGTATAAAAAACACTAATGAAATCTTATTGATACATGTATGAAGTGTTTTTCTCTCATTAAACGTGGTATAAGTGTCTTGCTGGACCAAAATTGATATTTTGTAACTCAATTATGGTTTATATATTAAGGGTGAAGTAAATATCGGTGAAATATGCTTCATATAGGGATTAATTTATTATTCTAAGGTAGAATATGATTGGTTGAATTTAGGAGTGATAACTTTCAAGACTAATTGACTGGATTTCAAAATTTTAATAAATAAATATTTCACTGTTGGAAAATAGTGAATGATGTAGTTTAATGTGTAAGTCTTAGAAATTATCAAATTTAAGCAATGCTTTTTCATGGGTATAAATGGTAAATTTATTTAGTCCAGGTGGTTTGTGTGCATTTTGATGTGGTTTCTTATTATATTCAAAAACGTAGCATTGAGCGTAGATAAATACACTCCACGAGGAATACTAACTTTATTTTTATTTTTATATTTTAATTGAATTTATTTTCATTATTCAACTATAAATAATCAACATGATACACCTGAGTGGGGTGCCTAGATATAGATTTTTATATCCATTATCTCTAAAAGTTTATATCATTTATGTGGTTTAGTATTTTATGTTTTTATTTTTTTTATTTTTCCATCTTATCCCTCTCAGTTTTGTGATATCTTAAATCTTAGAATAGAGAGATAATTTTTGGAGCTTGATCTATAAGTTAATTCTCAATTATTATTGGAGAGTGGATATATTTTTAATATTCAAATTCTTCTTCAAAATATTTAAATTCTGAATGTAAAATTTGGATATGTTACTACACACTCAATAACCTGAATGATATTATATTCGATTCTCTCTATTTTTCCCCTTTTCTCCTAGATAATCAATTAGTTAGACAAATATATCATTTGTGGTTTTTTGACCTAGTAATGATAAATTTTCAGGGATGATATTTTATTTCCAATTTATTTTTCCTAGAGATAATTTTTATAATTTATATAATGATCATGTACATGAACGAATTATGTTCAAGGGTATTAACTATTAAAAGAGTTATATGTTTTTATGTCAAGACATCGATCACGTATTGAGTGAGTTTGAGGGTATTCAATATAAATTCTTTATATTAGTGATATGAAGTGTAATGTAATCATTTTCGGAGTTACTACATGTTATTTATAACAATATTTTTTTGTATATTAACATATTTAATTATTTAAAATTTCCATTATTCTCATTTTCTATTTACCTTCATTTACATTCATCCATGATTTCTATATCATCCTAAAAATGGATTAAAAAGATTACGAATAGTGTGGATAAACACACAAACCCATTGATATTGTCTCGAAAGATATCCATAATGATTTATCTAGGGAATATATAATTGTATCATTTATAGTTTCAATGAAAATAGGTATAAAATTGGATATATGAAGAATTGTTTTTTTATTCTTCACTTTTAATTTCAAAATATTTTTAATAATAAATATGAAAATAATTTTTAGGTTTAGATACATTGTATACATTCTTTCATAAATTAACGAACAATATAAAGTTGGATTTCAAATAGAATTTAATGAATTCATTTAATATTATAATTTGTTTTTGAATACTATTATATAAGTATTAAAAATGGAATGTAAATTATACTCACTTATTTTCCTTAAATATTATGCTGGATAGATTCTAAGAGAAGAAATTATCCAGCCAAACATTATGGAAGAGGATGATCATGTTAATGATAGGAATGAAGTAGAATCACTTCATTGGAGTAATATTTTAAGAGATATTGGGGGTGTGAGATGTAAAAATTGAGGAATATGGAAAAAATTTTGAGATGAAAAATCATTTTCTAATTTTCAATATGATGATTTTTTCTACACTTCCCTTTTTGAAAATTAATATACGATAAAATTGATCAAGCTAGTATTATAAATCCTCACCATTTCAATGAATAAAACAATAGATAATGTATGAATGTTTGAATAATGTTTAGAAGTGGATGAGTACCTCACTCTTAACCCATAACTAATCCCACGTTAATTGTTACACTATATTGATTAACATAATTTACACATTTTGGAAGTTAGAAAATTTAAGAACTAAGATGATTATAGTATAAATTCATATTATATTGAGAATTTTTTTATTCTGTTCCTATTATATTATATATTAATGTGAAAAGTCAAATCCATGACCTCCTAGATAGTCAAGATGAACTTTTGACTTGTCGTGTTACATATTTTTTATAACATCCAACATTCGTATAAAATTTAATTATGTTTGAATATAAATGCATGGAATCATTCAAGTAGTTATCCCAGGTTGAAACGGTGCTCATATAACATTTTTTTCCTTGATGAAATAATAAATTTGAATGATATAGATGTGAAGTTTCAACCACATTTTGAATTCCAATTACCCATGCATCTCACCCCAAATAGTGAAAAAGATATGTAATATCCCTACATCCTATTTCACTTTCCTCTATTTCATAACAGATGTAATTTAATTAAAGGTATCATAAATGAAGCTCAATAAGGGGTGATTTACAATTTCAGAATCATTTAATCTAGATAGAATATAATCTAATGGTTCTTGGAAATGATTATGAAAACTCCTATAGAGTGTGGTTGAAAGAAGGATTTTTGAACTATATATAGTCAAAATATAGAACCCATTATATAGGAGGGGGTTAATCCCAATATTATATTGATACAACGTTTTTAATTTTTTTTTAATTTTTCTTTATTTAAAAAGGGATTTATATTGTTTCTATGGTTGTAAAATTGGAAGATAGCTCGTTCTACAACAAGAAAACCTTTCTTCAGTGCCATAATTAATTTTAACCAAACTACCATGTTGTGTCCTTCCATACTATACTTTTTAAAATTTTTACTTTCTAAACTCATCACATATATCACATTTGGGGAATTAATATTTTACAATATAATTTACTCACTAATTTTTATGATTTGGGCTTCTTTAGAGTTTTTTATTTTAAATCAAAAAATCTATATTATTAATATCTATTGATAGCATTTTTTTAACTTCCATAAATAATAATGGAATGTACATTTCAATGTCCATTTTAGTGTTGTGTTGAGTAAAATTCTAAATACTGATGAATTATAAATTAAATGATTTTCATAACCACCCCCAGTTTCGACTTCATTACCCTATTTTATATTTTTATGTTATATAAAAATTTAGTTTAAATTTGGGAGTTCCAAATGGGTTTTTATGAATTTTGGAAGATTTTTTTTGTACTGGTGTAGAGTAAGGGTTGGGAATACAACAAATGTCGTCAGCTTTTTTGTTGTACAGTTTTTTGATGGAGGATGGAGTCATTGAAAATGTGATTTATGGGATACTATGATTTTGTTAAATAATGTGTTGTGGTTAATGGTTCTGTTTTATCCATTTAGTGGTTTCATTGAGGATTTATAGATGCGGTTTAGGATCCTGGTTGGAGTTCTTTTAGAGATAAACAATTTTGGAACACAGGCAGTGTAAGGGTGGAAAACAATATGCCACATTAATTTTACCATGGTGCAACAGGATCCAACGTAACCCCTCTCTGTATAATCATAACAATAACACATGCTTCTCATTTATTCTTAAATAATTATTACTAGGAATTATATGTTGTAGACTAATTGAAACACATTGTGGTCATTGGTGTACTATGTCATGGTATAAATAAATGTGTTGTGGTCCTACTTCTAAAACATTTCTGTGGCTATTTTATGAATTAATTCAGATTAAACCCCCAAAACACTTATTAGTCTTCTAAACTTCTAGGTTTACAAATTCATCCACTTCTCGAGGGTTGAGATACATATCCTTTTATTCCAGATTTTAAATATGGGTGAATCAATGTGAATTGGGGATCTGTAATATTTTTTATCTTCTCATTATTCCTTTTTCTTATTAAATATAATCTTTTCCTATATCTCAAAACTATATACGTATTTCGTTACGGAATGATCTATATGCCATAACGAGAATATTGATGAGTTTTTTTAGATCCATTGAAAGGTAGATATATTCAACCCATAATATAAATGTTTTATTACTTTTTCATCATCCATTGATAGGTAGGTTTCTTCTCTATCATCTCGAATATTTTTGTATCCAAATGGAATATGATTAATAAATGGGTTTACATATATTTTAAATGGTATCATAAAATTATTCTTCATGGATATCATTTTTTATTTCTATTATGGAATCATATAAAATATATAGATTAGGAAAACATGTATTTTTGATAATTTTAAAATAAATTTTTTAAACATTGTATTGGTTATGATGAGACAGGTGTTTTGATGAAATGTATTCAAATATAGGTTTTTTGTACAGTGACGTGGAATAGGATTGGTTACATGCAGTTTTCCATGTATTCAAGGGTATGGATAGGGATAAAGGTTCCTCTGTCAAGGTTCAAAGGATTATTGTCTTTGAGTACCACCATTAATGGTAGAACCCAGCATGATTTTGTTGTGTTTATGAAAACTCAAATGTGTTTGAAAAAATGATAATGATTATGGAAAATGTGAATATATTTAATATTCTTGTATATGGTTTTGTCATTTGTTTATATATTCATTTAATAAACTATTTAACGACATTAAAATGTTTTAAATAAATTTTTCTAAGAATTTTATTCCATGTTGTGAGATATTAGAAGAATTTGGGGAAATAAAACCGAGCTTATGCCCACCCCCTTCATTTCCACATTGGTTCATTTGTAGATATCATCCATCCTTACATCAGAAAATTAATTTTTTATTATTTTTCTAGTGATATTACAAGATGATTAGGCATTAATATGGAGTTGGTTCTTTGATATAGATCAAGAGAATAATGGGATGATACTGATTACATTTCTTTAATAATGATGTCTCTTTTTTCTTGTCAGTAGTTTTATCATATTTTTGTTTTTACTCTGATATTATTTCTTACATGGTCTATTTTGAACTACAATTTTTAACTCCATGAATAAAATAGATTTAAATTGTTGTTTATTTTTCTTGGTATGTATGTTTTTGAGTCATAAAATATAAAACCATACCCCAATAATCCTATGACATTGGAATTTATTATTATCCATTGGTTTATTTGGGATGTAACTTATATAATGTCTCACATAATCACTCTTCAATACTATAAAAATTGGGTGATGAAACAAATTCTATTAATAATAATAATAAAATCAATATTTTTAAATATTATCTAGGTTATATGATTAATAGTAAATGAAATGTTTAGAATAAAATGTCATAGCTAACATTTATATATTGAACACCATGTTAAAAATGTGTTTGAGTAAAAAATGTTTCTAGACACATTTTGGGGTTCATTTACCTCAACATCAAGGGTTTAGTCGATGACTGTTAGATTGAATACATTGTTATTTATACATTCTCATATTTTATCATTTTTAGTTTAATCGCTCAGGAGAATGGTGAAATTTTCATTTCTTGAAAAGACAATACATATTCATTCATTCTTATAGTTATATGGAAAAAAATTATAAGACATTAGTCGATGGTGAGAAATGACTAAATGGGGGTTTTCATTATATATAGAATGGAATCATGTAGACATTATATGAATTACAAAAATTATGACAGTAAAAAGGTGGTTGCACCTAAGTAATAAATGAATAATTTTTTTCATTATATAATATTGTTGTATTTTTATCAATAGATAAGGAAAAATAGAATGATGTAATAAAAGTAGATAACTCAATCTAGTTTCAAAAAAAGAATTCAACCCATATTTCATGGGGAATTGGGGCTTGAAAATGTGAATGTGTGGATGAATATGATGAATCAAATCACGGATTTCCTAGAACAATTGTCAAATAGAATGTGTTTCTGATGGCTTATATACTAGAAGATCTCATATTCAAATAGAGTAACATTGATATCCATAATAAATTAAAACACTAAATTACCTTAGATGTCCTCCAATAATATTTGGAAAATAAATTCTATCATATAAAATTTCGCATCCCTAGTACAATGGTGTTTTTATAATTATAGTAAAAGAATTTGTGTGTTAAAAAATATGATGAAATTTTAATGAAAATATTTTGTTTTTACCTAGAGTAGAAATAAGTGAATCCATTAAGGATGATATTTTTCAGTCTAGAATATGATTTATAATTCACTCAAATATCTTATACCTCTTTACAATGGACTATATAAAGATTTTAAATAGTGTATTTATATCATAAATGGATATCTCATGAAATTCATCTAGAGCGAAAATGTTTATCGCCATGAGAAATATTGGGAACCTAAATGGTGGATACAATATGAATGGGGATACCATAATCTGATGTAGTAAATGGTCTCTAAATCATAACACATGATCTTTTAATTTATATCCATTAATGAATATGATGAAAAATTGTTTTCAATGTGGATCTACTTCCCATAAGAAATGTAACTTTGAAAAACCACCTAGATCACGTCACAAAGGGGAGTTATTAGAATTATTATGATTACAATATTAATCATTGTGTCAATGATGGGTATTATGTTTTTTTGATATCATATGATTTTATTGATTGATTACAAGAGAATAAATATAATCCTCAGAACGTGGTGAGACATGGTTATTATAGAAACACCATGACTCCTCAAAATATTAAAGCGATGTTAGGAAATATTGAAAAGGATTAGGAAATATTATTGTGATTAAAAGATTACCATTAAGGCTCAATAAGACCATTATATGGTTTTAGGTATGATATTTTTTAATTCTACACCTATAAATTATTTTTTTGGGACGATGTAATCCCACCATTTGCTTCTTCCCATGTTGTTCATCTTATTTTTTCATGTGGGGATGAATTCATTTGTTTGGATACTGCTTACTCTTCTTGGAAAATAATTTTTCTGATCTTTTATTTTTGATGAATATAAGATAATTATCTATGGGGATGAATTGTTTTCGGATTTACCTATTTTTTATGGATATCTGTGAAATAAATTTAGAGATATACTGGTTGATTAATTTTATAGCACATATCGATTAATATGGAATTAAATTTATACTCCCATCATTTTATAGAATTAAAAATATATTTGTTGGGGATGGGATGAAAATGAAACTAGTGCATGCCCATTAGTACTGATGGATTGGAATATGTGTTATTAGTTGATATTATTTTACAAAGAATCTGTGGATATGATTATGAAAAGTGACTACCCATCCATTATCATTCAGTTTAACTTTGTATTCTAGAATAGTTTCTCTTGGTTTCCACCTAAATTAGATGGGTATTTATAATATATCTCCAAGAAAAGTATGTACCTATTTCACATCCATATTTTTGGAAGGAATAGATAGAATTGATAGAATTGAAAATGTAGATAAATGAGTTGAAAAAAATCATTCATTCAACCAAGTATGTCACCATGGGAAGAAAAATCCTTTTTGGGAAACATGTGGGGGGAAATGTTAGTATTTTTTTAAGATTATCATAAGATTAACCCTATTATGATAATGAATTGGTATCCTCTTATATGAATTGATGTTTTTGTGAAATATATTTTGGAGCTTATTTGTTCTCTAATATGCATTTAAATTAATGATATATACAGCTATGAGTTCTAAATAATGATATTTTGAAACATCTTTTAGAAGACAATATAGTACTTAAGAGTATTTGGTTATTTATTATGGTCTATTGAATGCACTAGCAATTTTTATGTATTCAATGAAATAGACCATTCATAGGTACTATGATTCTTTTATAGTGGCGTGCATTGATGAAATTATAATATACTATAAAGAAAAAAAAGTAGATCATGAGGAATAGATAAAAATATGGCTGAGTAAATTGAAACATAATCACTTTTATAAAAAAATTCAAACAATTATTGAATCCTTTAGGGGTATATTGTATTTTAATATAATTAATGAAAAAAGAGTTTGAGGGAATTCAGAGAATGAAAATGATTTTATATATTATATAACATCAAATTTAGTATTTGAGATACATAGTTTAGTTTTCATAGAAGGATAATATTGAAAGATAATCACACAATATGTGATTTTTGACATATTCTATCACCAATGAAAACATTGACAAAGGATGGTGTACTATTTCAATTGACTTAAAAACATATATAAATATTTTCAAGAGATCATGTTTTATCATATAGAATACCAATCCATCAATTCTAGTGTCTTATTTCGGTGTTTATTATTTTGTTATGAATCATGATCAATAATGGGATGTGTTCTCTTATAGGGAGATCATGTTGTCGCATAAGGCTCACAATAGTTACATGTCCATGAGAAAAAATTCTCAACAAACAACTTGTAAATGCATTCGGTAGTCTTGGATTTCATGAAATGGAATTGTTACATATTTTATGTGAAATTTATGGTGTTTACATATTATAATATTTTGAAACAAATTTTATCAGAATGGGTTTTGAATATAAGGAAATGTAGATGGTGAATATATCTACACATGTTTTAGTTAAACATTATGTGCACATCAGTTAAATCGAAAACTATAGCTAAATAAATAAATTGGAATTCATTAAATCCACTAGTTAAAGGATATTCAGGTTCTTGGAAGATAATTTTAATAATAGCATATACGCATCTGGACCATACAGACCATGGTGGTGTCGAAAGTTTCATTATGTTGTCAATTTTCAATGATTTCGATTAGCTAGTAAGAGCTGATCAAATTTATAAACCTAAATGTGTTACTATGAGTTAAAAAAATAACATGTTATCAAATAAGGGATTTAAAGATTATGGGAGATCTATGTTATGTCTAGGAGATAAAATTACGGTACCTATAATATATCCTAAAAATATTACTTTTCAGTACCACCATATGATATGGGATTCTCAACCATGAGTATATGACATTTTTAATGCACTAAAACAATGTCTTGTTTTCGTTGAATGGGAAGTACAATGGTATTAAATTTTATCTGAATGCAACACATATTACCAAGTAATGGTGGAGAAACAAAATCTAAAAATATATGTTAGATTCTTTAACCATTCCCATGTGTAAAAAAAATATAGTCATGTAATTTGTAAAATTTCTACAAATAACGATGAAAATGCATGATTTTATATGGATGATTGTAGATGAACTCACAATATTGAGTCACATAATCCCTATTGATGATTAGAAGAGTGTGGAAGATATATCAAAACACTATGTTCATTAGATTTTAAATACATATGGTATATATGTTTTGATTCAATCAAATCAGTACCCAATGATTATATAAATATTTTGAAAAAACTTTTAGAAATACCATTGATCCTAGTTGATCGTGATTATAACATATTACCGTCAACTAGTTTCTAATTATGAGATGACGATATAAAATATTGGGCAACATGATTTGGTTTTGAGTAACTAATTTTATAATCTCATTGGATAATCACATAACATTATTGGAGTTCTCATACAATAATATTATTTATCCCTCAATATATATATATACAGATTCTATTCAAACATTTCATGGATTTCATGTTATTATCAACTTTTTTCGGCAGAACCATGTAAAAATTTACATAAAAAGAATATCCTTGTATATGTATCAAGAAATATGATTATAATTAATGGAAAAATAATGGTGATGGATCAATGACTTGCAAAATACTATTGATAAATCTGTAACTGATTGTATTATATAACGTAGATGACCATGTTTTCAGGAGAATCTCTCCACATCTAGGGAATTATCATTTTGGTAAATAGAAATTGTTTTATCATCAGTACAATAGACCTTATAAAATAATTTAATGGGTGGTGATACAACTTATATTTTGGATTTACATCCATTTCTCCTTTACATACATTATCTATTTTTGTATCACAGCTGAATAAGTCCCAACTTAACCCTAACTATGTGATTCAATGGAAAAAATATAATCTATAACATGATACTACATTGGTTCATGTAATATTTTAGGTTATTGATAGGTAGAATAATATCATTCAATGGAAAAAAATAAAATTTGGTAGGTTCATGTATGAATTTATGATAAAATTCATGAAGATTCATTGGAACATGAAAAGAAATTTTTTCTGCAATGGCCAAAGCTGATTCGTGATAAATAAATTTTATAATTTATAAGGATAGCTTGAATAATTGTTATGAGAATATAAATCAATAGTTTCATGAAAATTAAAAATATATGATATATATTTTGATTATATCATGCATTAGTTTATTTTTAGTAATTCAAATGTGGTTTTATGAGTTTTTGATAAGGAACGTTTTTGGGAAGGTTGCTATATCGGTCTAGGTTTTCTAGAGTTTCCCTTTCATTGTAGTTCTATATGGTTGAATGATGGACCATTGGGTCATAAGATATGTGATTTTAAGGATAATTATTTTTTCGGAATCATTGATTCAAGGATATGTATTTCTACATATCAATTTGCTGGTTATGGTGTGTTATCCCAACTATAGGGTAGGAACCTTGTAGAGTGTTTTCGTATATACTAACAATTTTATCACCCTTACAACATATGTGTGGGTTGAAACATCCAATGATTTTTGATACACTGTGGTGTATGGGGGTTCTAAAATTTATTATATCCAAATAATAGGATCCATATAATAGGATGTGTCAGGTATCTTTGTGGATTTTGACCAAGCATGAAACACTGTAGTTAAAGGGGATTACGTCGTGGTCCTGGTTGGACAGCACCATGGTCTAAATGATTGTGTCATGAACACTAAAAAATAAGATCTATATAGATTTTATGGAATTATTCATTTTCAAAAACTAATAACCTTATTATTATTCTAATTTTAATGGGTTAAAAACACCTGCCCCCCTAGGATTGACAATTAATTCATTTTGATCCAAAAGAGACTTTAATAGGAATCAATCTACTTCGGTGATCCAGGATCATTGTTATGTTCTCGCTCTTCCGAGTTCTTTTAATATATAATATTTTATTCTCTCCCAAATCAACATATATATTTTGATATTCATAAATATATATATACAATGTCATGAATATTTTCTATTTTTTATATATTCAATTGAATTGTTTTTGAAGTCGAATCTAATTTTTTTTCTTCCTTTTTCAATATTTTTCTTTTGTTGAAAGGTTGATTCATCCAATATCACCTCCAATATTGTATAAATTGAAGGATTATATTTATTTTATGGTTTTATTATAAATTATTTTCATATTTATATATGTGTGATTCTTGAAATAAGTCATTTCCGGAGTGCATTGTGGAATTCATGAAAAAGCATAGCCTTCAAAAAACCAATTTATTGGTAATTTAAAAATTATGTATTTAGAATTATGGAATGGTATTGATGAATTAATATAAATAAAATTATATTTATTAAATAATTAAATGTAATAAAATATTTTTTAGTTTTTTTGTCATGTTTTTTAGTGGATGGATAGGGTCTGAAGTTCCTCTGTCAAGGATGTATAGGATATGGTCTCCGTGTACCACCATTAATTATAGCACCAAGAATTAATTTATTGTGTGCATAGACATGTATTATTGTTATTGGTAAAATGATAATGAATTACTTAAATATTAATGAAATATAATATATAATGACGCATGAATATACAACATTTATTATTTCTCTACTAATACAACTTTATGCTTACGCATGGCAGGTGGTGTTGCATTGTAGAGCTAGACCGGTCTATGCTTGGGAAGATACCACTGTAATGTTTAGATTCGGGTTTTCTCTTTGGATATTTTAGTTGTTTTATCATGTTTTCATTGTCAATATGATACTTATATTTATTGGGATATATATGGAATTAAATTTTTACAGTCATGCATCAAACATATTGTCTTGGATTTAAATTATTATGTATGGATAGGTTTTACAAATTTAAATTGGAAACACATCACATAATATTTCGTATCCCTATCCATTTACTACAGGTATTTTTTAGGGGATCCCACCAAATTATTATAGCACCATGTCACACATTAAGATAACAGTTAGGGGGATGTAATATTTTCAACAACCAAAATGGACTACAAACTAGATTTATATGAAATGAAATCATCCCCAACTCCAAATATAGTTTTATTAATTTTCAAATTCTAAATTCCTACATTTAATTATTATTTTTTACTATTTTTAGGAGTTATAAATATTTAAACCAATATACTTAATTGAAATTAAATAAAAGGGACAAAATCATATTGAAAATTCAATTTTTAGTGCTCATAACTAGGGGAGGGATAGTCGAAATTCTATATTTGTATGTGACACATGTTCATTCAAAATTGATATTTACTACCCTTGTATGATTTTCTATTATATCATTAAAAATATAATAATTAAGTATTTTTTAGCTTATAAATAATTTTTATTCATCTATTTGGAGAACCATTATTATGCCCTATGTTTTCTAAAATATTTTTTTTCATTACTATTTCATTATATTTCTAAAAATCATCCATTAACATCATATTATAATAATCATTTTTTTGGTAACATTGAATTGGGGTGTAATTTTTTAATTTATTTTTTATAGGGTATCGTGTGTGCATGTGCTATGTAAAAATGGTAATGACCCTTTCTTACGACCCATTGTGTCAATCATTCATTGGTGGATTGAAACTCATTTTGAATTTAAATTTTATTAAATTTTATTCTACAAAGGTGTTCAATATAATGGAAAAATTTTGATTTTAAGGGTTAGAGTAAGGACTTTAAATGTACTCAATAGTAATCCAATACAATCATTTTAAAAACCCTTACATTTTTTTTAAATTTGGTGTTTTTAACAACACGTGAAATTTTCAATTACTAATAATTTTTCCTTAAAATTGAATGTTGTGATAATATTTTCATGAGATAAATTTATATTAAAGTATGGATTCAATTAAGTAAATCATTTTTATTACCCTTTTTGAAAATGGGGCTCAGAAAAAAAAGGGAGAATATTATTCAGAAATTACACAATCTGAAAAATTTAATTAGAATTTTACTCATATGATATGCATCAAAATATATTATTAAATAAAAAACATACTCAAAATTGGATTCATATATCACTATTTAAAATAGTTATTCGTCATTCAATTTGGTATTTTATTCCTTACATCAATATATTTTCACTACGCCTCATTGAATTGTGTGTATTTATTTTATGAATACTAATATTATGTGAGTTGTTTTATCATAGAGGTAAATATAATTTTATACTTTCAGTTCAATATTAATTGATGTATATTAAATTATATTTAAAATTTAAAATTTTAAACATGTTTTACAATAGTACCTAGTTTAACACTAAAGGAATTTTAATTAATGAGGGAATTAATTTTAATACTTAATAATTAGCGGCATTTAATTATATTTTTTATATTAAATATTATCTTACACTATATATAACTATGATATTTTTTATAACAACTTAGTCTTAACATACATATATTTTACATCTCTTTTGTAAAATACATAAAACATAATACAAATAGATTCCCAAATATCGTACTTATAAGGCCCCAACCATAAACATTACCAAATCTTGAGTTCTGTCAATAATTTACATTAATTCAGATTGAGGATCTTTTAGGTTTATAATTTTAGAGAACTAGTACATAATTATGAAATAATAACTCAAATAATACAATTTTTTCATGTCTTCTCACTATCTCTTTTTTTCACAAACTAAAATTTATTAAAATAAAACATGATTTGTTTATCATGATAAAATAATTCATAACATTCATATTGACCTCCGTATTTCTCTCACCTATCATTATAAATAATGAAAAACATTCAAGAACATGTGATGAAAACAATAATCTAGGTAAGTAATATTAAATTTGAATTGAAACAATTTTTCCTCGAATATTTTAAACTAGTGAAATAATTTTAGAAAAAACATACATTTCACCCATAAAACAAAAAACCTTTATATTACCCCAAAAAATAATATGATTCATTTAAAAATAATAAAAATAATAAATTATAAAGGTAACCTATGGAATCTATATCATTCCTACATTCTAGAGTTGATGACTACATAGGTTGTAACCTTTATTGTTACATTTGGAATAACCATCACGGTATATTACAAAAACATCTTATAATAAACCAAACCGTTTAATTTTATCTCACTAACCAATGTATTGGAGATCAATAATTGGCTCACCCACCCTCATTTTGTTGTGGAACCACCAGTATACAAAACGCAACTCTCAATAACCTTACCATAATCATAACACATAAATTAGGAATAATGGAATTTTTTTTTCCATATTTCATTAATAATATATAATTACAAGATATTGATATAATTAATCAATTATCCGAAATATTTTCAAATAAAATATACATAAAAATGGAATCACTTATTATCCGAAACATTATTTTTCTCACTTATTAAAATTCTTCATATTAAAATATTTCATTTGAATACAATTTAAATAATTTAAAAGTCAAATGTGATTTTTATACATTGTATAAAATAATGTGGGGTATATTATAAAATTATGTCTTAATGAATGGATATTGAGTCGAAGTACCTTACCTTGAGTCTAACTTGTCACACACAATATTTATCATCCTAAATAACAAAAATATGTTAATTTATACTTTCATGATAATATTTTTCATGTTTATTATTGTTTTTATATCACTTATTACCATTTTATGACAATTACATATTTATTTATGTTCATATCAGATGCTCTGTTGATATTTGGTACATAAGTCAAAAATTGCGTCAATATACATTGAGTTCATAATTACATCAACTCCATAATAATATTCATGACATATTGAATACTTTTATACCTTAATTATTCATTAAAATTAAACCATTAATGATGGTTATGAAAAATTACCAATGTTATAATAAGGGTGATGGTGGGCCATATATAGAAATGAGTAACATTTCCATTTTTAATTGATCATTATAGAAATAAGGTAACTATTATATTTTATTTCCTGGATGATAATAAATTTTTTTAAATCATATTAATCATTTAAAAATACTTATATAAATTAAACATGTGATGTGGTGAATAAAAAGGAATCACATCACTTCGTGGATGTGACAGTTCAAATGTACTTACAAACGAAGTTATCATTTTTATGTGCATAGAATATAAGAACATAATGGGTATATTACTCTATTATAATTTATTTAATGAATATCACCTCTGAAAATTAATTACATTATTAAAACCTGTTGTGATAGATAGTTTTGGAAAAAAAATTATATCGGTCTGTGGAGGTGATGGTTCACACATACTCATTAATTAATAATTCATTTCCCATTTTTTGGATGTGGAGATGGATTTGGGTGATGATATTAAAAAATAACATCTTGGTATATTAAGGACACCGAGGTTATTATCTTATCATGGTTGGGGAATATTTTAAGTAAATGAAATAAGATATTAAATAGAAACAATTAAATTGAAAATTTGCATTTCCTTCTTGATGATCAACATTCTTATCACCATAACTCATTTAAGGAAGGGGTTTTGAGTAAAATAAGGCTTCCAAAAATTAGGGAGGAATTCTTTGAAGTGTTTTGAGTAGTATTTGGCCAATCTAAATAGTTTTTTAAATGTAAGGAACAGAGGGAAATGAATACCATTTTATAGGATATGGGAGAGGCACTCTTGGAATTAATAAAAGTGATAAATTAATATAAAATAATTTTCTATTCCATTGGGATAAAAATAGATTTTAATCAATGATATGATAATTATGGTTCAAAATATAATTATCAAACTATAATTATATATATTTTTGAGTCTTATATTTTTATTCTAACCCTTTTAACTCTTACCATTTTATCATGTAATTTACACTTTTAGAGTTAAAATAACTACAATAACATTCTAAAAGACTAATGAATGAGTCATTAATGATATTTTTTTAATTAGATTAACATTGTTTTTTTAATATTTTATTTTAATAAATATTTTATCATTTAATGAAATAGTTCATATTTTAAAATACCAATAGTGTAAATTTTGACACGATTGATTGTTTGACTCTTCTAAAATATCATATCAAAAAGATAAGA
Organism: Viscum album; assembly: GCA_963277665.1. Classification (NCBI taxonomy): domain Eukaryota; kingdom Viridiplantae; phylum Streptophyta; class Magnoliopsida; order Santalales; family Viscaceae; genus Viscum; species Viscum album. The sequence continues at coordinate 1,605,231,468 of OY728158.1, forward strand.
TAAAAATGACTTCAATAATTAATAACTAACATGTCAAAATCACCCATGAAATTCATTTATGGAATAAATTATGACATCATATATTTATTTTAATATCTATAATATAATTTATTTTTCTATTCCATTAATTATGATATTAATGAATCATCATTATGTCACTATTAACATTAATTATATATTTCATAATTGTTTTAATTAATTACCATGATTTATGAAATATTATTATATTTATATGTAATATTTATAGTCAATGATATCATTTATATGACCCCATATTAAAAAATATTCAGCATTAAAAGTCATGAATAAGAAATCTTGGCCTTTACATTAAATAAAATGTTATTAATGTCATAATCACACCATAGTAGCGTCAATAAGACACATGTTTGTCCAAAGGATTTTATTTTTTGACAATAACTCGTCAAATTGTAACATGAGAAGTGTTAAGGTAGTTTTATATATTTGATAATTATATTTTAATCTTTAATTATTTGATTTACCCTTTACAGTTGTAGTTTTTTTTACAAATGATACTATTCATAATGTTTATATATAAAAGGGACCAATTTAAATAATTTATAACTTATTATTCCAAATATGGAGACCATTTTTTAAAATTAATGACACATTATTTTATAATATTAATTAAAAATAAATCTTGTTTATTGAATAATAAAACATGTTTTTCAATAAAAACATTCAAAAGTTCAGATTGTTTGTCAGTTAAATTTAATTTTATAATTGATTACAATGAACCAAATTTAATTAAATGAGAAAAAATAATATAAATATACATTAATCCCAAAATTAATGATAATATAACAATAAAAATAAATTAGATGAGAAAATTAGTTTTTAATTAAAATTCATTATTTTTCTCAATTCATTAAAATATGAATTTTAACAGAAATATGCCAACATTAATCCAATATAAATTTGGATTATCCTATTATAAATATGAATTTTAATTTTTCATATAAAAATTATAAAATTTAAACAATTATATTTAAAATGGTTTCACCATCAAGAGGTGGTAATTGTTTTTAAAATATTAGATATTTTTGTGTTTAAAATTAGATTCATTATTCTTTTAGACCCATTAAAGATTTTTAATGAAATTGATAATATTTAATAAACATTTTTGAACATAATATAGTAATCTTTACTGATTCCCACCAATACAACTACTAGATTATTCCCACAACATAAAATAGTTATATTAATAATATATTATTTTTCTAATATAACACAGTCTTGTGTGCAATGTACAATTTTGAAGAAACTCATTGTGCTGTGTTAGGTATGTTATCAGAGATAGATTCCACTTTGAATTAAAATTACTATGTAATTAAATAATATTTATAGATATGAACTTTTTTATAATATAATTACCTTGGGTGATACATTCTTCCCCTATTTTGGAAGTTACGTCTTCCTAATTTTATTCACATATTAAATAAGTGGAGTTATTTATCAAGAAAAGAATTTTCATATTCTCATGTTTCCTCTTAAACCTTATGGTTTTTACATAAAATCATAACCTATTAAATCAACATATTCCACACCACTTTCTCCCTATGGTCAATAATCTGGACATGTTATTTCTCATATGACAGATTATCCTCTATCTAACCATCTTCTAGACTCAAAACATGATATGGTTCTGGAATATACCTTATTAACATTGAAGTTTGAAATAAATAGTGTTACCTAGTAAAAGTATGGAGGTAAATAAACCCTATAGGAAACTAATGCAACTTTCTCTAAAAGTTCATAGTTTCCAATGAATCGTGGAACTAGCTTACCTTTCTCTCCAAAGATCATCACACATTACCATGATCAAACATGGAGAAAGACATGATAACATACCTCGAATAATATATCCTTCCTCTAGTTATCAACATATTTTTTTAATTATATGATTTATCCTCACATTTCACTTAATCAATTAAAATTTATCTAAAATTTCTTCTAACAACTCTAGACCCATCTACTTCCATTCATTAACTACATCCCAAAATGAGGGTGTTCGACACTACTTTTAGTATAGTTATTCAATTAGTTCCATATATATACTAGAATGAAATGTATAATTATAATAAAACACCACAAAAGAAATATTTTCATTAAAAATACGCAGGTAATGCATTGAACCACCGTATGACATATCTTCTATGGTCTGAATTGTTCGTTCCAACTGTCTATCTGATTGAGGATGAAATGATAGACTGAAAAATAATTCAATTCCCAAAAACATCTTATGGCCATTACATTATTAAAAGGTTAACATGGGATCACGAAGAAATACAATGAATGGATTAACTCAATGTCACCTAGAAATATCTTAAACATATAATCAAGAAAGATGATCTAGAGATATAGTGTTTTGAATACGAATACAATGAGATTATTTAGTAAATTGATTAATAAAAACCAAAATCACATTATTAACATGTGATGTATTTGGTAATTATACTATGAAATCCTCCAATTTCCACTCTAGCACTGGAAAATACTAAAAATCCATTTTTTAAAGTGTTATTAAACTCGAATATATTAACAAGTCAAAAACTTCATAGTAATGTAATAAATATTTCTATTAATTCTATCCCACAAGTAATACTCTTTAAGGTCTATGTACATCACAATATTTATAGGATAAAATGAAAATGAAGAACTATGATCAGCACATGATAACACTTCCTACAACTGTGAATAAACAATGCATTAAAAAACTCTTCACAAATCCCAAAAAGCAACCTTTATTGGTGTAAAATTCAGGAAATATAGCCTATTGATCCAATTTTATCTTTTTATCCAATTCAATATCTTCATTCTATTTTCACATAATACTTTTTTTATAGAGATGATTTCACCGAATCATAAAACCACGTAAATAAATTTCTTGAACTAAACACATAGATGATAAATTTTATCAAATAATTAACCAAAAGGTCATGTTCAAAATGTAACATTGTAAAAGTTTCATTACATTTGTTACTCAAAAGATCAGCCACATTATTTTATTTTCTAGGGTGGTAATGAATCATGCCAAAATAATCCTTCATTACATCCAACCAACTTCTCTATCTCATGTTCAATTCTTTATGAGTCAATATATACTTCGAATTTTTTTAATAATTATATATTTCACATTTTACTTCATACAAATGATGCCACCAAATATTTAAAGAAAAATGAATAGAAGATAATTACAAATAATATTTAGTGTAATTTAACTCATGATGTTTCAACTGACTTAAAAATTATACATTACCTGATCATTTTCCATTAGGACACAACCAAGTTATTTCAATGAAGCATCACTATAGTTAAAAAATTAACTATTTTCTATGATAAGGCTAAAAATTGGTCACTCATCAATATTTTGTTCAATTTCTAAAAAAATATCACCTTCGTTTTTCTAGATGATCATAACACCTTTTCAATTCAACATAGTTACTGAGTTACATAACCATGATAATTTTTTAACAAACCTCTAGTAATAGCTAGTAAAACCAAAAAAACTACAAATATTGGTTATAACTTTGGTTCCTGGCCATTTTTCAAAAAAAAAATCATCTTATTTGGATTAATATTTATACTATATTTAGAAATAATGTGATAGAGGAATTTTTTTTGCAACCAATATTCACAATTGAAAAATTTCCCATGCAGTTTTTTCTTCTAATTTTTTGAATACCGTCCATAGATTCCTTTCATATTCATCTCAACATTTATAAAATACTAAAATTTCATTAAAAAAATACCAAAAACATATCCAAGAACTCACGTAATATTATATTCATAAGATCCATGAATATGAAATTTGCATTAGTTATCCCAAACTAAATAACTATAAATAAATAATGGCTATATCTACAACAAAACAAAGTCTTAATAATTTATCTTCCTTTACATTCAATGGATGTCATCCTGAATTCGTGTAATCATTCAAAAAATATTCTTCTCCCAGGAGAAGATCAAAAAAAATCATCTATTTTTTGGAAATATATACCATTTCTTTAAAGGGATGTCATTCAAACCTCTAAAATGAATGGAATGTAACTAGACACCATATTTAATTTTAAAAAACAAAATATAATCACCCCATGGTGATGTTCTTGGTAGAATGAATCCCTTATCAAATAAATCCTGTATTTTTTCTTAAAATCTAAAAGTTCAATTTGATCTATTGGATAAGGCAGTTTTGAAATTGCATTAGCCTAAAGAAAATAGTCAATAGTAAATTCAACATCTTGATTAAGTATAATACAAGGATTCTCATATGAAAATACCTCAATATACTCACTTACCACCGAAACATCATTAATGTGAATAGTTCCCCTTTTCCAAAATATGTGAAGGATAACATTATATTACTTATTGTAATAGTTTCTCTGATACCTAACATGTTATCATTTGTAAGGGTTCAATCTTGTACACAAACAGAAAAAAATTCAGAAAAGAAACTTCTTTAGCCACACATTTTGTCTTATAATAGTTATCACAAAGCCAATCCATGCCCAATAATAACATAAACCCCTTCTAGAGGAAAAACAATAAGGTTTATATTTTAATTCATTCCACATATATGCATAAGAAGATTCTTATAATTTCTGTTTGATACAATAATATCCACTAGTGATTTTATCAAAAGTTCTGGATTCATTTCTTGAGGTGGAATTTACTATTCACATGAAAATTTCATAGACATTAATGAATGTGTAGAACTCGAATCAAACCACACATTGGAATAATATTAATAAAAAATTATCTCATAATAAATCATTTGAGGGAACAACATCTACAAAAGTAGTTTCAATGGAATTACTGATATATTTCTTCTTATAGTCTGGTTGCTTTACATCATTCATGTTCTTCATCAGAAACATTTTTTAATAATTACCCATCTCATTAAACTTAAATTTTTTTATTAAATGTAAATTGTATTTTTTTCATTCCACTTACATTATAATTTTTATTTCAGTTATTAGCCTTTAGTCCCATTTTACAATATCCATAGTAGTTAACAAAATTCATAATTCATATTCCAGTGTTTTCTACAAAAATTTTAACAAACAAAATAGTCAATTTTCTTACAATTAGACATTATTGATGAATTATTACCCTTTTACTTCAACCATGACATATTATTCTACTATATTTCAATCAACACATGATCATTAGGAAAATCTATTTCCACATTATCCGCACATTGAACATGTTTTTTGTGACTTTTTCAATCACGAGAAGCCACCACCCTTCAATAAATTGCATTTAATTCTGAGTAAAAACAATTTTTTTTTCTATAATGATCGTGTACTAAATTTAGAGAATACATTGATATTCTGGAGAATATTTATTAGTATGTATCCACTGAATATAAATTATTCCCCAATTCTATGATTTGGTTTTCTATCTTAAGTCGAAGTGCCTTATGAAAATATTTGTCAACAAAAATGTTTTTGAATTCGTCATACTTAATAGATTCAATATCTTCATTATCCCTAATATTCTTAAGCATAAAAATTCAATGAATGAATTCACATTCAACATGGAAAATAGAAATACGAAAAATATGACTCTCTAAACACCCCATGACATTAATAATCATTTCTATGGCCTTAATCCAACCATCTAGATTGCACAAGGTCAGATGATCCATCTAATATTGGGGAATATTTCCCCATGAAATGCTCCACTCCCGACATTTTCCTCTATTATAGATATGGAAAATCTCATGCATTGATACCACAACCATTTATATCCTGAGTAACATGTTTCATTACAGCAACAAACTATTTAGTTTGGATTCCTACCATCTCAGGATGCTAGTTTGGAAGGTTGTTTTCCTCTAGATGTCATTGCAACACATATTTCATGTTTCCTATATAGAAAACCACTACTAATATACATATCTTATAAAAATAAACATGGTAATATTAAAATTCTATATCATTTAAATTTTTATATAATGTGTGAATAAATTTTTGATATTATATTAATAATATCCAAAACCCTATTGTTATCTAAACTAGCATATGATTCCAACTATAAGGCCCAAGACATAAAAATTACATAATCATGAGTTAAGTCATGAATTTAAATTCATTCACACTGAGTATCTTTTGAAGTTTATATTTTTAGACAATAGTTTCATAATAAAGACATAATAAATCAATCATTTCAAAGATAACTAGTCTACTCAAAATCAACTTTTTTCACAAAAAGAACACATTAAAATAAAGAATAATTTTATTTTCATGATAAAAAATGGCATAACACTTATATTAACATACTTCTATCTACTACCCATTCTTATACCACGTAAAAAACATGTTAAAAACATGGTATGAGTAAAAAATAATTGTAAGGAATATAAAATTTGAAATGAATGTGATAGTCCATTAATATTTTAAACTCATGAAAACATTTTAAGAAAATAATACTTATCACCCATAAAAAATAAACCCATTAAATTACCTCGTGATAGAAAAATATTCCCATAAACTCTTGTAAATGTTAAATCAAATAGGTAATTTGTGGTATCCCTAACTTTCTTACATTATATCCTTCATGACTGTATATGGACTAACCATCAATGTTACATTTTAAATACTCATCACATTATATTCCCTAAACATATTTAGAGAAACAAAACCATTTAACTCAATCTCATTTGCCAATATATTGGACATCAATCAATGGCTCACCGACCCTTTTTTTAATGTGGAGCCACCCATATATCGAAACAATACCCAATAACCTTAACTTCTTCCTAGCACCGAAATCATGCATAAAAAATAAAATTTACACATTTAATTCACAATATATAATTTCAAGATATATATATAATCAATCCATTATCAAAATCATTTTCCATACCAAAATAACTGGAAATGAATGTTTTTTTATTTCTCCCTTAAAAAATTACACCTTATATAGGAATCCAAATATTAAATAATGGTTGTGGTGTCAGAAATCTAATTTTCACCGTATACATTAAAACATTCTTTTTTAATTTAATAAAACACTTTGAATAAAAATATTCTTTTATGAAACCTTTGAATGAAATTAAAAGTAATATTTTTTTATTATAGACTTTATAAAATATGATTATGTATATTATCATAATATGCCTTAATAAAAGGAAATTGAGATGATTTCCCTTACCTTGAGTGTGAGTCATCACATACACTATTTATCATCCAGAATAATAAACATATGTTATTTTTTACTTTATTTATAACCTTTAAAATGATTATTAATCGTTTTATATCACTTATTACCATGTAATGACAATTAAATAATTATTTAAGTTCATATTAGATGTTTTGTCAATATTCTGTATAGTAGTTGAAAATGATGTCAATAACCCATGAGGTCATAATTCGATCATCTATAATATAATTTTAATGTAATAATTTTCACTTTTATAAATTAATTATTATTTTATGTAAAACCATGATTATGTTTGTTAAAAATGGACGACGTTATAATCTTGGAGAGGATGGGTCTTATTTACGCATGACTAACATCTCAATTTTTTCATTAATTATTATAGAAATAAGGTAATTATTATTTTAACGATATAAAATGGTAAGAAAAATATTAAAATCATATTAATAATTTAAATATACTTATATAAATAAAAAAAGTGATGTGCTTAATTAATACGAATCACATCGCTTTGTGGAGGGGACGGTTCACAGGTATGCCCAAACGACATTGTCATTTATATGTGAATGGAAAGTAAAAAAATGAAATGAATACATTATTTTCCTATAATTATAAATATTTAATTAATATCACATATGAAAATCATTTCCATCCTTATAACCAGTCATGAGAGATGGTAATGGAAAATCAATTATAACAGTCTGTGGAGGTGATAGTTCACACGTATGAATGAACTGTTAATTCCGTCCAATTTTATGAAAGTATATATTGATTTAGGTTATAATTACAATTGAATAACATCAATTAATATTTATTATTATTTATTTATTTTCTTATAATGGTAGTAGGTGATTCGAAAGAGGTTGAAGAGAAAATAAGATTGAAACACTTAAATAAAGGCATTACCTTTTCATTGAATGATGTCCTTTATTAATAACTTAACACCTCTAATGAGGGTGTTATACCATGAATAAGGATTCATGGATGTTGAGAGGGATTATAGGAAGGAATTTTGGAAGATATTGTTCAAATTGAAATGTTTTTAAAGTGTAAGTAATAGAGTTGAATGGGTTCTCATTTATTAGAGAGGGGAGGGGCAATCATGGAATTATTAAATGTATTAAATTAATATAAATTCATTTTAGTTTCCAAATGGGTATAAATATATTTACTGATAATATATTCTGATTATGGTTCATAATATAATCATACAATAGATATTATACATATTTAAATAATTTTTTGATCCATATATTTTTGTTTTAAGCCTTTTAGCTCGTACCATTTAATCAAATAATTTGAACATTGAGAGTTAAATTAATTACCATAACATGAAAAAAGGGAGATTAATGAGTCATTAATTAATCATTAATGATTAACTAGTTTTTTGGTAGAATCATGGATTTTTATAAATATTATAACATTTAATAAAATATTTTAAATTTAAAATATGAATAATGTCAATTTGACAGTATTCTTTAGTTGACTTATTCAAAATATAATTCTAGAAAAATAAATTGGAAACCAAATAATTAAATTATTACCAAAAAAATATAAGTAATCAAAAAATTCATAGATGTAATTAATTATGTATATTTGTATATATTTTAATATTTAAAACATAATTTACTTTATTATTTCATTAATTATGAAATCACAACATATTCATTGGGTCTCTATTAACATTAATTATTTATTTCAAAAGAATTATAAAAAAAATACCATGATATAGGAATAATTTTTTATCTATAAAAAATATTTATTGTCGAATATATCTATTATACAACCCCATGTTCAAATTTTTTGGAAATATGAGACCTCATTATGCAATTTTGGTCTCTACATTAAATAAAATGTAAAAAATGTAATAATCAACCCAAAGTGACTTCCAAAGGCCTTGATTTCGGCCCAAAGATTGTATTGGATGAAACTATCTCATCAAATAAAATTAAGAAATTTTTTTGGGTAGTTTTTTAATATTTATATGATTATATTAACCTTTAATTTTCTTATTTACCCTTAATCATGGTAATAAATATAATTACCAACGTTACTTAATCATAATATCAAAAAATTAAGCAGACATATTTAAATAATTTGGATATTATGATTCAAAATATGGAATCCATGTTTCCAAATTCAAAATATAGAATTGGTATGAAATAGTTAAAAATTAATCTCATTGTCTGAATAAAAAAAAGTTTTCTATTTAAAACTTTCAAAAGGTCACATTGTTTTTCTATTTAGTTTCTTTTTTAAATTGATTAATCTAACCAATATTGGATTAAATCATAAAATCATAATATATATATATACTTTAAAAAAAATTCATATATGAATAAAATAATAAACACAAATTTTTGAGAAAAAATCATTCTTGAATTAAAACACATTATTTTCACAATTCATTAAAATATGAATTTTATCATAAAAATACAAAAAATTAATCGAAGTAAATTATTATATTCTTATTTTATAGAAGAAGTTTAATTTTACATAAAAAATTATAAATGTGAACAAAAAAAGATTTAAAATGTTCTTTTAGTCTAAAGGATATAAAATAATGTTTTACAAATATTAGTGATTTTTTATACTTTTATTCTTAATTTAATCCCATAAAATTTATAAGAAGAAAGTAAAAAAAATTTATGAAAATTTGTAAAGATAATATCGTTATCCCTTTTCATTCCCACCAATACAATGTGTAGTTGACAACAACCAGTTAAAATAATAATAATAATAATAAATTATTTTTCAATATAACTCAGTCCTGTGTGCATTGTAAGATTTCAGAGAGTCCCAATTCTGCATATCAGGTACACTATTGGAAATAGTGTCCCGTGTAAATTAAAATTGTTATCTAATTCGGAAATATTAACAGATATGATAATTTCTTATTCTATAATTACCTAGGATGTTACAGAACTAGTTTAGTGCCTTTATAAATGTTGAATCACAAAAACTAGTACATACGAGAGCTATATTATCCCCCACTTGGTTTTAAAAGACTAAAACTCTTATTAAATACATCAAATATAATAAAAATATTCATTAACAGGTGAAGGAAACATTAAAAATGATAATTTCAGATGCACTTTATAGTTAAATATCGGTGCATGTATGTATAAACATGATTTCAGGGGCAAGAAAATGTGGTCAAAAACATTTTAAGATCATACCCTACATATCAATTATCATATAAATGTATCATGTAATAATTATCTATAGATTATTAGGATATTATCATAATGTAATAGATAACATAATCCTTTAAATCAAAACATATAAATATAACATGGAATTATGGAAAAAACATAAGCATGTAATATGTTGTCCATAATGGTCATCACATCGCTACCAAGACCATCCAAGTAGTATGGGTTCACTCCCCACACCATCTTGTTATGAATGTTTCAATCTCATGGTCATATTAGTAGTATCATTTAACTCTTTATACCATCTTGGTAGTCAATGTTCACTCTCATAGCCATCGTAGTAGTCAACATTCTCTCACAATACCATCTCAGTCTATCTCATTAGATACAAATCTCTACACAATGTATTGGAGGAAGATAAATGTACCAACAATATCATAACTAAATCATACAATCATTCCCAATAAAATTTAAAAAAACATATCATAGAACATGAAATAAAAATGGGTATCATAAATAAGTAATCTTATCATAATGTGGGAAAAACAGACAAGTTTAATAATAATTCCATAAAAATCATATCCCATAAAAGAAAAATTGATTTCATAATTACCCGTTAAAGAAAAATTTTATTCCTAAAGACCATAATATAAAGCAAAAACCATTCAGATAAATAATTATTAATTGAATCTCTTATATCCTTTCGAACAATGGCATGAGTAATATTAATGGATGTTTTCATAGATAGAAATTAATTTTCTATTCTCTATTAAAAACTTATCTTGAAGAAAATATCCTTTCCCCTTTGAAAATGGGGTTTTAAGAAACATAAATCCTCTTTCATATTATTTTATATAGAATATGAATTATATAAAAACCTTCAAAATTGTTGGACAACAATTTTACATGAAATATTATAAAATATGCTTGATAATATTTCGAAAACCATTTTCCTTGTAATGATATAAAATATAATGAAAATGTTTAGAAAACATTTTTCAGTGAGAATAATTTTAAAAAATAAATTTTAATAATATAATGTGATTTTTTTTAAATGAAATAATTTTTCTCTAAAAAAACAAGATTCAATGGAATGTTGGTCATGATGGTGGATAAACTTGAACATGTCAAACATTAATTTTAAACCGTAAAAAGTTTAAAAAGGTGACTCAATGATAAAACAAAAATTAGATTACATATCAAATGCCCTTTTGTTTTAAAAAGTTAAAACATGGGAATTTTTTTTAATGATAGTTTTAATTTAATTGAATATTTTTGGCAAAAAAATTAAAATACATTGTTGTGAATGAACATAGATTTACGATTAAAGAAAGAGGTAACGTCAGACATTAATAAAAGCACATTATAAATTATCATATGTAACAAAGAGTGGAAACTAAATTGTACTAAAAAATTATTATATCATGAATAACCATAGGATAATAAAATTCACGACTGTTCTTAATAGAGGGTTGTAATAATTTATTTATGAAATTATAATCATAAACAATAACAAAAACAGTGATATTTTCCCAATAAAATATTATAACATGGTAATGTTGAATCACAATACCATTATAAAAAATCACCTTAAATAATTCCTCAAATATCAAGACAAAAATTAAATTCATGGTATAACATTTTAATGGAATTTTATACACCTCATGGAAAAATATATGTGTGTAACGTGGAATTTGTCTCAATGAGGAAAATTGAGACAGAAAATATAGTAGCAATCTAGTATCTTTTTTAAAATAAAACCCATGATAAAAAGATCATAAAATTGTTATGTAAATACACATTTATTTAAGTACAAGATACATAAAAAAATAATGGACAAGATATGCACCACGCAAAAACAATTTAATTGTGAATAAGGCATGTATCTCATGAAAATAAAAATTCATGTGAAATTCTTTTACCTTATGTCATGAATCTATTTGTAACCATACAAATAACCTATAATAAATATAAATTTATTATAAATATATCATAGAACAACAATATTATATTTCATACAATACATGGTTTGATTATAACATCATATTACCTGCTCGTTAACAATTTTATGTTATGGTTTCACATCAGAAAATATCCTTTTTGTTCATCGCATGTGACTTAATTTGTCATTTCATTGGTGCTAACAAAAATATCATGATTTCCATAATGTAAAACATGAAATAATTATAAATTATATTCAGTATATGTTTATTATGATAATCCATTTAATATATAAGTATGAAATTGAATACATTGTTCATGGATTAGGTAAGTCATACGTATGCATGAACACTATATTCGTTTAATTGTCATGTTAAAAATATTAAAGTAAAAAAAGCATAAACATAAACATATATATATATATATATATATATTAAATTATATTTATTATTTCATATAGATCATATATATTAAATAAACCCAACCTTTATATATTCCATGTAGTTTGTAAATGAATCACATCGTATTAAGGGGGGCAGTAGACCACACTTCTCAAACCAAATTATCGTATTAACAGAAAATCAAATGTATATTTATATGTTATTTAAACTAAATAAATAAATATAAATAAATATAAAATAACAAATATAAAATATATAAATATATTTTCCATCATAATGTCCACCATGAAAGTAGGTAATAGAAAAAATGAACAATCATTGTTTAGTGAGGCGGTGGTCTGCCAAACACATAAATAGTATGTTTGCTAACCATTATATGGAAGCCTCTATAAGTTTAGTTATAAATAATAGAACTAAAATATATATATATAATTAGTAAAATTTTTCTTTTATACAATAATAGAAGAATAATTTTTGAGGATGTGGAGAATGAAAATAATAGAAAGATATTTGAGGGAGGTTGTTTCCTCTTAATCAGGTAACTCCATTTTGCTGGCACCAAAGGAATTTTTTGGAAGGATTTATAAAAAATTAGGATTAAAAAATGTAGTGAGGGATTTTTGGCAGCTATGTTGACATATGTTTTAGGAATATATGTGAATTTATAGGTGTGATGAAGTGAGAGGATATGAGGCTTTTTATAATGGAGGAGGAGTGAAACTTGTAATATTTTAAGATAATGGAACCCCACCTATGTTAATTTATAGCATGTGGATAAATAATGTTGTAAAATAATTCCATTGGAGTATAGAGATGAATTATTTCTATATAATATATTTAGTAAATGTTTATAGGTTGTTTTTCTCATTATGTTTATAGTTTAGTCCCTTAGTATGTTTAATTTAACCTCAATCGTTTTAATTATTTCTAATTACATTCACTAATATTCTTGGTGAAAACCCATTTAAAACTTATTATAAATCATACCTTAATATTATTACATATATAGAATCCATTTTATATAGTATTTTTTACTATTAATTTATTATAGTATTTTTCACTATCAATTAGAAAAACAACACAAAAAAAATAAAAGAACATCACCATCACTTAAATTTTATTATTTATTTTAAAAGAAGAATTTTATTTTGAAATATTGGATAAATGTTCCAAACTGTATATTTAAAATTGGTACTCCATTAAAAGTCAGTATAATTTACATAATAAAAATATTTGGTTTTATGAGTAAAATTTGTTTTGTTCCTATATTATGCTTATAAAATATATTGGATGTCATTGGGAAATATATAATTTGATATATAATAAATATCTTATAGTAAAATTAATTAATAATAGTAATTAATTCAATTTTTAAGATTTAAATTACTTTATGTGCCTAATAATAATTTTCTATTTAAATAATAGCTTTATAAACAATTTTCTGTTATATACATTTGGAAAATAAATATGTCATTTTATATTTTTTTAAAAACAATATATTTAAATAGGTTATTTAATAATATTCATTAAATATTATTTAATTATTATGTAGTAATATATATATATAAATTTAAATGATATATAATTATTTGGTAAGACTCGGTCGTGTGTGTTATGAAAGCCATAGGGGAATTTCATTGTAGCATGTAACACAAGATAATCTCGGTTGTCCCTGTAGAGAAAGGATAAATTAATGTTTTCTAAAGTGAACGTAAGCCAAAAATATTTAATTAATATAAAATAATATATTTTCAATGGTGTCCAAAATTTAAAATATGGAAAATATTATGATAATTTGAAAAATAATTATTCACAATATCTCATTGTGTTACATTATACACACATCAAATTGAATTTATCCAAATATATTAATTTGGGTTATAAAATGTTTAGTAGTTGAGATTTCATTTTGTAGAAACCCAGATCATAAAAATTAATAATAAGTTGTCTTCTAAAAAAATTATAGAACATTAACAGTTTCCCAATGTAACTCATAACTAGATTCCCTATATAGGAGAACATAGGTGTGACATCCCAGGTAAATAATGAATATGAAATTTTCATATGTATTAATATTTGTGAATTTAATATTAATTTTACATTGAAGGGGAGGATATGTTCGATGACGTACCTGAAATGAAACAAAGGGTTTCTTTGAAATCATACGTTACTCACAACATTAGGTTATATCAAAAAATAATATAATATTATTATTATTTAAAATTATTGTTAACGCATAGCCGTTGTGTTAGTGGGAATGAAAATGAGTAAATTCAATATAATTATAAATGTTTGTTAAATGTCTCTACATTTATCTATTAAAATATAGAATCTTAAATTCTGAATAAATCCAATTTTAAGCATAAACACTCAAATATTCTTTAAAAGGACGATTCCACACCTTTGGATAGAGAACCCTTTTTAAATCTAATTTTTGTCACTATTATATATTCTATTTGAAAAAAATATATATTCTTATTTTGAATTGGGACATCATAATTTACTTTGGATGAAAATCTTGTATTTTTAAGATAATGTTCATTTTTTAATGAATTGTGCAAAAGACTGCATTTTAATTCAAATTTTTTTAATATAATTAATTTATATAGATAGGAGGTTATTGTAATTTGTTTTAAAGTTTCAGTGGATTATATTTTTACCATTTAATCCAATTTTCTACATTGTATGTAATTCCAATTTTAAAATGCACAAAAACAAGTGTCAATCTTTTGATAGTTATTATTTCATAAAAACACGCTTTTGTGTTTTGACAATAGATATTAATTTTAAATTAATTTCTACAACTTTTGTTTTTTAAATTTGGAAATTTTTTTCCATATTTGGAATCATGAGGTCCAAATTTTGTGAATAAGTAACATTTACTTTTAGACATTGTGAATATTTACTTCAGTAAATATTTTATTAACCATTCTTAAAAGGTAAATCTGGTAAATATGGGTAAACATTATCATTATAATACTAAATTACCACCAAACATGTAATAATCCTATTGGATGATACATTTATGACTATGGTCATCCTTAGGTTGATTTGGGAACCCCATGGAGGAACATAAGAGTGATAATGACACTTTATATTAATTAAGATAATGCAATGACAAAAATGAGATAAACATATATCTTTTAGTAAATCAATTCATACATGGGGTTATATAAGTTATATATTTGACTATAAATAATAATTTTATATATTAAAATATTTCCTATATCATGGTATTTTATTTATAATTTTTAGACTTTAACAAATAAAATTGTTTAGGACACAATAATGATTCAGTTTTTACCACATTAATGAATGATTGAAATAAATAAGATTTTAAATATTAAAAAAATATCCAAAACTAATTCAATTCTTATTTAATGATTTATTTCAAATTATAATCTTGTTATCCTTTACTTTAATATGTTTTGGACATTTATAAACCTAAAAGTATTCTATAATAAAATATTATTTTCAAAACTTTAGTAAATAGCCCTTCCTCCCCTTACTAAATTCCCTCACCCCTAACCCATCACTCAGACCTCTCAATCCCCTTGGATCATCCATAATCTAACCAAATAAGATCAAAATATCAATTTATTCCACCAAGATTCCTTACCATAGACATAAGGTGCTTCATGAAATTATTCTGGTTCAAACCAATGAGAGTTTCTCTATTTAAAGGCAATGCCTTCTCTTTCTTTTCTTTTAATTATCCTTCCCCCTAAATTTTTTTATTACTTTAGTTTATTAAAATAGTATAATTATAAATACACTAAGTTTTTGTTATGATAATTATTCAAACTATATTTACACACACCTCCGGCTAATGTGTAAAGAATATACTGTTTTTGTGAATGACGAACTACTTCCTCATGAAACAATGATAATTCAATCTTATCCTACCACTTCTTTTGGAGGACATTAGGATGGAAATGTATTTATATGTGATATATATTTTATTTTATTTTATATCTAATGATTCTATAATTCTCTTTTAGAACATACCATTATTCTTCTCATGTTGTATATATACAATAATTTCATTGGAGGAAGTGTCGAGTACCACCCACTTAGAGTGATATGACTCATTCATAACATTCATAGAACATATAAATGATGGTGTAAATGAAATTTTGTAACATATATAAAATATTTTTTCATACTAGAATTATAATATACTTTTGTATAATTTATTTTTTATTTAATTAAAAATGATAAAAATGAATGTAGCGTTCATGTGTATGTACGACTTACCTTCTCCATGAACGTTGCATTTCATTTCTTATGTCCAAATGTAATGGAAAATTTTATACACATATATAAAAGATATATATGATATATATGAATCTAAATCATGAATATAATTATGTCTATTGTGTAATTATTACCACATGGATAAATTTTTATTATAACATGTACATTTGTTTAACTCAAATTCCGAACATCGATAAAATTTCCGATATGAACTCAAAAAGTTAATAACTATTATATAAACTTAATAAGTGGTATAAAATGAATAAATAACTTTAGAAACGTTATAAATCATGTATAAATTGTATTAATTTTATTATTAAGGAATAACAAGGAACAAACGAGTCATGTCGAACATAAGGTAAGGGGTTTCTTATCTCACTTTTAGTTTCCTGAGATTTCAATTGTTGGAAACATATTTATTGTAGGTGTTGTAATGTGTACATAAATTTGAGATATATTATCATGAATCTCTTTCTATTCATGGTATTATGTGATTCATTTGGTGGTTATTAACATTTTTTCATACAACATGATTCATTACAACATGGTAATGGGGTTTCATTGCATGTTTTATTCCCATGAGATTCATTCTATATTTGAAAATATTTACTTTTGTGTGGTGTTTTTACCGCCCATGATTGTATTATTTGTGAATATATTTTAATTTATTGGTATTTACAACTTCATTGTATGATCCTTCCTTCATGTGGTGTATGTTTTTTAATTTACCAAATATGTAAGGGAACCTTTCACCCTCCTCTTCTATTCAAAGACTTATTTTTTGTTATGTATATAAATTTATATTCTCAAATATTTAGTTATGTCCTTATATAACCTTATTTATTTAAATTTTATTTTCATGTGAAGAGAAACCCTTTCCTCTACCATCAACTCATTTTCTATATGTTAAGGTGATGCGTTAAGCTATCGATTTTCTGTAAGATAAATTCTTTTCTGAATTTAAATTCATTGGGTGAAACCTATACTTATTGATTACATCATGGTATGAATATGTGTGAATTCCCAATTATTATTTTTCACTTAATATCCACTTATACTGGGTGTATTATTATTGGTCACATATAACTGTGTCATTTATTTGTCCTTAATAGCAGGATATGATATTTTCAAGGGACTTTGTCTCAATTTACATTCCATTGAGTCTTATTTGTTGTTATACACCCATTCACTTTTATATATTGTATATAATTCCCTTGGACATATTAGTAAATGAATATATTTATTATCATGATATTAATATCTTTTATTAATGTTATTCCACAATTATTTGTTGTCAAGCTTCTCCTATTTGGTTAGGAACAGATTAACTAAAATATCGTTTTAAATGTTTTAATATTTTGTTCATATAAATATTTTTCATTAATGTCCATTTTTCATAATGGTTTTAATAATTTATGTATATAGACATGAATGTTTTGAAATTAAAAATTATTTCAAAAGATTAAATGTGTTATGGGACACTAGGATTAAAAAATATCTTTATTAAATGATTTTAAATGGTTTTCAAAATGGTTTTGAAAATGGTTTGATAAAGCATGGATTATGTCAATATCAAGAAATGATATATTTTTATTTCAATGTTGAATTTTTATCTTACCATTATTTTTGTTTTATGTTTTATGAATATGTTATGGTTATTGGGCATTGTTTACGTATACGGGTGGTTCCGTGATAAACCTAGGAAATGTAAGCCCGAGAAAGCTCTCCAATGCATTGGGTAAAGTGATAGAGGTAAATGTTAATGTTTCTCCTATGAGATTTAGGGAATATACTATGATGGGTATTCCAGATGTAACTACCTATGTATATTTGAAAGCTACAATGTATGTATGTAATGTATTCCAAAAGTTACCTTTATGATTTATGATTTTTGTGTGTTCCCCATTAATTTTATGATTTCTTGAGGTATGTTATGATTAAAAAAGTATGGTTTCATTTATATTAATGTATTGATGGACTAATTTTTTCTTTCCTTGTTTTATAACCCTTACTGATATTTGTATGATCATCAATTGTTTTTGAAATGTTTCTCATAGGATTTAAGGAAGGGTATGAGAAAAGAATAATTCAAAAATATTTTTTATCATGAAAAGAACTCTTATTTTCATTTAAAAGTTTTCCTTTCATGAAAAAATGGATACTTAGTAGAAGGGTCTACTTTATAATTTTTGAGATGTAATGTAATTATTATGGAAAAATTCTCTAAAACTCAAAACCTAAAAATATCCTCAATGCAAATTATTTACTTAATTCAATATTATGTAATGTTAAAGTCTAGGGCCTTATAGTTGGTATCAAAGGACGAGTAAGAGAAATTTAGTGATCAAGAGTTTTTATTAAACACATGGTTAGTCTATATTTCTACTATGTATGTTAAATCCTTGTTTTATAAATTTTTTAGATCAAGTAATGTTAATTACAATTGGAAGGAGGAAGATCTCAAACAACATTCTTATCTCTTCCTGATGACATGTTTGCAATAATTATTACAAATTCATGTTTATATGATTGTGAAGCTATTTCTATCATACAACTCACTTTCAAGAAGTAGTTTGAGATATCAAAAACCTCTACTATACCTTGACATAATTTTGGATCATGGGATTTTTTTAATCAAATTACATTTTCATAAGTTTCTCATATTATCAAAAAAGGTAAATATCATCACGGAATTTTCAAATAGTTTATCTTTTCCCAATATTTTAAAGCATATATTGATTTTGAAAAATGTGTTGAAGAAGGAGACCATTTCACAACCAATTTATATTTTCTTTTAAAATATAGTCTCTCAACACAAACTTATGGTATTTTAAAAGGACCATTGATTGAATGTTTCAACTCAAATTCAGTCCGACCATTTTATAAAAATCGAGCTTTATCAGATGTTATGAATTTGTATATCATACATGATTATTTTCGAAAACTATTTTGCTGTAAACACCCATATGACCCAAGTTGTACAAGGTATATTTGGATGAAGGAATAAAATTATTCTAAAGGATCTCTAAATCATTATTGCAATGCGTAGACCTTCTACATATGTGAAATATATGATTATGAAACCATATAGACTCCCTGATGAAGGTATGTCGTAATTTATATTAGGAATGGTTTTATTTTATCATATGAAGTTGAAATAATAAGAAAAAAGAAAAATATATATAGTTATTCATTAATTAATATGTCGAGGTCTTAATGTGTTATGATGAAAATGAAAGAAATAAGAAAACCTTTATGGTTAAACATGTTAGGGTTATTTTTGAGTTTTATAAAAAGGACAACCCAGAAGACGGGTGACAACCTGTCATGTCCGACAAGGCCATGGGAATCAAACCCATAACCAAAGTGCGACAAGGGTACATCACCTTCCACTGGCCTACGTGATGTCACTTGTTTTTATGACATATTTTTTTTAATTAAATGATTTTTTTGGATCAAGAATAAGTTGATTTTGAGAACTTATGTTTTATCAAATGGATATCCTTAATATATGAAAATTATTTGGTGATTAAATAATAAAGGTTATTTAGGAAAACATTATCACTTTTGGGGAACATTATATTATTGAGGAATATAGAATAAAATGGGATCACATTTGAGGAGTAATATTTGAAATTTTTATTTTGGAAGAATCATTGTATTTATTGGGAAAATATGGTGAATTTGGGTTATTTTTGGAAATGAATAACCTATCATAGAAAATATGTGACTAGGTTAATTACACTTTAGTATGAGTCTATAAGAGTAATCAATTTTATTTGGAGATAAATGTTATTATTTATCATGGAAGACTATGTGATCAAATTTTCTGAGTTTTGGGTTTCCATCATATTATGGATTATATTGAATAATTTTAAGGGAAATGTTGTATTGAATGGTCTTTCTTGAACATTTAATATTTTTTGTTTAATTTTGGAGAATAAGAGTTGTATTTATTTTTTATAATGGATTATCCTTTTTGGGAATTATCTGATCTCGTACTAACCATTTTTTTCTTTTCAGTTAATGTCTAATGACAAGGGAAATATATGCTTTGTATTTTGTGTATTATAGGATTCCTTATTTGTTCATTTAGAACTTTATATGCAAACAATCTATCTTGAATGCTCATCAATTATAGAAAAGATGAGTTTTTTACTAAACTTATTAAAGGATGAAACTTTACCTGAAAACATAGTATATTTACTTATGTCCTTAGTCAATCTCATAGAAAAATCAACAACTTTATGAAAAGGAACATAAAACTAAAAAGTGTTTTCTATTTAATTTTTCTACAGGGAAACCACAGACCGTTAAACTTATTAAAAGGTTGTGGTTTTCTGGTGGTTATCATTCACCTGATCACGTTTTTTATCACTCTACATCAGAACATGACATTTAGATTTCTCTTTCATATCCATGTTTTCCTGGAATCCTAGAATGGGTATCTCGAGTGACTTCTTTAATTTTCATTCCTTATATTAAATTTATAGTTTTACTGACACTTTTTCTGATGTGGTACTTTTAATGAAATTTCCTTGCCTAATTCTAAAACTATGAGGATGCAATTTTCTAAAAAGGGGGAAGGATGTAACATCCCATGTAAATAAAGAATTTGAAATTTTCATATTTATTAATATTTTTTAATTAAATATTTATTTTACTTTAATGGGGAATCTATGTTCAATGGAATACCAGATACGCAACAAAGAGTTTCCTTGAAATCTTACATTAGACACAACATTAAGTTATACCGAAAAATAATATAATTATATTTTTATTTTCGATGGTAGTTAATGCACAGTCATTGTATTAGTGTACAGGAACATTAATAAATGAAATATTATTATATTTTTTTAAATGTTTTTTAATTTATCCAATAAAAGTAAAATGCATAAAATGTGAGTGAATCTAATTTTAAGCATAAACACTCTTATATTTTTTAATAGGTCGATTTACAACCTTTTAATGGAGAACCCTTTTTAAATATAGTTTTTTTACTTTTATAATTTATATATGACAAAATAATATTCTTATTTAGATTCGGGACATCAAAATTTACTTTAGATGAAATTTGGGTATTTTTTGATAATGATCATTTTTAATGAATAGTGAAAAATACTATATTTTAATTCAAAACTGCTTTTTAATCAAATTTATTTAACTATTAAGAATATAATTTTAATATAATTTATTGTTTAATTAGATTATATTTTTAGAAATTAATCCAATAACGGTAATTGGATGTAATTTCATTTTGATATTGGACACAAATAAGTGTCAATCTTTTGATAGTTATTATTTATTGACAACAAGTTTCTTGTTTTGACAACAAGAATAAATTTTAAAATAATTTCTGACTCTTCTACGTTTTGAATTTGGAAATGTGGATTCCATATATGGGATCAGGATGTCCAAATTTTGTGAATATGTTACTTTTATTTTAAAATATTATGAATATTTACTTCAGTAAGTATTTTATTTACCATTATTAAAAGGTAAATCTGTTAATAACAGTCAACAAACAACAATATAATAAAATTAAACTACATTAAAAAATTTTCTATTACAATTGGATGATACATGTATGACTATAGGCATCCTTGTGTCTCTTTTGGGACCCCATGGAGCCAGTTAAGAGTGATAATGACACTCTATATTAATTAAGATAAATTAATGACAAAAATGACCTAAACATATATCTTTTAATAATTAAATTCTTACAAGGGGTTATATAACTTATCTATTCAACTATAAATATTCAATTTAAATATAAAAATATTTCTATACCATGGTATTTTTTTTTATTTTTTTCTTCAAATAAATAAAATTTTTAAGATGCAACAATGATGTAGTGTTTACCTCATTAATGAGTTATTTAAATAAATATGATTATGAAGATTAAAAAAATATACACAACCTATCCAATTACAATTGAATTATTTTATTTCAAACAACAGTCATCATATATTTGACTTTATTACGTTTTGGATCTGTAGATACTGAAGAACATTATATAATAAAATAATATTTTCAAACATTCCTATAGATTCCCTCCCCTATTATAAAAATCCATAACCTCTAACACATTCGTCATTCCTATCAAGCCACTTGTCTTGACCATCCTCTACACAAATATTCTCTCAAAATCCCTCTCCACTAAATAGAAGCCTTACCTTAGGTAGAATCCACTTCAAAAAATCCATTTGGTTCAAACCAAAAGAAGTTACCTAATTTGAAGGTAACATCTTCTCTTAAGTTCTATTATTTTATTTTACTTCTCCAACCCCCTAAACTATTTTTTAGCCTTTATTTTATAACAAAAAATGTATCCTAAATATAATAGTTTATTTTTATAAGAATTATTACAACTAAATCTACACACACCTATGTCTAATGGGTAAATAACATATTGTTTTTGTTGATGGTGAACCACTGCTTCACGAAACGATGATTATTTAATCTTCTCCTACCACCTCTTATGGTATCCATTATGAGGGAACTATATTTATATGTGATATATATTTTATTTTATTTTATCTCTAATTCTTCAATAATTATATTTTAGAAAATACCATTATGATTTTCATGTTATATATATATATTATAATTTCATTTGAGAAAAGTGCGGACTACCTCCCCTTAAATGTGATATGACTCATTCATACCATACATAGAACATATAAATGATTGTGTTAATGAAATTATGTAATTTATATAAAATATTGTATTATAATGGAATTATAATATACCTATGTATCATTAAATTTTCATTTCTCTAAAAATTAAAAAAGAAATGAATGTAGCGTTCATGTGTACGTATAGCTTATCATCTCCATGGACGGTGCATTTCATTTCATATGTCCAAATGTTATGGAATATTATATATTGATAGATATATATATAATATATATATATATATATATATATTTATTATATATGATACTTAAATCAGGAATATCATTATGGATATAATGTACTTTTGACCACATGTACAAATTGTAATTTTAACAAATTCATTTTTTAACAAAAATTATGAATATCAACAAAATGTACGATATGAACTCAAATAATTAATAATTGTTATTGAATGTTAATAAATGATATAAAATGAATATTAAACTTTAAAAATGTTCTAAATCAAGTATAAATTAACATAATTTTATTATCTAGGATGAACAAGGAACAAATGAGGTAATTCAGACAAAATATAAGGGTTTTTTATCTCACATTAAATTTTGTTAGATTTCTATTGTTTTCACTTATTTATTGCATGTGGTGTATTGTGTTCTACCATATAATATATATTTTACCAATTCTCTTTATAATCATGGTATTATTTGATTCATGTGGTGGTTATTAACATTATGTCATACGGCTCGATTGATTACAACGTGGTGAGGGTTTTTATCTCACATTTTATTCCTATGAGATTATTGCTATATTTGCCACTATTTTCTTTTGTGTGGTGTATGTAATGCCCATAATTGTATTTTTTGGGTAATATAATTTAATTTATAGGTTTATAAGTATTTATTGTATGATCATTCCTTCATGGGGTGTATGTATTTTAATTTAGAAAATTGTTAAGGGAACCTTTCACCCTCCTCTTCTAGTCAAAGAAATATTTTTTGTTATGTCATTTAATTTAAATTCACAAATGTTGGGATATATTGTTATATATCCTTATTTATGTTAATTTAATGTCCATGTAATGAGAAACCCTTTCCTCACTCATCAAATCATTTTCTTAATTTTAATGTGACGATGTTAGGCTGTCAAATTTCTATAAGGGAATGTCTCATCCCAATTTCAATTCTTGTGGTTAAACTTACACATCATGTTTATGTCATTATTTGAATATTTGTGAATATCCTATGATTATTATAAACATAATAACCCATTATAATAGGTTTATTATTATTATTCACACTTAATTATGTCATTGATTTTTCCTTAATCTATGGATGTGATATTTTCAATGGACTTTGCCTCAATTTACATTCCATTGAAACATATTAGTTGTTCTACCCCAATCCACTTTTATATTGTTTATATACTCCCTTTTACATATTATATCATGAATCTATTTATTATCATGATATTATAATTTTTATTAATGATATTCCTAAATTATTTATATTGAATTTTCTCTCATTTGGTTAGGAACGCTTTAACTAAAATATCATTTTAAATGTTATTAAGATTTGTTCTTCAAAATCGTTCTCATTAATTTCCATTATTTAGAAACTATTTTAAGAATTAATTTATATTGGAATAAATGTATTGAAATTAATTTTGTTTCAAATGCTTCAAATTTGTATGGGACACATTGATTCAAAAATATCTTTATTAATTGTTTTTAATGGTATTGAAAATTGTTTGATAAAGCATTAATTATGTCAATATCATGAAATGATATATTTTTATTTCAATGTGGAAATGTTATCTTTCCATTATTCTTGTTTTTTATTTTATTAATATGTTAGGTTTATCGGTCATTGATTACATATACAGGTAGTTTTATGATAAACCTATGGCGGGTGAGCTCAAGATAGCTCTCCAATGCATTGGGTAACATGATAGAGGTAAATGTAAATGTTTGTCCTATGAGATTTTGTGAATATACTGTGATGAGTATTCCAAATATAACTCCACACCTAGCTGTGATAGATAAAATGTTTGTATGTTTTTTATTTCATAAGTTACATTTATGATTTAAGATTTCAGTGTGTTATTCATAAATCATATGATTTCATGAGGTATGTTATGATTGAAAAGTATGGTTTCTATGATATGTATGAATTGATGTACTTTTGTTTTATGTCCTTGTTTTATAACCCTTAATGAGATTTTTATTCTCATCTCGTGTTTTTGAAAAAAAAATTCACAGGATATAAGGAAGGGTAAGAGAAAGGAATAATTCAGGATGATTTTTATCAAGAATAGAAATCTGGTTTTTGATTAAGAGTTTTTATTTTGTGAAAAAATAGATACTGAGTGGAAGTGTCTAATTTATAATTTTTGAGATGTAATGTAACATTTATGGCCTAATTATTTTAAAATATAAACATAAAAGATCCTCAATTTGAATTATTAACATAATTCAAGATTTCGTATTGTTTAAGGATGAGTCCATATAATAGGTGGGATGTAAAAACATGGACAAGGAAAGGAAATATAACCATCATGTTTTAATGAGATGTGATAGATAATTAGGTGAGGAAAAAGTTAACAATCACAAATCCATAAATCTATGAAGGCCTAAAGAACCATATAATCCGTGATAAACAAATATAATATAAATAAAATGATTTATATATTGATTTCCAAAAGATGAATAATTTTCATTAAATGGTATACCTACAAGATTACAGAAAAATCTCACCTTTTTTTACCTAAACCACATCCCATATTTCTCAAAAATAAATTTTTAATTTTTTATTCCAAAATCACTAACAGATCATTTGATCCAAGATAATTCATCCCATCTCTCTTTAGTTACCATTAACAAAAAATTGAAAGAGCATGATATCCAATGTGCATGAATCCTCATGTGGTGATAAAATACATTAATCCCTCAAAAATAATCTAGAATTTAACAAAAACATTCAAAATGGTTAAACTTTTAACCCTTATAAATGATGAAATTACAAAAAAATAGAAACAGAGTCCCAAAAAATCATCTTAACATTGATCCCCCATATATCACAAAGTATATTTTGGTTTTCACATTCCATCATTCTAATACACTCAACAAATATTCTCTTGAAACATGGTAATAACCTAAATTTTCATAAATAAATTTCAAAAACATTATTTCTTACTTTTCCCAAAGGTCAAACGATATAGTTCAAGATATTTTAAACTTCATCCATAATGATATATAACACTTTGTTAAAAAATTAATAAACAGGTCTAAGGAAATGAAAACCATCCAATTCACATATTTGTATCTGAAATCTCTCTTATCA
The DNA here is from genome assembly GCA_963277665.1 of Viscum album. NCBI lineage: Eukaryota > Viridiplantae > Streptophyta > Magnoliopsida > Santalales > Viscaceae > Viscum > Viscum album. The sequence continues at coordinate 1,605,258,378 of OY728158.1, forward strand.
AGAAATAATTATATTATCATTAATAACACATTACCGGTAATCTTTCCCTTATTATTTTTTTTCACACCATTACCAACTTGTTATACAATATTTTTTCTTTTCTATTCAAACTGTTCAACATATTCTTAAAAATACTTAGTGAAAAAAAATTGAATAATCCTTATAAAATTCACCAGTGAATATTCATGGATCTGAATACATAAATATATCAATCCTTTCAATTTAGCGGTTGGCATTGATTCAGCCCTTCCTTGGATAATAATTAGATTATTATGTCTAGGAATTGAATTGGGTTATGCACATGTTCTCTATAGATAATCCATTGAACTCCAAGACAATTCATCACTTTAAAACCCTTTTTCCAATAGAGATAATATCTTCCCCTCCACTTGATATATTTCTCTAGATTCATCTTCCCTTTATCTGGACATGTAGGATGTAAAATATTTTATCCTCTATTCTCCTTATTTTATTCAATATTTATAAAATTCCATCAATCTCTTCAGTGATTTCTTAATAATATCACCAATGTTCACATTTTTAATCATATATCGTGATAGATGATTCAACATAATCACAATATCATTTCATTTAGTAATTATCCCATTTTATTTCTCATAATCACTAGATATTACATTAGACTCAAGGTTATCTATGTTTCTATATGGTTTCCTACATTATCTAAAACTAGAATGAATAGGGAGATTAATTCATATCATAATTTAATACCACTTGATCATGAAAAATTACTTATATGATGTCTAAATAATGACACATACCATTTATTTCATGAAACATTAGGTTTATCCTAGGATATTTATAGTCACACTCTATTGAAATAATTCATAATTTTTTTGCAAAAAGTTTATTATTTTCCAAAGCATATCCCCTGGGAGTGTCAATGAATTTGTGCAGCATTTCCTTTTGACATGTACTAAATTACACTATGTTAGGCCTGGAACATCATGTTAGATTTATTACTCAAATGTAAATTTGTTCCAAAGACACATCCACTTGTAGAATCCATAAAAGGATGTATTACAAGGAAACCAATGACTCTATCATTTACCAAAAGTCGATGACTTCTTCTTAAATGTTAACCCATCCTTATACATATCATTAGAGACATCCCTTAACACATCATTAGAAATTTTCATAGGTTCCACTAAATTTTTTTAAATTATGTTTCTCAATAATAACTAATAATTTCCACTGATACCACCTATAAATACATAGTATAAGTGTACATAGACATTACAACACTTTTTCATAATACTTAATACATAATATAAAGAGACTCCCAAATATCGTACTTGTCTAGTTCCTTTAAAAACATGGAATCATAAAAACTAGTACGTATGTGAGAAAAATTATCTCCCACCAGGTATATTATGACTAGAACCCTTATTATACACATAAATAATAATAAATATCTTCATAATCTTGGTATGGAAACATAAAAATGGATGATCTCAGATGCCCAGTATGGTGAAATAAGGGTGACAAGTAAGCATAAACATGATCATATGGGTATTATAACCCGATAAAAACATAAAATTATCATACCCATCATATCAAGTCTCATAAAATTGTATCATGGAATAAATATTGATTTTTTATAAGTCATATATAATTACAAAAAAATAAACGTAATCCATGAAATCACAACATTGGAATAAAACATGGAATTATAGAAAAAACATAATCATATACTATTATTTTTCATATTAGCCAATGAATCACTACCAATACCATCTTAGTAGTACATTTTCACTCCACATACCATCATGGTAGGAATGGTTCACTCCCATTTCTATATTAATAGCATGATTTCACACCTTATACCAACTTGGTAGTCTTGGTTAACTCCCATGGAAATCATAGTAGTCATGGTTCACTCATAATACCATCTTAATCTCTGTCATGTGATATAAATATTCATTCATTTCATTATAGAGAGATATAGGTCCCAATCATCTAATAAATTGAACATAAATACATGACCCCCAAATGATAAACAATTATATCATAACCCATGAAAAGAAATGGGTATCATAAATATGTCATTATATCATAGCATGTGAAAAACAAACAAGTTTCATAATCATTTCATCAAAAACAATACCCATGAAAACAAATTCATAATCATATAACAATTGAAAGATAAATGGGTTTCTCAAATACCAAGATATATATCATAAAACGTTATGATAATGAATTTTGAAGGTAACCTTTAGATCATTTCCATGAAATGAATTAGTGATATAAATAGATGAAATCTTATATAGAAACATTTTTTGAATTATCTTTCAAAAACATTTCATGAGGAAAATATCCATTATCTTGTGAAAAAGGATTTTTAAAAATATAAATTATTTTTATAGCAATGTTATTGGGAAAACAACATATAAATATTTATATAATAAAAATATTTTACCATTTTACCTGAAAACATATAAAATAATATTGAAAATATTTCTAAAACCATTTTCCTCAAAAACATATAAAATGGAATGAAAACATTTTGAAAACATTTTTCATTGAAAATACATTGAAACAATTAATTTACTATAATACAACAGAATTTTTTAAAGGAAATAAATTCTTAAACATGAAATGGAATATTTATGGGAATATCAGTCATGATAGACGATAAACCTGAACATGCCAAACATTACTTTTACACAGCAAACTATCTAGGAAGCTTCCTTGAATAGAAAATGATAAGAATATTCATTATTAATAACACTTCTATAAAATGTTAAAATATGGTAAAAAATTTATTTTAAATATAATTGTAATATAATATAATAATTTTATAAACCATTTATAAGAGTTGGTTTTGAATGAACACAGATTTCAGACCGAAGAGAGATATAATGTGAGACTTTATTAAAAACACATTATTATTTATCATATGTCATAAATAGTGAGAAAAATGGTACCAATACATGAATATATCGTAAATAAATATTGGATAATTAAATTAATGAGATTAATGATATATTGATCATATTATTTTATCAGGGAAATCATAATAAAAAAATAATCTCAAAAAGCGATGCGTTTTGTGAACAAACGCTTATAATTATGTAACTTCAAACCATATATCCATTGTAATATAATAAAAATACATGTATTCTAAAATATAAATAATGTACTAAGATTCATGATATAATATTTAAAAGTTCATATATACACCTCTCATAAAAACATTGGGGCATTACATGGAATGTATCTCAAAGAAGAGAAATAGAGATACAAATTACATTATCCATTTTGTAACTTTTGAAACATAAACCCAATGATAGATAGATCATAAAATGGTTTTTTAAATTCACATATATTTATGTATAATAGTCATATGATACATTAATGGAAGTATATACAACACAAAAATTAATAGAGCTGTGAATAAGGCATGTGTCTCACGAAAATAAAGAGTGAGATGAAATTACTTTACCACATGCCTTGACTATCTTCCTACTTATACAAACATCCTATATAATAAATATATATTTATTATCCACATATCATAAAAAGTAATTCTTTTATTTAATACCATACATGTCTTAGTTATGTATTTATATTACCCTCACCCTGACAATTTTATGTCAGGGTTTCACTTCGGGAAATATTTTCTTTTTTTAGGTGTCCAAATTTGTCATATCATTGGTCCTCATACTTATATCCTGATTTAAAAACTGTAAAAAATTATATAAATATCACATATATTCAGTATTTTTTGTTATAATAATTCATTGAATATTGATGTATGAAACATAACAAATTGTTCATGGAAATAGTAGGTCATATGTACACATGAACAATATTTCTGTTTAATTTTCTTGGTGAATGAATGAAACTAAATGACAGTCACACATATAAACACACATACATAGATGTATAATTATATATATAATTATTAAATTATATTTTTTTATATAATATATATTATATATATTAACTAAAACCATCCTTAATACATTCTATTTGGTGAATGAATGATTCACATCGCTTTGTGGGGGTGGTAGTATGCACTTCTAAAACGTGATTATCATATTAACAGAAAATGTAAAGTATAAGAATATGTATTTTAAAAGAATTAAAAAACATTAAATATGTAATTAATATTACTTATAACCTAAATATATAGACTTTACATAAAAATTCCCACCATGAGTGGTGGTAAAAGAAAAAATGAAGAATCATGGTTATTGAGGCACTATTCCGCCATAAACTAAAACAAAATGTCCGTTACCCATTAGATGGTTTTGTATGTATGTGTTGGTATAATACCTAGAATAAAGAAAATTAAATTTTATTTAGGATACTATTTTTTCTATACAATCGTTGAATAAAATAACCTAAGGCAGTGGAGAAAGAAAACAATGAAAGAAGTTTGATGGATGATGTTGCTTCTTAATCAAGTATCTCCTTTTATTTTTACCAAAGGGAATTATTGTATGGGTTTCTACCCAAATGAGGCATAAATTAGTAATTTAGGGATATTGGAATTTTTTTTTCATATTTGTTCTAAAAAAATTGGATTAAGATTTGTGTGGAAGGGGAGGAGAGAAACACTTTTATAATGGAGGAGGAGTGGAATTATTCTAATATTTTATAAGAATGAAACCCAAACCATGTTTTTTTATTGAAGGTGGATCATTAATGGTCTAATGTATATATAAGGGATTATAGGGTCTATATATGTTCATACATTGAATATAAGATATATGCATATGCCGTTTTGGTCCATTAAGTTATGGTTTAGTTTTTTATTAGGTTTAATTTAACCTTAATCGTTCTAATTAATTTTAGTTACATTCACATGTTTTTCTGGTAAAACCCTAAGATGAAATTAATTGAAATTATAAATTACAATAAGTACAAATATTTAATCCATTTTTAAAATTACAAACATAGAAGTGGTTTTAATTAATTTAAATTTAATCACACAGTCGGGTCAATAATGCGTGTTTTTAAAAGTAAAAAATTCCAAATATATCATTGTTTTTATATTCAATTTCAAATTGAAATTTATTATAATAAAATAAATTTTATTAATTGATCAATATATGATGAAATTAATCTTTGAAACTATTTTTAAATTTAATTTATCATTACTAATAAATTAGACGAAAATAATTTTTAACTAAAATAATGTAATTTCAATACTCATTAAAAATTAAAACATCACAGAAAAACACCAAAAATTTACCATATCCTATTTTTTATTATTCACATTCAAATAAAAGTTTATTGTTTTATATAATATAAAATTCCTAAAACTTATATTTAAGAGTTTCATCATTAAAATGTGGTAAAATAGCATTAATAAAACTATTTGTTTTTATGTGTTAAATTGGTTTTATTCATATCTTAGGATTATAAAAAATATTTATTGAATATATTAAATATTTTCATGGATATATAATAAAAATATAATATCAATATTTCTTACTAATTTTAAATAATTTATTCTATTGTGATTAAAAATCATTATGAGTATAACAATATATTTTTTAAAGGTAATCTCTTTATATTCATTTTGAAATTATATTCATTTTGTAACTAATTAATTATTATTGTATTTTTTTTGAAAACCATATATTTAAAAAAAATTATAATGTTGAAAAAATATAATTTAATTTCTATGTTGTATATTATTTTATATATAAATATACTATATAATATATTATTGTTATGTAACAGTCAATCTCGCATGGTATGCGAGCCATCGAGGAAAGCCATTGTTTCATGTAATGAAAGCTATCATCTATATTCCTTGAAGAAAAAATAAAATTAATGTTTCATGTAGTGCATATAATATATACATATTTATTTAATATATGATTAACTATTTTTAGTGTTTCATGATATGAAAGATATAAAAATGTTTAGATTAATTTGAAAAAAATAATTCACAAAATATTCGAGTGTTACAATTGTTGTGGAAAATCAATGTCTTCTGATTGGGATACTTTTATATAGCCTATATTTTTTTGTTTGACATCCCTTTTAGATATTTACTATATATTTAGTGTTGATTAGTCATTATACATGGTTAAATACTATTTTGGGATAATTATGTTTAATGTTTCTTATATTATTGAATTTTACCTTTAATATTTTATGTTGAAATTATAATTTTTCTTAGTTTTCTTTATATTATTATATATCAATTTATCATTGAAAATATTAATTTTAAATATCTATATTTCACCTCATTGTTTTTGTTTTAAATAATTAAATTTTTAATTAATGATTAATTTAATTTACAATCTTATGATTTTTATGATTTAATAATTTGTAATATTAATTTACTATTTTATTAAAAATAAATTTTTATGATTCCTTGATATTAATTAATAATTTAATATATTTTAATTTATTATATTTAGATTTTAAATTTAACATTTTTTAATTTGGGAATCATAATTGTTTTGACTTTAATTCAATTAATCTGTATATAGTTTGGTTGAAACAACTAATATCTTCTAGATGTTTTATTTGGCCATGTAATACTACATTAAAGTATCACCCATGTAAACAATTTGTTGAATTTATATTTTCTATCACACCTCAGGTTGATAAATTTGTAAAGGGAGCCTATGTTTTTAGTTCCTAAAGAACCCATGTTGTTTATTTTTCAATTATATTACTCATGTACCTTAAAAATGAAATTTAACATATCCAAATTCAGAAACATCAAGAATATAATTTCTCCATTAACAAAAATATAATAACCCTAACATTTATCCACCAAAATAGATGAATCTAATGGTTGAGGTTGAGTTTTAATAGTCGTACTAGGATTCTTCATTTGATCTTTGGAATAAATTAGTGAAGATATCCATTTGAAATATTACTAAGTGTATTGAATTAAATATTATTCTTGAATCATTAGAGTATGATGAAATTTTATTAGAATAATGGATTGTATTTTCGATGAAGTAATAAGTTGAAATGTGTCTCACTAACTTATGTGACTCCAAAAGTGTTTGATGTAGGATTGGATAATGATATCATCTTACTAAAGTAGAAGACCAATGGTGAGATATCAATTTTTATTAAACTAACAGTGATAAGTTAGGTATCTTATAGGAGATAAAATAAGATTTTCATTCCCAAATCTGGTTGATGAAATTCATAATGAGTTCAAAAAATTAAAAATAGTTTGACCTTTCTACATTGAAAATGGGTTTCCCTTTTAATCTATTTATGCTGACTAAAATTAATGAGGTTTTTTGTTGTTGGGGATCACGTTTCCTATTCAAATCAATAGAACCCCACATGATCCTTGCATGTGACCACTAAATTTTAATAATTGAACCAATTTTTTAATGTCCAATAATTGAAAAAATTTATTTAATATTGCATTTACATCCAATTAATGGTTTTTATTTGATTGTGAAAAAGGGGGATCTCATGTTCTCCAATAACACATTCATTCTTTTGAATATGGTAACACAAATGATTCCTATAATAATTTCATGGTTGACATGTGGTTGATATTTCTTAAAGTGAAATCAGATATCATAGAACAAGTTTGAGGTGCCTTTATTGACCTAAATCAATGTTGGGTAACCCACTGGAGGCTTCCCTATTGAGGAAAATGAACAGATATGAGACCAATGTTTCATCATGGTATGATTTTATTGTGTTGAGTCTGACAATGATTTCATAATTTTGTGATTAAATAATTGGATGAATAATTTAATGGCATGATGAATATTAATGAATTATGATTTTATTATTTAATAATCTTGGAAGAAGTATGTTTATGTTCTTTTTCAATTAATTATCAAATTTAAGAAAACGGATCATCGTGGGGGTGGGTGTGAAATTTATTTTAGTTATCAAGGTTTCACACATTTTAATGAGTTTTTTTACTAGATTTAATTTATTTGAATTCAGCTTATGAAAATAAATGTTACTAGGAGTTCCTCATTGGGATTAGCATTGGGATTATCTATCTTCCACAAATAATCAGGGGGACTCTTCAGTTTAGTGGGTGGATGGAGTAATTTTTTATTTCTATTCTCTATTAATCACTCTCTCTTATATCATTCTATGTTTTGTAAATAATTTTTTTGGTAGGGAAATTTTATCTCTATCCATATTTTAATATCCTATCTCTAACAATGTATGGTTATTTTCATTTAATGTTCTATAAAGCTAAGATCAAAGATTTCTTATGACCATGTAGATTTTTTTGTGTCGCTTTCTTCTTTAATATTGAATTTTTTTTAATTTGAAATAAATATATCATACCACAAACTTATTCCCATAAAATATATTCTATTTTATTTTTATGTATTATTTGACTCTTATTAACCAATATGATCAATAGATAATCTAAAGATGTTGATTATGCTTCTTTTACATAGTGTCTATCAAATTTTCGTTAAAGAGAATCTTTGTGATTGTGATTTGACCAAGAGATGTATTTCATAATGTGAAGGGTGATTATGTACACGAAGTCATTTTTTCATGATTATTAATTGTTAATTTAGAAAGATGTTTTTATTTCATGACATTGAGCTCTCCATGAGTGAGGTGGAATTTTGTTCGTATAGTATTTTTAGATCTGTGATGTCCAATATAGAGTTAGGATCTAGATAATGTTCTTGTAAACATTATTTTTATATTCTCTTATTTATTTTATCTTTCTATTTTTCTATATCTATAGTATTAATTTTCACTTACCCTTGGTTAAATGTTTTTCCTTTCTTATATTTATACTTTAATAAATGATTAAAAAACCATTTTGGAGGAATTACATGGATAAACACAATATCTCTCAGATACCGGTCCCAAGGTTGTCCAGTAACCTATATATAGGGAAAATGTAATGGTATTTTTTATATTTCATAATAAAATATTTCTTATATATAAAACAAAAAAAATTAAATAAAATTCTGAATATTTCTTATTTATCATAGAAATAAATTTGATTTGGGAAAACATTATATTTGTCACTTATTCATTCAAACGTGTTCAAATCTCGTGTATAATAAATATAAAATTATTATAAAATAATTATTCCATATATTCATAAATAAATTACAATATACTATTCTTCTATAATTAAAAATTATTATTTTATTAATAAATATCCCTTAAAATGATATTCGGGTTAAATGTTGGCTTGTTTACCATTCTTTTCAGTTCAATGATTCTTTTAATTTTATGATGGTTATGGTTTCATCATATCCCAAATATTAATAATGAAAAATAATAATATTTATATATTTTATATACTTTTATATCAACACATCTAAATCCATGATGAATATTGAATTATATCACTTCATTCAGATAGTAGTATGTGAAACCCATGTGTAATGATTTCCCAATTTGATGGATGCATAGAAAGAAATGTAAATTATAATTTAAATATCTAGATTATTTATTAAATTATAAATATCATATATATTCATAAAATATATCCATATTATTTTTCATATAAATAGTGACTGAAATAAAAATCAAATCTCTTTGTGGAGGTGGTACTCTATATGTACGCTTGTGTGACTTTAACATTTACAATAAATGGGGGGTATTAAAGTATATAAAATAGAATAATTTAATAAGAATAATTATTTCATAAATATCATATATAAACATTAAATCCGTCATAATTACCATCCATGAATTTTGGAAATGAAAAATGAATCAAATCACTACCTGGAGGTAGTATTATACATATTATCACATAAGATACATTCATTTCCCATTTCAAGGAAATTAGAATATGAATTAGGTTATTCCATTAACATTAAAATATCTTAGAATATATAACATAATGAGTTTAATATAATGTTATAGTAATTATTTAATTAAAGGTGGTAAAAGAATATGTAAATTGAAAACATCGGGTTAAGATGATTACCTCATCTTTGAATAACCTCTTTTGGATCTTTCTTTTAGAACCCCATCGATGATATTTTAAGAAGGACATCAAATACTTATTGGGAATAATGTATTTAAAAATGGTCATTATAGGTTTTGGTCAATAAAATTGTATATAGATGTGTGAGTAAGAGAGTAGATATTGTCTCCTTACATAAGAGTTGATAGGGGAACCCAATGATATATATAAAGTATTAAATTAATATACATTAATTTTCATGTTAATATTGTACAAAATTTGTATACATATAATATATGATGAATATATTTTGAAAACATGCACCAAATATTTATTACACTATTATAATTATTTTTTAAAATATATATCTTAAATTTAACCCTATGTTAACTATCTAGGCAATTAGTATGATATCGATGTTTTTTTTACATTACGGGTCAAGAATAATTTTATAAATTGAAAATTTTCTCATCAATGGAGAATGTATGATATTATAGAAAATATATTTTTCACATTGATGAGGATATTTTTTTAATAGAAATTATTTTAATAAAATATTATTAAACCTAAGATACCATTAATGTAATTTTGGCACTGTTCACATTACTGAACCAGAAAATAAATTCATTATTGAAATTAAAATATAAAAATTTAAGAAATCCCTAAAATATTATATTTATTCTTGAAATTATTTCCAAACCCTAATATATTAATAATATATTATTTCATATATTTTTAGAATTATTTACTAGATATTTCCACTTCATGCACAGGTAATATATAATCGTGGCATAAGTATTATGGATAATTATTTCAATACAATAAATCATAATAAAATTTATACTATAAAATAACTAATATTATATGGAACTTTTTATAAAAAATCAACACTCTTTTTCCCTTTGAATTAATATTAGAAATTTTTAAATAATGAGAGTAATATTTTGAATTTATTAATTACACAAGAAAAATATTGTGGTCATGTTAAAAGATATGATGCAATATTTTTCCATAGCATATCTTATTTTATTATGATGTATGATATAAAATCATTAAACCAAAAAATTTGGTATTTATTATGTATATATTGAAAGCCTTATAAAAAAATTTTTTACCTTATTTATATTATTGAGCCTTAATATAGTGACAACATATCTTTAAAGGTAAATATCCATTATGACTAAAAATAATTTTAAAATATTTTTAGAAATTTATTATTGTTAAAATTATAGAATTAGTTTCTTCAAAATCAATACCTATACTTGGAGTAAATTATATTCAAAATAAACACACAAACCTCAATGAATAATGAGTTTCTAGAAAAAATCATTTCTAGGTAAAACTATTTTCATAAAAACGTATAGAGTAATGTATATTATAGTGAAATTATGTATATTATGATTAATAAATTGGAACTAATTTTTTTAATAAAATCAATGTAAAATATGAATTTCTAAAAACATTATTGGAAAATACGAGTTTACAAAAATTGATACATTTCATAATTCACAAAAAAAAATACTTTATAAAACTTCTTAAACCTTTCTACATAAATAATTTTTTATATAGATTTAAATTATGAAATCACTTTATAAAAATTAATTTTTAAAAATTTCTATAAGGCCCCAGCCTTAAAACTTACTTAATCTTGAGTTATTACAAGATTACACATTGAGGATCTTTTCGGGTTTAGAGTTTTAGAGAATTAGATCATAAAACTTGCATTACATTCCACATATAAACCAAGTGGTTACATAAAGATAGTATTCTTCATTCCATCAAAGGAAACATATTTAAAATAAAACATGGATTCATTCTTGACACTTCCTTGACACTATCATCATATCATGTACCTTTCCCTTGACCTGTGAAAACATTTCAAAAAAACTTGGGATGAGCATAAAAAACTCAGTATGGGTTATAAAATTATGGAAAGGAAACATGGGTACATATGTACATAAGGATGAGATCATACTTTACCCATAAAACATAAGCACTTTAACATACCTCATCAAATCATGAATAAATCCTAGAAATCATAAGACATAAAGGTAACTTGAGGCATTCATAACATTCTTACGTAGGGAGTAACCCTCTTGGTTACGTTTGGAATACCCATCACAGTATATTCCCTAAATCTCTTCAGAGAAACCTTAACGTTTCACTCTTTCGCGTTACCCAATGCATTGGAGAGCTATAACGGGCTCACCCGCCCTTAGTTTATCACGGAACCACCCGTCTTCATAATAATGCCCAAGAACCATAACATAATCATATCACATAAAACATGCATAAAGGAAACATAACATTTCCACATTTCAATCACGAGATATCAATACAACAAATTGATATAAAAAAACATTATTAAAGCCATTTTCAATACCAAAGTAAAACATGGTATTTAATTTTCGTTTAAAAAAAAGGTATGGCTTGTAGAGGAAGCCAAAACTCAAATAACGGTCACGACGGCGGAGAAGTCGTTGTCGCCGCATACGTACGAAAAAAAAATTCCCTTTTTTCGTTTAGTAAACGCTTCGTATAAAAAAGATTCCTTTTGAATAAACGTAAAAGTCAAAGTGGTTTATACACCGTATAAAAGAATTTTGTGTATAAAATAAAATATGCCTCAACGAAAGGAGATTGAGACGAAGTCCCATACCTCGTATCCGACTTGACCCGACAGTTCTTTAATCTCCTGAATAATAAACTTGAGTTAATCTCTACTTTCTTATGAATATTTTTCAAGTTAATTATTCCTTTTATACCATTTTATGAACATCATGTAATCAGTTAAGTTAATAATGTTCATTTTGTCGGTATTTGGTTCTTAAGTCAAAAATAGACTTCTTACACTTACATGTTGTTAATTTGGTCAAAGGTTCATTATATCCAGAATGATATTAATGATTTGGATAACATATATATCATATATATTCATCATATACATGTATTTATAATATTACATCACATTTAGAGGTAAGAAATGAAATGCACCGTTCATGGAGACGGTAAGCCGTACGTACGCATGAACGCTACTACCATTTCTATTTCGTATTTATGGAATGGAATCATAATGATATAAGAGTATATTGTAATTCCAGTATAATAACATATATAATATCATAGTTCCATCCTTTATATGTCCCACATATGGTATTTAACGAATCAAATCACTTTCAGGGGGCGGTAGTCCGCACTTCCTAAAATGAAGATATCATGTTTACCCATAATGGAAACCATAAAGGTATTCCCAAAATGAAAAAAAATAATCTTAAGGAAAAAATAAACATATTATATATCATATATAAGAATAGTGACATCATAATGGCCACCTTTGAAGGTGTTAAATGAGTATTGAACAATCATCGTTTCAGGAGGCAGAATTTCGCCATCCACGGAAACCGTATGTTCTTTAACCATTTGATGTAGTTTTGTGAGTTTTTAGCTCAAATATATCTTATAACAACATCCTGGTATATTTAAGATACTGGTTTTGTTACAAAATAAGTAAATAAAAAGAGTTTAGGGGGTTGGAGAAGAAAAATAATACAAATGAACATGAGAGAATGAATTACCTTAAAAAGTGTAACTCCTTTTGATTTGATCCTAAAGGCTTCCTTTGAAAGGATTATGCCCAAAAGGAATCCTCTAGGATGAGGATAGGGATGTGGAGAGAGTAAATGGGCAGGGTTTGGCCGAGCCAAAGGCTTGAGGAGTGTGTGAAATGAGGTAGATGTGGGGGCCTTTTATAAGAAGAGAGGAGGGGAACTTTTGGAAAGTAAAGAAATATTACTTTATTTGAAAATGTGTTTCGGTTTTAAAAGGTCCAAAATTGATATAATTCGTGTATAAGGTGATAAGGGTTCGAAATCCAGTCATCCAATTGGTTTTGGCCATGTCTAGTTCATATATGTTACATTGTATTTCCATTTTATTTAAATCGTCAAATAATGATGTCATCGCTGCATCATTATTATGTCATAAATAATTTAATATATTTAATGTCTAAAAATTATAAAAAAAATACGATGATGTAGGAAAGCTTTTTAGCTTTCCAACTACTATTTATAATCAAATATCTGATCTTTATAACCCCATTTAAAAATTGTTTTCGTAAAACATATTATGTTTGTGTCATTTTTACTTTTACATTAAATAAAAAGTTATTTATGTCATTTCCCAACCAAAATGTCTCCATGGGGTCCACAAGTTGACCCATGGCTTGTCTTGGTCGGCCATGACACAACCAATAAGGTTGGGACATGTGTCTAGGTCATTTCATATTATTAATGCATTATTTATACCTTAAACTACACTAATTACCACGAATCGCGATTAAAAACTTAATAAGTTACTATTCACCAAAAAATTATTTTAATCTCATTGAACCACATATTACTTCTTAATGACAACCATGTATGTCGGATTTGCAAAATTCAATACACATTAGTGGTAAACTTTCATTTAACTGAAAAATCAGTTTGCTTGATTACCACTTAGTGGTTTCACTATTCATCAAAAATTGAAGTTTTTCAGAAAATTACCAAAAATTCACCCTAAGCTATATTTGATATTCCGAATTCAAAAATGAAGTCTATTTTACAAAATTTAAATCATATAAGTCCCATTAATTAATTTAATAATTAATTCCCACTGCCAGAGCAAATAGCGTGTTTTTACAAAACAATAAGTATCAAAAGATTGACACCAGTTTAAGTATAATTTCAAAGTGAAATTGATTCCAACGACCACCATTGGATAAAATGGTAAAAATATATTCTAATTTCACTTCAAAACCAATTCAAAACATAATCTAATCATATAAATAAATTAGGTTAAAAAGAAGTTTTGATGTAAAATGCAGTATTTTTCACTATTCATTAAAAAAATGAACATTGTCAGAAAAATACCAAAAATTCACACAAGGTAAATTTTGATGACCCAATCATAAATAATAAGTTTATTTTGAAAAACATAGTTTATAAAATTGTCAAAATATAGATTCAAAAATGGTTTTCCATCAAAAGGCACTAAATCAATCTTTTAAGAATATTTGTGTATTCCATGCATAAGATTGTATTTATTTTCATTTTAAGCCTCTATAACACTATCTTAATCATTAATAGACATAGATAAAAATATCTACTATTCATTACTTACTTGGGATGTTACATCCTTACCCCCCTTTAGAAAATTACGTCCCCGCAATTTATTTACTCATCGAATAATTGGGGGTACTTATCCCTCATTGCATTTTCAGATTCCCATGTTGCCTCTTCAATCATGTGGTTTTTTCACATAACCTTTACCTGCTTAATCACCTTATTCCGTAACACTTGCTCCCTGTGGTCAAGAATCCGGACTGGTTGTTCCTCATAAGATAGGTTCTCTTCCAGCTGAACTACCTCTGGACTCAAAACATGAGATGGATCTGGCATATACTTTCTCAACATCGAAATGTGAAAAACATTGTGTACCTGAGATAAACTCGGAGGTAAAGCCACTCGGTATGCAACTGATCCAACTCCCTCCAGAATTTCGTATGGTCCAACAAACCTTGGACTCAACTTTCCTTTCTTACCAAATCTCATCATGCTTTTCCAAGGAGAAACCTTGAGAAAAACATGATCACCTACCTCGAAAGATAGATCCTTCCTCCGGTTATCCGCATAACTCTTCTGCCTGCTCTGAGCTGTTCTCATGTGTTTCTGAATCAGCTGAACTTTTTCTGCCATCTCTTCTACCAATTCTGGCCCCATCAACTTTCTTTCACCCACTTCATCCCAGAAAGCAGGAGTTCGACACCGCTTCCCATATAATGCCTGAAACGGCTCCATATGTATACTGGAATGAAAACTGTTATTATATGAAAGCTCAACCAAAGAAATATGTTGGTCCCAACTTCCCAGATAATCCATAGAACAAGCTCGTAGCATATCCTCCAATATCTAAATTGTTCGTTCTGACTGCCCATCTGATTGAGGATGAAAAGCTGTACTAAAATTTAATTCAGTACCCAACGACTTCTGAAGGCCTTTCCAAAAGTTAGAAGTAAACCTGGGATCATGATCCGAAACAATGGAGAGAGGAACTCCATGTAACCTGACTATCTCTTTAAGATACAAACGGGAAAGTTGATCAAGAGTGAAAGTATCTCGTATAGCAAGGAAATGAGCAGATTTGGTCAAGCGATCAACAATAACCCAGATTGCATTATTACCTCGAGATGTCTTCGGTAATCCAACAACAAAGTCCATGGATATATTCTCTCATTTCCACTCTGGCACCGGTAAAGGCTGAAGCATCCCTTTCGGTAACTGCCGCTCTTCTTTAACCTGCTGACAAGTCAAACACTTCACAGTAAAATCAGCAATATCTCTTTTCATTCCATCCCACCAGTAATACTCCCGCAGATCTCTATACATCTTAGTACTGCCCGGATGAACTGAAAACGGAGAACTATGAGCTTCACATAACAACTCTCTCTTCAACTGTGAATCACAAGGCACACACAATCTCTTCCCAAATCTCAAAACGCAATCATTATCAATGTTGAATTCAGGCAACTTACCTTTCTGAACCAGCTCTACCTTTTTCTGCAACTCACTATCTTGCTTCTGTGCTTGCTTGATTCTATCTGATAGAGATGATCTCACTGATACCTGAAACAAAATAGAAGGACTTCCTGCACCAACAACTTCTATGCCAAAGTTCATCAAATCCTTAACCAAAGGATCACGTTCCAACCGCAACATTGTTAATGAAGCATTATTTTTTCGACTCAAAGCATCAGCCATTTATTTTCTTTTCCCGGATGGTAATGAATTGTACAATAATAATCCTTGATTAATTCCAGCCATCTCTTTTGTCTCATGTTTAAGTCTTTCCGAGTGAATATATACTTTAAACTTTTGTGATCGATATATATTTCACACTTTACTCCATACAAATGATGCCTCCAAATTTTTAAAGCAAAAACAACAGAAGCTAATTCCAAATCATGTGTAGGGTAATTTACCTCATGAGTTTTCAACTGTCGTGAAGCATAAGAAATTACCTGATCATTCTGCATTAGGACGCAACCAAGTCCTTTCAATGAAGCATCACTGTATATAACAAACTCACCATTCCTGGAAGGTAGTGCCAATACTGGAGCATTCACCAATATTCTTTTCAATTCCTGAAAACAATCATCACATTCTTTTGTCCAGATAAACTTAACACCCTTCTGAGTTAGCTTAGTCATTGGACTAGATAACCGGGAAAAATTTCTAACAAACCTTCGGTAATAGCCCGCCAAACCAAGGAAGCTACGAATCTCGGTTACATTTGTGGGTCTTGGCCATTCTTCCACAACTTTTGTTTTTGCAGGATCAACAGTTATTCCATCTTTAGAAACAATGTGACCAAGGAAAGAAATTTGTTGCAACCAAAACTCACACTTGCTGAATTTCCCATACATTTTCTTTTCTTTTAAGGTTTGCAAGATAACCCTTAAATGTCTTTCATGCTCCTCTTTACTTTTAGGAAACACCAAAATATCATCAATAAAATCCACCACAAACTTATCCAAGAACTCATGGAAAATTCTATTCATTAAGTCCATGAATACAGCAGGTGCATTGGTTAGCCCAAAAGGCATTACTACAAATTCATAATGGCCATATCTCGTACGGAACGCGGTCTTCGGAATATCTGCCTCCTTTACCTTCAGCTGATGGTACCCCGATCTCAAGTCAATCTTTGAAAAAAACTGAGCTCCCTGGAGCTGATACAACTTCATTTGATGGCCTGACATCTGCTGAAGTAGTTGCAAAGGATTTCACCACCCCTTTCTGCTTGAAGTCTAACTGCTTCCCATCACTCAAGCTCTTTGTCGGACACTCGTTTTCACAGTGACCCATCTCATTGCACTTATAACATTTCACTAACTGTAAATCAAATTTGTTCTTACCATCACCTTGATCCTTTTCAGTGCAATCACTAGCCTTATGTCCCATCTTACCACATCGGTAGCACTTCCCAGAAATCAGAAGACATTCACCAGCATGCCTTTTGCCACATTTATCGCAAACTGGAAACTTAGTTCTCTTACCATCAGAATTTTTTGAAGAATTCTTACCTTTCTCCTGCCACCTCGGTCTCTTCTTCTGCTGGTTTTTATAGAAAACTTGGTCATCGGAAAACTCCATTTCCACCTTCTCAACACATAGAACAAGATTTTCATAACTTTTAAACTCACGAGAAGCTAATTCCCTTTGGTATTTTGGCTTTAATCCTAAGTAGAAACGATTGATTTTACTATCATGCTCCTGGATAAAATTTGGAGCATACCTTGCCAATCGAGTGAACCTTTCTTCATAGGCAGCCACTGAGTCTTCCTCTTGCCTCAATTCCAAGAATTGATTTTCCATCCTAAGTCGAATAGCCTTAGGATAATACTTCTCAAGAATCATACCTTTTAATTCATCGCAGTCAAGAGCATCAATCTCATCGGCGTCCCTGATATTTTTAACCATAGACCACCACTGATCTGCTTCAGCCTCCAAACGGTAAATAGCAAGACTAACCTTTTGATTGTCTGAACACCCCATGACATCGAAAATATTCTCCAGTGCTTTAATCCACCCTTCAGCTAGCACAGGGTCAGATGATCCTCTGAATGATGGTGGATGTTGCCTCATGAAATGTTCCACCACTGACATGTTCCTCTGCGGTTGATCTGGCTGATCTCGTGAATGGATACCACCACCATTTATCGCTTGAGTCAACTGCGCCATTACTGCAACAAACTGTTCAGTTCCAATTCCGACCATTTCTGGATGCTGATTCGGAAGGTTATTTCCTTCTGTATGCCTTCCTAACACTGCTTCCCTGTTTCCTCTGCAGAAAACAATTCTGAACAAACATGTCTTAGATGAAGCAACATGGTAATCTTTAAATGCTATATCATTTCGAAAAAAAAAATTTGGATAATCATTTTATAGAATTCTAACTCCTAAAGTTATCTAAACCTACCTTTGATACCAACTATAAGGCCCCAGCCTTAAACCATACTTAATCTTGAGTTATTACAAGATTACACATTGAGGATCTTTTCAGGTTTAGAGTTTTTGAGAATTAGATCATAAAACTTGCATTACATTCCACATATAAACCAAGTGGTTACATAAAGATAGTATTCTTCATTCCCATCAAAGGAAACATATTTAAAATAAAACATGGATTCATTCTTGACACTTCCTTGACACTATCATCATATCATGTACCATTCCCTTGACCTGTGAAAACATTTCAAAAAAACTTGGGATGAGCATAAAAAGATCAGTATGGGTTATAAAATTATGGAAAGGAAGCATGGGTACATATGTACATAAGGATGAGATCATATTTTACCCATAAAACATAAGCACTTTAACATACCTCATCAAATCATGAATAAATCATAGAAATCATAAGTCATAAAGGTAACTTGAGGCATTCATAACATTCTTACGTAGGGAGTAACCCTATTGGTTACGTTTGGAATACCCATCACAGTATATTCCCTAAATATCTTCGGAGAAACCTTAACGTTTCACTCCTTCGCATTACCCAATGTATTGGAGAGCTATAACGGGCTCACCCGCCCTTAGTTTATCATGGAACCACCCATCTTCATAATAATGCCCAAGAACCATAACATAATCATATCACATAAAACATGCATAAAGGAAACATAAAATTTCTACATTTCAATCACGAGATATCAATACAACACATTGATATAATAAAAACATTATTAAATCCATTTTCAATACCAAAGTAAAACATGGTATTTATTTTTCATTTAAAAAAAAGTTATGGCTTGTAGAGGAAGCCGAAACTCAAATAACGGTCACGATGGCGGAGAAGTCGTTGTCGCCGCATACGTACGACAAAAACATTTGCTTTTGTTGTTTAGTAAATGATTCGTATAAAAAAGATTCCTTTTGAATAAATGTAAAAGTCAAAGTGGTTTATACACCGTATAAAAGAAAGTTGTGTATAAAATAAAATATGCCTCAACGAAAGGAGATTGAGACGAAGTCCCATACCTCGTATCCGACTTGACCCGACCGTTCTTTAATCTCCTGAATAATAAACTTGAGTTAAAATCTACTTGCTTATGTATTTTTTTCAATTTCATTATTCCTTTTATACCATGTTATGAACATCATGTAATCAGTTAAGTTAATAATGTTCATTTTGTCGGTATTTGGTTATTAAGTCAAAAATAGACTTCTTACACTTACATGTTGTTAATTTGGTCAATGTTTCATTATATCCAGAATGATATTAATGATTTGGATAACATATATATCATATATATTCATCATATACATGTATTTATAATATTACATCACATTTAGAGGTAAGAAATGAAATGCACCGTTCATGGAGACGGTAAGCCGTACGTACGCATGAACGCTACTTCCATGTCTATTTCGTATTTCTGGAATGGAATCATAATGATATAAGAGTATATTGTAATAAAAGTATAATAACATATAAAATATCATAGTTTCATCCTTTATATGTCCCACATATGGTATTTAACGAATCAAATCACTTTCAGGGGGCGGTAGTCCGCACTTCCTAAAATGAAGATATCGTGTTTACCCATAATGGAAACCATAAAGGTATGCCCAAAATGAAAAAAAACTGAAGCTTAAGGAAAAAATAAACATATTATATATCATATATAAAAATAGTGACATCATAATGGCCACCTTTGAAGGTGTTAAATGAGCATTGAACAATCATCGTTTCAGGAGGTAGAATTTCACCATCCACGGAAACCGTATGTTTTTTAACCATTTGATGTAGTTGTGTGAGTGTGTAGCTCAAATATATCTTATAACAACATCCTAGTATATTTAAGATACTGGTGTTGTTACAAAAGAAGTAAATAAAAAAAGTTTAGGGGGTTGGAGAAGCAAAATAAAACAAATGAACATGAGAGAATGAATTACCTTAAAAAGTGTAACTCGTTTTGATTTGAGCATAAATGATTCCTTTGAAAGGATTATGCCCAAAGAGAATCCTCTAGGATGAGGAGAGGGATGTGGAGAGAGTAAATGGGCAGGGGTTGGCCGAGCCAAAGGCTTGAGGAGTGTGTGAAATGAGGTAGAGGTGGGGGGCTTTTATAAGAAGAGAGGAGGGGCACTTTTGGAAAGTAAAGAAATATTACTTTATTTGAAAATGTGTTTCGGTTTTAAAAGGTCCCACATTGATATAATTCTTAGATAAGGTTATAATGGTTCTAAATCCACTCATCCAATTGGTTTTGGCCATGTGTAGTTCATATATTTTACATTGTATTTCCATTTTATTTAAATCGTCAAATAATGATGTCATCGCTGCATCATTATTATGTCATAAATAAGTTAATTTATTTAATGTCTACAAATTATAAAAAAACTACTATGATTTAGTAAATATGTTTATCTTTCCAATGACTATTTATAATCAAATATCTGATCTTTATAACCCCATGTAAAAATTGTTTTCGTAAAACATATTATGTTTGTGTCATTTTTACTTTTACATTAAATAAAAAGTTATTTATGTCATTTCCCAACCAAAATGTCTCCATGGGGTCCCCAAGTTGACCCATGGCCTCTATTGGTCGGCCATGACACAACCAATAAGGTTGGGACATGTGTCTAGGTCATTTCATATTATTAAAGAATTATTTATACCTTAAACTACACTAATTACAACTAATCGCGATTAAAAACTTAATAAATTACTATTCACCAAAAAATTATTTTAATATCATTGAACCACATTTTAGTTCTTAATGACAACCATGTATGTCGGATTTTCAAAATTCAATACACATTAGTGGTAAACTTTCATTTAACTGAAAAACCAGTTTGCTTGATTACCACTTAGTGGTTTCACTATTTATCAAAAATTGAAGTTTTTCAGAAAATTACCAAAAATTCACCCTAAGATATATTTGATATTCTGAATTCAAAAATGAAGTCTATTTTAAAAAATTCAAATCATATAAGTCACATTAATTAATTTAATAATTATTTCCCGCTGCCAGAGCAAATAGCGTGTTTTTACAAAACAATAAGTATCAAAAGATTGACACCAGTTTAAGTCTAATATCAAAGTGAAATTGATTCCAATGACCACCATTGGATAAAATGGTAAAAATATATTCTAATTGCACTTCAAAACCAATCCAAAACATAATCTAATCATATAAATAAATTAGGTTAAAAAGCAGTTTTGATGTAAAATGCAGTATTTTTCACTATTCATTAAAAAAATGAACATCGCCAGAAAAATACCAAAAATTCACACAAGGTAAATTTTGATGTCCCAATCATAAAGAATAAGTTTATTTTGAGAAACATAGTATATAAAATTGTCAAAATATAGATTCAAAAATTGTTTTCCATCAAAAGGCACTAAAACAATCTTTTAAGAATATTAGTGTATTCCATACATAAGATTGTATTTATTTTCATTTTAAGCCTCTATAACACTATCTTAATCATTAATAGACATAGATAAAAATATCTATTATTAATTACTTACTTGGGATGTTACATTTTCAATGATTATTTTTAATATTCTCATTTAAAAGGAAATGAAACATTTATTGAAGAAAAAATATTTTTTTTCCAACACAATGATTTGGGTAAAAAATATATGGTTATTGTAAATTAATTAATTAATTTTTTTATTCAGTAATATGATTATACATATGTTTAATAATATGGTTACTCATTTCTAAACCCACCAATTCAATTAATACGTTTTATTGGTCATTTTTAAATAATATTATTCTAAAGTATATCATAATTCTCAGAGACATAGGTTTTCAATGAATTCTAACATATCTATATCATTTTTATTTGAAAATAAATTTTTTATAGGGTCACATTATACCCCCTTTTAATAAATTATACTATATAATTTTTTTAATCATAGTAATCACATTGTTAAAGTTATAAAATACCATTTTGGAAAGCCAAATTGTATGTAGGGATAATAAAACATCCTTTGAAAACATGAAGTGAAAAATGATGTTTAACTTAAATTAACATGAAAAAATTTTATAGATAAGAAGTAAATTATTTGGAATTAAAAATATCTACATAGAGAATAGTTATAATACACAAATAATAATAGTGTGTTATAGAACACATGGTAATTTGAAACATAGTTTTTACAAAATTATAAGTTAGTGAGGGTAAAACTGATATTCAGTTATTCATAAATAAATTCTTAAAAGAAAATATTTTAATTAACCTTGACTTCAAATCAAGATTTTATTATTTATATTATATTGTAGTATGATAAAATATGCACAATTTATTTCATCAAATCCTTAAATTTAATATCATTTATTGGTTTCATGATTCAATTAGTTTAAAACAATTCACCACATATTGTAATGATGAATGATAAATACGGATTTCCCATTCATGTTTCACTCAAATAAACTTATAATAGATCAAATGTACTATAAAATAATAAAAAAATTTCCCTCCATCCCCAATTCAGTTGTTTATACCAAAACTTTTATCGTATAATAATATGACTAATATTAATACAAAAACATTTAAAAGAGTATTTTCGATGATTTAAAAATAATTCCTAAAAATCTATCTAATTCATTCCAATTAATGAAAAATTCAAAAACTATGAAATGAAATACTTTCTAGTATTTACAAAATATTTTGAAAAAATGACAAAAAAATCCAAATTCTACATAACATTAATCCTAAACACATAATTTATATCTTATTGTCACATAAAAAAAATTTAATTTCTTGATCATATATTCTTAAAGAACATTATAATAACAAAAATAAATTTAGAACCTAAAGGAACTTATATATTATTCAACAAATTTTCATAGTACAATATATTTAATAAATTTAATGATGAAATAAGCTTTAGCCAATATGAACTAAGTATCTTTTTTATTAAATCACTATCTAATTTTAAGGACACAAATATTATCTAATATAAATTTTTAATATAAAACATATCTATAGGTACATTATAATTGTTTCTCAATATTGTTTTTTATTTATGAAAAAATTGTTTTTTATATAATATTTTTTAATCGGACATATACTACTTTGTGAATCTTGTGATAAAATTTTATTAAGATTAATTTTTAGGAAGTTTTTGTATGAAGTTAAATATTTGGTTAAAAAATTGTTATGAAACTTTATAAAAAATATGATGATTCTATGATGTTCATGTAATATTTCCAACATCATTAAAAATCTAATGATCAATCTAATGTTTTTATATGGGAATACAAGATGAAAGTAATTCCTGATAAACCTTACTAGAAAAATCTACTAAAAAATGTTTTTATGAGAATATATCATTTCATGTTAATTAGTCTCTATAAAGGGTTATTTTTGAAAATGATCAGAAGAAAAATATTCTAGACAATAAATGTTGTAGAGATTTTTTTTTTGGAATATTCTATTATGTCATTAGATGACCAGTATATAGATTTTCATGAAAACCTTATTATATGGAGTAGTTTTTAATTAGTATTTTTTAATTCATGAAATTTTAAAGACATATAAAAGGGTTGTTTTTATGGAATTAGAGGTATGATATTTTGTTTTTTTGTTATTGAAATGAAAAAATTAAAAAAGTAAAAAATGCAGTGCTCTAACAAACAAAGGAATGATCATTTTATAAAACGTTATAGAAGATATTAAAATATATTAAACCATGTTAAATGGGTTAAGTTATATTGATAGGTAGTGAGTAAAATCTTTTAAAAATAATAGTTTCTTTCACTAGAAATGTTTTATTATGAATTTATGATGTTTTTTGTTAAAAGAAGGAATTAATAAAAATAATTAATTGATGAAACAAATATCATAAAACAGTTACAATGAAACTAATGGACTTATATATAAATATTAAAAAAAATTGTATAATGTTTTATATGAGTAAAATTGAATGCTTTAAGAATCATCGATCCATGTAATAAACATTATGTTATGTTCCTTAGCTAAATAAGAAAATAAATATTAAAGAATATGAGATTATTTCTAGGAAAATAAGTGTTGGATGAATATTTTTTCCCATGTCATCAAAAAAAATTCAATAATCATAGTCTAAATGTGTATTTTTTTTCATCGGGTTGAGTTTTCACTATCATAGAAAATAGTCTTTAATATTAAATTCTTGAAATAAATTCCATGTGGAATATTAAATGATAATATAGTGTGAAGATGTAAAATACCAAAACACGATGATGTTGTACCAAAAAAATTTATTCAACTACTTTTTTATCAATATTATTTTAAGGAAATTTAATGAATTTTATTCTCATTAAATTATTCATGGTGATTTATAAAAAAATATTAATTTTTTGAGAAGAATCAATTTAATTTCATTTTAGAAGGGTTTTTTTTGAATTTTCAGTGAGTAGGAATATGAAATCGGTTTTCTTCCTTTTCTATTTTTGGAGGACCTATAATAAGGAGTTAAAAATTATAAGTTTACATGACACTATTCATATGTAAAAAAGCTAAAAGGTTTTTTTTAATATCGGCTTCCAACCGAGGTCACATTGATGTTAAAGAAAATATTCTTGGAGGAAATTTGGTTATAACACATGTCAATGAATTAGAATAGTTGAATCAGATATAGGAAGTGATCAAAGAACCTTGAATGTACATTCTCTTTTATAAATACCAAACAATATTTTCTTGTAAACAATAAATCATAATGGGTTTTTAAATTGAACAAAACTTTTTTTAATGGAAATGATGTTTTACTGAGGTGAATGTTTAAAAAATACTATGAATTTAGAAAATGGGGGCACTGTAAAAACTTCCTCCATTAATTAAAAATGGTTCCCTATATTTACAATTTTAGAAGATGAAGATCTTATGTAATTTATATAAAAAAACATGTTCGAGATTATTTACAATGTTTCAAATTTTTTTAGACCAGTTATAGAAGAAAATTTCATTTAACTGGTGTCATTATAATCATGCCTATTGGTTTACATAAGGAGTCCAATGGGATGTGGTTCAATGATGTGTTAACTTTATTCTAATTTTTAATTTATAGGGAATTAAATGAGTCACCATTGAATTTATATAGGATCTCACACTGTGAATGAACCTTGTAAATATTTCATTCATCATTTACTTTATTATTATTTCATGCATGTGATTGTTTAAAATATTTTATGGCGTAATTAACTCTAAGATTTTACTTGTGCTATATTTCATAATTATTTAAATTTTTTAAAAAGAAAACCACATAGTAAACCAATATTTGTTGGGATAAATGATCCTAAGAACATTCAACTAGTATTATGGGGAAGGTTCTGTTATTAGATGATAAAAATAATATATGTTAATTCTGTCAAAATTATATGTGTTTCAATAGTTTATTTTAAAAATTTATAACGGATTGATGCATATAAAGACAACTTATCTCCTTTAATTTACTCCTGATGTTATTGATGCATATAAAATTTTATTTACAACCATAGGGGAAAATGATACTATGAATTTTTTTGATAAGAAATATATTTGTTTGATAGGAAGTATATATGTCATTATTATTTATTATTTAATAAAAAATTAATGATGATTATGATTATAAAAATATTTAAGGAGACTTTGGACAAATTTGAATTTATCATCAAGGGAACTACAAAATGAAAAGGTAAAATTTATAAATATGGAGAAATAATTTGGATGATATTATATAGAGAGATGAAGAAAATATTTATGAATACATTATCAGAGTAAATGAATTTTATTACACTATTATAGGATTTATAATTTATGGTATGATTTTACAATTTTCATGAATCTGATGAAAAAATTTCTTGAAATGGATAACTATAAATTCTCAATATTAGAATTGGAAGATGTTTTATCATTTGATGAATTTCCTAATTATATTATTTCATGTGAGGTGGGGAAAGCTCCATTATTCAAAATATATATTTTGGATGAAATAGATTTTGAAGATATGAGAAAGCTTAAAATATAAGGATAGATGGAGGATGATATTAGTGAGAAACATTCTTCTATGGATGATGAGGTTTGTATAAATAAATTATAACTTCTTGGTATAGTATGTATATTAATAAACATGAATGAAAACTATTTTAATTTATAAGATATGAATGTTGAATAAACTAAAGAAATGCAAAAATCTCAATCTAAGAATCAATTGAAATCCACACCCACTAAAAAAAGGACATCTGATTTCACTAATAGAGAATGTGTTACAAAAAATGTTGGTAAATACCAGATTGATAATTATTGTGACAATTATGTCACTAAAAAATTTGAAATCAACCTTCATAATATTGGTTCTTTATGCTAGGAGGAAGTAAAAAAAATATTTTATGATCCTTCAAAAATTCATTATATGGAAAAATTATATTTTTATTGAAGTAAATTAATTAGTGAATATAATTACCCATGTAGTATATCTTTATACAAGGGTTTTAATTTTTGGAAGAAATTTTCGTTCCATAGAATTAGGTCTGAAGTAAGTGTGACTTGCAAGAGATGATAATAAATTCCCTTTTCCCAAGACAGAAGAAATAAAAACAAGTAAAAATCACATGTTTCTATAATGTTTCTAATGAAAAATCAGTATGAAAAATTAGAGGATGGATGTGGAATTTGTTACCAACTGATTCAGTATTATAATTAATTCCCAAGATCTCTTATTGAATATGAATATATAATATATTCAAAAAGTAAACATAAATTAATAACGTTGAATGAATATTATTTTTTCCTAAAACATCATGGAATGTAAGGACGGAGCAAAACATGGATTGTTGATAATGATTATTACTCACACATGATAGTTGATATTAAATCCATTAATAATGTTGAAATACAATTGAGGAGGTTATTTTACATTAGATATTACAGTTTCATAAAAATTAAGGGAATATGGGTTATGAAATTGAATCTCCCCAAATAAAATATAAGGAATTTTTTACGGATAAAATATAACATAAATATTATGATCCATAAATGTGAATAAGGTAAGTATGTTTTTATTTGGAAATACAAATATACGATCAGAATTTTAGAAGTAGAAAAAATTTTAATGGGGGAGAATGAATTAGTTAAAATATCATTTTTATTAGGGATAATTTTATCTCATTTTATTTGAGAGTAAAATATGATTTAATGGAATCATATTCATGAGAATTTAGTTCAAAATAAGATGAAAAAATATTCCAAATTAGACCTTTAATAATAATATAACTAATGAAAAGGTAAAAATATGATGTTTGTAAAAAATCTATGAAATGAAATTTGATTTTTAAAATCCATAATAATGTATAATTTAACTCTACCAACCCACATGAGCTAATATACTAAGAACTATGTGGCATAAAGATACATTTATCAATTAAATTTGATTTTTTAGTTAATTTGATTTTTTATTATTTCACTCAGATGAACAAAATTATGATTATTAATCCTAAATCAGAGGAGGTAAACAATATATGAATTTTCTAAAGACAAGTTGAATCGGGGTAAGGGGTTTGTATTATAAAATTGTGAACATATGATTGGAATGAATAAAAATTTAATTAGTAATAATCATTCCTTATGAAATATTTAATTGAGAATCTATTAAACTCTTAATATATCTCTCAAAAAATGGGTTTAAAAGAGGTAAAAATATGTTGGAATGAAAAATGAAGAATCATGAATGTTTAGTGTAAAATTTATATGTACTTATGGAGATAAGCCATTATTTATATTATATATGCACTAGATATATGTTCGTTAACGATGGAATCCAACACGACATCCTATAATGTCTTTTATAGAAAATATTTAGTGAAATATTTCATTGTTTTTGGGATTATCAATTTATTAATGATAAATAATCATGGTCTTGTAAAATAGGATGGAAATTATAATAAATGGATCTTAATTGTATATTAACCCGAGTAAAAAAGTTATATAATGTTTAATAGAAATTTAAAAATGTATTTAAATTTTAATTGTCTGTATATGTTTTAATATTCAACATCCTTTACAATTTTTATTGGGATTTTTCTGTAAAATAAATTAAATAATTCTGATGAAAATAACAAACGTGGTGATGAGAGTTATCTAAAATAGGTGAATAAATATTTTGAAGAACCATGTTTTTAGGAATATGAAATTGGAATAAAATCAAAAATATTTCTAAATATATATATAACAGTTTAATATGATTACATAATTGGTAATTAGTATTATAAGGTTCAAACTACAAAAATAAAACATTATAAACTTGGGAATTATAACCAAAAAACAATTTTAGAATTAGGTGAACACAATTAATTTGTATATTCAATGAATGATAACTTAGATCCGATATTAAAAAATTTAACATGACAAATTGTTCCATGACTTACTAGAATGAATTGTATTGGAAAAAATATATATATATAAATTTGATGAATGAACATTGAGATATTTTAAGACACAATTCGGTACATGTTTTACAGTTTATTCTCAATGGGAAGGTATAGATTTTTGTGAAATTTTTTCCACCATTGTGAGATTGGAAACATTAATATTGTTTTTAGTAGTTGTTTTGTATCATTGTAATAAATATTATCAAATGGAATTCAATTTTTCCTTTTTAAATTGATATATTGAATAATATTTTTATAATGAGAAAACATCTTGGTTTCTAACTAAAAATGAGGGAACCATCGTTTGTAATTTTAATAAATAATTATTTTAGTTGAAAGAGGATCTATGTACTTAGTACACAAAACATATTATTTTAACTAAATAGACAAATATTTATAAAGTTAATTCTGAAAATAACATATATGTTAAGGATTTTAACCTAGAAACCATCTTCTGTTATTTTTTTGGTTTATTTCAAAATTATTATAGTGGATAGAAAAAAACATGTAATAAGTTTTTTGATGAAATGAAGGTCGATTTTTACATAACAATGATCGTATAATTATTCATCATTAAATTCTTACAAGGGATATTAAGGGTATGTTATATATTCTATTCATGTGAAAAATAGGTCAGTGGGTTGTTACAAAATTGTTGCATGGCTGCTTCCAAATAAGATTCAACTCTCATTTCAATTGGAATAAGATGAGTAAATATAACACTAGGAAATGTGTGAATCAAAATTATTTTAATTGGTTTGTATAAATTTATTTATATATTATAAAATTGATTCTTGACATCATTTACATTGTTACATTTTGTAAATGATATCAATGTGATACAAAAGTATAAAAAAATCATGTAGTGAATAGTTTTTTTTAGATATTTTGAAGGATTATATTGATATGGTATTTGGTATAAAAGATTTTTCTAGATAAACATTCTTAGATATACTAATTATGATTGGGTTGGAGATTTCAATGATAGTAAATTACATTCAGGGGAGATAATTTTCATGAATGATTTTTTTGTGAGTTTGAATAGTATGAAATGACTTTTAGTGACCTTAACCACAATGGAATAATAATATGGTTCCTCTAAGACAACATGTAATCAAATTATATAGAAATTTTTTTGTCTTAATGATATGATTTTTAAAGTGTTCACACTATTTAAAATATTTAATGATTACCAATGTGCTATTAATATTTCTAGAAATCTTATACAACATTCAAGATAAATGAATCATGATATACACTATCATTTCATGAAAATAAAGTTTTTGTTGGAGATGTTTACTGTGGTATATTTCAAAAAAATTGAAAATTTCTCATGTTATAATTTCATAATCACAAATATTCCATTCACTATGAGATTAAAATTTATTAAAACCATTACATCATCCAGTATTGTGGTTTCATGAAATTATCCTTAACCAACATTTTGATTTTATGAACAACTTAAAAAATTATATTTTTAGAGAAAAAATAGTTGTTAAAAACATTGAGAAAAAAATATTTATTTATAAAAGTTTTTTATAAATATTATAAATAAATACAAAGGGGACATTGAAGATCTTTTGTGATTTATCAAATAATTTTTTTATATGTCAAAAAAAATACACTTTTATGATTTGTTTCATTATTTTATAGAATATAGAAGAATTAATGTTTAAGAAGTTTGTTAATAATTTTTTTATATGTTTTTTGGAGGATTATTTACGTTTGTTATGAAACATTATTTATGAACACTATAAAATATAAAATGATTCTTTGAGTTTCATTCAATTATTCCATTATAATTATGATTAATATGATATAGATTATTTTAGAAAGAAACAGAAGATAAAATAATATTTATTAGACCACTACTGAAAAATACTATCAGATTTTTTTTATATAAAAAAATAATATGTTTCATGTTAATAAGTATGTAAAAAATATTTTTTACAAAAATATCATTAGGTAGACATTTCGAAAAATAGAATTTGATAAATTTCTACTATTGATGTTTTTTTTCAATTTTACTGTATGGCCATTATGAATATGATCAGACAATACTAATCAGTAGAATAAGTTATTGATATGATTGTGTTGTTTCATAAAATGAGAAAGAAATTGAAAATGTGAGTTTTATAAAAAATGAAAAGTTATATTTTTAAATTCTATATTTCTTCATTCAATGGAAGAAATAAAAAATTAGACATATAAATTATCTCACCAGATGGAGAATTCTGTATGTGAAAAAGTATTTCATCATTATAATAATGTAGTAAAAGTACATTAATGGTTCAAGAGGAAGGAATGTATGTAACATCCCAAGTAAGTAATGAATAATAGATATTTTTATCTATGTCTATTAATGATTAAGATAGTGTTATAGAGGCTTAAAATGAAAATAAATACAATCTTATGCATGGAATACACTAATATTCTTAAAAGATTGTTTTACTGCCTTTTGATGGCAAACCATTTTTGAATCTATATTTTGAAAATTTTATAAACTATGTTTGTCAAAATAAACTTATCCTTTATGATTGCGACATCAAAATTTACTTTGTGTGAATTTTTGGTATTTTTCTGACAATGTTCATTTTATAATGAATAGTGGTAAATACTGAATTTTACATCAAAAATGCTTTTTAATATAATTTATTTATATGATTAGATTATCTTTGGAATTTTCCTTAATGTGTAATATGAATATATTTTTACTATTTAATCCAATGGCGGTCATTGGAATCAATTTCACTTTGAAATTGGACTTAAACTAGTGTTAATCTTTTGATACTTATTGTTTCATAAAAACACGCTATTTGCTCTGGCAGCGGGAATTAATTATTTAATTAATTAATGTGACTTATATGATTTGAATTTTGTAAAATGGACTTCATTTTTGAATTTGGAATATCAAATATAGCTTAGGGTGAATTTTTGGTAATTTTCTGAAAAACTTCAATTTTTGATGAATAGTGAAACTACTAAGTGGTAATCAAGCAAACTGATTTTTCAGTTAAATGAAAGTTTACCACTAATGTGTATTGAATTTTGAAAATCCGACATACATGGTTGTCATTAAGGAGTAAAATGTGGTTAAATGAGATTAAAATATATTTTTGGTGAATAGTAACTTATTAAGTTTTTAATCGCGAATAGTGGTAATTAGTGTAGTTTTAGGTATAAATAATGCTTTAATAATATGAAATGACCTAGACACATGTCCCAACATTATTGGTTGTGTCAAGGACGACCAAGGCAAGCCACGGGTCAACTTGGGGACCCCATGGAGACATTTGGTTTGGGAAATGACATAAATAACTTTTTATTTAATGTAAAAGTAAAAATGACACAAACATAATATGTTTTACGAAAACAATTTTTACATGGGGTTATAAAGCTCTGATTTTTGATTATAAATAGTCATTGGAAAGATAAAAAGATTTCCTACATCATAGTATTTGTTTTATGATTTTTATACATTAAATAAATTAAATTATTTATGACATAATAATGATGCAGCGATGATATCATTATTTGACGATTTAAATAAAATGGAAAGATAATGTACAATCTATGAACTACACATGTCCAAAACAAATTGGATGAGTGGATTTCGAACCCTTATCACCTTATCCACGAATTATATCAATGTGGGACCTTTTGAAACCGAAACACATTTTCAAATAAAGTAATATGTCTTTCCTTTCCAAAAGTGCCCCTCCTCTCCTCTTATAAAAGGCCCCCACCTCTACCTCATTTCACACACTCCTCAAGCCTTTTTCTCGGCTAACCCCTGCCCATTTACTCTCTCCATATTCCTCTACCCATCCTAGAGGATTCCCTTTGGGCATAATCCTTTCATAGGAAGCCTTTAGACTCAAGTCAAAAGGAGATACACTTTTAAAGGTAATTCATTCTCTCATGTTCATTTGTTTTATTTTGCTTCTCCAACCCCCTAAACTCTTTTTATTTAGTTATTTTGTAACAAAACCAGTATCTTAAACATAAAAGGATGTTGTTATAATATTTATTTGAGCTACACTCTCACACAACTACATCAAATTGTTAATGAACATACGGTTTCCGTGGATGGAGAAATTCTGCCTCCCGAAACCATGATTGTTCAACACTCATTTAACACCTTCAAAGGTGGCCATTATGATGTCACTATTTTTATATATGATATATAATATTTTTATGTTTTTTTTAAGCTTCTGTTTTTTTCATTTTGGGCATACCTTTATGGTTTCCATTATGGGTAAACACGATATCTTCATTTTAGGAAGTGCGGACTACCGCCCCCTCAAAGTGATTTGATTCGTTAAATACCATATGTGGGACATATAAAGTATGGAAATATGATATTATATATGATATTATACTGGAATTATAATATACCTTTATATCATTATGATTCCATTCTATAAAATACGAAATAGAAATGAAAGTAGCGTTCATGCGTACGTACGGCTTACCGTCTCCATGAACGGTGCATTTCATTTCATACCTCTAAATGATTATGTGATATTATAAATGCAAGTAGGTACTGGATATATATGACATATATGATATCTACATCATGAATACCATTCTGGATATAATGAACATTTGACCAAATTAACAACATGTAAGTGTATAAAGTCTATTTTTGACTTAAGAACCAAATACCGACAAAATGAACACTATTAACTTAAATGATTAAATTATGTTCATAACATGGTATAAAAGGAATAATGAACTTGAAAAAGGTTCTTAAGAAAGTAGAGATTAACTCAATTTTATTATTCAGGAGATTAAATAATGGTCGGGTCAAGTCGGATACGAGGTATGGGACTTCGTCTCAATCTCTTTTCTTTGAGGCATATTTTATTTTATACACAACTTTCATTTATACGGTGTATAAAACCCTTTGAATTTTACGTTTATTCAAAAGGAATCATTTTTATACGAAGCGTTTACTAAATGACAAATGAGAATGTTTTTGTCGTACGTATGCGGCGACAACGACTTCTCCGCCATCGTGACCGTTATTTGAGTTCCAGCTTCCTCTACAAGCCATGCCTTCTTTTTAAAAGAAAAATAAATACCATGTTTTACTTTTCTTTTATTTTATTATTGAAAATGGTTTTCATAATGTTTTTATATCAATGTGTTGTATTGATATCTCGTGATTGAAATGTGGAAATGTTATGTTTCCTTTATGCATGTTTTATGTGATATGATTATGTTATGGTTCTTGGGAATTATTATGAAGACGGGTGGTTCTATGATAAACTAAGGGCGGGTGAGCCCGTTATAGCTCTCCAATGCATTGGGTAACGCAAAAGAGTGAAACGTTAAGGTTTCTCCGAAGAGATTTTAGGGAATATACTGTGATGGTTATTCAAAATGTAACCAAGAGGGTTACTCTCTACGTAAGAATGTTATGAATGCCTCAAGTTTCCTTTATGTCTTATGATTTCTATGATTTATTCATGATTTTATGAGGTATGTTAAAGTGCCTATGTTTTATGGGTAAAGTATGATTTCATTCTTATGTATACATGAACTCATGTTTCCTTTCCATGTTTTTTTATAACCCATACTGAGCTTTTATGCTCATCCCATGTTTTTGAAATGTTTTTTCACAGGTCAAGGGAAAGGTACATGATAAGATGATAGTGTCAAGGATGTGTCAAGAAATAATCCATGTTTTATTTTAAATGTGTTTCCATTGATGGGAATGAAGAATACTATCTTTATGTAACCACTTTGTTTATATGTGGAATGTAATGCAAGTTTTATGATCTAATTCTCTAAAACTCTAATCCCGAAAAGATCCTCAATGTGTAATCTTGTAATAACTCAAGATTAAGTACGGTTTAAGGCTGGGGCCTTATAGTTGGTATCAAAGGTCGGTTTAGATAACTTTAGGAGTTAGAATTCTATTAAATGATTATCCAAAAATATTTTTTTTCGAAATGATATAGCATTTAAAGATTACCATGTTGCTTCATCTAAGACATGTTTGTTCAGAATGGTTTTCCGCAGAGGAAACAGGGAAGCAGTGCTAGGAAGGCATACAGAAGGAAATAACCTTCCGAATCAGCATCCAGAAATGGTCGGAATTGGAACTGAACAGTTTTTTGCGTTGATGGCGCAGTTGACTCAAGCGATAAATGACGGTGGTATCCATGCACGAGATCAGCCAGATCAACCGCAGAGGAACATATCAGTGGTGGAACATTTCATGAGGCAACATCCACCATCATTCAGAGGATCATCTGAGCCAGTGCTAGCTGAAGGGTGGATTAAAGCACTGGAGAAGATTTTTGATGTCATGGGGTGTTCAGACAATCAAAAGGTTAGTCTTGCTATTTACCGTTTGGAGGGTGAAGCAGATCAGTGGTGGTCTATGGTTAAAAATATCAGGGACGCCGATGGGATTGATGCTCATGACTGGGATGAATTCAAAGGTATGTTTCTTGAGAAGTATTTTCCTAAGGTTGTTCGACTTAGGATGGAAAAGAAATTCTTGGAATTGAGGCAAGAGGAAGACTCAGTGGCTGCCTATGTAGAAAGGTTCACTCGATTGTCAAGGTATGCTCCAAATTTTATCTGGGACCTTGATAGTAAAATCAATCGTTTTTACTCAAGATTAATGCCAAAATATCGAAGGGAATTAGCTTCTCGTGAGTTTAAAAGTTATGAAAATCTTGTTCGATGTGCTGAGAAGTTGGAAATGGAGTTTGCCGATGACCAAGTTTTGTATAAAAACCAGCAGAAGAAGAGACCGAGGTGGCAGGAGAAAGGTAATAATTCTTCAAAAAAGTCTGATTGTAAGAGAACTAAGTTTCCAGTTTGTGATAAATGTGGCAAAAGGCATGCTGGGGAATGTCTTCTGAATTCTGGGAAGTGCTACCGATGTGGTAAGATGGGACATAAGGCTCGTGATTGCACTGAAAAGGATCAAGGTGAAGGTAAGAAAAAATTTGATTTACAGTTAGTGAAATGTTATAAGTGCAATGAGATGGGTTACTATGAAAAAGTGTGTCCAACAAGGAGCTTGAGTGATGGGAAGAAGTTAGAATACAAGCAGAAAGGGGTGGTGAAATCCTTTGCAACTACTTCAGCAGATGTCGGGCCATCAAATGCAGTTTTATCAGGTACTTTGTTTGTTTTTTCAGACTTTTCCAGTGTGTTGTTTGATTCGGGGTCTACACATTCTTTCATCTCTAAAGCCTTTTCTAGTAAAATGGGAATACCATCTCAAGAAATGACTCCTGAACTTTTGGTAAAAACACCTGGGGGAAGTGTCGAGGAAAAAAGAATTTATAAGAATCTTCCTATCCTTATCTGTGGAAAGAACCTACTTGCAAACCTTATTGTTCTACCTCTAGTAGAGTTTGATGTTATCGTGGGTATGGATTGGCTCTCTATTTACCATCCTAAGATTGACTGTAGAGCTAAAGAAGTTTCTTTTCAGAAAGACTTTCAGTTTGTTTACAAGAATGAACCCTTACTTTTGATAACATATCAAGAGTCCGAGAAACTTGTAAAAGATGGAAATGAATGTTACCTTGCACACATCGTTGAAAGTAAAGGAACTGTTCAGATTAATGATGTGCCAGTGGCAAATGAGTATCCTGATGTTTTTCCTGATGAGTTGCCTGGAATAATACCAGATCGGGAAGTTGAGTTTACTGTTGACTTAGTTCCTGATGCTAAGCCAATTTCAAAACCCCCTTATCTAATGGAACAAATTGAACTTTTAGAGGTGAAGGAGCAATTTCAAGATTTATTAGAGAAAGGTTTCATTAGACCTAGCACATCACCATGGGGTGCTCCTGTTTTATTTGTTAAAAAGAAAGATGGTTCTATGAGACTTTGCATTGATTATAGAGCCTTGAATAATATCACTGTTAAGAACAAATATCCTTTTCCTCATATCGATGATTTGTTTGATCAGCTCTAGGGAGCTCAGTTTTTTTCAAAGATTGACTTGATATCGGGTTACAATCAGCTGAAGGTAAAGGAGGCAGATATTCCAAAGACCGTGTTCCGTACGAGATATGGCCATTATGAATTTGTAGTAATGCCTTTTGGGCTAACCAATGCACCTGCTGTATTCATGGACTTAACGAATAGAATTTTCCATGAGTTCTTGGATAAGTTTGTGGTGGTTTTCATTGATGATATTTTGGTTTTTTCTAAAATTAAAGAGGAGCATGAAAGGCATTTAAGGGTTATCTTGCAAACCTTAAAAGAAAAGAAACTGTATGGGAAATTCAGCAAGTGTGAGTTTTGGTTGCAACACATTTCTTTCCTTGGTCACATTGTTTCTAAAGATGGAATAACTGTTGATCCTGCAAAAACAAAAGTTGTGCAAGAATGGCCAAGACCCACACATGTAACCGAGATTCGTAGCTTCCTTGGTTTGGCGGGCTATTACTGAAGGTTTGTTAGAATTTTTTCACGGTTATCTAGTCCAATGACTAGGCTAACTCGGAAGGGTGTTAATTTTATCTGGACAAAAGAATGTGATGATTGTTTTCAGGAATTGAAAAGAAGATTGGTGAATGCTACAGTTTTGGCACTACCTTCCAGGAATGGTGAGTATGTTATATATAGTGATGCTTCATTGAAAGGACTTGGTTGCGTCCTAATGCAGAATGATCAGGTAATTGCTTATGCTTCACGACAGTTGAAAACTCATGAGGTAAATTACCCTACACATGATTTGGAATTAGCTGCTGTTGTTTTTGCTTTAAAAATTTCGAGGCATAATTTTTATGGAGTAAAGTGTGAAATATATACCGATCACAAAATTTTAAAGTATATATTCACTCAGAAAGAGTTAAACATGAGACAGAGGAGATGTCTAGAATTAATCAAGGATTATGATTGTACAATTCATTACCATTCGGGAAAAGCAAATAAAGTGGCTGATGCTTTGAGTCGAAAAAGTAATGCTTCATTAACAATGTTGTGTTTGGAACGTGATACTTTGGTTAACGATTTGATGAACTTTGGCATAGAAGTTGTTGGTACAAGAAGTCCTTCTGTTTTGTTTCAGGTATCAGTGAGATCTTCTCTATCAGATAGAATCAAGCAAGCACAGAAGCAAGACAGTGAGTTGCAGAAAAAGGTAGAGATGGTTCAGAAAGGTAAGTTTCCTGAATTCAACATTGATAGTGATTGTGTTTTGAGATTTGGGAAGAGATTGTTTGTGCCTTGTGATTCACAGTTGAAGAGAGAGCTGTTATGTGAAGCTCATAGTTCTCTGTTTTCAGTTCATCCGGGCAGTACTAAGATATATAGAGATCTGCGGGAGTATTACTGGTGGGATGGAATGAAAAGAGACATTGCTGATTTTACTGTGAGGAGTTTGACATGTCAACAGGATAAAGCAGAGCGGCAGTTACTAAAAGGGATGCTTCGGCCTTTACCAGTGCCAGAGTGAAAATGGGAGAATATATCCATGGACTTTGTTGTTGGATTACCGAAGACATCTCTAGGTAATAATGCAATCTGGGTTATTGTTGATCGCATGACCAAATCTGCTCATTTCCTTGCTATACGAGATACTTTCTCTCTTGATAAACTTTCCCGTTTGTATCTTAAAGAGATAGTCAGGTTACATGGAGTTCCTCTCTCCATTGTATCGGATCGTGATCCCAGGTTTACTTCTAACTTTTGGAAAGGCCTTCAGAAGTCGTTGGGTACTGAATTAAATTTTAGTACAGCTTTTCATCCTCAGTTAGATGGGAAGTCAGAACGAACAATTCAGACATTGGAGGATATGCTACGAGCTTGTTCTATGAATTATCAGGGAAGTTGGGACCAACATCTTTCTTTGGTTGAGTTTTCATATAATAACAGTTTTCATTCTAGTATACAGATGGAACCATTTCAGGCATTATATGGGAAGCGGTGTCGAACTCCAGCTTTCTGGGATGAAGTGGGTGAAAGGAAGTTGATGGGACCAGAATTGGTAGAAGAGATGGCAGAAAAAGTTCAGCTGATTCAGAAACACATGAGAACAGCTCAGAGCAGGAAGAAGAGTTATGCGGATAACGGGAGGAAGGATCTATCTTTCGAGGTAGGTGATCATGTTTTTCTCAAGGTTTCCCCTTGGAAAAGTGTGATGAGATTTGGTAAGAAAGGAAAGTTGAGTCCAAGGTTCATTGGACCATAAGAAATTCTAGAGAGAGTTGGATCAGTTTCATACCGAGTGGCTTTACCTCCAAGTTTATCTCAGGTACACAATGTTTTTCACGTTTCAATGTTGAGAAAGTATATGCCAGATCCATCTCATGTTTTGAGTCCAGAGGTAGTTCAGCTGGAAGAGAACCTATCTTATGAGGAACAACCGATCCAAATTCTTGACCACAGGGAGCAAGTGTTACAGAATAAGGTGATTCATCAGGTAAAGGTTTTGTGGAAAAATCACATGATTGAAGAGGCAACATGGGAATCTGAAAATGCAATGAGGGATAAGTACCCCCATTTATTCGATAAGTAAATAAATTGCGGGGACACAATTTTCTAAAGGGGGGAAGGATATAACATCCCAAGTAAGTAATGAATAATAGATATTTTTATCTATGTCTATTAATGACTAAGATAGTGTTATAGAGGCTTAAAATGAAAATAAATACAATCGTATGCATGGAATACACAAATATTCGTAAAAGATTGTTTTACTGCCTTTTGATGGCAAACCATTTTTTAATCTATATTTTGACAATTTTATAAACTATTTTTGTCAAAATAAACATATCCCTTATGATTGCGACATCAAAATTTACTTTGGGTGAATTTTTGGTATTTTTCTGACAATGTTCATTTTTTAATGAATAGTGGTAAATACTACATTTTACATCAAAACTGATTTTTAATCTAATTTATTTATTTGATTAGATTATCTTTTGAATTTGACTTAATGTGTAATATGAATATATTTTTACTATTTAATCCAATGGTGGTCATTGGAATCAATTTCACTTTTAAATTGGACATAAACTAGTGTCAATCTTTTGATACTTATTGTTTCATAAAAACACGCTATTTGCTCTGGCAGCGGGAATTAATTATTGAATTAATTAATGTGACTT
Organism: Viscum album; assembly: GCA_963277665.1. NCBI lineage: Eukaryota > Viridiplantae > Streptophyta > Magnoliopsida > Santalales > Viscaceae > Viscum > Viscum album. The sequence continues at coordinate 1,605,298,795 of OY728158.1, forward strand.
ATATGATTTTAATTTTGTAAAATGGACTTCATTTTTGAATTTGGAATATCAAATATAGCTTAGGGTTAATTTTTGGTAATTTTCTGAAAAACTTCAATTTTTGATGAATAGTGAAACCACTAAGTGGTATTCAAGCAAGCTGATTTTTCAGTTAAATGAAAGTTTACCACTAATGTGTATTGAATTTTGAAAATCCGACATACATGGTTGTCATTAAGAAGTAAAATGTGGTTCAATGAGATTAAAATATATTTTTGGTGAATAGTAACTTATTAAGTTTTTAATCGTGATTAGTGGTAATTAGTGTAGTTTAAGGTATAAATAATGCTTTAATAATATGAAATGACCTAGACACATGTCCCAAACTTATTGGTTGTGTCATGGCCGACCAAGACAAGCCATGGGTCAACTTGGGGACCCCATGGAGACATTTTGGTTGGGAAATGACATAAATAACTTTTTATTTAATGTAAAAGTAAAAAATGACACAAACATAATATGTTTTACGAAAACAATTTTTACATGGGGTTATAAAGATCAGATTTTTGATTATAAATAGTAATTGGAAAGCTAAAAATATATCCTACATCATAGTATTTTTTTATGATTTTTAGACATTAAATAAATAAAATTATTTATGACATAATAATGATGCAGCGATGACATCATTATTTGACGATTTAAATAAAATGGAAAGATAATGTAAAATCTATGAACTACACATGTCCAAAACCAATTGGATGAGTGGATTTCGAACCCTTATCACCTTATCCACGAATTATATCAATTTGGGACCTTTTGAAACCGAAACACATTTTCAAAAGAAGTAATATTTCTTTACTTTCCAAAAGTGCCCCTCCTCTCCTCTTATAAAAGGCCCCCACCTCTACCTAATTTCACACACTTTTCATGCCTTTGGCTCGGCTAACCCCTGCCCATTTACTCTCTCCACATCCCTCTCCTCATCCTAGAGGATTCCCTTTGGGCAGAATCCTTTCAAAGGAAGCCTTTAGACTCAAATCAAAAGGAGATACACTTTTAAAGGTAATTCATTCTCTCATGTTCATTTGTTTTATTTTTCTTCTCCAACCCCCTAACGTCTTTTTATTTACTTATTTTGTAACAAAACCAGTATCTTAAATATACAAGGATGTCGTTATAATATTTATTTGAGCTACACTCTCACACAACTACATCAAACGGTTAAAGAACATACGGTTTCGGTGGATGGCGAAATTCTGCCTCCCGAAACGATGATTGTTCAACACTCATTTAACACCTTCAAAGGTGGCCATTATGATGTAAATATTTTTATATATGATATATAATATGTTTATGTTTTTCTTAAGCTTTAGTTTTTTTTATTTTGGGCATACCATTATGGTTTCCATTATGGGTAAACACGATATCTTCATTTTAGGAAGTGCGGACTACCGCCCCCTCAAAGTGATTTGATTCGTTAAATACCATATGTGGGACATATAAAGGATGAAACTATGATATTATATATGATATTATACTGTAATTATAATATACCTTTATATCATTATGATTCCATTCTATAAAATACGAAATAGAAATGAAAGTAGCATTCATGCGTACGTACGGCTTACCGTCTCCATGAACGGTGCATTTCATTTCTTACCTCTAAATGATTATGTAATATTATAAATGCATGTATGTACTGGATATATAGGACATATATGATATCTACATCATGAATACGATTCTGGATATAATGAACCTTTGACCAAATTAACAACATGTAAGTGTAAGAAGTCTATTTTTGACTTAAGAACCAAATACCGACAAAATGAACACTATTAACTTAAATGATTACATTATTTTCATAACATGGTATAAAAGGAATAATGAACTTGAAAAAGGTTCTTAAGCAAGTAGATATTAACTCAAGAATATTATTCAGGAGATTAAAGAATGGTCGGGTCAATTCGGATACGAGCTATGGGACTTTGTCTCAATCTCCTTTCTTGGAGGCATATTTTATTTTATACACAACTTTCTTTTATACGGTGTATAAAAACCTTTGAATTTTACGTTTATTCAAAAGGAATCATTTTTATACGAAGCCTTTACTAAACGACAAAAGGGAATGTTTTTGTCGTACGTATGTGGCGACAACGACTTCTCCGCCGTCGTGACCGTTATTTGAGTTTCGGCTTCCTCTACAAGCCATACCTTCATTTTAAAAGAAAAATAAATACCATGTTTTACTTTTATTTTATTTTAGTATTGAAAATGGTTTTCATAATGTTTTTATATCAATGTGTTGAATTGATATCTCGTGATTGAAATTTAGAAATGTTATGTTTCCTTTATGCATGTTTTATGTGATATGATTATGTTACTGTTCTTGGGAATTATTAAGAAGACGGGTGGTTCCGTTATAAACTAAGGGCGGGTGAGCCCGTTATAGCTCTCCAATGCATTGGGTAACGCGATGGAGTGAAATGTTAAGGTTTCTCCGAAGATATTTTAGGGAATATACTGTGATGGGTATTCCAAACGTAACCAAGAGGGTTACTCCCTACGTAAGAATGTTATGAATGCCTCAAGTTACCTTTATGTCTTATTATTTCTATGATTTATTCATGATTTTATAAGGTATGTTAAAGTGCCTATGTTTTATGGGTAAAGTATGATTTCATTCTTATGTATATATGAACTCATGTTTCCTTTCCATGTTTTTTTTATAACCCATACTGAGTTTTTATGCTCATCCCATGTTTTTGAAATGTTTTTCACAGGTCAAGGGAAAGGTACATGATAAGATGATAGAGTCAAGGATGTGTCAAGAAATAATCCATGTTTTATTTTAAATGTGTTTCCATTGATGGCAATGAAGAATAATATCTTTATGTAACCACTTTGTTTATATGTGGAATGTAATGCAAGTTTTATGATCTAATTCTCTAAAACTCTAAACCCGAAAAGATCCTCAATGTGTAATCTTGTAATAACTCAAGATTAAGTAAGGTTTAAGGCTGGGGCCTTATAATGTAAGTTGAGAATAATGTTTTAAAAAAAAATTTTGTTACACCATGAATGAAGTTATGCAGTTTTGTTGTTTCATAAAAAAAGAATGAAATTTGAGATAAGTCAATGGACGGACAGACATTAGAGAAACATACATGTTTTCACTAGATGGAAATTTATAATAAGGGTAAACCAAGTGGTGTATAATTTTTAAGAATAATAAAATTTTCCATATTGAAAAATGTTGATTGATCAAGAAAAAAATTGTTATGTCCATCGAGCAATACTGATACATAAAATGATAAAATGTGTGAAAATGATCTAATAATGAAAATCTAGTAGAATATTATTTATTATATTTAAATGGCTCGATTGGAATAAATGGTAATTAATATTTAATAGGACAAACAACTATCAAGTGTTTTTTATATGAATAATTGTGTTAAATTTTAAAATATGACAAATTCATATTTCTAATCTAGATATATCTATTTCAATTGATTTTTCATTAATTTTTGGTTAATGAAATTTGATGATGATTGTGGCCGCTGGATTATTAAGGAACACTTACAAATTTTTTTGAAGAGGTGAGAAGAATCTAATGAATTTTATTCAGTTTGTATTTTTTGGAATTTATGTGTGTGGGGATATGAAATTTTCCCCTTTCCATTTCAATTTATAGAGATCCTATATAAAGGGGTTAAATAGTACAACTATAGATAACATTGTTAATTTATTAAATAAGATAATTGATGGATAGTTTGTGTGAGTAAATTTTTTTAACAAAGACTACATTCAATTTAATGAAATTGTTTTGGATAGAGATGTGGGTCACAATAATGAACAATAGTTTTAATTTTCATCATGAGATAAATATAGTTAAATGAAAAATCAAGATATATTTTTTACGTGAATTTATATAAATAGATTTCATAAAAATAATGACTCATTGTGATAGTTTAAAACTAGTAGAACACAAGTTCAAATATTTTCTTAGTTTTAATGAGGTGTATTGGTTAATGATTCCCTAAATATAGAAAAATGGTTCACTAGATGAATGTTCAATTGATATAGAAATGGTAAAACCATATGAAATATTTATAGTAGAAAACATCGTATGGAATTTAAATGAAATCCAAGATGGAGCGGATTTAAAAATATTCACTTATTTTTTTGTTCCTCATTTATGTATGAAAAACATTTAAAAATATGTAATATCAGTGTAATTATGCATTTCAGGTGGTACAGTTATTCTAAAAGTATTTGGGTCAATATTTTGTTCACTTCAATAAAAAAGTTAATTTCCATTGACCACCAGATGTATATATGTTAGGAATGTAGATTTATATAATATTTCCAATATATTTAATTTATAGGTGAATTTTTTATATTATTATAATTGAATCGTTATCATTTTACTATAAAATATGATAAATTAAATATCTATAAAAAATTTCATTTGTTAATGTTCGTAAATATTCAAATTAAAATAAATAAATAAAAATGATAAGTAAACACTCTTCTTTTAGTGGCTTAATGATTTTAAAGAACATCAGTCTTGTTATCAAAACTGAACATTATTATCTTAAAATTAAGAATATATAAATGGTTATCGGTCCCGCAATCAATTATTTTCTAAAAAAATAATATATCCCCAAATGGATATTCTAATTTATCAATGTCATTCATCATATGATTGCAAATAATTAAGGGAAAAGTAGTTATGACAATAAATAGATATTTCATGATTCTTATATCCAAAATATAATTAGTAATTCACAACAATATTTAAATCCTAAAATTCAAAAATATAAACAGTCAAATTCTTCAGCTAAAAAATTATCATATTATAGACTCTTCCTTGGTCTATGAGTTTTCCCTTGGATTTGGTTATTCACTCAGATAATTTCCAAGTAACCCACACAAAATACATTGATCTATAAAGGGTACCTTATGTTTTACATTATTTCCTTCAATAGAAATCTTTCTTTTTCACTTATAATTACATACTCTGATTATAGAAACCCTCCAATTTTAAAAATTTAAATTACAAAACTTTTAAAGAATAAATAAAACATTATAGATAAAAATTCCTAAATATCATACTAGTCTAATGCCTTCAGAAATATTGAAACATAAATACTGATACATAAGTGAGATAAATTATCTTCCACTAGGTAATTATTTACTATTACATTTTTTAGACACATCATATATAATACATCTCATAATAACTTATGATAGGAAACACAAATACTAGTGATTTCAAATGCTCACTAAGAGTAATGAAGGGATATATGTTAGTATAATCCTTGGTATAAGGGTACTATAATACTATAATGAAAATAAAATACCATACCCGAAATATCAAAGATCATATACATTTATCATGGAATAAATCATGGAATTTTAGAAGACAAGAATCATAAAAAAATAAAGATCAGAATCCATGAAATAATAACATCAGAATAAAACATGGGATTGTGGAGGAAACATAATTATATATAATATTATTTCCATAGTATCTAAGGAATCACTACCAAGACCATATTTGTAGTAGGGGTTCAAGCCCCAAAGAATCTTGGTATTCATGGTTTACTCCGATGTCCATATAAGTAGCATGATTTCACTCATCATTCCATCTTGGTAGTCACAGTTCTCTCCAATTTCCATCTTTGTAGTGATGGTTCATTCTCAACACCATCGTAGTATATATAATTTGATATAAATATTTATCCAATTAATTGGAGGCATATATAAGTCCCACACATCTCAAAATTAATTCATACATACATATAAAAGATGATCATAATTAATCATATCATAAACCATGAAATTAAATGTGTATCATAAACAAGTAATCATATCATTACATATAAAAATATATAGGTTTCATAATCATTTCATCATGAACATATCTCATTAAAATAAGTGGGTTTAAAAATAATATGACATTTGAAATATAAATAGGACTCATAAACATAATTACATAAAAACAAATCCATTTAGAGAAATAATATCAATGGAAATAATAATTAATTTTACAAAAAATTAATGTGTAAAACTAATAGATTTTATCATTAATGGGAAATAATTTTGAATGATCTGTTAAAAACATTTCATATGTAAAATATCATTTCAGCATTAAAAAACACTTTGCAAAAAATAAAACATTTTGAAAAACTTTTTTCTTTGAAATTATAATTAAAAAAATATTTTTAATGCATTAAAAACCATAAAACGTTGTAAAAATAATTTTTCCTTGAAAATGGGATTCAAGGATCTATTGAAATCATTTTCGAAATCATTTTTGAAAAAACGACTTTTCAATAAAATAAATTTCTTACCAAAGAGTGAGGAACACATAATTTAAATAAAAATGTTTTATGAAGTTCGAAAGAGTGTAAATATTGTTACAAATACATGGGGAATTATTGAATAACCATTGAAGAATAAAGTTTTTTATTATTATTGAGATATGGATCATGATATTTCATTAATTTTTGCATTATCATAAACAATCTTTAAAAGAGAGGAGATTGTTTCAACAAAATCATATCACTCCGTCACATGGAACCATACTCTACAAATATGACATTAGAATTACATGAGGATGAGAGTATCATCAATATAAGAATATTCATGATATAATAAACCTCCAAAATGAAATTACCTGCATAATAAAACATAATACTCAATGAAAGAAAATTGAGACAAAAAATTTTACGGATATGGTATATTTTGAATCATAAACCCCATGAAATGAATATAATAAAATGTATATGTTACTACCAATAAATTTATGTACATGGGAAATAAAATTCATTCATGGAAAGTATATGCACCTCAAAAAAGGAATACATAGTTAACATAGAATGTATCTCATGGGAATAAAAAATGAGATGAAATCACATTACCTTGTGTCTTGAATATCATTATACTCATTAAAACATCCTGTATAATATATATAAATATTAAAAATATTTTAAAAAAACCATATTATTATATCTATTATCATATATAGTTTGATTATGATATTATATTACCCACATGTTAACAATTCTCTTTTAAGGTTTCACATTGGTTAATAGTTACATTTCTCATCACTTGTGTCTTAATTTGTTATATAATCAGTCCTTATACTTATATAATGATTCCAGAATATAAAACAAGATATTAATATAATTTTTATTTCATATAATTTTATTATAATAATATATGTAATATATATGTACAAAATGGGACCCACCATTCACGGAGACGGTAAGACATATATACCCTTGAACAATGTTTCTATATTTAATGTTGTATTGAAATAAATAATGAAAATGACTTATTTTTATACATGTATATAATAAAATTAAATTTTTTATATAAATATATATATAATATAATTTCACTAATCCCTTATCTAATACATTCTATGTATTTTGTTAATGAATCACATCACATTGAGGGGGGTGTAGTCTGCAGTTCATTAAATGAATTTATCGTATTTACATATAATGTAAAGTATAATGATTTGTGTTTTAATAGGGTTAAATAAGCTTACATAAATAATAAATATAATATAATACTTATATAAATTATGTTTATATTATTATTTCCACCATGGGAGGTGGTAAAGAAAAAAAGGATAATCGTTCAGTGAGTCGGTAGTTCGCCATACTTATAAACAATATGTTTACTACCCATTAAAGAGAATTTTTTTCATGTTTGGGAAAAAACATAGAATAAAAAAGTAATATTATATTTAGGATAATATTTTTTAATGAAACCATAGAATAAATATAGTTTAAGGGTAGTAAAAATAAAATAAAAGAAATGATCTTGAGGGAAGTCATTACCCCATATTCGGATAACTCCTTTTGGTTTGTGCCAAGAGGATGACTATGGATACATTCAATACAAGGGGTAGATGCAATGAGGAAGGGAGAGATTTTGGGATGTTTATTTGACATGTATTTTTTTATCCTATTTGGTTTGATAGGTTTGTAAAATATGTATAAGTGGAGGTGTTTTTTGGGAAGAGAAAGAACAGTGGGCATTTTTTAAAAATGTTATGGGTAACCAAATTTTTACCATGAAGAAGTCATAACAAACTATAAAAAATATTATTGGATTTTTAATGGAAAAATAGTATCAAAACATGGGTTTTGGAAAACTTTTTAGTTTACTTTGGGTGTAAATGTTATGTTTTAGTCCCTATTTAAACTTACTTTAACCTTAAACAATGTAACCAATTTTAACCACATTCCAAAATATTTTTTTTAAAAAAATGAAGCTGAATTAATTAGAAATTATAAATTATTTTCATTATAAATATGGAATCGATTTCTTAAAATACTAATACCAAAATAGGAATAAATTAATTTCAAAATTATCCTGGTGACAGGACGACATTGAGGTTTTAAAGGAAAAATGATCAAACTTTTTCTATCTTTTTATATTCAATTTGAAAGTGAAATTATTTCCAATGACCAAAATTTTGTTGAATGAATAATATATAAACTAATAAAACTTTTAAACTAAATATAAATGTAATTTTTCATTATATGTAAATAAAATGAAAAATATGTTTTGAATTAATATCTGGTATTTTCACTATTCATCCAAAAAAGAACTTTCTCGGAAAAATTAAAAAAAATTACCCTAAGATCATTTTGACATTATAAATTAATAATGATGTTCATTTTATAAAATTAAATTTATAATATGGTATAATTATATTTTTATTATTTTTCATATATGGATACGAGAAGTCGTTTATTTAAATGAAATAGTGTTTTTAAATATGTAAAGATATTACCAAGAATTATATCTGTTGTTATCAATATGTTTTATTTATATAAAAAAAAGTAAAATTTTTTAATTATCGTTATTAATATTTATATAACTTTGTTTAATGTTTAGTTTTTAATTATATTGTTAAAATAATTTTAACAATATAATGATGTTTTGTTGAAACATCTGTGTCGTATATGGTGTAGGCCAAGCCGGTGATGCCTATCACATATGCCAATTTGGTGTCGGGTGTAACATATTCTGAGTCGATGATCTGTCTATTATTTTTCATTTTGATGTCATGTGACATATTCTTTATTAGATTTATATGAAAGGAATTTTTGACTTAATGCATTGCAAGACATAATTAAAATTTTAATTTATTTAAGAAAAGTTCCATAAAAACACATGGTGTTATATTATACCCACATTAAACTAAATTTAACCTTCAAAATTTACCACTCAAGTAAAATATTTGGGTAATTATATTTCAAAATATCGTCAAGTTCCCATGTATAATCCCCTTAAATGGTCATTTTTCTACAAATCATTCCCCTAATGAGTGGTCTTATTTTGTAGAACATTATTTGTATGTCCCAAAATTTCAATAAGATGCTCATTGTAAGAACGATCCCGCTCTAGCGGTATTACGTTTGATTTTAGTACATTTTAAGGGTCAGTTATGTACCCTTATGAGAGATACATGGAACACATCATGGACTTGAAAGATCTTTGTAGGATCTTCCATGTGACATGCTACGATCCCTGTACGATCAACAATCATAAAGGGACTGATATGCCTAGGGAATAATTTCCACTTCTTCATTAATCACATAACTCTCTTCAAGGGTAAGATTCATAGAAACATGTTTCCACTAACTGATAATTATTGTTCACATCTTTGGTTATTCTCATAACATTTATATCGACTTTGACCGACCTTGATATGATACTGAATGGTTCTAACCTTCTCAGCCATTTCTTCAGCAATCTCAGTTCCCAATTAATTTATTTTTACAACCACATCCTAGAATGTCAAAGATCTACATTTATTCCCATAAAGGGATTAATATGGTACCATCTAAATGCTCAAGTGAAATATACTGTTATACGAAAACCCAACTTGGGCAATGTGTTTTTTCCAACCACCTTTCAAATACAATGTACAAGATCTCATCCTATCATCTGGGGTTTCAATTGTTCTTTCAAACTGAAAATATATCTGATGATGATATGTAGTGATGAAACTGAATTCTATATCATGTTCTTTATAATGAATTCTTATAAAAATTTATGTTAATATCAAATCCTGGTTTGAAATAATATAATTTTGTACTCCGTGAATCCATCCACTATTTTATTATATATCCTGACAAACTAATATAGAGAGTAGTCTTACTTGATAGTGATAATGTCTGTTGCAATTGGCATGTGATCAACTACAAATCATAATCATTCAACCATTTAGTGTTTCTGGGTATTCCAAAAAATATATAGATTGATGTTCTCCCATTTCAATTTTGGTATGGGTAATGGATGCATGATCCCAATTGACTATTGTATTTCATCCTTAACATGTAGATATACCAAACACCAAGATACAAACACTGTGATATCGCTCTTCATGCCATCCCACCACGATGAATAGATAATAAATAACCATGGGAATCCTCTAACAACTCCTTATTAAATTCGGGTGTTGAAGGAAGACATAAACATTCCAGAAGAATTATCATTCCACCCTGATCATGGTTAAACTCCGAAACATTTCATACATTCTTTATTATATCTTCATCTTAATTATGAACTTCCTAAATCATCACTTGGATAGAGGGGTGAACATTAAATTAAAAAAGATAATATTTTTTACCTTACTTCAATATTTCTGGATACATACTTTTCCAATATAGAAATATTGGATCTTTTGTGTTCCACATCATCGATGAGCTAGCATGATCATCCACCCCAAAGCAGTAACCACCTTATTCACTTTCCTAGTGTGGTAATGTATTGGGTAATTATAATCTTTTATCAACTCCAACCATCTTCTCTAGTTCATCTTCAGCTCCCTCAGTATAAATATATATTTCAATCCTTAATCATCGGTATATATATCACACCTTTCTCTATGAAGATAAATCCTCCATATCTTGAATACAATAATTACTTCTACTAACTCCGAATATAGATTTGGGTAATTGTTCTCATGAATATTCATTTTTAATGATCCATAAGAAATTACCATGATAATATACACAAAAACACATTCTAATCCCTTATCAGATGCATCATTGTTGATTAAAAACACTTCCCCACTATAGGGTAAAGTTTGCTCATGTTAAATTACTATAATTACCTTCAGTTCCTTGAATTGTTCATCAAATTAATCTTTCTAGAGGAACATCACACACTTTTGTGTTAACAAAGTCATTGTATTAGATATTCATGACAAATTATACATAACAATTTAATAATATCCATATAATCTCTAAATTCTATGGATCTCAATAGTCATGGTTGTTCTAAGACATCATTAAATTGCCTTTATCTTCGATGCATCTACTGATATACAATATATTGAGAGTATGTTACACAAAAATGATTCCTTTTATTGACCAAACTCACAATTTATAATTTTTTCATATATCTTCTCCTTTATTAGGCTCTTTATAATAATTATCATGTGATCTTCATGATCTTCCTTCTTGTTTGAATATATTATAATATCATATATAAATACTAAAACCAATTAATTGAGGTAATCTCTAAATAACATATTCATTAAATAAATCGATATACATGGGAAATTAGAAAGAACAAAATAAATTACTATATATTCATAGGGTCCATACAATTTATGGAATTCTATATTCGGTATATCCTCTTTTTACATCAATTGATGATATTTATAATGAAGGAAAATCCTGTAAAATTATTTAGCTCTATGTAGTTGATCAAAAAAGTCATCATTACAAAGAATAATAATCTTGAACTTGATCATGATCTTGTTCAAATACTGATAATTAATACAGTTTCTCATTGATCCATATTTATTTTTCAATAAAATAATGGGTGAACCCCATTGTTACATACATGGCCGAAAGAAAAATGTATCATGGTTTTCATTGAGTTTATTCTTCAATTCATGCAACTCAATTGGATATATTAGTTAAGGATTCATTGAAATTTGTGTGGAACCAGTTATGATTTTTACTTATAACTCAACTATGTGTTTTACTATAAGGTTTGGCAACTCTTTGGGAACAACATCCAAAAAATCCAAAACAATAGGAATATCATCAATATCAATTCTCCCCCAAACCATTTGAGATAAACAACCATTTTTAATGGTAATTAATACTCATACCCTGAATGGAATATCCACAGTAATTTCATACATATCATCACACAGATGGATGATCATAGGAGGGTTTGAAATATCAAAAGTAACTTTCTATCCTAGAAAATTTCTTCGATCATTATCCAGATAAAGTCAATCCATGTGGAAGATGACATAAAATTCAACCAAATGAAGAATAACAAGATTTTCATGAAGAAAATTCCCCCAAACATGAACTAGAGAGTAATAATATACTTGATATGCAATCATCATATCATTTTGGGATTTCACTACTAATTCTACATCAAATTGTTTTATAGGAATCTTAACACCCATTAAAAATTCGGTAGATATGAAAGAGTGGGTATATCCAGAAGATAATATGGCATTATTAGTTCTATAGTGGATTATATGGGTAGCTGTTATAACTTTATTATCACTCATCAGATGAGAAATAAGAATTGAATGATATTTCTACATGTCCCTATGCTTAAGAGGTTTTTGATGCCATTCTTCATCACCATCCCTTGGTTTTGGGCACTGGTTAGCATAATTCATGTTCTCCATACATTTGTAGCACTTAATTATGGTAGGTGTATTGTGTACTAGTTTTTCCCATTAACAAAAATATCTAACTTCCTCCCATCGATTTGAAAATAAAATTCCTAATTTCCTTCCCTTCCATACATGAAAACAATTATTAGACCCTATAATAAAATTTATTTTATTATTCATCCCATAATTGGAGTATAATGGAACGCTCATCTTCTTATTATCATGGATTTTATATTTTCCATTAAACTCCACCTTCCTTTTCTAGTCCCAAACTTAGAATTGATATGTGACTCTAACATCTATTTAAACCTTTATTTCACCACAAAAAATCTCCTCATAGCTCCTAATGTTTCTTTTGGACAATTCCCTTCTAAGACTTTTCATTAATCCATTGAAGAACCTACCAACATTAGTTTCTGGTAGGATGATAATTCATGAAGTATACGTCAAAAGACTCATGAAATGTTCCTCATAGGTTCAAAATAACTTATCTTACCATTGCTTAAACTAAAGGAATTATTTCTCCATATTGGTAAGAAGAATTTGAGGAAAGTACTTATTGAAAGTATGTTCTTAAACTCATATCATACCATGGATTCAATTTCATCATGACTCCTCATATACTTAATTAGCTTCCACCACTGGTCTGCATAAACATTTAAATGATAGACAACCCAAATGAATTTTCCATGCTTTGAGAAATTAAACAATGTAGAATATCATTTTAGTAGTACTGATCCATTGTTTTTAAACAATAGGATTAGAAGATTCTTTGAAAGATCATGGATGTTACATCATGAAATACTAAATATAATTTTGTTCCCTCCTTTTCTCATTTAAGATTCCACAATGATTCATAACTTGAGAATGATGTATGAGAACAAAAATGTGGTTTTGTATTATATCTCCCTTATCATTTGGTTTCTCAAGAGGTAAATCATTTTATTTTCCATTGCAATCATCATTAACTGGGATCCTTTAGGTTCTATACGTTGACTAAAACAAAAATTATAGAATAAGAAACATTTATCATATTGAGGAACCACATAACCCTGAAAAGTCAATTAAAAGATGTCTAAATCGTGACACATTACACATTCAATGACACTGTTGGATAATCCAAGGTTATTCATATATAAAATCTATTTGAATCAATAACGATGGTTCATTAAGTGTTTCTGAATTCCCAAATCGTATCATGTGGGAGTGTCAAATAAGGTGTTCATCATGGCTTGTTGTTGTGTACCAGATTACCCTAAGTCCATCTAGGGATATCTTATTAGAGTTTTTACACCTAGTTACATCTCTTTCAAATACACCTCCACTTTTAGTATCCAACACGGACGTATTTCTTTGAATCCCCTCACTCTATCCTTTACCATATTTCTAGGACAATTTACTATACTTTTCATTATTCTTAGACTTATCCCTAAACATATCCTTAGAATTATCCCTAAGGTTTAATAATTTTAGAATCCAATGTTTAACTAAAAAATTTATATGATATAAACCATAAATTCCCTCACTTTTCAATCATTGAAATTACATCACGTTTTCAATGTACTTAAACAATTATTCAAATAGATTCCCAATTTCCTACTACTCTTATTCTATTGGGAACATGATAACCGAGACAAAGATATATATGCGAGATGCATTATATCCCGCTAGGTTTTTCATGAATATAAACCTTCTTAGACACATGAAACATGATAAATAACTTAAATACATAGGCAAGGAAAAATATAAACGGGTGATATCCAATTCTTGGTAAGGGTAAACAAGGAATATTTGAAAGCGCAATAATGATAATAAGGTTATGATAAAGATTTCATGAAAATAGTATATCATACCCTTCATGTAAAAGATAATATACATGAATCATGTCATAAGGATTATTAATTCATTAGAAATGAATCATACCAAAATAAATAACGTAATCCATCAAAACAATAAATTGTATTAAAACATGGGATTATGGTAGAAACATAAGCATATATAATAAGATATCTATAGTATTCATGGAATCAACTATAATACAATATTGGTAGTATGGTTTCACTCCCCAGAACATCAAGGTAGTCACAGTTTACTCTCATATACATCTTACAATCATGAGTTCACTTCTAATACCATCTTGGTAGTCATGGTTCACTCTCATGCCCATTTTATAAGTCCAGATTTATTTTTAAGATTGTCTTGGTCTATATCATGAGATATAAATCATTACCCAATGCATTGGAGGGAGATATAGGTCCCACCCATATCAAAATTAAATCATACAAACACGTTCCACAAGTTCATAAATAATCATATCATACCCCATGAAATGAAATGGCTATTATAAACATGTAATCATGTCATATCATGTCGAAAAATAGGTCTTATGACCATTTGATCAAAAACATAACCCATGAGTAGAATCACATTTCAAAAGCATATAATATGTGTTAGAGAAATAGATTTTATTAAAATTATAAAATAAATATGTAATCCATTCAATGATATAATATCAATGAAAATATTTAATAATTTTCTAGAAAGGAATGATTAACAACAATTGATTTTACCATAGATGGTTGATAATTTTGAAATATCTTCTAATAACATTTCTTGAATAAAATATCATTTATCCTTTGAAAAAAAATTATAAAACATAAAACCTTTTGAAAAAAAATTTCCTTTGAAAATGTATTTGAATACAAATAAAGGAAGAATTTAAATTCACAAAATATTTTAAAAATTCATTTTCCATTAAAATGGGATGGAAATATCATTTGAGATAATTTTTTAAAAAATATGGGGAAAATGGTTTTTGAATATAATACATATAAAACAAAAGAGATAGAAAATTAGATTCTACATTAAAATGTTATCTTAGTTACCAAAGAGTTGTAATTGGTACTAATACATGAGGATATCTTGATTTACAAAATGGTGGGAAATTTTATGAGATTTCATCAGGGATGGATAATGATATTTCATTAATTGGAGCATAACCATAAATAATCTTGAAAAGAGATGATATTGTATCAATATACTATTATCACCTGGTAACATGGGATAAAACTCTCCATGTAAGAATATGGAATTAATTGAAGCTTAAAATATCCTCAAAATATTTATATACAATATATAATACCAATCGAAAAATAATTTAGGTGTATAATAATACATGAGTCCCAAAGATGGAAAGTTGAAAGAACTCTATTTTAATGATTTGGTATCCTATGAAAAATAAACCCCGTGAAAGAAAGTTCATAAAATAGATATGATAATACGCATAAAGTATAGATTAATATCCATACAATACATTTTTGGGTAGAATATACACCCCATAAAAGGAATGAGTGGTGAATATAGCTTGTATCTCATAGAAATAATAAGGGAGATAAAATCCCCAAACATTGTGTATGGACTCTAATCATACTCTTAAAAAACATATGTATAATAAAAATAAATTTATTTAAAATAATTTAATGAGCTATATTATTATATCTATTAACATATATCATTTTATTAAGGACATATATTCCCCCTTTACAATCTTATGTCAACCTTTCACTTTGGATCATATTTTCTTTATTCCTTTTATGTGTATTAATATGTTTTTTGTGATTGTACATATATCGTTATTATAATATATATAACATTACATAAATATAATTTATATTCAGTATATTTTTATTTTAATAATATATATAATATATAATTATGAAATGGAATACGTCGTTCATTGAGACAACAAGGTGTATGTATTCATAAACGTTGTTTCCATTTTTATTATCAAATTGAAAGAACAAAATAACATGAAATACATGTATAAATGTAAAAATATATTGTTAAATAATAATTATAATGTTTTATATATCATATATTTTCACTAAACCAATCACTATTACATTCCATGTACTGTTTTAATGAATCACATCATTTTGAGGGGGAGGTAGTCTACACTACCTCAAACGAATTATCATATTTACACCAAATAGAAATTATAATGATATGTGTTGTAAATATATGAAATAAGATTAAATAGGTAATAAATAAAATATATAGACTATATAAACATATTTTTTATCATAATTTCTATCATGATATCTAGTAAAAGAAAAATGGAACAATCATCGTTTAGGGATGTGATAGTTCATCATAGACAAAAACAGTATGATCATTACCCATAAGATGGAATTATGGGTAAGTGTAGTTTTAACACTTAGAATAACACAATACTAGTATATATATAATAATTTATATTTTACCAAATCAAGGAATAATGATATTGGATGGGTGGATAGTGAAAATAAAAGAAAATTTCATGAGAGAAGTCGTTACTTCTTGATCAGGTAACTCTTTTTTGTTTGTGACAAAAAGGATTTTTTTGGTTTGCTTTATATCCAAATAGAGTATTATAAGAGGAATGAAAGGATATTTGGTACTGTATTGTGATGATATTGGCATCTTCTATGTTTTTTGAGAGGTGTTAAGAAGAGAGAACGAGGTGGTAGCCTTTTATAGGGAAGGGAAAGAACACACTTGGTTTTTTTGAAATGTGTTAGTTGTACCCATGTTTGTACATTAGAAAATTAATTCCAAAAAAAAACAAATAGAATTTTGTAAATTTCATGACCGAGTAATGGCCATCCAAGGTATTTTGACAATTTTAATGTTCTGTTTGGGTTTTAATGTAATGAATTAGTACCTTATTAAGAATAATTTGACCTTAATTATTATCATTAATATTAATTAAATTCACTAATCATTGCTCTAAATATAATTTAACCATATTAGAAATTATAAATTATGAATATTCTAAATATGGAATCAATTTTTCCAAATCCTGATAACATTAGTGTTAAATAAATTAATTTAAAAATAATCCCTTGGACGGAATGATAATGTAGGGTTTTAATGTAATGAAGATAAAAAGATTGATATATTATTATGATTATTTACAAAGGTAAATTTGTTTCAATGATCACTATTTGGTTGGATGATTTAAATATGAAAAAATTAAAATACAAAACAAATGAAAGTATAATTTATCCTTAAATATAAATAATATGAAATAATAGTTTTGAATTGAAATCTAGTATTTTTCCCTATTCATCCAAAAGTTGATATTTCCAAACAAAATTCAAAAAAGTAAAAATAGTTAATTAAGACATTATAAATATAGTAATAATAATAATTTTAAAAAAATTAATTTTTTTAATGGGTATAAAAATATTTTCAATTTTTACAACTGAAGACAATAAGGGTAGTTTACTTGTGAATTGTTTATTTTTAATCATTTAGGGACATTATAAAAAAAAAATTTTTTGATACCAATGTTTTTTATTTATATAAATACTTTATAAAAAAAATTAAAAGTAGTTATTACTCTTCAAATAACTAATTTTAATAGATAGGTTATAAGTTTATAGTTTAAATGATTATAAAAATAAAATGATGTTTCGTAGAAACATCAGTATTGTGTTTAACGTATGCCATATTGGTGTGGTGTGATATATATGCCATGTCGGTGTTTCTTATAACATACATAAAGTATATTTTATGTGTATTGTGTTATTATTTGAATCCATGTAACATATAAAATTTTTGTGTTGTGTGAAAGGAATGATTGGATTCGTTTATTTCACGAAATTAATTTAAATTTTATTTATTTGGAAAAAATTCCATAAAACACGGGGTCTTACACTATTCCTCATTTTCCAAATCCAAAAACACATATAATTCCACTTATTTATTTTAATAGGTTATTCTACCCACATTCTTGAAATTTATGAATATGAATATTCTTTCATCCATGGTGATCATGAAACTCCATTTTTCTATTATTTGGTTATTCAAAAACATATCTGTATTCTAATAGTAAAATCTATATATGGAAATATGGATAAGAAAAACCACAATACATCATATTATATCACCTATTTAATTTAATTTATTATAATGGAATCCATTATATCTTCAATTAAATTCATTATTAAAATGATTCCACTATGTTTAATCCATTCAATAAATCTAAAAACCAAAGAATGAGAAATAATTATCACATGGAGTAATCATAATATCATGAGAACACATTCATTATATACCTAAATCATGAAACCTTTTTTTCAATCAATTTAACCTTTGGATGGACATATGTCATCCATGATCAGTATATATTAAAATCATTCATAATTGTTCAGAAATTAAACATTAATTAAACTAATTATTACCTTAGGAGTGTCTATATTGGTCTGTAGTCATAGGTCCACACATTATGTAATTATGATGATTGATTTGATGCAAAATCCACCCCATTAATAGTTGTGACCCCTAATCACATATTTTTTACAACCACATTCACTTTCTAGTATCTAGATATGGGTTTTTAAATGAATATAACCGACCTTTCAATAATATAACATATGATTTTCTCTTATACATAAAATTATCCAAATAATTTTTTATAAAAAAATGTAATCATGTCATCAAAAAACAACTAAAAAATCCTCTCATACCAACTAAACATAACCAAGAATATCATATATAAATATTACATATTTCTTGATGAATATTAAATTCTTATTAGATGAATTCGTTATCTAGGACTATAATGTTTCATTTTATCTTGAGACTATACACATACTTATCTTATTTGTTAAAATATCATCAATATATCTCACAATGATAATAATATAAATACCATTGTAGGCATATTATACGTAAAAATATCCATAAAAACATTGTGAAGGAAAACATGAGAAATGGTCATCTTCGATAATCAGTAAGGGTAATGATGAAATTTTTCAGTCATAAGAACATAAGAAAATTATAGTGTTATGATAACATAATAAATTTAATGTTATCAAAAAATATTATTCATACCAATAAAATTATATATCAAAAAGAAGAAGATAAATTCATAATAAGAAACATGATTAAAAGTGTTTTCCTAGTAGTAATCACTATTCAATAGTCTTGACACAGACAAGATTCATTATAAGATTAGGAAATAATAATATTGTTTACATAGATATTAACAATCACATCAAAAGATAATATTTTCAGAAAATTTATAAATAATAATATTCACTTATAAAAATGTGAATATATCTATTCAAACCATTTCCACTCCTACTATTGATAGAATAAAAGAAAATAAATCATACTCACAAATAATACTGTGAAGATAACTAGTATAAATTATTTCAATGGAAATATTCATCATCTCATGAGATATATATAACACTAAACCCAAGGAATTTGAGTTTTTATAAGTCCCAAGTAAAAAATACTAAAAATATTGTACGGAACCAATTTTTTCCCCATAATATAATGAAATATATCTATATAAATTTCCATATCTAGGCACTAAGACATCATGCAATTCTAAGGCCTGGTGTTCCTAGAATTAATTTTATAAAAGTATAAAATAGATTTTTTACTGAGTTCACATGATACCTCAAAAAATGGGATAAATATTGAAAATTTTATTGTATATGAAATTTTTGTCCACATTTTTGTCAAGAATGTGTTTTTGAACCTTGGAACGACCTATAATGAAGAGGCACAAGACATTTGGACCTAATGATTGTTGTTTGTATGATCATTGAAGTAATTATTTACTATATTAATTAATTAAATTAATTTTACCTAGTTTAAAATTATATAAATTTATTGTTATTGATATTTTTCTTGGGTTGGCCTTATAAAATTGATATCAATCGTGTGAGATCTCTACCTTATCTGTTGGAGGATATCGATGAAGGATGACGAGTCTCTTGGTCGAGATAGATCAGGACGCAAAAAATGGAACAAATCCTACCAATAGTTGTACAAGCGCATTCTTCAACATAGATCGATCAAACATAGCGGTAATACATGAATTTTGGTGATTCATGAATATGGATTAAATTTTTGGATATAGGATTGTTCTTTCATCGATCTATCCCTTGATCATCATTCACATATTCCAAAACATTTATGTTTAAATAATATATTAAATTTTTTTCTATCCATGGGTTCTCATTCATGATTATTGGATGAGAAACTTTATCCAAGGATGTTTATAATTTGTTTTATGGTTCTTTTAACATTTTATTTGTCACAATCATCACCATTTGGATCCCCACGGTCCCATCATGGCTTTTCTGGGAGGTACCAATATCTATTGGACTAAAGGATTCACAGATAAATGATGAATTTTTAATGGCTTGACTAACCATATACAAATAAGAGATCATTGTAAGATGTTGATTAATGACCTAGTGTTAAATAATCAAGATCATGAATGACAGAGGAGATGAGTATTGTATAGTGGTAGGTGAAAACCTTTTCATGTTAGGGTGCCAGATTTCCCACAAATGATGGCCGAAAATCATGAGATCCATTCAGATAAAATGATTTTAGAAAGACTTAATGTAGAATCTATGATGGATAGAGAAGATTTGAAGTGTGGGATTAGATCTTGAATTTCTAGAAATATTATAACTAGAAACTGATTATTATTTATATCATAGGTCATGTATCTTCATTAGTGGTGGGGCAGGGGTTTTAGAGAAATTTAGGGTGATAAGGCATCTAACCCAAACATAAATTTCATGTACCCAACCTCAGTTGAAAAAACAATGTAAATGGTCATGAGTGTGGTGATTGTTTGTGGGGTACCCGAACACGAGTTGAACACAAATCTGTATCCCATGTGGACAAACACACTGTGTACCTTTGTACATAGACATGGGGTCAGAGTTCACAGACACGGACCTAGTCCGAGTTAGTCAGAACAATACATGTAGTCCACATACAGGACATGTTCTACTACACGAGATAATGATATGTGTCATATTGTGACATGGTAATGAAATTGAGTGGGACCACACCTTGTGTGGGTCCCATTCACATTATAAACCAAATTATCTCTTTTAGACATACTTATTTTGTCTATATATTTTTCATTGAAAATCATATTTAGGCTGTAAATTATCCTATTATAATTTTTTTTGTGGAACATCATGATTACATAGTTTGTTGATTTTGAGATATGAATTGAAAAAAAATTATCTTAGAAAAGTCTTTGGTGATTCTCGATGATGAAAGTAATAAAATGGGATTACGAGAGGCCTTTTCTGCTGGTACCAACTTATTGGGATTGTAACACCTGAGACTTTTATGTTATATAAATCATCAAAGGAATCTTTTTCTATACAACACTTGCTTGGCTTACTTTACACGCAATCGCGACCTTCCTCGATAGCTTGCATTGTACGCAATATCGAGTTTCACTAAACAACGATATGCTATTAAAATATTATTAAAACTAGCCATTATGAATAGTAATAACAACATTTTGAAATTTTATAAATTTTATTTTTCAAAATGGACTTCATTTTTGGATTCGGAATACCGAAATTAGCCTAGGGTGAAATTTTGGTATTTTTCTGAAAACTTTCAATTTTTGATGAATAGTGAAACCACTAAGTGGTAGGTTAAAAACTGAATTTTGCATAAAACTTAATTTTACCGCTTCTGTTAATGGAATTTCAAAAATCTGACAGACACGGTTGATATCAGTAAGTAAAATGTGGTTCAATGAGATAAAAATAATTTTTTGGTGAATAGTAACTTTTTACTTTTTTTACCGCGGTAAATAGTAAATAGGGTAACTAAGGGTAAATATGATATTACTATTACCCAAACACATGTCATAATTCTATTGGATAAGTGTAATTCGACAAAAAACAACCTTATGAATATAATATGATCATTTAGGTCCACTTGGATTAGATTATGACATTTAGTATTTTTTTTAATGAATAGTTAAAATAGTTAAAATCAAAGTTTAATAACTAAAACACTTTTAATATGGGGTTATACATGAGATAAATTCGACTATAAATATTAATTAGAAAGATAAAAAGATGTCCTACATAATGATAATTTATTTATAATTTTTAGACTTTAAATAAATTAATTTATTTATGACACAACGATGATGCAGTAATTACCCTTTTAAGGAAATGTTAACATAATTGATGTTATAAATTCTCAAATAAATATAATTTGAGACTTTTTATGAATTCCACTAATTTTATAGGTTACTATGATATATTAGTGTTGATTTAATCAACTTGGTTCGAACATATAATTCCGTTATGACTTTCACAAAAATCATATATCAAATAGTGATAAAATTGACACAAAATAGTTTTTAAATCAAATATTATATTATTAATTGTTATTTTATTACTAAATTTCTAAGGTTCGGCCAAATGACTTAGATAAGGATATATATATTAATAATAAACAACTTGGGGTTCGTTTGGCATGTTATAGTAAGTTTATTAACCATATAGTGTAAGAAAACAAAATGTCACGGTAAAAGTTAAATTATTTAACTTAGAGTTAAATCTAATTGATAAGGTTAAAATGATAACCTAAACTTGTCTAAATCCTATTGGTTGATAGAATTTCGACCCATACCCACTTTACCTTCGAAATAAGACCCTTTGGAACCATTATAAACCGTTTTTGACTTTAATATAAAATAATATTTTGAGATATTCCTAAGGTGCCCCTCTCCTCCCGTATAAAAGGGCACCTCCTCCCCCTCCTCCTCACACCAATTTGAGCACTCAATCTCGGAAAACCCCTGCCAAATTTCCTTCTCCACTTCCCTAGAATAATCTTATAGGTCCTGGTCTTCTTCAAAAACCAATCTTAGTTCCCTAAGTGGAGGATTCAAAGAGGTGTTTCAAAGAAGAGGTAATATCCATTACCGATCATTTCAATTTCTTTCTTCTTCAACTTCTTCTTCTTTAGTTTTTTCATGATAAAGTAATAACATCAGTATTACTTAAATATTTATATGTTATTATAAATATGAAACAACCCTAATTCACCTTCTATCCATCCAATGGAAAAATTAAATCACTGCGCGTGCGTACATACGGAATAACATCTCCACGCCGTGGTGTAATCTATTTTCCACCATCAACTTACAAGGATGGGTATAATGGTGTAATGAGAAACTATATATGATTATTATAAAGTGATATGGATACTTAAATAGTATAAATACAATTAAATACAATTCCACGATCATGGGAACAATATCATCGCTCCTGCGTACGTACGAAATACCGTCTCCACTATGTGATGCGACTCGTTCTACATGATCATCATTACATAGTAATTATATAAATGAATTGAATGAATAAATATGATATATGTTACACTAATACCATTCTGGATATAAGGTATCTATAACCTTAAAATAAGAATAATAATTTATTCGGCAAACTCGCATAAGAACAAAAGACAATAAAGCCCCGAGTAACAAGTAACAATGAAATATTACTAATAAGAAGCTAAGAATATGACCATATATGATATCATATCAATATGTATGATTCTGGAATAATTCAATAACATTATTTAAACCATTATACAGGAGCTTTGGATACGTACAAAGAAAATCGGACCTAAGGTAAGGGAAAATATCACAATCTCATTTTTATCCGAGATTGTTTATACTTTGGTATTTACTGGGGTGTATTTTATCATCCACATCCATGTTCCCTCAATATGTAATATTGTTTTCATCCACTTACCATAGTTTAAATCTAATTTTACCCTTCGGTGAGTTTTTAGTAAAGAATATAAAAGGAATCTTTTGTCGTTTTTTTCGTACGAGGTACTTTTTTGACTTTTCCGAAAAAAGTAAGAAGAATGTTTTTTTAACTTATAAGGCATGAATGGATTTTTAAAACATCATTTCCAAGAAGCTTCCTTTACAAGTTTTCAAGTTTATTTTTAATCAACTTCTTTTAGTTTAATGTTGTATGACATGTTAAGAAAGAAAAAATGTTTTTGAAGAAGAGAGGATATTTTCCTCAAGAATGGAGTTCAAGTGTTTTATCAAAATTATTTTCCATCTAAGATAATAAAGGGTTCTGTTTTTATCCCTATTATTACATTGATTTGATTATGTTTTGAGGGAGTTATTTTTATGAAGTCATTTACCTTATATGATTTGTTTTGTGATGTCATGATGTTTCAAGAATCCCATTTTTGTTACATGTGTTATGCGATGATGTATGATTTATGATTATGTGGCACACATAAGAAATGATTCATTATAAGATGGGTGGGACCTATATCTCCCTCCAATTCATTGGGTAAAGATTTATATCTCATGAGATAGACATGGCTGGAACGGAAGGTTATTTCGGTTCAGTGATACAAGACTGAAACGAGGGTGACTCGGTTCAGAAATGGACTTTCTCCGCTAAGATAGTCTTGGCAATGATTCATGACTAACAAGAAATGATTTTCCATGATTATGTGTGCATGCCACAAAGTTTCAAGTTTTATGTTATGATTATGGGGATCTTATTTTCACTTCTATGATTTATTCAATGTTACGATATTATGATCTCTTTTGCAGGTTATGATTTTCAAAAAGATATGATATGATTTTTATTTCCTTTATTTGCCCTTGCTGAGCATTTGAGCTCACCCTTTTTTGTATGTTTTCTTTTCCCTAGGTCAGGAAGATGGATATTAAGTAGAATATGCTAAAAGGGACCCTAGATATGATGAAATAAATGGGAGACACTGTAGAAGATTTATGAACCAGTTGTTTATGTTTCCCAGTTTCTAAGGACACTATACCTATACGGTCCTTTGTGGTTTTGTCATATGTTGTAATAAGTGTGCTTCAATTTTGAAGTATTAACAATGTATGTAAAGTATGGGTCGTTATAGTTGGTATCAGAGGAAAGGTATAGTCAACCTTTGGAAACTAGGATGTGAAAGCCTTAGTAAGAACCCTAAGGATATGTCTAAGCATAGAACACAATCTTAGTGTTTTAGAAATGACCATGAATAACCTAGGATAAGACCTTAAGCATGAAAAGTTTATACTTGAATTATGTTGTTTTCCTATTATAATTAGTGTTGCTCACACTATTCTTCTTGGTTTTAGTCAATGGTTGGAACCCGAAGGAACCGTGTTAATGCGGAATGCGATGGCCAATGCAATGATTATTCCCCAGAGCAACCAAACGATATGGGAGCGGGAATGCAGAATCTTGTAGCCATGCTCACACAACTTTCTCAAGCTATGAATCATGCAGGACTTCCAAACGAGCAAAGGAAGGAGCAACATTCTGTTGAATCCTTCATGAGGCTGCGTCCACCTTCTTTCAGCTGGTCTACTGATCCATTAGTTGATGAACAATGGATTAGTACTTCTGAAAAGATATTTTCAGTTCTTCAATGTTCTGAACATGATAAAGTCATCCTAGCAGTGTATCGTTTGAAGGAGATGCTGATCAATGGTGGAATCTTATTAAGAATATGAGGCAAAGGGATAAAATTGAGTCTATGGAATGGGACGAGTTCAAGAACTTATTTTTGAATAAGTACTTCCCTCGTATTCTCCGAACAAAGATGGAGAATGAGTTTCTTGAACTGAAGCAAAGGGATGATGAATCTGTTGGTACCTATGAAGCAAATTTTACAAGACTTGCAAGGTACTCTTCTTGTATTATTATCCAACCTGAGAGTAAGATCGATCGATTCTTTAGTGTCTTAAAACCAAGTCTTCGAAGGGCGTTAGCCATAAGGGACTTCAATAGCTACTAGGAAATCATTCGATGTGCTCTCAAAATCTAGATAGATATTGGAGTAACCCATCAGTCATATGGGTTTGATAAGAAGAGGAAAATGGAATTCAAAAGAAAATCTAAAGAGCACACTGAAAAGAAGATGAGCTTTCCCTTATGCTCAAAGTGTGGAAAGAAACATGGAGGGAGTTTTCTTAAAGGGACAAGTAAATGTTTCAAATGTGGAAAGGAAGGTCATCGGGCATTTGAATGCCGCGATAATGGGAAGAAGATGTCTAATGATGCAAACAACGGAAGGGATACACAAAATGAACCTACTACACTTCAATGTTTCAAGTGCAAGGAGATGGGGAATTATGCCAATCAATGCCCAGATCCAAGGGTTGATGATGATGGTCGACGTCAACAAACTCTTAAGGCTAAAGACAAAGGAAAGTCACATGCAATTTCTATCAACTATGTGGAGTACGATAACGAAGTGGTGAAATGTACACTTACCATCCACTCTAAAGTAGCAAATGTTTTATTTGATTATGGATCCACCCACTCTTTTATTTATGTTGAATTTTCTAAGGGTATCACCGTATTACCTCAACAATTAGATATTGAGTTAGCTGTGACAACACCTAATGGCACATTAATCGCATCAAAAGTTTATAATTATTCTCCAATTGACGTTTGTGGGAAAGTGATTCCTACAAATATTTTGATCCTTCCTTTAGTGGTATTCGATGTGATTCTTGGCATGGATTGGCTTTCTTTATACGGAGCTCATATCAATTGCCAAAGAAGGGATGCCACATTTCATATTCCAGATCAATCTATGATCGTCTATCAATGCAAGGATGAACATAACCTTCCAGTGGAAATTTCTTCCATTTTATGGGTATTGATTCCACTAAATGAAGGTTATTTATCTCAAATGGTTGGTGAGAAACTCGCGATTAAGAATATTCCCATCGTAAGGTAGTTTGATGATGTCTTTCTGGAGGAATTACCGGGTCTTCCACCAAATCATGAAGTTGAGTTTTCAATAGAACTCGTACCGGGTGCTTTGCCTATTTCAAAGACACCTTATAGAATGGCCCCAATGGAGTTGCAGGAATTGAAGAAGCAACTCCAAGAGAATCTTGATAAGGTATTCATAGGCCCTAGTGCATCACCTTGGGGAGCACCTGTTCTATTTGTTAAGAAGAAAGATGGATCAATGAGACTCTGTATTGATTACCGAGAACTTAACAAGATCACTATCAAGAACAAATATCCTCTCCCACGCCTTGATGACTTATTTGACCAACTACGCGGGGCTCAATACTTTTCCAAGATTGATCTTCGTTCAGGGTATCATCAATTGAGGGTCAAAAGAGAAGAAAATACCAAAGACGGCTTTCCGTACAAGGTATGGAAACTATGAATTTATAGTGATGACATTTGGTATTACTAATGCCCCTGCTATGTTCATGGATCTGATTAATAGAGCCTTTAGAGACTATCTTGATCAATTTTTGGTAGTCTTTATAGACGATATTCTTGTCTATTCAAAGAGCAAGGAAGAACATGAAGTTCAATTGAGAATTATATTGAAGACCCTGAGAAAGGAGAATATTTATGCCAAATTTACCAAGTGTGAATTTTGGCTTCAAAAAGTTTCATTTTTGGGTCACATAATCTCAAAAGAGGGGATATCTGTGGATCCAGCAAAAACAGAGGTTATCGAAAGATGGTCGAGACCAACAACAGTAACTGAGATCCGAAGTTTTCTTGGTTTGGCTGGATATTATCGACGTTTTGTGAAAGATTTTTCACGATTATCTAATCCACTCACCAAGTTGACTCGGAAAGGAGTTAAGTTTGCATGGACAGAGGAATGTGAAGAGAATTTCAAGTAGTTGAAAAGAAGTTTATCCAGTGCACCTGTTCTCACACTGCCTTGTAGTGGAGAAAGGTTTGTGATCTTCAGTGATGCATCCAAGACGGGGTTGGGGTGTGTTCTTATGCAAAATGATATGGTGATAGCTTATGCCTCACGACAGTTGAAAATATATGAGCAAAATTATCCAACTCATGATTTGGAGTTAGCTGTGGTAATCTTTGCTTTAAAGATTTGGAGTCATTACCTTTATGGTGAAAGGTGTGATATTTATACTGATCATAAAAGTTTAAAGTATATTTTCACACAAAAGGAGATGAATATGCGTCGAAGAAGATGGTTGGAGCTGATTAAGGATTATGACTGCTCAATCCATTACCACCCTGGGAAAGCAAACAAGGTGGCAGATGCATTAAGTCGACAAGACCATGCTAGTTTATCAATGATGAGGATCACAAAGGATCCAATATTTATGGATTTACAAAGAATGGATCTTGAAATTATAATGGAAGGGGAAAAATCTTATCTTTCTCAAATGAATGTTCAACCATCTATACATGTGATGATTAAAGAGGCACAGAAATAAGATGTCGAGTTACAAAAGAAGGTGAGAAATGTTCCTGAATTCAACTTTGATTGTGATGGGATAATAAAGTTCAGGAATCGGGATTGTGTTCCTCCCATCCCCGAATTAAAGAAGGAGCTGCTGGATGAGGCTCATAGTTCTTCATTCTCTATTCATCCTGGAAGCGCGAAGATGTATAGGGTCCTGAAAGAGTACTTCTGGTGGGATGGAATGAAAAGAAATGTTGCTGAATATGTCTCTCGATGTTTGGTTTGTCAACAAATTAAAGCTGAGAGACATAAGTCTAAGGGAATGTTACAACCATTACCAATACCCGAATGGAAATGGGAAAACATCACTATGGACTTTGTCACAGGACTTCCTAAAACATCCAAAGGCAATAATGCTATCTGGGTCATAGTTGATCGTCTTACAAATTCTGTACACTTCATTGCTATTAGAGAGGATTTCTATCTAGATCAGCTTGCCATGATATATTTAAACGAAGTGTTAATATTGCATGGAGTACCACTTTATATTATCTCTGATCGGGATCCGAGATTTACCTCGAAGTTCTGGCGATGTCTTCAGCATACTCTGGATACAGAGTTGAGTTTCAGCACTGCTTATCATCCTCAGACAGACGGTCAGTCTGAGAAAACAATTCAAACTCTAGAAGATATGTTGAGAGCTTGATCTATGGATTTCAAAGGAGGTTGGGATCAACACCTACCTTTGGTGGATTTTTCTTATAATAATAGCTTTCACTCCAGTATTCAGATGGATCCTTATAAAGCTCTCTATGGAAAGAAATGCAGGACTCCAACATGCTGGGATGAAGTTGGGGAAAGAAATCTATTAGGACCTGATCTTGTTGATGAAATGGCAGAAAAGGTCAGATCTTTTAAACAACACATAAGAACAGCTCAGAGTCGACATAAACGTTATGCCGACAACTGAAAAAAAAGACCTAGAGTTTGAAGTGGGTGATAAAGTGTTCTTACGAATATCTCCCTGGAAGAGGGTTATGAGATTTGGAATGAAGGGGAAGTTGAGACCTAGATATATCGGTCCATTCGAAATACTGGATCGTGTTGGAAAGGTAGCTTACCGATTGGCGCATCCACCGAATCTCTCTCACGTTCACGATGTGTTCCATGTATCTCTCCTGAGAAAGTACATACCTGATCCTTCACATGTACTCAACTCAGAAGTTGTACCGCTGGAGCAAGATCTTTCTTATGATGAACAACCGATAGAGACTCTGGATCATAGCAAAAAATTCCTACGAAACAAGACCACTCGATTGGTGAATGTTTTATGGAGGAACCACCAACTTGAAGAAGCTACATGGGAGCTTGAGGATATGATGAGGGAGAAGTATTCTCATCTGTTTGTTGCAAAGTGACGAATTTCGAGGGCGAAATTCTTTTAAGGGGGGTAGAATGTAACACCCGAGACTTTTATGTTATATAAATCATCAAAGGAATCTTTTTCTACACAACACTTTCTTGGCTTACTTTACACACAATCACGACCTTTCTCGATAGCTTGCGTTGTACGCAATACCGAATTTCACTAAACAACGATATGCTATTAAAATAGTATTAAAACTAGCCGTTATGAATAGTAATAACCACATTTTGAAATTTTATAAATTTTATTTTTCAAAATGGACTTCATTTTTGGATTCGGAATACCGAAATTAGCCTAGGGTGAAATTTTGGTATTTTTCTGAAAACTTTCAATTTTTGATGAATAGTGAAACCACTAAGTGGTAGGTTAAAAACTGAATTTTGTATAAAAATTAATTTTACCGCTTCTGTGAATGGAATTTTGAAAATCCGATAGAAACGGTTGATATCAGTAAGTAAAATGTGGTTCAATGAGATAAAAATAATTTTTTTGGTGAATAGTAAATTTTTACTTTTTTTACCGCGGTTAATAGTAAATAGGGTAACTAAGGGTAAATATGATATTACTATTACCCTAAAACATGTCCTAATTCTATTGGATAAGTTTAATTCGACCAAAAACAACCTTATGAATATAATATGACCATTTAGGTCCACTTGGATTAGATTATGACCTTTAATAGTATTTTATTTAATGAATAGTTAAAATAGTTAAAATCAAAGTTTAATAACTACAACACTTTTAATATGGGGTTATACATAAGATAAATTCGACTATAGATATTCATTAGAAAGATTAAAATATTTCCTACATAATGATATTTTATTTATAATTTTTAGACTATAAATAAATTAATTAATTTATGACACAACGATGATGCCGTAATTACCCTTTTAAGGAAATGTTAACATAATTGATGTTATAATTGCTCAAATAAATGTAATTTGAGACTTTATATGAATTAAACTAATTTTATAGGTTACAATGATATATTAGTGTTGATTTAATCAGCTTGGTTCGAATATATAATTCTGTTATGAATTACACAAAAATCATATATCAAATAGTGACAAAATCGACACAAAATAGTTTTTAAATAAAAAATTATATTATTAATTGTTATTTTATTCCTAAAAATCTAAGTTTAGGAAAAATGACTTAGATAAAAATATATATATAAATAATAAACATCTTGGGGTTCGTTTCGCATGTTATATTTTGTGTATTAACCATATAGTTTAAGAAAACAAAAAGTCACGGTAAAAGTTAAATTATTTAACTTAGAGTTAATTCTAATTGATAAGGTTAAAATAATAACCTAAACTTGTCTAAATCCTATTGGTTGATAGGATTTCGACCCATCCCCACTTTACCTTCGAAATAAGACCCTTTTTAACCATTATAAACCTATTTTGACTTTAATATAAAATAATATTTTGAGATATTCCTAAGGTGCCCCTCTCCTCCCTTATAAAAGGGCACCTCCTCCCCCTCCTCCTCACACCAATTTGAGCACTCATGCTCGGCCAAACCCTTCCAAAATCCCTTCTCCACTTTCCTAGAATAATACTAGAGGTCCTGGCCTTCTTCAAAGACCAATCTTAGTTCCCTAAGTGGAGGATTCAAAGAGGCGTTTCAAAGAAAAGGTAATATCCATTACCGATATTTTCAATTTCTTTCTTCTTCAACTTCTTCTTCTTTAGTTGTTTCATGATAAAGTAATAACATCAGTATTACTTAAATACTGATTTGTTATTATAAATAGGAAACAACCCTAATTCACCTTCTATCCATCCTATGGAAAAATGAAATCACTGCGCGTGCGTACGTACGGAATACCGTCTCCACGCCGTGGTGTAATCTATTTTCCACCATCACCTTACAAGGATGGGTATAATGGTGTAATGAGTAACTATATATGATTATTATAAAGTGATATTGATACTGAAATAGTATAAATACACTTAAATACAATTCCACGATCATGGGAACAATATCATCGCTCGTGCGTACGTACGGAATACCGTCTCCACGATGTGATGTGACTCGTTCTACATGATCATCATTACATAGTAATTATATAAATGAATTGAATGAATAAATATGATATATGTTACATTTATACCATTATGGATATAAGTTATCTATAACCTTAAAATAAGAATAAGAATTTATTCGGCAAAACTCGCAGAAGAACAAAAGGCAATAAAGACCCGAGTAACAAGTAACAATGAAATATTACTAATAAGAAGCTAAGAATATGACCATATATGATATCATATCAATATGTATGATTCTGGAATATGTCAAAAACATTATTTAAACCATTATACAGGAGCTTCGGACACGTACAAAGCAAATCATACCTAAGGTAAGGGAAAATATCACAATCTCATTTTTATCCGAGATTGTTTATACTTTGGTATTTACTGGGGTGTATTTTATCATCCACATCCATGTTCCCTCAATATGTAATATTGTTTCCATCCACTTACAATAGTTTAAATCCAATTTTACCCTTCGGTGAGTTTTTAGTAAAGAATATGAAAGGAATCTTTTGTCGTTTTCTTCGTATGAGGTACTTTTTTGATTTTTCCGACAAAAGTAAGAAGAATGTTTTTTTAACTACTACGGCATGAATGGATTTTTAAAACATTATTTCCCAGAAGCTTCCTTTACAAGTTTTCAAGTTAATTTTTAATCAACTTCTTTTAGATTAATGTTGTATGACATGTTAAGAAAGGAAAAATGTTTTTGAAGAAGAAAGGATATTTTCTTCAAGAATGGAGTTCAAGTGTTTTATCAAAATTATTTTCCATCTAAGATAATAAAGGGTTCTGTTTTTATCCCAATTATTACATTGATTTCATTATGTTTTGATGGAGTTATTTTTATGAAGTCATTTACCTTATATGATTTGTTTTATGATGTCATGATGTTTCAAGAATCCCATTTTTGTTACATGTGTTATGCGGTGATGTATGATTTATGATTAAGTGGCACACATAAGAAAGGATTCATTATAAGATGGGTGGGACCTATATCTCTCTCTAATGCATTGGGTAAAGATTTATATCTCATGAGATAGACATGGCTGGAACGGAAGGTTATTTCGTTTTAGTGATACAGGACTGAAACGAGGGTGACTCAGTTCAGAAATGGACTTTGTCCGCTAAGATAGTCTTGTCAATGAGTCATGACTAACAAGAAATGATTTTACATGATTATGTGTGCATTCCAAAAAGATTCAAGTTTTATGTTATGATTATGGGGATCTCATTTTCACTTCTATGATTTATTCCATGTTAAGATATTATGATCTCTTTTGCAGGTTATGATTTTCAAAAAGATATGATATGATTTTTATTTCCTTTATTTTCCCTTAATGAGCATTTGAGCTCACCCTTATTTGTATGTTTTCTTTTCCCCAGGTCAGGAAGATGGACATTAAGTAGAATATGCTAAAAGGGACCCTAGATATGATGAAATAAATGAGAGACACTGTAGAAGATTTATGAACCAGTTGTTTATGTTTCCCAGTTTCTAAGGACACTATACCTATACGGTCCTTTGTGGTTTTGTCATATGTTGTAATAAGTGTGCTTCAATTTTGAAGTATTAACAATGTATGTAAAGTATGGGTCGTTATAGGGATAGGAAGTGCAGTTCCCCGATGATCATTCTGAGTTACCCTCCATTAGGGATATGAAATGGACTTCAATAGTGAATATTATAGTATGAACTTCCTATCATACCGGTAAATGAAATCCTTACTAAGAATATGTGGCCCCTCGATTGTGTAGTATATTTATGAGAAGTGGTTTGATATAGCCTTTGATTTAGAAGAAACATGAAATATTTTCCACACTGAGATGTATTTTTTTTGACATGACCTAAAGCTCTTGATTGATTCCCTTATACAGATGAGTTTAGGGTTGACGTGTGGGATGCTACAGCTGAGTTTAGGGTTGACGTGTGGAATGCAGAGCCTCATTGATATACTTTTTGAAGTGTTGGATACTCTTTTTCTTGGGAAGAATAGTGAGATAAGGATCCCTTTACAATGTCGTTTGGGCTACTATGATTGAGTATATATATATATATCCATTTTAAATTACTCAGTACATGGATTAGGATGCTCTACATTCATGATTGTTGATGACACATGGGGTATTGAACATTTTTTCTGTCTATATTCTCTTGTTTGGATGATATTACTCCCTTAATTAGGTGTAAAATTATTGACATGTATTTCACCTACTTTACTTGTTTATCCCCTAGTTCTTGTACGAGATTACTTTCACTCTTTAGTGGGTTGAGTTATACTCTTTCACTTTATCCTATGGATCTAATCTATTTCTCTTATTTTTACCTCTTATTTCTCTCCCTTCATCTTTCGAGGTATCCTAATGAGTAATTTTTCCCCCTCCTTTCATGGGATTTTCATGAAACATTCTTGTCATATAGACATGATACACATGATGATCATGAATACAGAGGAACTTAGGGATATAAGGTTCTTGGACAGAATATAGTTATCTTATCTTACATTTTATACGATGGTATTCCTCAACTATTGTAGTTTTATATTTTTCTATCAGTTTAGGACACATTTCTATTTTGATGTTTATTCTTCCACATATACTTTTCAGTATAAATTACCATAATTTTATATAATAATTATGTTCATCAATGATTGTTTTAAATTATAGTAGTGTTTAATCATTACCTTCATTTTCTTTGATCCTTTTTAATGAGTTGTATATGTGTGTTTACAGGTACATTGTCAAACACATCAATGGGTTAATTATTCATTTAGCGCGTGTCAACAACCTTATCATACAGAGGCCAGCTTGGGGTAGCTTGTGACTTGAGCCCCAACATGGTTCGGGTTATGGATGATTTGTATCAAGGGTGGATATATCCTTGGTAAATTAATTGGACATTCCCTAAAATTATTTTTCTATGTTTTAAATTAGAGGTGTAAAAGTTTCATGGTTTCAGCCCTCCAACTGCGGAGTCTAGTTATGCTACGGCAACCGATGTATCTATTCACTAGGTCCCTCACTACCTTATTGTCAACTATCCATGCCAAGAAATTTTTTTAGGGATGAATGTTTCATGAATACTAAAGTATTGATTCCTTGACTATCCATCTTGAGTCAAATTCCCATTATTTTCAATATATATATTTACACCCATATAACTGGATTACTCCATGAAAACATTTAGATTGCCTCTATGATGACATCTATCATGGATATTAGCTCCAATTCATGATGATGAACCTATGTGTGATGAGCCATTATTTTAGGGACCGTCCAATGAGAACCTTTATCCATGTGGGTAGGTATTAGCATGTCCACCCATCGAGTATTAGATTATCCCAGTTGATCAGTGTAACACCCTGGGATTTTTTGTTTTTTTGAAAATTAATTTAATATTTATGATATTTCACCCTTCACATAAAACTGATTATGGATTTTCATTGTTGGGTAATATAAATATGTTTATATTATTTATAAAGTAACACCATGTAAATATTTCACTGCATTCAACACCATCATTTCTTACACTATGTGAAACACTAATTCTCTGTGAAACAACACATTATTTTATTAATTATTTTAATGTGTTAGTAATAACATTAAAATTAAGCATAGAAATATGAAAAATGATAACTATGTTTTAAAATGTTATTTATAATTATTTCACATAAATATAACATATTTATACTTAAATGTATAATATTTTGTAATGTCTTTATATATTTTGAAATAGAATTTTCTTAAAGAAATTACATTGTATGTCTTTATATGAACATTAATAAAATTAATTTTAGAAACTCATGGATAATTAATTTGATAAAAATATAGCATTTTTCAATTCATAATATCAAAATTATATTAGGGTGAATTTTTAATATTTTTCAATAATGTTTCATTCTTTTATGAATAGTGAGAAATATGGAATCATAATTAAAAACTATATTTTTCTTTTAAATTTAAATAATAATTTACATTTATTTAAGTCACTATAGAACAATAATATATATATTATCCCAATGTAGATCTTTGGAGTCTTTTTTATATTTAAATTGTATATAAAAACATGATGATCTTTTGAACTTTCATTTTCCACACAATCTTTTCATGTCTGTGAGATTACAATTAAAAATAATTTTTCTTCATCAAGGAATTTAATTTTTAAAAATGGACATACATTGTTTAAATTAGAAGTATATTAATATTCTAATGGGATCGAGTTAAATTTATTGTGAAAAGTAACATTATTAAATTTTTTTATTTACTTTGATTATGGGTATTTCTGAAAATTAAGGGTAACAATAATATTATGAGGTTATAAAAATAACATAAAACTTGTTCTAATTTAATTAGATTACTTTTTTTCAACTGAAATTATCCTTCTGTCAAAATTATGATCTTATTATGCCACATTGGTAAGAATAATATATTTATTTTTTATTATTTAAAGATAATTTTGAAATGACATATTAATAATTTCAATAAGTAAATCATTACTCATGTAGGGTTATACATTATATAAATTAGACTATAAATAATCATGGGAAATATAATTAATATATATTTATCTGGATATTTTAATTTTAATTTTTAGGGGGGAAATAATTTAACAAATCGCTTGTATAATAATGATGTATTAATTGTTTACTTAATAGAAACATCTTGTAACTGATATTAATAATGTTAAAATAAATATAGTATGAAATAATTAATGAAAATATCTAATTTTATAGATAAATAATACATGTAAAAGATATATTTAAATTTTTATATCTATTTTATCATTTTTTTAATATGTTTTTAAATGAAAAATTATAAATAGTATGAAAATTGAAAAACTGATACATTAAAATAAATAATATTTTTTTAAATGATATAAAATTCATAAAAATATATAATTCATACAACTAAATATAATAAGGTTAAATATGTCATAGATTATCGACTTGGTGTTTGTTTTGATTTTGATTCTAATTATATTAACTTAAAAGAGTAAAACGCTAGGTTTTTGTGGTGAGTTAAATGGTTTATCTAAGGGTTAAAACCCAAATGTAAGGTTAATAATGTTAAATAAACCATCCTAAAATTTATTAATTGAGATTAATTCTACCCATAATCTACTTATATTGGAAATAACTCACATTGGAAATATTTTAAATCCAAAATCAATTTATATTAATATAATATTTTATGAGTTTCATAAACATCTCCTTCCATCTCTCATAAAAGGCCACCCCTCCCTCACTTCCCCGCACCACCATGAGCCTTTTAGAACAACCAAAACCTAAAAAAATATCATAAAAACGTTATTAGTTATTTTATAGTTTTCCTAGACTTTAAAAAATACAAACCCTAGTGTCCATAAGGGGCTATCCAAAGGAAGTCCACTGAAGAAGATGTAATTGTTACCGATCCATTTAAATTTATTTTCTTATTTTACATACTTGTTATATTTTTATTAATAATTATGAGAAAAATATACTATAATATATATAATGAGATGTTACTATGATTATGGTAGAACAATATATATTCTTTTATACATTCAATGAAAAACAATATCCTTATACATGTGTATGTATGGCTTACCATCTCCAGGCTGGGGTGTAATCTATTTGACACCACCATCATTTGGGACGGAGAATTTTTTTGAGTTTAGGGATATTATATGATATTTATAATATAATTATACATATTTAAAAATAATATAATGTATGCCTTTTTATGATATAATATTTTTCTGGAAAATTATATCTTCGCTCTTACGCACATATGGCTTACCATATCCACGATGTGATCTAACTCGTTATTCACATATATTTCACAAGGATGGTAATAATGAATAATTTAATGAATATATATGTTATACATGAAAATAAAATTATTATTTAATAATAATACATTATATAATTTCTTTTAATCTAATATGATATGTAAATGAACAAAACGTTCATGCATATGTATGACTTATTGTCTTTGTTAGATCCACAAGTCTGAATACCCTGAGAGGGGGGTGAATCAGGGTATGAGAAATTTAAAAGTAAATCCTATTCTAATTTCTTTCACTATTAATAAAAACACTCTTCTCTCTCTTTCCTAGTTTATAATATAAATAGAAAGTAAAGCATGCACAAGGCACAACAATTTTGACTTGGTTCACCCTCCATGCGCTACGTCCAAGGAGCATACACCTGAAATGTTACGATTTACCAAATCCAATAATATAACACTGCTATTTACACGGTTTGGGATAGATCACTTCTATTCCTAGGCTCATTACCTTTACAATATTTGGGCTCACTGCCGGTGGAGAGGATCACCTTCTTCCTCTTCCTTTGCTCACTGCTCTGGAAAGGATCCACTCATAGTTTATAGACCTGTATGTCTCTTCATTATCACTAATTAATTCATCCTCCGTTTTATGTAGATTTTCTGTTTAAGTCCAACTTTCACCCATAAATTAATCTCACATTGCACTGAAGTTATATGGAAATCTTCCAACTTTCACGAAGCCCTGAATCACTACCGTTATTTAACCTTACATGTCGCCCTTCTCCAAGTCAGTGTTCAAGTCTCGGCGCACAATTTATAACTAGAATGCATGTCCACCTCACCCACTTGCATGAAACAAGCCTCTGCAACTCCAAACTTGCGCGACTCACACCCTTTTATTCCCAAACCAATATTGGCGTGTAACCATCAACTATCGTGCTTCTTCAAAACATGGCACACAAGTGTCACCAAACCACTTTTGCGACACCTCCTTATTCTACTCAAAACTTGTGCGACTACCTTCATTTCTCACCCAAACAACATTGGACATGCATCAATCAACTGTCGCGCAACTTCTACTTGCGCGACCACACACCACTTGCGCGACCACCACACCTACATGATGGGAGCTCTAGTTTTCGCTATGTTTTCAAATCACACCGAATGAGGAGAGTCTACCTCTATTTATAGGAATTTGGACACTTGGTGTGATGGCATGGAAGTCTCCTCTTAGCACGCAAGTCTTGGCGCCCAAGTCTCTGTCGCGCAACTCACTTGCGCGACCAACCTTATAACTTGGGGGCCCCATTTCCCTTTTCCATATTGTGAAGTCCTAATCTTGAAAAAAAATATGGTACGCAGGTTTCCTCTCCTTCAAGTCAACGACACGCAAGTCCCTTTTCCAAAACCATTTTTCTCCATTTATCAATTTTCAGGCCCATGAATTTGGAAATCACTGGAAAATAGTGCCACCTTGTATCTTCTCTTTTTGTACCGCCTCCAGGTCATCCATTCCTTTGTCGAGGTTCTTGAATCAAAAATGGATTGTTAACCACATCCCCTGATCTCAAAATGACACAAATAAATACCCTTTTTCAAAAAAATTGTACATCATGGTTTTCTTTGTCAACAATCACAACATAGATGTCCACTTTGTAAACAGACACAATTACCTCAAAAATTCTTCAATGATACCTTGAGGGATTTTTGACCAATAGTCTTCATGAAACCTTTAGTTCATTTATCATTAAATATTATAATATATAATTATATTATAAATATATAATATATTTATATCATTTTTATATTATGGAAATAATTAAATCATTATCTATGTATGATTATCAGGAATACAAAGTCAAATCATAGACGATTTACAAGGAAGTTATCACCCAAAACATAACATTAACATGAATTTGTTAATATATGGGTAATTTTTAGTAAGAAATGAATAATATATGATATTAGAAATATTATTATGAATATGGTATATGTTTATAATAAACGTAAGACCAATATAAATAGGTTTAATACACTTATGGAGGGAATCAAACATTAGTTAAGGATATTTCATCTCACTTTTAATTTCTAAAATTCACTACTCATTTATATTATGTGGGTAACATAATTATAATAAATATATTATCTTACATTTATATATTAGTTTATGGGAATTTACATATAAGTATTTTAATCTATATTTATGGGTTTTTATGGTTCAAAAGTTACCTACTGAGCAATCCAGTTTTGGCTCATTGTTCCTTCCTTGAACACATGTTTTGTTAAGTACCTATGTTGTTTTATGAGATTAATAAACTGTAATTTGACATGTTATATCAAAAATATAATTATTTTAGTGATATTTTAATCCTATATTAATGTTATAATTTCATTCGTATTTTGATTAAAATGTTTCGAAGTGGTATGTGATACATTGAAGTGTTTTGATATAATTATTCTCAAAAAAAAATTAAAAAATATTTTATAACATCATTTTATGGTTACGGATTATAATGAAATGTTTCGTTAAATAAAGCATTTTTTATAAATATTCCTATTTTTTTAATTACTATTTTCAAATAAAAGGGGTAAATTTCAATATCTCATTACATTCAAATATTATTTATAGGTAACTATTTAAAAGTTTAGTTTTATCACTTGTGTTTCTTAAAATAGTTTTCAAAAATATGATTACAATTATTATCAAATTATTTAAATCATTTTTACTAGTGAATAAGTTATTATTATTTTTATTGAATGAATTATTTTACTATTTACCCTATGAGGTACTTTTTTACTTTTCTAGAAAATTTAAGAGAAGAATTGTTTTCAACTTATAAAACATGAATATATTTTTATAATTTCTTGAAACATTGTTTCCTTGAAACTTCCCTAACAATATTACATGGTTATTTTCTTAAAAAAAGTTTCTTTTAGATTTCATATCATTTTAATAAAATAATATTACTTTAATATATAATCGAATTATACCTAAAGGAATGATTTAAATTATTTTTTATGATTCCATTATATGATTTCAAAGTGTTTTAAATGAAAATGTGTTTAAAAAGGATTTATGTTTTCAAAACTAACTTCCATGGGTGACTAATGTTCCACGTGATAATCGAAATACATTGTAACACCCTAACCCTAGTTAACCAGAGTAAGTACATTATTACATAACATTAGCATCATCACAAGAGATCATGTATCAAAATACCTATTAGTTCAGTAGCCTTGGAAGAACTAGATACATACATAATTTTTAGATTAAATCGTGAAATGAAAAAACAACAACATTGGGTCTCCTTGTCACACACTAATATACCTTAGACTATTCTTGGAGGAAAATAATTATATACATCTTCACATCTAGGAAAAAAAATCCTAAGAATCTGTTGAGCTCAGATACTCAGAAGGGATACTAATATAGCGGAATCTATCATAAGAAAACATTAACATTAAAGAAATGTATAAGACTAAAACACAAACAATTTAATGTGAATCTTGAACATTATATGGAAAATAAAAATCAAATAATTCCATTTAATTATTCACATGGACATTATACAAGTCAAATAATAACATTTAATATCAATAGTTAATTTCATAATGATGGAGTGCATAAATCTGGACATCATTAACACATAGTCAAGGCCTCGTGACTAGACTATAAAAAAAATCAAGGCCTTGTGCTAAGAAACTAGTTTGAATCATTGGACCAACCAATGATTGAAAAAGCTATTGTGTTATCCACCCATCACATAATAAGCCCAATTAATTCCTCATATGAAAATATTGAAACATAATATATGTATTCGTATTAAAACTTTCATGCGAAATATTAATATTTTAACGTCAGACCATGAATGGTATAAAAATAGCACATCCACTGTCAAATATATCTTACTCAATACAATATGAATGATTTTATTATAATAAATCATCCTCAATCATGAATTATGAAGGATATCAACATATATGAAAATAATCATTAAAACAATTTGAGAGAAATATCCCCTCTTTCTTGAAAACATTTTAAAGTCTCACTATTATTTAAGAAGTTGTTAAAAATAGATTTTTAATCATAGTGTCCCATATAACATTGAATCTTTAAAAAGGAATTTTAATTTTTTAAATAATCATGTTTATATAAATAAATCTTTAACACCATTTATAAAACATCAACATTAATAAGAAATACTTAAAATAATAAATCATTAAAACATTTAAAATGATATTTTACTTAGAGATCCTAACCAAATGATTGATGGTCGAATAAAAATAATTGAGGTAATCAAAACCTTATAATATCAAGAGATTAAAGTGATTCATGATATACTATATCAAAGTACAATATATTCAAAATATAAAAGTGAATAGGTGAATAACAATAATGAATTCTCAATGGAATGTAATTTGAGATGAAATTCTCTATAAAGACTATATCCTATGGTTAATGATAAATAAATGAAATATTTATATGAAAAAAATATAAATACACAAAATATAATTGGATATTTAGTGTAAATAAATCTGATTACATTCAAAAAAATTCCTATAAAAACAACACTAATGACTTGGATGTTTTACTCAATGAATGGAGATTGAGTTAATATTATTCTTATCATGTTCTTATTTATGACGTGAGAATTTATCAATGGAGTGATTATGGGTATAAAAAGTATATCCACACTAAGGGGAGTGGAAATTACTACATAAATAAATAAATTGTGATTTCACACATATTTATGTAGTAAAATAATCAATGAAGCTTGTGTGAATTCCAATGAGTATAAATTCAAATTTGAAATTCCCTTATTGATTTGGTAACTTACGAAAACATACATCCCATAAAATAGAATCATTCAATGAAGTTTTAAATACCCATAAATTAAATCATATTACACAATGAATAATGTCTTGGGTAATACATACACATCACAAAACAAAATAGTGCAAAATATAGCATGAATCTCACCAGAATAAAAAGTGAGATGAAAACCCCTTACAGTGTAATTTTACTTAGTATAGGGTAGTTTAAACTCATTTATAATGGTGAAATCAGTGTTATTAAATACTAAAAGAACCAAATACATAAATATGATATCATATATGGTCTCCTAATATTTGTTTTGTTAATGATATTTCAATAGTATATTTATTTAGGTTGTCAATCGATTCATTTTCCTTTATATTGTTAGTTATGTAAGTCA
This sequence comes from Viscum album, assembly GCA_963277665.1. Taxonomy (NCBI): domain Eukaryota; kingdom Viridiplantae; phylum Streptophyta; class Magnoliopsida; order Santalales; family Viscaceae; genus Viscum; species Viscum album. The sequence goes on from OY728158.1 coordinate 1,605,341,977, forward strand.
TGTTTGTTATGGATAGGATGTATTTGATACATATCCATAATGATATTAAGTTCATAAACATTATTTTTAATCATCAAATTAAAAATATTCTTTAATAGTTACAATGGGGAATGAAATCGCATTGCGTCGTGGACATGTTATGTCGTACGTACGAACGAGCGATGATATCATTCAATTAGTGGTGAAATTGTATGCAATTGCATGTTATATTATATATAAAAAATCATTAACATGATATATTTATTATTTACCTTAGTTATACTCGTTAATATACCCATCCAAATAATTTAGTCTTCAATAAAAAACTACACCACGACTTGGAGACGGTAATCCGTACGTACACACGAATGGTGACTTTTCCATTTGTAGGATGGGTAGAATAATTAATAAGGTTTTACCATATTTATAATAACATTATAGTATGTAAAATTTACAATAGTTATTATTTTTTTATGGAGTCACAAATGAAAGAGGATGTGGAATAAGAAAATAACATTGAAAGAGGTGATGAAATTAATACCTCTTCTTCGGGTGCTTCGTTTTGATGTGACCAAAAATGTTCCATAAGTTGGCTTTCTCATCCACGTAATGACTACAGGTTCACATGAAGGTAGTTTGGAGGATATTTGAGCAATTTTTAGCCGATCCAAATGGCATTGTAGGTGTGATGCTGAGAGTAGGGGATGTACCATTTTATAAGTGAGGTGAGTGTCACATTAAGAAATGATTGAAATATTATATTATTATAAAATCATTTTCAGTTTATATTGTATCCAAATGGATATATTTCTAGGATAAGGTGGGGATAGGTCTAAATATTCACATACAAAAGATTTTAGTCATTTTTTAGGTTAGCATATTAACCTTATCTTTTAGATTTTATTCTTAGTTAAATTGTTTAACTTTTACCATGTCTTCTTGTATTTTTATATTACATGGTTATTAAAAATACTGTAAAATTACAAGATAAACTCAAGTGGTTAATTATTTACATATATATTATTATATAAGTCCTTTTTCTGAACCATATATTTTTAATAATATTATATCATTTAATAATATAGTATTTGTTTTAAATATCCATTTATGTCTATTTTGACACTATTGAGTATTTGGTTTTTTTGAAAGTCAAAGAAACATGATTACATTGAAAAAATAAATTAAATCCTCCTTAAAAGTTCATATTTACCTCGAAAATTCATGGAATGCATCAAAAGTCTCAATTTACATCTATTTTTATATTTATAAATTTAACTATTATAGTCATTCATTAATAATGTAATTACTACATCATAAATGTGTCCTAAATAAATTTAATTATTTAAAGAATAAAAATATAAATAAAATATAATTATATAGTAAATTATTTTTAACTTTAAAATGAATATTTTTAGATTAATTTATCTTATGTATAACACTATATTAAAAATGGTTTTCTTTTTAAACATTGAATGTTAGAATTTTAACGATTATTTAAATAAAATAAGAATAATGGTTCTAATCTAATACATGTTAATAAAAAGGATCATATTTTATTCCTAAGGATTATTTTGGTTTAAATACACTTATCCAATAGAATTAATACATGTGTTAGGGTAATTATAATATCATTTTTCCTTTTATTTACCTATTTACTTTTAACTGTGGTAAATAAATTTCAAAAGTTAATATTCACCAAAATTATTTCCATCCTGTTAAACCACATCATACATACTGATGTCAACCATGTCTATTTTATTTTTTCAATTCAATTCACATAAGCGGAAAAATTACATTTTATGAAAATTAATAAATGTTCCTAGAAGGTGGGTAAAATACGATTAAAAGTACTATAAAATTTAATATATCTAATCATATTATAAATTGACTTCAAATAATTAAATTTTACTAATATAGGTTTTATGTGTCTATTATGAATGTAAAATAAAATAAATTTAATAATAATTATTTAAATAAAATGTCGGCTTTAAACAATAATGCAATTTTTTCACTATTCAAAACAAATTTGAATGTTTTTAGGAAAATCCCAAAAATTCACCAAGAGATTATTTTGATTTTACAAATTCCAATAATGATGCCTATTTTACTAAATTTAAAACATAGAAATTTTATTAACTAATATAAAATAGTCATTGTCAAAATGAGAAAGCGGGTTTTTGAGATGTAAAAATTATCTAAATATTTATCTGTGTTTGTATCCAATTTAAATGTAACTTTACATCCAATGAACACAAATGGATTAAATGATAAAAATATAATATAATTATACTTAAAAACCATTAAATTTTATAATTTAAGAGTAATTTGTTTTTTGATTTAAATAGTGGTTTTCAATTAAAATTCATTATTTTTTTTATTCATCAAAATATGAGATATATTAGAAAAGCGATGAAAATTTATCCAAACAATATTTTTATGTCTCTCTTATAAGTAAGTTGTTTATTTATTCAAATTTTGTTTAAAAAAGTGTCAAATAATGGAATAAATAAGGGGTCTCTATTAAAAGGTGGTATAATTGAAATTTCAAAAAAATAATTCATTTATCTGAAAAAATTGAATGTGTTCTTATATTATGTGTAATAAATACATAATATTGATTTCAAAATTATATGGGGTATATAAAATTCAAAATTATGTTAATACTATTAATAAAATTTTTTTGAACGGCTAGTTTGGTAAGTCGTGGTGCAGTCAAACTCGGTGTTGCTTGTACAACAAGATATTGAATTACTTTAATGAAATTTAATTACTATGAAATATTTGGGTGTTATATTCATCCCCAAATTTAGAAATTGTGTCCTCAAAATTGATAAAATTGGTCTTGGGAACTTCTCTGAAAGTCCCACATTGGAAAAGAGTCATTAAAACTATCACATTAAAAGAATGAATGAGAGGTACAATGGTCACCTGAGATAACCCATACTAGGATTCCATATAAGAAAATCATGCATATGGATGATAAAATATGTGTCATGTTCTGATGGAGAGTGATACAAAACAAGATCAGGAGAAAGTTAACAATAATAAAGAGACAAACATGTGGTGGGTTATATAGTTTTTAGTTTACTAGTTGCAAAAGCAAACAGACAATGTTTTTTTTGTTTTATGTACCATTTCATAAAGTTAAGGAATTTATTTATGAGAATAACTATGAAAAAATGTGATATAATTATTGTTTAAGTAATGATTCAATCATTATTAAATTTTTAACAATAACCTGTCCTTTCACCATACATTTACTATTCAATATGACTTGGTCACACCTAAAGTGCAAGAATCAAATTCTAGATAATCACATAATCCTCAAAAGATAAAGTATATATTTTCCCTGTCTTTAGATATATACCAAAACCAAATTGTTAGTACATGATAAGATGATCTCCAAAATGGTTAATCCTTTATAGAATGAAATACTAATCTTAATTTCCAAAATTCAACCATCAATACCCAATGATCAAAAAAGACCATTCAATAAAAAATTGTCCTTAAAATCCTTTAATATAATACCATGTTAGATTTAACACCCCAAACACAGAAGAATTTAATCACATAGTCTTTCATAGTAAATCTTAACATTTATCTCCAAATAATATCAACTACTCATAAAGTCTCATATAGAAGTGTAATTAATCAAATAACATATTTTAAATCATATGTTAATGACTTCCATTGATAACCTAAATCTCTATAAAAAATATAGATACTTCCAAAATAAAAAAAATCGAACATTACTTCTCAAATGAAATCCCATAGTATTCTATTTCATATAGGCATATAGTGTTCCCAATAGATAGAATGTATTAAAAAATAACATCTATCACTTAATAACCTAATAATTTTCCTATACTAAGGATATATATTTGATAAAAAATAAGATCACAAATCAACTTATTATTGATCAATAAAATTATATTACTAAAAATAATTAGTCACACTAAACAAGGACTTCACATAGTCCAACGGTATGTGATAAATCCCAGTTGCACTACGGTTGTGGGATAGATTCTTGGAGATTTTTCTGACGTGACGGTTTTTCACGAACCTATTGAGTCTTCATTAAGGGATGCTTTTATCATTACATCAGGCATGGCTCTACAATTGAGGTTGAGCTGTGGGCTATGACTAAAGCTATTAGATATGCAGTTTTTATGGTTTTCATTTTCTCTGGATGGAGACGGACTCAATGGTAGCTTCTGATATCCTTCATAGACGATCAAGGAATGTACCATGGAGGATGTTACCCTACTGGATTGAGTGTCTCCATCTTCCTGATGGTTTTATTTTTGATTTGACTCTTGCTTATAGGGAGGCTAATCGGGTTTTTGATGCGTTATCAAAGAAGGAAATTGTGGAGTCCAATTCAGAATGTTCTTTTATGGATTTTGATTGTTGTGTACCTTTTATTGAGGCTGATGAATGTGGAAAGTCTTTTACTAGGCTTTGTAAACCTTCTTTTTTGATGTTCAGTCTTTGTATTTACTTATTTAATAAAATTTGGTAGGAGCCTGTCTGACTCGCTTCTGGGCCTTTTGAGTATCTCATACATCGTATTTTCATCCCAAAAATTAATAACATGTAATTTCCTCATATTCATGGATCATATAAACCCACATGGTTCTTTATAACTATATCTAAAAAAGAAATGATAATTCTTCCACAAATAGAATTTTCTTATAACAAATGTAGGTTTAAACATACAAGAGAATAGTCTTCCAATGTAATCCCATCAATAATAAGAATTAATACTTTTAAACATTTCTCCATCCATTCATTTCAACATAGGTTCTTCCTTTACATAGTGGTTATCCTATACAATATAGAATTGAATCATATAATTAAAAGGTCCCCTATATTTACTGCAAATGACTGTAAATGGATTATTAGGATCATTTTTATATTCTTCCATAGTACTCTTCATTTTTACATGGAAATTCTTTACATTAAGTCCTTCTTTTCCACGTATAAATAATTCATTAGTTTTATTGAGACACTTTCCTGGGTGTCTCCTTCCACATTTCCTGTATGATAAAAAATTGAGATTTATTTCTCCACGGTCTCCACTGTTAGAGATCTTACCATTCTCTACCATTATATTCATTGATGACATTGGGAGTTAGTTAATGAATATATTGTGGATCATATTTTGGGGAACCTACTTCAGCATGAACACGATATCTTTAAACCCTATCAACATTCAGGTTAGCTGCGGATTACCACCATCATCCCCACCTTGTATATCATATTACATGTTACTATGACTTCCTTGGAATCCATCCAATGAATTAAACTAGAAAGCATAGTGTGAGTAAAAATTGTCATAAAATAATTTAGACAATACACTGACACCTTATTTTCAATCTGAAATACATTAGGATTATATAAGGTTATGTATTCCCATCATATATTAAAATCATTCAAATATGTTTGTAATGAAAATAAATAATTATCCTAAGCATTTCACCTGATAGTGTTGTAACCAAGAGTGCATCAAGGCTCGTTGTCATACACCCATTCTCATTCAAGTCTATCTTGAAGTGGTGTTTTCTGTTTTAACCCTTGGTACATTTGTTCCTGAGATGCCTCTAATTGCTCGTATCTAGAAAATGATGTATTTCATTCAAAACCCACATAATATTTACATTAATAAATTTTTGGTTGTTATTGTATACTATTCCTCAAAGTCTATCTTAGGGTACTGTATTCTAATCATATTTTTTTCCTAAATCTAGCTTCCAAGGATTTTACTAAACATCATTTGATACTAAATGAAATTCCCCTACACTAGTAATCTAGAGTCGATGGATTATTACATAACATTGGCATGATCCCAAGAGATCATGTCTCGAAATAATAATTAGTTTAGTATCCTTATAAGTTCTAGATATATACATAAGTTTTATATTACATCATGAAATGAAAAAACAACAACATTGTGTCTCCATTGAACACACTGATACCCCTTAGCATATTCTTGCATGTCAATCATAATATGCTTCTTCACATCTGGGGAGAAATAAAACATATGAATGGGGTGAGCTCAGATGCTCAGAAAGGATAAAAATATAGCAGAAACTATCATAAGATAAAGTAATCATTTAAGTCTATTAATAATACTACAACATAATCCTTTTAAACATAAACATTAGTAAAATGTAACAAAGATAAATCAAATAATTACATTTAATTATTCACATGGATATTCTACTACTCCAATAACCACATGTAATGTCAATAATTACTTTCATAATGATGTAATGCATAATGCCAGACATCAGAACCACATAGTCATGGCATCATGAGATGACTAAAAATAATATTTTGTCAAGGACATGTTCCAAGAAACTAGTTTGTCTCATGAGACATATCGATGCTTCGAGTTTCTATAGTTTGATACACCCGCCACTTACAAAGTCCAATTCATTCCCCATATGAAATTCTTGAAATATACTCGGAACATTCATATTAAAACTAACATACGAAATATCAATATTTTAACAACAAATAATGATTGGTATAAAAATTGAACATCCACAGTCAAACATAACGCATTCAATGAAATAAAAAGTATTGTATTATAATAAATCAACCCCAATAAAGAATAAATAATTATATTGACATAGATATAAATAATCAGTAAAAAAATTTGCTAGAAATATCCCCGTTTTCTTGAATAAATTTAAAAGTATCACTATTTATCAAGAAGCTGTTAACAATAGATTTCAAAATCAAAGTGTCCCGTAAAACATTGAAACTTAAAAAAGGATTTTTTATTTTAAAATATTAAATTCCATATAAGTAAATCCTTAACAACATTTTTAAAACTTGGAAATTAATGAAAATGGTTTAAAATAATAAATCATTAAAAAATTTAAAATGATTTTTTAGTTAGAGTTCCTTACCAAATGAAAGTCGCTTGAATACAAACAATTGAGGTAATAAAAACCTTATAATTTCCTGAAAATAAATGGATTAATGATATACTATGTGAATGTACAGTATATACACCATATAAAAATGAATTGGTTCATAACAATAAGAAAGTATTAATCGAATTTAAATTGAGATTAAATCACTTATAAAGACTATATAATAAGGTTAAGGATAAATCAATGACATAATTATGTGTGAAAAATATAAATACACTCAATATTATTGAATATTATGTGTCAATAAATGAAATTAAATTCAAATATATTCTTGTAAAAACAACACCAATGACTTGGCTATTTATCTCAATGAATGGAAACTTATTTATGATTACTGTAAAGACACAAAAATTTTAAGGAAATTTTTTTCTTAATTTTCTTTGGAATTTTACAACAACGCAGTTTCTGACGGCGCCTGATTCCGAGGGCCGGTATGCCCAGAATCATTTTCTGAAATTTGGCTCTGGTACGTTCAGTGAACGGACGAGCAGGTTTTTTCTAACTTTTGAACCGGTGCTCAGAATCGAATTCCGAGGGCACCGATGAAATCGTAGCACCGGTAATTGCTTAGGAACACCTTTTCCGGAGTTTCGTTTACACGAGAGACGTTGATAAAAATTGTTATGTTAAAAATAAAAATTTAACTACAATTTTTATTTTCTCTAAGTGGATTTAATCTTTGGGTGGAAGTTGGGTAACTACCCAACTTTCCATGGAAGGTTATGAGAGTGGTCGGGCCCACGCGAACCCCACCCCTTCACATTCCTTAACTCCCTCAACTCACATTTTAATTTGATAACTTATGTTTTGATAACTTATGATATTAATGAAGTGTGTTTATTGTGAGTGTTTGAATTTCAAACCCTTGAATTTCAAACCCTTGAATTTCAAACCCTTGAATTTCAAACCATAAGTTGTGTTAATAAAATAAGTATGGGACTTATTTTATGTTGTGTTGGAGGCTTGTTGCTTGAGAGCTTTGGGAGAAAAGATAATGGAGACTTGAGTTTCTTCATCTTCTTCGTCGAAGAACACGAAGAACGTGAAGAACGCGAAGAACGCCGGATTCCTCGGAGGTCAGCATATCCTTCTGCGATGTATCCTTCTGCGACGCCTCTTACCGCGACTCCGGCGACGTCTTCTTTCGCGAAGTCTCTTTCCGTGACGAATCCTCATTTGACAAACCTCCGTTCAAGAAAAGTCGAGGTAGGGAATTGTTTTGTGAATATTAATGAACCCAGTGTTACTTCCTTCTAAATCAAAGAACGTAGATCAACTAAAAATCAAGTTGATCTGCAAAGAATATGATGTGGGCTAGGAATTCTTGTTTGTGGGAAAACTATAGGGAGTTTATTTAATTTTTTTGTGATTATTACCTTGTCGTTCTTCATGAAATATGACCAATTGCTATCAATTAACGAGAGGGGGCCAGACCGCACAAACATGGCCGACCCTCCTCTTTATCCATGTTGGTTTCTTTTTTGGATTGAAATGGGAATGGCGCGTTGCCGTCACACCACGCAGAATCGTGCGGCAAGGAATGCGCTGCGCCGACGCGCCGTTCCGTGAAATTGAACCAAGTCGTGGCGCCGTCGCGCAACGCCGGAGAACCACAAAAGCACCGTGGCCAGAGCGGGGCCGCGGCGGAGGGGTGCGGCGCTGTCGCGCCCCACCAGACGAATGAAGGCCTCGGCCGGTACCGGGCCGCGGCGGAGCGTGGGAAACGGCGGACGGAAATGGGCTGTCTGCGTCGGAGCAGGACCGGCGGCCAGAAACTGGACGCCGGTGTCGGAGAAGGGAGGGGACTAGTCTTCGCCGGTCCCGTTGCGACAGAAACCGGCCGACCGGGGTGGGCCGGCCAGACCAGGGGAAATCTGGAGGATCAAACCCCCCGCCGGACAACTGGCAGCCCCCATTAAGGCGGGCCACAGTTACAAAACACGGGGAACCCCCCCCCCCCCCGCAAACCGAACAGCTCAGCCATTAGGCCGAGCCAGCTGGCTCCTCGAGCCAGCGCGCCGGGCCGCCGGGCCGGGCCGACCCGGACCCGGTTCGGGTCGACCCCGTGGGTCTCGGGCCGGGTCGGTCCGGGCCCGAAATCCCCGTTTTCGGACCCTCTTCAGTATTTTTCCCATAACATATGCTACATGCCTCTGATTGACGCACCGTTAGTTGCGATGAGATCCTTGGATCGAGGCGGTCGTTTCGGTACATTTCACTCAAGGTTTCGGAATACTTATGGTTCGGCCGAGTTGGTTCTTACACGAAACCAACCGGGCCCTCGGAGCGGAAACACTCGTATCTTGAACTCCGGATGTCTGATTGACGTGCCGTCGACGTTGATTGATTTCTATAAGTGAGACGCATCTTTTGGCTTACTCCGCTCGAGGTTTGGATGCTGTCGGAGTGTGGTCGGGTTGGCTCGCTCATGAAACCAACTAGGCCCCTATAACGAAAAAGCCAATAACTCACAGACCGGGCGTCCGATTGACGCGCCGTCTATCTCATTGATTTCCTCTTGATGAGGTGGAACTTTTGGCATACTTCACCCGAGCTTTGGATGCAGTTGGAGTAAGGACGAGTTGGATTGTACCTGAAATCCAACCGGGCCCCTAGAACTGAAAAGCTGATAACATTCAGAATGGACGTCCGTTTGACGAACCGTCAGCGGTGTTCGTGATCACGTTGAGAAACGGTCCCTACGAGTATACCTTATGAGAGTTTGGGGTACAGTTGAGATACGGCCGGGTTGGTTCGCACACGAAACCAACCGGGCCCCTGGGACGAAAAGGCCAGTAACACACAGACCGGGCGTCTGATTGACGCACCGTCTATTGTGTTGAGACCACTGTGACGAGGCGGTCCTTTGATATACTTATTCGTGGGACTTGTGACACTTAGAGTATCGACCTGTAGCTCATGGAGCGGACCCTCCCAGAGACGAGTGTACTGAGTACGGAGTACGGAGACCATGTAGCCGATTGAGACCTGACGACTGCTTGACCGAATCGACTTGGAGTGAGTCGACTAGCCCAGTGGACGGAGCACTACTTTGTTTGGGTGCAGACCCATGGTGGATGGAGCACTACCTGTGTGACAGTGCAGACCCATGGTACTCATCCGGAGAGTACCTCTACAGGCTACTAGGGGGTGTGCACTACTGTGTTTAGGTGGCATACCCCGGTGGGAAGCACTAATGTGTTTGGGTGGCTGGCCCGTGGTACTCGACTGGAGGAGTACCTCAGCAGTCTTAGGTTAGTGAGCAGTAACTCGGAGTCGTGACAGGACCATTGTACACTCCTGAGACGGGGCTCTTTAGCAGTTACGGTTTCGATAATGAAAATCTTAGTTTGAGCTGAGACTTTTGACCTCAGTGTTTACCTCATGATTGAGATGGGTCATTTGATAACATAGGTATATGTATGGGAATATACCTGGGTAGTGGTTATCCGTTGATTTCATGATCTTGGTGTTTTCCTCATGATTGAGATGGGTTACATAATAACATAGGTATATGCGTGGGCATATACATAAGTAGAGGGTATCTGTTGAGATCTTCTTTGTGGTTATCCATGTTGGTTTTAGTGAGACCTTGAGGGTCTCGGGGTCCCTACTGAGTATCGTTATACTCACCCCTGCACAGGATATGCCCGCACCTCGTTGTGTTGGTTGCAGAAGACGGGCAGAGCTGACGGAGGCCGAGTGTTCGAGGACTATATAGTACCTGGAGGTGGACCACAGGACGATTCAGTACCCGGAGGTGGACCACACGGCGAGTTAGTATTCGGGGGTGGACTTCACGGCGAGACGACACTCGAAGGAGGTTGAAGGAAGAGAGCGTTGTGGAGGCTATCTATACCTACCCTTCAGGTAGGATCCGAGGACGAAGACCCATGAGCTGCTTCCTTTCTTCCAGATTTTTCCTTTTTTTGTTGTACTTTTGTTACGTTGTAGCTGTTTTTTCAGTTGGGTTTGTATTCTGGCCCATTTAATTTTAAGCACTTTCTTTTGTACTTAGTGTTTTTATTCCGCTTGTACTCTGTGGTGTTTTGTTAACTTTTATAAAGGCAATGCATTCCCAGTTATCAGGATTTACGCCTATGGTGCTAATCGCCAGCCCCTGGCCTATAGAAGGCGGGCGTGGGGTAGTCATGACACAGGCCCCGAAGACGGGTCGTGACAAATTGGTATCAGAGGAGTCGGTTCTACCGCAGAACTTATAAATCTGATATTTTCTTTCTATGAAGCAATAGTGTTAAGAGTACCGAGTGTGGTTTTCAGTTCAGGGAGTCCAGTGTTGGTGCGGGCGGCCGACGTATCCATACACCAGGACCCTGACAACTGATTTCCGACTTTGTGCACGAAAACACTGATTGCGTGTGTGTTTCCAGAAGTATTTAAATGTCAGCTCAAACAAAGTCAGCTCACCAGGTATAATCGTTTGACCATGTCACGTTGTTTCTTCTGGATGCCTTTTTACGGACGACCAGCTAGAGCCCAAAGGGATGTGCGTACTGACAGCCTGCCGAGCAACGAGGCTTCGGTACAGGGAACTCTTGCAGTTGAGGCAGCAGCGGAGGCACCAGCAGTACTACCATACATTGGGCCACCGATGCCACCATCCCCAGCAGAAGGCGATTTACGCCACTTGAGCACACTGCACGAGTTCCAGTGCAAGAGGCCACCTAGGTTCCAGGGAGAGACGGACCTGCATGTGGCTGAGGATTGGATGGAGGCAGTGGTGAGAGCCTTCAGGCTAGTGGGGACGCCTGTAGACTTCATGGTGATCTTTGCTGCCAGCCTTTTTCAGGGAGTAGCAGTGTAATGGCCCGGACCTCTCCGGTCCATTACATTGTGAAATGTTAGTATTGGAGGTGTTCCGGGAGGACAAAGGGGACTTATCCCCAACACTTTGCCAATTTTCCGGTTCTGTGAATAGTGTTTCCAGTTTTATGAACAGTAACAGATAGGTGAGACAGATCAGTTTCACAGATCGGTGAGACAGATCGGTTTCACAGATCGGTGAGACAGATCAGTTTCACAGATCGGTGAGACAGATCGGTTTCACAGATCAGTGTCACAGATCGGTGAGACAGATCAGTTTCACAGATCCGTGAGACAAATCAGTGTCACAGATCGGTGAGACAGATCAGTTTCACAGATCGGTGAGACAGATCAGTTTCACAGATCGGTGTGACAGATCAGTTTCACAGATCAGTTTCACAGATCAGTGTGACAGATCAGTTTCACAGATCGGTTTGACAGATCAGTTTCACAGATCGGTGAGACAGATCGGTTTCACAGATCAGTCTCACAGATCGGTGAGACAGATCAGTGTCACAGATCGGTGAGACAGATCAGTTTCACAGATCGGTGAGACAGATCAGTTTCACAGATCGGTGAGACAGATCAGTTTCACAGATCGGTGAGACAGATCAGTTTCACATATCGGTGTGATAGATCAGTTTCACAGATCAGTTTCACAGATCAGTGTGACAGATCCGTTTCATGTACAGTAACGGTGGGTGAACAGTGTTTCCAGACTCCTATAGTTTTGCCCCTTTTGACGTTTCCTTTGACGTAAAATACATTTAACGCCTTATTTTAAGGGCTCTTAAGGCGATTAAAATTCCATAAATCCTATATTAATTATTCCTAAGGCTTGTAATGTTTTACTTGGTCAAACCGCGTTGGTTAATGCGATCCGTTTTTAATGGAGAATAAACCGGATCTTAAACTGTCGCCTCTCTAATTTTTTTAATGGGAACGAGATATCATTCTTCGTTGTCCTTCCTCCTGGTTCTCATCTACGAGACGCTAGAACCTTGCAATCATTCTCGTAGGAGTTTCACAATCAAACATTACTCAGATCAGTTCCGCTCTGTTGATGCAACCAAGTTGTGTCGATCGTTCTTCGATATAAGCTATCGTGAGGAGAAGAGGACTGTGACCCGTTGTGTGGATAAAGGACGTCATGAACTCTTCGAGGTAGGGGATTCATGGCTTCTCTAATTATATATGTGCAATCATAGAATTAGCATTATTTATTCCTTTGGATCACAATGAAATTGACCTAATTAAATACTTGAACAGAATTAAAAGAATTGGTTGATCGCATGCTGTTGTTTTATACCGTGATAACAGTTTGTCTCATGTTTTCCTAGATATAGTGATATCTATGTTTTATTTGATTTATTGTTCGTTCATGATTGAAATTCATAATGAACGTAAAGCCGGAATTAATTGTTGATTAACTGGCTAAAGATAAAGAGGCATGTTATTAATCTGGTTATTGTCGTTATTGTAGTTGTTCTAATTTGAGGATAATCAAATTAGGGAAGTAAGATTGGTTATTTAATTGTGATAGCTTACTGATTAGGTATCCATGATTGGAGCCTACGAATAACAAATCTGTTAATTCAATATGGATTAGAGAACAGATTATGTGGGAATTTCTAAAAGGGTTCTGAGTTACCCTCTTGTTTGTTATAGGGCCGTGAGCCCATTTTGTGATGTTTGTTTTCCTGCTGCTTGTGCTGTGATGTGAGCCTGGATGGCTGTTGTGATTTGTGGAGACATGGAGACTTGTGGTTGTGGCAGCGGATGACGCCTAGTGTGGCGAGATGCATCGGTTTATGCATATGGGTGTCGGGAAGGACACCAAGGGTGATGGTATGAGATGAATGTGATGGTTTGATGTTGGTGATTTGGTTTGGTTGTTTATCTACTTTACTTTTCCCCACTGCTCAAGGCAGCTGGTTTTGCTTACCCTCTTTCCGAAGGAGGCGAAGACACGCGGGGTATGCCACGTGCTTTCCGTGTTTAGCCTCTCGATGGAGGATGGGTCTATGCTCTTGCTATAGGCGGCAAAGACTCGATGGGTAGTATATCTACTCACCGTGTTGAGACCTTTGTGTTTAGTAGCATAGGATGATTTTCTAGAATTCCTGGGAATATGGGGAAGGTAATTCCATAATGAATGTTTGATTAAATGGTGAAAATCCACGGGGATGGAGATGCAGGAATTTAAAGGTGATGTGAATCTTAAAAAGGAGCAGTTGTTTTTGAAAGTGATGTTATTTCAGTTTAATGTGGAATTATTCATTCTTAATTAATGTTTAATGAATTAATTAATGTACAGTGGAACTAATAAATGAGAATTGAGTAATCTAATAAAGCTATTCAATTGGTTGTGTGCTTATAGGATACCTAGTCTTAGAAGTAGCAGCCTGGAGTCTGAGAGACGTTAGCTGCAGTTGTATCTAAGACTAGGTAATGCCCATAGTGTGGGTGTGAGTTACTTATATATTCTGTACTTTTTGTGTTTCTATACGCTACTCCACCCTGTCGGTAAGGGCAACTGACACCCCGGGGATTCTGAGCCATGGGGGGGTGTTTTCCCCAACATTCTGATGGGAGGATGAATGGCTGACTACCCCCTTTGGCCCCACTCTTTTCTCTTGGTAGATTTTAGTGCTGGTAAGAACAGTGGTTAGTTTTAACCATATTTGCGTGTAGAGGGCTGTAATGGCTTGTGGTTATTTCACACACATATATTCTGGATATAGTATCCTATGGACTACTATAGGTGTAACGTGTATAGGATGTGATGGCTTGAGGATCCTTACTCGGTGTATGGGCTGTAATGGCTTGAGGTATAATACCCGACGTATGATACACGTTATGCGAGCTGTGGTGGCTCCCGGAAACTACCTGGTTACTTTTGGTGGTGAGGATTGTGTGGAGCTTAGCCCAGGTGTCTGCGGGCAAGCCTTTGTGGTGCACGAGGTGCAGATTGGGGAGCTTGACCCATGTTGATACGGGCAAGCCTTTGGAGAGAGATGCACAGGACGTATGTCGTTGGGGCAGAGCGGAAAACCAGTGGGGAAGTAGTAGCGTGGTACCCTTGATATTCTTTATTATATTCTATATTCTTGTATGCGTTACTTGGTGAGAGTAGCCATGGTGAGGTTGGGAACATAATATACCTATTTAGGTGATGAGTTAGTTTCACTTGTTGTTCACTGGGCTTTAGCATGCTTTCTTTACTTTTGCATGAGAGGCTTGGGGAGGATCCTACTGAGTATAATGTTATACTCACCCTTGTATATATAAACTGTTTTTCAGGTCACTTGGAGCAGGTTGGAGATCAAGCTGGTTACTACGAGCTTGTGGTTGGAGGAGGAGCTTTTCGGGCGTGTGGTTGCTGCCGTTTTACTTTCTTTTTGATACTTTTAGTTTTTCCCTTTCAGTTGTAGTACTTTTGCATGACATTTCTTATATGTACTTGGTTTCCTTTTTATATTTCAGTTCTGATTTGGAGTTGATTGGAGTCTATTCTATCTCTCTCTTCTGCATGTGTTCTCTTAGAGGGTAATGCCTCCCATTTGTGGTGTATTATACCCTCGGTGCTAGTCGCCAACCCGGGGCCTACTGGAGGCGGGACTCGGGGGTCATTATCTCCCTTTTCACATTGCCGGCCCAGGAGGGGTACACTTTGTGGGGAGGGGGTCGTGACAGAGTGGTATCAGAGGTCTGGTTGAGGGATAAGATGGAGTTTGGAGTTAGGCACAAGTGAGGATGCATGGGATGGTTGGGCAACGGTGACATTCATGTTTAGAAAGTGGGGTAAACACTGGAGACCGGCAGAGACATAGGCGTTCAGGCCCCCCTATGATCTGTTGCACGGACCTTTAAGTTTACAATGGCTACTAAACAAGTGATACCAATTGCAGGGTAGAGACCTAGGAAAGGATCATGCATCATTGTTCTTTGTGCCTGTGTTTGAATGGGTAGACCTTGGGATAGGTAACCTAAAAAAAAAATTTAATAAAACAAACTAATTAATTAATTAATGTTGAGTCTTCCATATTCCAGGCTTAGGAGCTCTAACAGTTGTTATTTTATAGGTATGGCTCCAGGTCGACGTCCTCGTCAGGTTTGCGCAGAAGGTGCCCAGCAGGCTGTTCCAACAGATCGCCGCCGGGTAGAGGTTGACGACGATGACACTTGGAGGAAGACACTCCGAGAGTTTCAGCACCAGAGTCTACAGAAGTACGAGGGATCCGTTTCAGATGCAGTCACAGAAGACTGGTTGGAGGAGGTCGAGATAGGCTTCAGTTCGATTCGTGCTCGGAAGGAACACTGGGTGTCCTTGGTTGTGACGATGTTGCGTGGGGCAGCGAGACAGTGGTGGTTCTTGTTCCTCGGGGATCGTGATGAGTCAGCGATCTCATGGGAGGAGTTTCGAGACAGGTTAGAGTCGAGTTTCTTTCATCGACTGCGAAGGCATCCAGTCGCCAGGAGCTTCTTACCCTTCGACAGGGGAGCTCCAATGTTCGGTAGTTTGGAATCCGTTTCAGGAACCTTCTACGATATGCTTCAGACCTGTTACCAGATGATGAGGCCAGGGCGAGGCATTTCGAGGAGGCTTTGCGTCCAGAGATCCAGTGCCAGGTCACCCCATTTATGCTGAAGGCATATCTTGAGGTGCTGGAGAGGGCAGAGGTTGTTGAGAGGACTTTGGCCAATACCGGATCGTCACGAGAGGGGAATCGTCATGATTCCTCACGAAGCAGAGCTGTGGTCCGGGGTTCCCGGTTTTCAGGACAGAAGAGATTCCGTTCACCTGGGGGTAGGTCCCAGCCCTTCCCATCTCGTTTATCCGGAGGTAGAAACTCTCAGACCTATGCCAAGGGATCAGGCGCTTGTTTTTCTTGTGGTGGACATGGTCATCAGCAGCGGGAGTGCCCAACTTTTCAGAGCAGTCATCGTGCACCAGGCGCTCCACTCCAGGTTCCTCCGTTGAGGCAGTTCCAGCTGAGGCAGCAGCAACAAGTTGCACCAGCTTTAGATCACCAGAGGGTAGATGGAGCAGGGAGAGGACAACCCCATGACGCTCCCTGTCCTCAGAGAGCAGAGCGCGGCCATGGTGGTGGTCGTCATCAGGGTCAGAGAGGCCATGGAGGTGGTCGTGGTCAGCTTCATGCTCTAGCGTTGCCACCTCCAGGCGAGCCAGACGTCGTCCGAGGTACCCTTTGCTTGTTTTCTACCTTGGTGTATGCCTTGTTTGATTCAGGAGTGACACACTCCTTTATATCCCCTACCCTTTTCCACGCATTGGGAATTGAGGTAGAGAGGCTTCCAGTGCCCTTGGCGTTGACTACGACAGTTGGAGGTTGAGATAGCTTGTTTGAAGTATGTAGAGACTGTGAGCTAGTGTTGGGGCAGCACCGCTCTTGGGGAGATTTCCTATGTTTACGAATACAACCATATGATGTCATCCTCGGCATGGATTGGTTGTATTCGGTGAAGGCTATTGTGGATTGCTACAGGAAGATGGTCGTTTTCTTTGATGAAGTTGGAGAGGAAGTAGTGTTTGTTGGTGAGAGAGATCCTCGGATGAGTCATAGACGAGTTTCATCCTTATCATCCATGATGGCTGGGATGATGCTGAGTTCATCAGAGGTTCAACAGCTGGTGTTTCCTTGGGTCGTAGAAGAGTACCCTGATGTCTTTCCAGAAGAGGTTGTATCCTTACCCCCTCGACGGAAGATCGAGTTTGGGATCGAGCTACAGCCAGGAGCGTCTCCTATCTCTATGTCTCCATATAGGATGGCCCCTTCTGAGTTACTAGAGCTACGTATTCAGCTCGATGGTCTGTTGCAGTGTGGTTTTGTTCGGCCAAGTGTGTCACCGTGGGGTGCACCAGTCTTGTTCGTGAAAAAGGATGATGGAGGTTTGCGGTTGTGCGTCGATTATCGTCGCTTAAACAAAGTGACAATAAAGAACCTCTATCCACTTCCACGGATTGATGACCTATTCGATCAACTGAAGGGTGCAAGTTGGTTCTCAAAGATCGACTTGCGGTCAAGATATCATCAGATGCGTGTAAGGGATGAGGATATCCCGAAGACTGGTTTCCGCTGTCGTCATGGACATTATGAGTTTGTTGTAATGCCATTCGGCGTGACAAATGCTCCAGCTTTTTTCATGGGGTTGATGAATGCTGTGTTCCATGAATTCCTGGACAAGTTTGTTGTGGTTTTCATTGACAACATCCTTGTGTACTCCACATCTGAAGAAGAGCATGCAGAGCATCTACGAGCCGTTTTGGGAGTTCTTCGCCAACATCGGTTGTTTGGGAAGTTGTCCAAGTGTGAGTTCTGGGCTCGAGAAGTTCGTTTCTTGGGACATGTTGTGTCCCAATAGGGAGTAGCTGTGGATCCTTCGAAGATAGAAGTAGTGGTGTGTTGGCCAGCCCCTAAGACCGTGTCAGAGGTGCAAAGTTTCCTTGGTCTCGCAGGCTATTATAGGAGGTTTGTGGCTAATTTCTCCCGAGTTGCAACTCCTATGATAGCTTTGACCAGGAAGGATCAAGCGTTCATATGGACTGATCAGTGTCAGACAGCTTTCGAGTATCTAAAGGAGAATTGGTAAGTGCTCCAGTCCTTTGTCTTCCAGCAGAGGGAGTCCGGTTTGATGTTTTATGTGATGCTTCACATCTGGGGCTAGGCTATGTTCTCATGCAGCAGAGGTCAGTTGTTTCTTATGGGTCTCAGCAGTTGCGTCCCCATGAATGCAACTATGCCACCCATGATCTTGAGTTGGCAGCCGTGGTGTTTGCGCTGAAGTTGTGGAGACATTACTTCATTGGAGAGCGCTTGGTGGTTTTCACCGATCATAAGAGTTTGAGGTATGTTTTCTCTCAGCGGGATTTGAACTTGCGGCAGCGTCGGTGGATGGAGTTCTTGCAGGAATACGACTTCGAAATATCGTATACACCTGGGAAGGGAAATTTTGTTGCTGATGCACTGAGCCAAAAGTCACGTAATGATGTTGTGCGTGAATCTGGTGATTCCTGGAGAGGGATGGAAGAACTAGCAGCTTTGCATCTTGATATGGGAGAAGTTGGGGGAAGTGGTTATCTTTTCCAGATGACGGTACAGTCATCCCTGATGCAAAAGGTGGAAGAGTCTCAGTTGGGTGATCTAGAGGTGGAAGTTTTGAGAGACAAAGTCGTTTGTAGAGTGGCCCCTGATGGTTGGTCGGAGGATGAACAACACCGGGTGTTGTATCATGGCAGGCTTTTTGTTCCCTTGGCGATGCGCGAGACGGTTCTCCGAGAGTTCCATAGCTCACCCTTAGCTGTACATCCTGGTGTGACGAAGATGTATCAATCCTTGAGGAGTCAGTTTTGGTGGCCTGGGCTGAAGCGTTCAGTTGCAGAATGTGTGTCTCGATGTTTAGTCTGCCAGAAGGTGAAGGCCGAACACCGTGTTCCTGGTGGTCTTCTCCAGCACTTAGAGATTCCTCAGTGGAAGTGGGAGGACATCTCAATGGACTTTGTTACAGGTTTACCTCGAGCTCCGGGAGGACTTGATGCTATATGGGCGGTAGTGGATCGTTTAACTAAATCGGCCCACTTCATAGCAATCAAGGAGTCGAGCTCAGTGGAGGTTTTGTCGAGGCAGTATCTGGAGGAGGTGGTGAGGCTTCACGGAGTTCCTAAGATGATCATTTCTGATCGAGACCCTCGTTTTACCTGTAGGGTGTGGAGAGGTCTCCATCATGCTTTTGGCTCTCAACTATGCCTTAGCACTGCTTTTCATCCTCAAACGGATGGTCAGACAGAGCGAACCATCCAAACTCTTGAAGACATGTTGCGCTCTTGTGTTCTTGATTTTGGAGGTTCATGGGTGAAGCACTTACCTTTGGTAGAGTTCCCTTACAATAATAGTTTTCACTCTACCATCGGCATGGCGCCGTTTGAAGCCTTGTATGGCCGGCCATGCCGTTCTCCGTTGTGCTGGACTGGGGTCGGAGAGTCAGCAATTCTCAGACCAGAACTAGTGCAGAATACGACAGAGATGGTTCAAATGATTCGTGAGAGGATGAAGACATCACAAGATCGTCAGAAATCTTATGCTGATCAAAGAAGGAGACCCTTAGAGTTTAATGTTGGGGATCATGTGTTTCTGAAGGTGACTCCCCATCGTGGGAAGCGAAGGTTTGGTCGCGGAAGTAAGCATTCTCCCCATTTTGTTGGACCTTTCGAGGTGTTAGCTCGTGTTGGAGCTGTGGCATATCGAGTATCACTTCCCCCTCAGATGAGTCAGATACATGATGTTTTCCAAGTATCGCAGCTCCGTCGTTATCTTCATGATGAATCTCATGTTATAGATTGGGGAGAGATCGATATTGATGATGATGCAACCTTCGAGGAGCAACCTGTGGAGATCCAAGACCACAAGGAGAAGGTGTTGTGTGGGCGTTCGATTCCTTTAGTTTGTGTCTTGTGGCGACACAGCGACATGGAGGATAGTACCTGGGATCGTGAGTCACAGATACGTGCTCAGTACCCAGAGTTGTTTAATGTTTAAATCCTTTCATGTAATGATGTTTTCTCTGTGGTTGTACCTTTCATGTTTTATTTATGCACCTTTAATGTGATGTTGTGTTTGAATTGTTTTTATGGGTTGTTTGTTCTCGGATGTCGTGGTTTTGTTCTAGATTTTGAACAACTCGTGTTGGTTTTCCCCTGAGAGGTATCTTATGGGGTGGTTGTTCGGACCCCTCTTTTCATCTGGGTTGGTTTTTAATTCTCGAGGACGAGAATGTTTTGAGAGGTATCTAATGTAATGGCCCGGACCTCTCCGGTCCATGACTTTGTGAAATGTTAGTATTGGAGGTGTTCCGGGAGGTCAAAGGGGACTTATCCCCAACACTTTGCCAATTTTCCGGTTCTGTGAACTGTGTTTCCTATTTTTTGAACAGTAACAGATCGGTGAGATAGATCAGTTTCACAGATCGGTGAGACAGATCGGTTTCACAGATCGGTGAGACAGATCAGTTTCACATATCGGTGAGACAGATCGGTTTCACAGATCAGTTTCACAGATCGATGAGACAGATCAGTTTCACAGATCAGTGAGACAGATCAGTTTCACAGATCGGTGAGACAGATCAATTTCACAGATCGGTGAGACATATCAGTTTCAGAGATCGGTGTTACAGATCAGTTTCACAGATCAGTTTCACAGATCAGTGTGACACATCAGTTTCAGAGATCGGTTTGACAGATCAGTTTCACAAATTGGTGAGACAGATCGGTTTCACAGATCAGTTTCACAGATCGGTGAGACAGATCAGTTTCACAGATCGGTGAGACATATCAGTTTCACAGATCGGTGAGACAGATCAGTTTCACAGATCGGTGAGAGAGATCAGTTTCACAGATCGGTGTGACAGATCAGTTTCACAGATCAGTTTCACAGATCAGTGTGACAGATCAGTTTCATGTACAGTAACGGTGGGTGAACAGTGTTTCCAGACTCCTACAGTTTTGCCCCTTTTGACGTTTCCTTTGACATAAAATACATTTAAAGCCTTATTTTAAGGGCTCTTAAGGCGATTCAAATGCCATAAATCCTATATTAATTATTCCTAAGGCTTGGAATGTTTTACATGGTCGAACCGCGTGGGTTAATGCGATCCGTTTTTAAGGGAGAATAAACCGGATCTTAAACTGTCTCCTCTCTAATTTTTTTAAAGTGAACGAGATATCATTCTTTGTTGTTCTTCCTCCTGGTTCTCATCTACGAGACGTTAGAACCTTGCAATAATTCTCGTAGGAGTTTCACAATCAAACTTTACTCAGATCAGTTCCGCTCTGTTGATGCAACCAAGTTGTGTCGATCGTTCTTCGATATAAGCTATCGTGAGGAGAAGAGGACTGTGACCTGTTGTGTGGATAAAGGACGTCAAGAACTCTTCGAGGTAGGGGATTCATGGCTTCTCTAATTATATATGTGAAATCATAGAATTATCATGATTTATTCCTTTGGATCACAATGAAATTGACCTAATTAAATACTTGAACCAGATTAAAAGAATTGTTTGATCGCATGCTGTTTCTTTATACCGTGATAACGGTTTGTCTCATGTTTTCCTAGATATAGTGATATCTATGTTTTATTTGATTTATTGTTCGTTCATGATTGAATTTTATAATGAACGTAAAGCCGGAATTAATTGTTGATTAAGTGGCTAAAGATAAAGAGGCATGTTATTAATCTGGTTATTGTCGTTGTTGTAGTTGTTCTAATTTGAGGATAATCAAATTAGGGAAGTAAGCTTGGTTATTTAATTGTGATAGATTACTGATTAGGTATCCATGATTGGAGCCTATGAATAACAAATATGTTAATTCAATATGGATTAGAGAACAGATTATGTGGGAATTTCTAAAAGGGTTCTGAGTTACCCTCTTGTTTGTTAAAGGGTCGTGAGCCCATTTTGTGATGTTTGTTTTCCTGCTGCTTGTGCTGTGATGTGAGCCTGGATGGCTGTTGTGATATGTGGAGACATGGAGACTTGTGGTTGTGGCAGCGGATGACTCCTAGTGTGGCGAGATGCATCGGTTTATGCATATGGGTGTCGGGAAGGACACCAAGGGTGATGGTATGCGATGAATGTGATGGTTTGATGTTGGTGGTTTGGTTTGGTTGTTTATCTGCTTTACTTTTCCCCACTGCTCAAGGCAGCTGGTTTTGCTTACCCTCTTTCCGAAGGAGGCGAAGACACGCGGGGTATGCCACGTGCTTTCCGTGTTTGGCCTCTCGATGGAGGATGGGTCTATGCTCTTGCTATAGGCGGCAAAGACTCGATGGGTAGTATATCTACTCACCGTGTTGAGCCCTTTGTGTTTAGTAGCATAGGATGCTTTTCTAGAATGCCTGGGAATATGGGGAAGGTAATTCCATAATGAATGTTTGATTAAATGGTGAAAATCCACGGGGATGGAGATGCAGGAATTTAAAGGTGATGTGAATCTTAAAAAGGAGCAGTTGTTTTTGAAAGTGATGCTATTTCAGTTTAATGTGGAATAATTCATTCTTAATTAATGTTTAAAGAATTAATTAATGTACAGTGGAACTGATAAATGAGAATGGAGTAATCTAATAAAGCTCTTCAATTGGTTGTGTGCTTATAGGATACCTAGTCTTAGAAGTTGCAGCCTGGAGTCTGAGAGACGTTAGCTGCATTTGTATCTAAGACTAGGTAATGCCCATAGTGTGGATGTGAGTTACTTATATATTCTATAATTTTTGTGTTTCTATACGCTACTCCACCCTGTCGGTAAGGGAAACTGACACCTCGGGGATTCTGAGCCCTGGGGGGTGTTTTCCCCAACATTCTGATGGGAGGTTGAATGGCTGACTACCCCCTTTGGCCCCGCTCTTTTCTCGTGGTAGATTTTAGTGCTGGTAAGCACAGTGGTTAGTTTTACCCATATATGCATGTAGAGGGTTGTAATGGATTGTGTTAATTTCACACACATATATTCTGGATATAGTATCCTATGGACTACTATAGGTGTAACGTGTATAGGCTGTTATGGCTTGAGGATCCTTACTCGGTGTATGGGCTGTAATGGCTTGAGGTATAATACCCGATGTATGATACACGTTATGCGAGCTATGGTGGCTCCCGGAAACTACCTGGTTACTTTTGGTGGTGAGGATTGTGTGGATGTTAGCCCAGGTGTCTGCGGGCAAGCCTTTGTGGTGCACGAGGTGAAGATTGGGGAGCTTGACCCATGTTGATACGGGCAAGCCTTTAGAGAGAGATGCACAGGACGTATGTCGTTGGGGCAAAGCGGCAAACCAGTGGGGAAGTAGTAGCGGGGTACCCTTGATATTCTTTATTATATGCTATATTCTTGTATGCGTTACTTGGTGAGAGTATCCATGGTGAGGTTGGGAACATAATATACCTGTTTAGGTGACGAGTTAGTTTCACTTGTTGTTCACTGGGCTTTAGCATGCTTTCTTTACTTTTGCACGAGAGGCTTGGGGAGGATCCTACTGAGTATACTGTTATACTCACCCTTGTATATATAAACTGTTTTTCAGGTCACTTGGAGCAGGTTGGAGATCAAGCTGGTTACTACTAGCTTGTGGTTGGAGGAGGAGCTGTTCGGGCTTGTGGTTGCTGCCGTTTTACTTTCTTTTGGGTACTTTTAGTTTTTCCCTTTCAGTTGTAGTACTTTTGTATGAAATTTCATATATGTACTTGGTTTCCTTTTTATATTTCTGTTCTGAGTTGGAGTTGATTGGAGTCTATTCTATCTCTCTCTTCTGCATGTGTTCTCTTAGAGGGTAATGCCTCCCATTTGTGTGTGTATTATACCCTTGGTGCTAGTCGCCAACCCAGGGCCTACTGGAGGCGGGACTCGGGGGTCATTATCTCCCTTTTCACATTGCCGGCCCAGGAGGGGTACACTTTGTGGGGAGGGGGTCGTGACAAGCAGACAGGTGGTGGAGCCACTTGTTCCAGTTTTGCGACGGGATTACCTTAGCATGGGAAGACTTCGAGACCTTCTTCAGGGTGGAGTTTGTGCCAGTAGATCTACACCCTGAGCGTGTTCAGGAGCTGCTGCCTTTTCCACGTGTTTTTCGATCAGTAGTCGAGTCATCTGTGGGAAGTAGACAGATGATGCAAAGGTCCAAGAGGACCAGACCAGAAATTGGGCGATCTCAGGTTTTAGGACCGGTGGTGCGGGGCACCCGGGGTGGGGTCAGAGCCAGCAGTACGAGGAGCATGACGTGTTATGAATGCGGCAGGAAGGGTCACCTGGCACGTGACTGTCCGACCCCCCCGCATAGTCGATCGGCAGGCGTTGGGGGAGCCATCGAGGAAGAAGTAGCGACGAGTGATTGAGCAACAACCGAGCATTGGACAAGGAAGTAGAGCTCCGGGATCAGGTGGACAGGAGTGGAACTAGTGGATACGTCCCTTTTACTTCTAGTTCCATATTGCTGTTGTATTCGTGTTTTTGTACTATGAGCTGCAATAATAAAAAGACACTTATCCTTGTGATGTTTGCTTTCCTGCCCTTTTGTTTGGTTGATACTGAGAGGTTCCGGTTAAAACCGTTGACTTGACCCTCACTTCGAGATTTCTACTGGAGGAGACCCAGTGACCTCACACTGATGCCGACAGTGTGACTCAACCCTTGGAGGCGAGAGTGACAGTTGGATCTTTTGGTAGGTATGTCGAGGCCTTACGACATCATCCATGGCATGAATACATCATTAATGTCTGGATTGACTATATTAGGCAATGGGCGTGGTTCATCCAGGAGATGAGACCGAGTTTCTCTTTTCGGCAAAGGAGAAATTTTAGCAGCTCTTCCAGATCATAGGTAAAGAAGGTGCAGATCATCTAGGGGTGGATGAAGACTGCACCATGTAGTATGAAACGGGAAACCGTCGCCACTCTTAGAGACTCGAGCGTGTTAAATGTTTCAAAAAGAGGAAGATTAAAGGATAGATGAGTCTGTGAATTAGCAGACGTGGAGGCAGAGCTAGGAGAGCATCATGAGATGGTGTGTGTTTTAACATGCTACAACCACCCGCCTTAGTTATCCCCGCCAGGCTTAGGGAGTTGGATGGCGGAAGAAGATTACAGCTGCATTCGGTCAAGGAGTGTGACCCAATGGCTCTAAAAATCATTCAAGGGACAGTCTGTGTCCACTACTATCTGTTGTAGTAACGGATGTCGATATGAATCATTCCTTGCTTTCACAAATCTTGTTCCAGACCTAGAGTTTACGGTAAGCCGTGGACTTGACCCTCACATCTGTAGATACCATGGGAGGAGACTTGATAATCACACATACACCGGAGGTATGGTCAGACCTTCGAGGCGAGAGTTTCAGTTGGAATCTCATGGTGGCAGCGTTGAGGCCTTACGACGATAGTTTGAGTATAAAATGGGCAATAACTGTTCATACTCAAATTGACAGTTTTAGGCAAACGTCGGGATGATTTTTCCTTGGTCGGTGAAAAGGAAACCCCAGGATGCACAGGATAAAATCATGCACGGAAGGGTGCGACCGATCACTCTTGAGTAGGTCAACCTTACTCTCGTGGCAGCAGTCGTTTTGAGTTTCAGTTCTAACAGGAATTGGAGACCTCTAGAGTTCGAGGATGATGATCAAGTCCTTATACATGTCTCACCTCGATGTGGTTTACAGAGATGTGCCCAAGGCGGAAAGTTATCTCTGAGGTTCAACGGACCTTTCTAGGTCCTCAGCTGGGTAGGCGAGGTGGTTTACCACTTGACCCATCCACCTCAGTTGCACTAGGTGCATGACGTTTTCCAAGTATCTCAACTGAGGAGATACGTGCTCGACCCTTCACATATCATCGACCATGAGCAGGACGATGGTGATGGGGTTACTTCCATGGAGGATCCAATGGGGATCGAGGATCGACATGAGCGGATCCTACGAGGACAGTCGATTCCTCGAGTGCGCTTTCTTTGGTAGTACAGGAGTCTCTAGGTAAGCATATGGGAGCGGAAGGCTCAGATGCGTGCTCAATACCGCTTTTGTGACCCTAGTTTGTGTTGAAACTTTACGGGGATGTAAATCCCTGAGGTGGGAGTAATGTAAAGACCCAGAAATTTAAAGGAAATTTTTTTCTTAATTTTCATTTGAATTTTACAAGAACGCAGTTTCTGAAGGCGCCTGATTCCGAGGCCCGGTATGCCCAGAATCATTTTCCGAAGTTTGGCTTGGGTACGTTCAGTGAACGGATGAGCTACTTTTTTCTAACTTTTGAACCGGTGCTCGGAATCGAATTCCAAGGGCACTGATGAAACCGCAGCGCCCGTAATTGCTTAGGAACACCTTTTCCAGAGTTTCTTTTACACGAGGGAAGTTGATAAAAATTGTGAAGTTAAAAAAATTTAACTACAATTTTTATTTTCTCTAAGTGGATTTAAGCTTTGGGTGGAAGTTGGGTAACTACCCAACATCCCATGTAATGTAATGAGAGTGGTGGGGCCCACACGAACCCCACCCCTTCACATTCCTTAACTCCCTCAACTCAAATTTTAATTTGATAACATAATTTTTGATAACTTATGATATTAATGAAGTGTGTTTAATGTGAGTGTTTTAATTTCAAACCCTTGAATTTCAAACCCTAAGTTGTGTTAATAAAATAAGTACGGGAATCATTTTATTTTGGGTTGGAAGATTGTTGCTTGAGAGATTTGGGAGAAAAGCTAAGGGAGACTTGAGTTTCTTCATCTTCTTCGTCGAAGAACACGAAGAATGGAAAGAACATGAAGAACGCCGGATTCCTCGGAGGTCGACGTCTCCTTCCACGACGTCTCCTTCCGCGACGCCTCTTACCGCGACTCCAGCGACGTCTTCTTTCGCGAAGTCTCTTTCCGTGACGAATCCTCGTTCGATGAACCTCCGTTCAAGCAATGTCGAGGAAGGGAATTGTTTTGTGAATATTAATGAACCCCATGTTACTTCCTTCTAAATCAAAGAATGCGGATCAACTAAACATCAAGTTGATCCGCGAAGAATATGATGCGGGTAGGGAATTCTTGTTTGCGGGAAAACTGTAGGGAGTTTATTTAATTTGTTCATGATTATTACTTTGAAGTTCTTCGTGAAATATGACGAATTTCTATCAATTAACGAGAGGGGTCCGGACTGCACAAACACGGCTGACCCTCCTCCTTATCCATGATGGTTTCTTTTGTGGGTCGAAACGGGAATGGCGCGGTGCTGTCCCACCGCGCAGAATCGTGCGACAAGGAATGCGCGGCGCCGATGCGCCGCGTCGTGAAATTGAACCAAGTCGTGGTGCCGTCGCACAACGCTGGAGAACCGAAAAAGCACCACGGCCAAAGTGGGGCCGCGGCGGAGGGGTGCGGTGCCGTTGTGCCACACCAGATGAATGAATGCCACAGATGGTACCGGGTCGCGACAGAGCATGGGAAACAGCGACCGAAAATGGGCCGCCGGCGTCGGAGCAGGACCGGCGGCCGGAAATGGGCCACCGGTGTCGGAGCAGGGAGGGGACCGGTCGTCGCCGGTCCCGTGGCGGCAGAAATCGGCCGGCCGGGGTGGGCCGACCGGAAATGGGGAATGTCGGGGGTTTAAACCCCCGGTCGGCCAGCTATCGGCCCCCATTAAGGGGGGCAGCGGTAACAAAACCCGGGGGGGGGGGAAGCAACCCCCCACCAATGAAAACCGAATGGCCGAGCCAGCTGGCGCCACAAGCTAGCGCGCCACGCTGCTGGGCTGGGCCGCGCCCTGGCCAGGCTGGGCTGTGCCCCACCGGGCCGACCCAGGGGGTTTCGGGCCGGGTCGGTCCGGGCCCGAAACCCCTGTTTTCGGTCCCTCTTCGGTCTTTTGCCCATAACGTGTGCTACAGGACTCCAATTGATACACTGTCAGTTTGGATGCGACCCTTGGACCGAGACAGTCGTTTCAGTATATCGCACTCAAGGTTTCAGAATACTTCGGGTTCGGCCGAGTTGGTTCGTACATGAAACCAACCGGGCCCTCAGAGCGGAAACGCTCGTATCTTGAACTCCAGACATCTGATTGACGTGCTGTCTACTTTGATGGATTCCTCTAAGTGAGACGGATCTTTTGGCTTACTCCGCTCGAGGTTTGTATGCCATCGGAGTGTGGTCGAGTTGGCTCGCTCACGAAACCAACCGGGCCCCTAGAACGAAAAAGCCAATAACTCATAGACCGGGCGTCCGATTGACGTGCCGTCGGTCTCGTTGATTTCCTCTTGATGAGACGGAACTTTTGGCATACTTAGCCTGAGGATTGGATGCAGTTGGAGTATGGACGAGTTGGATTGTACCCGAAATCCAACCGGGCCCCTAGAATGGAAAAGCTGATAACTTTTAGACTAGACGTCCGTTTGACGAACCGTCAGCGGCGTTCGTGATCACGTTGAGAAAAGGTCCCCACGAGTATACCCTATGAGAGTTTGGGGGTAAATTTGAGATATGGCCGGGTTGGTTCGCACACGAAACCAACCAGGCCCCTGGGAGGAAAAGGCTAGTAACACACAGACTGGGGGTCCGATTGACGCGCCGTCTGTTGCGTTGAGACCCCTGTGACGAGACGGTCCTTTTAGATACTTCTTCGTGGGACTTGTGATACTTGGAGTATCGGCTTGTAGCTCATGGATAAGACCCTCTTAGAGATGAGTGTACGGAGTACGGAGTACGGAGACAGTGTAGCGGACTGAGACCTGACGACTGGTTGACCGGCTCGACTTGGAGTGAGTCGACTAGCCTAGTGGACGGAGCACTACATTGTTTGGGTGCAGACCCATGGCGGACGGAGCACTACCTGTGGGACAGTGCAGACCCGCGGTACTCGTCCGGAGAGTACCTCTGCAGGCTACTAGGGGGTGTGCACTACTGTGTTTGGGTGGCATACCCCGGCGGGAAGCACTACTATGTTTGGGTGGTTGGCCCGCGGTACTCGATAGGAGGAGTACCTCAGCAGTCTTACGTTAGTGAGCAGTACCTCAAAGTCGTGACAGGACCACTGTACACTCCTCATACGGGGCCCTTCAGTAGTTACGGTTTCGATAATGAAAATCCTGGTTTGAGCTGAGACTTTTGACCTTAGTGTTTACCTTATGATTGAGATGGGTAACTTGATAACTTAGGTATATGTATGGGCATATACCTAGGTAGTGGTTATCCGTTGATTTCATGATCATGGTGTTTACCTCATGATTGAGATGAGTTAATTGATAACTTAGGTATATACATGGGCATATACATAAGTAGAGGTTATCTGTTGAGATCTTCGTTGTGGTTATCCATGTTGGTTTTAGTGAGACTTTGAGGGTCTCGGGGTCCCTACTGAGTATTGTTATACTCACCCCTGCACGGGTTATGCCCGCACCTCGTTGTGTTGGTTGCAGACGACGGGGAGAGCTGACGGAGGCCGAGTGTTCGAGGATTAGACGGTACCTGGAGGTGGACCACACGACGAGTCAGTACCCGAAGGTGGACCACATGACAAGTTAGTATCCGGAGGTGGACTTCACGGTGAGACGACACTCAGAGGAGGTTGACGGGCGAGAGCGTTGTGGAGGCTATTTGTACCTACCCTTCAGGTAGGATCCGAGGACGATGACCCAGGAGCTGCTTCCTTTCTTCTAGCTGTTGACTTTTTATGTTGTACTTTTGTTCAGTTGTATATGTACTTTCAGTTGGGTTTGTATTCTGGCCCATTTACTTTTCAGCACTTTCTTTTGTACTTAGTGTTTTTCTTCCACTTGTACTCTGTGGTGTTTTGTTTAATTTTATAAAGGCAATGCCTTCCTAGTTATCGAGATTTACGCCTTTGGGGCTAGTCTCCAGCCCCTAGCCTATGGAAGGCGGGCTTGGGGTAGTCACGACACGGGCCCTAAGGACGGGTCGTGACAATTACTCCTATCAAGTTCATATAGATTACTTGAGACTTTATCAATGGATTTATTATGTGTATCAAATGTATATCCACACAAAGGGTATTATATATTTCTACCTCAATAAATAAATAGTTTTTTCACACATAATAGTATAGTAGAATAGTCAATGAAGTTTCTGTAAAACTCAATGAGCGGAAATTGAAATTAGAAATTCCCTTATCGATTTCTTAACATATGAAAAATACACCCCAAGAAAGAATGATCCTACAATTATGTTGTATATAACCATAAATCAATTTATATTACCCAAATAATACAATCATGGGATGTACATAATCCATGCAAAAGGAAATAGAGGAAAATATAGAATGAATCTCACGGGAATAAAAATTGAGATGAAAGCCCTTTACCATGTGATATTACTTAGTAGAGAGTAGTTTTACCACATTTATAATGGTGAAATAATTGATATAATATTATAAACGAACCACATACATAAATATGATATCATATATGATCATCGAATATTGCTTTGTTAGTGACGTTTGAGTAGTATCTTTGTTTTTGGGTGATAACTGATTTGTTTTCCATTATATGTTTTGTTATGTAAGTCATGTGTGTTATGGATAGGATATATTTGATTCATATACATAATGATATTAATGTTTTGACCAATAATTTTAATCATCAAATATATTGTACTCTTGAATGGTTATGATGGGAACCAAATCTCATTGCGTCGTGGAGATGGTAAGCTGTACGTACATAGGACTGAAAATAACATTCTATTAGTGGTGAAATCATATGTAATTGGAAGGTATATTATATATAAAAAATAAATAAAATGATAGATTTATTATTTAAAAATGTTATAATATCTATTATAACCATCCAAACAATGAAGTGTTGAATAAAAAACTACACCAGGACATATTGATAGTAAACCATCCGTAAGCACGTATGGTGACATTGTCATTAATAGGATGGATAGAATAATGAATATGGTTGTATCATATTTATAATAACATAAAAATATTTACAATGTATAATAGTTATTATTTTGGTATGGAAACAACATTTAATGAGGTAGTGGAAGAAGGAAAGAACATTGAAATAGGTGATGAAATTATTACCTCTTCTTCGGGTACTTCCTTTAGATTTGATCAAAAGGGATCTTTAGGATGGATTTAGGATCAAAGTAAGATCTCTAGGTACAATTGAGGGTAGAAGATAGGATATTTGGATAGGGTTTGGCCGAGCCAAATGGTTTTGGAGGTGTTATTTAGAGGGAAGGAGAAATACTCTTTTATAGGAGACGTGAGAGTAACTTTAGGAAAATCTTGATATATTATTATATTATAAAATAATTATGGGTTTATAATGGCTCCAAATATCTTTATTTCGAGTATAGAGTGGGTATTGGTAGATATCCACTAAAATAATAGGTTTTAGACATGTTTAGGTCACCGTATTAACCTTACATTTTATATTTAATTCAATTTGAAATAACTTAACATTTTCCATGTTTTCTTGTATTTTTATATTACATGGTTAATAAAAAACCACAAAATTACAACAGAATGTCAAGTGGTTCATTAATGACATATATATCATTATATAATTCTTTTAAATGAACCTTTTTTAGGAATATCATATCATTTATTATTATAGTATTTTCATTTATGTCAATTTTGACATTGTTTAGTATTATTTTTGAACGTCCAAAAAACATGATTACTTAAAAAAAATTAAATCAACCCCAAAATTTCATAATAAAGTAGAAAATTTGTGGAATGCATTGAACGTCTCAATTAAAATTTATTTTGGAATTTATAATATCATTTATTTTAATAATTTATTAATAAGGTAATTACTGCATCATCATTGTGTAATAAATAAATTTAATTATTTATTGTCTAAAAATTATAAATAAAATACCATGAATTATGAAATATTTTATATTTACAATGAATATTTATAGTCTAATTTATCTTATTTGGAACCCTATATCAGAAATGGCTTTGTTATTAAACATTGAATTTAACACTTTTAAATCATCTTTAAATTAAATAATAATAAATGTCTTAATATAATCCTTGTGGATAGAAAGGATCATATTTTATTCATAATGTGTATTTTTTATAAATCCACTTATCCAATAGAATTAGGACATGTGTATGTGTAGTTATAATATAATTTATACCATTAATTACCCTAATTACATTTTACCGTTGTAAATAAAAATCAAAAGTTACTATTCACCAAAAGTTATTTTCATCATATTGAACCACAATTTACTTACCAATTTCAACTGTGTCTCTCAGATTTTTGAAATTCAAATTACATAAGTGGTAAAATTACATTTTATGTAAATTTGAAAATGTGCATAGAAGGTTGGTAAAAGATGATTAAAATTTCAATAATATTATATATATATATATAATATTATTATAAAATGACATAAGTGAATTGCAGTGGACTAATATAGGTTTTATGTTTCTAATTTCACTTTAAAGTAAATTAAAATTTATTATTTTAATAAAATAGTCGGATTTAAACAATAACATAGTATTTTCACTATTCAGCCAAAATTGAATCTTTAAAGATAAATACCAAAAATTCCCAGAAAGATAATTTGGAGATTCAAAATTCAATAAATGATTTATATTTTACCAAATTAAAAAGATAGAAATTTTATTAGTTAATTAATTTTGGGCCAATTTCGAAACCAAAAAGTAGGTTTTTGAGAAATAAAAACTATCAAATGATTGATATGTGTTAATATCCAGTTTCAATATTAAAATACTCCTAATGAATAAATTGTATTAATTTATAAAAATATAATATAAATATTCCCCAAAACCACTCAAATGTATAATTTTACACTATAAATTATTTTTATTTAATTTTTTTTTTCAATTATCTTGTTTTTTTTCTCATTATTCATCAAAATATGAAAGTTATCAGAATAGCACCGAAAATTTATCCAAAATAAATTTTTATGTATCTATTATAAAGAATTAGTTTATATTGTCAAATTTAATATATAAAAGTATCAAATATTGTATTTAAAAAGGGTTCTCGATTAAAAGGCAGTAAAATTTCAATTTTAGAAAAATAATTCTTCTTTTTGAAAGATGAAATTTGCTCTTATATTATGTCTAAGAAACACATAATATGGATGTTAAAATTATATAATGTGTATAAAATTCATAAAAAAATTAATACTATTAATAATTGGTTTTTGAACAGCTAGTTTGGTAAGTCATGGTGCACTCGAACTCGGTGTTTCATGTAGCACATGCTATTGAATGACTTTAAAGAAAATAACATACTATCAAATCATGGGGTGTTACATATTTCCCCAACTAAGATGACATAATTGGTTATAGATCAATAATACAATTCATATTATTTATATGAATGGTTAATGTTTTGATAGAGTTACATTTAATATCCATGCTTCTTTTCATGGGTTATGCTTCGGATTAAAGGTTTTGAAACATGTATCTTTTCCAAAGGTTGTGATAGGATTAAATTTTTTTGATACCGTTTTCATTTCATGGGTTATGATATAATTATTTATTATCTTATCATACATGTATGTATCATTTCATTATGTGATGGGGGGACCTATATCCCACTCCATTGAATTGGGTAAATCATTATATATCATGAAATGAACCTAAAAGACCTTCTCTGATATGATGCTCTTGTTAGTGAACCTTCATAAGAAAATATGGTTATTCGAGTAATCCATGACTACCAAGATGGTTATGTGAGTGAACCATGGCTTGCAAGATGGTATGGGAAGTGAACCCAAACATCCAAAATGGACTTGACAATGATGACTTGACTACTATTAAAATCGTATTTATATGATTTTTTCTACAATTCCATGTTTTAGACCAATGTTGTGATTCCATGTATAATGTTATTTATTTTTTTGATTCATGTCTTATAAATTGTCAATTTTTTGGCATGATTCATGATTTTTAACTTTGATATACAAGGTGTGATCTTCAATTTTTATCTTTAGGTTCTCAAAACATTATCCTCTTGATTATGTATACATTTCTCCGTTTTTTACACTTTTTATGAATCTGATCTCACCCTTTTTCTAATTATTTATTTCCCCTTATTTAATAATAATGGTTTTAGGTAGGGATACTAATGGGGAAGATCATTAAGAGTGATGTTGAAGATGATTCACCAAATTATTAGAATGCGTTTGACATTTCCAAAGCCTCTAAACTAATATGGTAATTTGGGGTGTTTTTTTGTAATGGATTTAGAATTACACAAATGTTTTGAAATGTATAAGTATGAAAAGAGAAGGAATATATTATTGGTATATATGTTATGGTTGAATTAATAGTTGGAAACTATGATGAGAAAACATAGTGATATACCTAGTGATATTTATAAAAAAATTTATAGGTATCTCTCAAAATTTAATCGAATGGTGTTATAGATTTAAAAGTATGTGTTAATATTTAGGTATTATATTAGAAAATTTCATGATTATTTGTTTTTATTCTATGATAATTATTTATCCCACTATGATTTATAGACATAGTCAATAAAAGAACTATAAATAACATGGCTAACATTAAATTATTTAGATGTTGAAGCCATGAGAGTCAAGAAAATAATTTTCCTAAATGTAAAATACATGAAGATAATCAAGGAAGGGGTCTGATAATTTGTTATAATATTGATAATAAAGACACTATAAATGACTTAAAAAAGGTATGGTATGTTTTTACTATATTATTTATATTAAACATATGAATCATAATAAAATTAAGGTTTATGAACCTTAATATATGATTAATATTTCACATTCTAGGAAGGATTAAGACAATATATCATGATTAATGGTTTGTAAATATTATTTGATGAATGAAGTGTTTATGTAATGTTATTAAAGAATAAAGTTGTATAATTTCACTTTTGGTATTACGGAATAAGGAAGAAGATAATGATTATTCCAATTTAGGGTTCTATGTAAGGATTTATGATCAAAATACGAATGGTACTGTTGTCCATGATAGGTGATTGATGTAATATAGTGATATTTTAAATAAATAAAGGGAAGGGTGGCCCATAATTTGTATATGATGATGATATAATCTTATTAAGATAAATATATGTTGGATATGAATAAGTAAATCAGATAGTAATTATTTCGTTGGATATGATTAAGGATTTGTTGAAAAGTGTATAATTATATAATGGATGATGTTTACCATTTTTTGGACATGTGGAATTTATCCAATAAAAATAGAACATGGAAACATAAAGGCAATTAAATCAGGATGTATGGTAATCCAGGATGTTACTATGATTTAAGAGAATACTTAAAGTTTGTATTCACATGTTTGGGATGTGACAACCAACAAATACCGTATTGAATATGGGAGATTAATTTTGAGCAGATTTATAACAATTCTTTTAAAATATTTGTATTTTCATATTTTGGAAGTATTATTGGATTATCCATTAATGTAATTTTTATGTCAAATATCATGATAATTTTTTAATATTAATGTAGTTTATCACCATATGTAGACCAATTCATCTTTAATAAATTTTCCTAATCGTTTTTGTGATAAATAAATATGAAATAACCTATAATTTTATTTATAAATCGCATTATATACTAATGATTTAAGAGTGATAAATTCAACTTCATTTCATAGAATTTGAGATTAGGTGGAAATTAATCAATGTACAACAAAAGTGTTAGATTGTGCTAAAATCAAGAAAGTATATCTGATCATAACAATTATTCAACATTATTAAATGGAATGATGATGTAATATAGAGTACTATTATCATCATTATTAATGATATTAAGGACCTATTTCAATATTTTTTTTATAATGTTTTTTTATTGTAATGTTTCTCTAGATCACACACTTTCTTATAGTCAGTGATATAGAGACCCTACATTTCTTACAATACATTTACATCATTTTAATGATAAGAAACATAAAAAAATCACCATGAGGATCCAAAGAAGTGGTTTCTTGAGAAAATGGTGTCCATTGATAAATAGTTTAACATAATACACAAAAGTTTATTTGGTTTCTTCCTTTATAACTTCTTATTGGCCCTTTATTTCCCCTTAGTACACACAATTGCCTAAGTATATACATCATAAATGTGTGACATAAAATACCAATAAAAGAAAAATAACATGACTTAATACTAATTTGGGTGAGAATAATCTTTATTATTATAACATAGGAATAGGATCGTAGACATGACAGGAATAATTAATAAATGTCTTGAGAAGTGGTAATGCATAAAAATGAAACCTTTTTTCTTGGTAGTTAACTAACACACATAGTTTTTAACAAATATAGAATCATGTTTCTGTACATCTAACATAACCAATTATATTCATCAAATTACCCAATTAATTAGAGCTCTATATAATTCTAGTCACACCCTCCACATCATAACAAAAAAATTCATCAATAAAATTCTAGGTGCACCTGTCACATCTTAACATTAACATTATCATGAATTCCACATATTAATGTATACCAATATTGGAAATAAATAAAACATGGAAAGTAATGGGTTTAATTTGATAAATTTTACATTCATAATCATTGGGTTCCCAAATCTAATAGTGAATAACATACTTGATACAAGAACCATCAACCTTGATTGAGAAGTAACATGGCGTGTTTTTGAAAAAAAAATGATTTTGGATAACATTATGATTGAAATAAACATTAGTGGAAAAAAATAATATCATATAAAATGTATTATAATTATAATGAAATTATTTATAAAGAATAACCATACTGAAAATGGGATGAAAGTGGGAAAACCCAAAGAAAGAGAGTTGGGCTCAAGAAATTCCCTTCACTTTTGTTAGAAATAATCCTTCACATTAATATCTTATATATTCACATTAGATTCATTAATTAAAATTTATATCATATTTTATACATTAATATTATTAATTATGGATTTAATAAGTTCTTTTATGGGAATTTGGATTAGTTATATAGTTTAAATTCATTTTATTGGAGTGTTGTTTTGAGTAGTTTTCTTGAACGGTTGATTTGTACACATGAATAGAAGTTCACATTGAACATCGATAAACATAATAAATTTATATTAAATGATATTAATGATCTTATATTAGTTTTAATTATGTTATAAATTATTCTTTTATATACAGTGAGGAAAAATTAGCAATTAAAATTTAATGACGGTCGTTTTAGGAGAATTTGTGGTGGTTTTTTTATCACAACAAACATGTTTGGTTTTATCATTTATTATTACATATAAAGGTTGTTTTAAGGACATATAATGGGTTAAAATTTACATATTAAATTATTTGTTCAACCATTTAATAGTTTCATTGACATCCTTGAAGGTTTTTATAGAAAATTGAAGAGCATCGCCCATGGCTTATATAAATTAACCCATCACACGCGATAATTTAATTTTTTTTAAAACAGTGGGAGGGATGATTTTATTGAATAATATTCATTAACATGATAAAAAACCATTATATCAACCATAATGGATTTATAATGAAATATTTATAAGAGAGTTTTAGGATAATATAATAAAGGTAATGAAATTTGAAAGGAAATTGAATTAAAATAGGGGGAGGAATGACCTTTTGAATTCTCTTCTTAGGATCCTCCAAGAAAATCCTAGGATTATATTTTGGATGAGAATAATAGTAAATGGAAGTGTATTAGGGGCTAGGGACGTGTTTTTTGGTGAATTTGGTCATGGAATGAAACATGAGAGGTTTGAGTTAAAGAGGTTGTGAGGGGTGTGGTTATAGTGAAGGGACAATGTGTTCTCTCAATATTTAATTCATTTTTTTATTAATATCCCTCAAGACATGAAATAGTGATTATTATATGAATGAATACAGTAAAAAGGTATTTTGATTTTGATATTTTGTCGATTTATAACATTTGTGACTCATGAATGATGCACAAATTAATTTATTTAGTATATTTTGTAAATTATCAAATTTCACTATTATCCAAAAATTACAGTATTTTTGAAAAATATCCAAATAGTCACCCTATTCATTTTTAGACATATAGAAATAAAAAATTAACACCATTTTATGAAAATAAGTTTCAAAATCTGAGTATTGTAATTTTAAATTATAATTATAATTTACATGAAAAATAAAAATTTTAAAATTAAAATATCATTTCTAACGCATTGAAAAATTAATTATGTTCTCATTAAATTTTCTTATAATTATAAGACATCAAAAATTAATTTATAGAAAAACATTTTAAGAAAATAAATTTTCATTTAAATAATTTATTAATCATTAAATATTCATGAATTACAAAAATACCAATATAATAATATAATTTTATCATATTATCACTTATATGATAGATAAGTTTTATTTATACAGCTATATGTAAGGTTTCTATTCACATTGCTGATTTACTATTCATAAGGGTCATATTAATATTCATAAGGGTAACATTACTATTCATAATGGTATGTTCCTATTCACCGAAAATTGTGTTTATATTATTGGACTACAAATATCTTACTAATTGCAACCGTTTATGTCAGATTTTCAAATTTAAAATCAAAGAAGAAGAAAATTTAAGTTTAAAGGTCACATAGAATTTATTAGTTCATTTAATCATCATGTGGAATTATGTTTCCTAATGTATTAATATATGATTATACTACATGATATTATTACATATTGGTGAAATTTCATTAATAATATTTAGGTCATTACACTGTTTCTCCCTTTTGAAAATTTTCCCTTGATATATCATTTTACATAAATAGGTTGGGGGTATTTCTCCTTCATTGCATCCTCTGGTTACCAAGTTTCTTCTTCATACATACAGCTCCTCCTCAACACTTTAAAAAGGTAGGATATATTAGTTTATCTAACCTTATCTCTCCGATCCAGAATATTTATTGGATTAACTACAAAATAGATATCATCATCCCGATGTACCACCACTGATTTCATTATATGTGAGGGATCTCTAATGTACTTCTTCGAGAGATATATGTGAATAACATCATGAACATGAGCCATATTTGGAGGAAGTTCAAGCCAATAGTCTATAACTCCTATTTAGTCAAGGAACTCAATGGGGACAATGTAGCATGGGCTAAGATTCCATTTCCTTCCAAACATGTTGACTCTATACAGTTCTGATATTTTATGGAAGGCTTTATTTCTAACATAAAACTCTATGTCCCTTCAACGGTTGTCAGAATATCTCTTTTTCCGATATTTAACAGCATGATATGTTGTTGGATGGATTAAACCTTCTCTATCAACTTGTGTACATGATGATGTCTATGTAGCTTTCCTTCTCTAAATTCTTCCTAGTAGTTTGTTGTTCCACATCACTTTCCAGACATATCTTTATATGGTTCAATCTGAATACTCTAGTGGAATCTATTGTTCTAAGAGAACTCAACCAATTATATATGCTGATCACATTAACTTTTTAATTATAATGAACATTATCTTAACATATCATCAAGAATCTAAACTATCCTTTCAGGTTTTCTACCATTTTGGTGGTGATAGGTTGTACTGAAATTCATTTCAGTACAGAAGGCTTGTTTTACTCTTCTATAGAATTTATTTATAGTCCCTAGATCAAAATAACAGACAAACAATACTGGAACCCCATAAATTATCACAAAATCTTTCCCAAATATATTATCATGTGGTTCAAGAGGGAGTTCTTCTTATACAGGAATAATGTCGGAACTCATTGTGAGTCGGTCTACTACAACCCATATCGTATTATTTTCCTTGGATGTCTTCAGGATACATGTGCAAATGTTTATAGTGACATACTCTAATTTCCACATGGGTATAGGAAATGGTTGTAACATATATTTGGAATTATGTCCCGCTTCATTGAGATGCTAACATATGAAGCACCTTGAGATATACTCCTCAATCACATTCTTTATGTTTTCCCACCAGATGTGTTCTCATATATCATTGTAAATCATGGTGATACTAGGATGGAGAGAAAATGTTGAGCTACATTCATTATAAAATAGATCCTTCATTATATTATGTGATGAAGGAACACAAAGATATGTTCCAAACTAAATCACACCATCAATGTCAATATGAAACTCTTGTAGAATCCCTTCATGTACTTCATTCAACCTCCTTTTCAACTATATATCATACCTTTGTGCCACTATAATCTTATCTATTATAGATGGTTGGGAAATCATTTTGGAAAGGTAGGATGTATTCCCTTACATTATAATTTCCAAATACATCCTTCTCATATCCATGATGGTAGGGTCTCTCTCAATATGTAACATGTATATAGTAACATGTTCTTTTCTTCTTAGAGAATCAGTTACCTTATTCATATTTCTATGAGGATAGTGAATAGAGTAATCATAGACATTGATTAGCTCTAACTCTCTCCATTAATGGATGCTGATCTATTTTTTGAAAATATATACATTAGGATCTTGTGATCACTATATAAGTCACACTTCACACCATAGATGTAGTGCCACCGCATATTCCTAGAAAATATCATAGAAACTATCTCATTATCAGGTTTCACGTAGTTTTTCTCATCTATCATCAAATTCCATGATGTATAGGCTATGACATTATCATTTTTTATGAGTAAAAAACCCAAGCCTTTCATTAATTCATCACTATATATGATAATGTTTCTACACATTTCAGTAATTTTAGAACAGGTGCAGTGATCAGCCATCACATTAGCTGCATGAAGTATTCCAGATATTCTTTTATCCAGTAATACATTACCCCTTTCCTTGTTAACATAGTTAGCAGGCTTGAATATTATGGTAAATCTCTTGCAAAAAATCTGTAATACCTAGCCAATCCAACATAACTAAGGATCTCTGTTACACTGGAGGGTCTGGTCTATTCCTCAATCACCTTTTTCCTCTATGGATCCACATAAATTCTATCACTTCTGATCACATGTCCAAAGAACTTTACTTTCTTCATCAAAAAGTAAAACTTTTTGAACATTCATAAAACATATACTTTATCAATGTCCCTATAAAAAGACTTTGATGTTATTAATGTTACTCCTTTCTCTTGGATTTGATGATAATATCATCAATAAACACAAACAAATGTTTTTTGAGGTGTTTTCTAAAGACTCTATTCGTCAATTCTGTGAAGATCGTCAGGTCATTAGTAAGTCTGAAGGATATCATCAAAAAATCAAAGTACTCGTACCTTGTATAAGAGGTAGTCTTATGAATATATTCCTTATTCCCCATTAGATAATGATATTCAGAATGAAGAACAACATTCTAGATGTATTGGGATCCATGTAGATGATCGAAAGATTCTTCAATCACTGGAATAATATACTTGTTCGTTTTGTGATGTTGTTGAGTTCTCGATAATTGATACAAAACTGAATTGATCCATCATTCATCTTCAAAAATAGAAATGGTTCATCCCAAGGTGATTCACTAGAATTTATGAACCCATTTTTCAAATTCTCTTGAATCATATTCTTCAACTCCTCCAGTTTTACTAGAGCCATCCTATAGGGACACATTGAGAAAAGAGTAGCTCTGGGTATAAATTCTATTGAGAATACTTTGTCACGATATGAGGGAAGTATGAGTATCTCTTCAGGAAATACATCATTACATTCCATAATGATGGGAATTTTCCCTAGGTGGATAACTTTCTTTGAATAAACCATTTCAGTGAGGTATTCTTCTTCATAGGGAATCAATACCCACACAGTTGAATGACATTCAAAAGGAGATTCATGGTATCTCTTGTATTTTTAGAGGAGAATGGAATGGATTAGAATACAAATGATATTTCATTTTCCTACGAGTTGATATGTGATCTATATAACAAGAGAATGTCTATCCCTAGTATAACATGAAATTCCACGAATGAAAATATCATTAGATTTGCTGGAAGAATCTTCCCACATATGCCAATAAGAGAAGAGTACAATACATGGGTTGCAATGATTGCACAACTTGGTGTTTTTATAGATACATATAATTCAAATTTATTCGGATTCATTTCAATGGTAATAGAAACCTTTGAAAATATAAAGGAATGCATTAAACCAGAATCAAATAATACTTTTTCCATTCATGAGTGAATAGAAATTTTACCTTGTTTGACTTCATTTTCATTCACCACATCCAGAATAGTGAATGAATAATCTTTCCCTTATTCATTTTTATTTGTTGGCTACTGATGATTATTAACCTCATGGACTCTATGTTTTGTGCACCGACTTTCATATTTCTGTAACACTAATCAGTTAAAACATTAGACCATGGGTGGTTCTCTCATTTCCTCCACCACTTTCTCGTGCCTTCTCCAGTATTTTTGAAACATTTAATCATGGTGTCCTTATCACTCAGACCTAAAGAATTTACCCATCCCTTCAAGGAAATTCCTATTATGATTTTCCCCACATTTTTGAAATGTTGGTGGTTGAGTTTTCTTTCCATGTTTCTCATTGTACCCTCTGGCATGAAACTATATCATGTGAATCTTATCACCATAGCCATGGGACAGTACTCCAAACTCTATCTCAACTTTGAGGGAACATCAAATGACTTTTTCATAACTTCTAAAGTCTCAAATTTCAAGATCCTTTTAAAGATGTGGATTTAATACTCTAAAAAAATATATCAATTTTTATATCATGGATGATTACAAATATTGAAGCTTACCTTGAATGCCTTGTAAAATTATCATTGTAGGTCATGATATATTCTATATCCTTTTGATTTAGATCTATGAATTCTCTCTCCATATTCATGCGTAGATTTCATGGTAAATACTTGTTAAGGAACTATATCTTAATCCCTTCCCACTTTAACACATCACATTAATCTATCAGCTTGGTATTCTTAATAAAAGACCACCATTGGTCTACAACTCAATCAAGATGCTAAATGGAAATAGTCACTTACTCCATCATTGAAAAGTGAATCACATAAATGATCATCTCCATTGAAGTGACCAACTATTCCACAAAAAGTGGATCAAATTATTCAATAAGAATCGGCAGGCATTGCCGCATAAAACACTCTACATTCTGCTACTCCCTCTTAGGTGAAAGATGACTATACTCATTATTCAAATTATTATTCACAGCCTGAGACAAGAATTTAATAATCCCCACAACAAGTTCAACTCCACCTCCCAATGCCTTGGGTATGTTATAGAGGCAGTCACTACATTTTCCATCTCACACGTTGTTGGCTTGTGTCCTCCTAGTTCCCATAATTTTCTAAAATATAATAGGATAAAAGAAAACATATTAAAATAATTCATGAATAAATTATTTACTCCTTTTAGATATTAATAAAAAATAAAAATCTTATGGGATCCCTATGTTTGGAAAATATTCTTCCTTTCTTACATATAATAAGTCTTACACTAGGGTTTAAATTATGGTTATTTAATCCTAATTAAAAAATTAACTAAATCATTCCTATAATACCATATATAGAGACCTTAATTTTCTTACATTACTTTTATATCATTTTTATGATAAAAATTATAAAATAATTACTCTAAAAA
This sequence comes from Viscum album, assembly GCA_963277665.1. Classification (NCBI taxonomy): domain Eukaryota; kingdom Viridiplantae; phylum Streptophyta; class Magnoliopsida; order Santalales; family Viscaceae; genus Viscum; species Viscum album. Next base: position 1,605,385,770 of record OY728158.1, read on the forward strand.
GGATCATAAGGTTTAGTGTCTTTGGTAAACTGGGACCACAAATAACCTTTACCATATAAAACAATATAATTTATTTAATTTAATAGACACTCTATTCTTATTGGACATTGAGTTCTTTAAATAAAATGTAATCAACTAAGGATGTTGGTCAAAAAAGGGGTTTGCTAAAAGAAAAGTAACAGAATAACAACATGAGACAACACATGTAACAACCGGGTCTTGGTGATAGTACACACACAGTGCCTTAACATGGTCGTCGGGTCGTGGTCTGACAGCTACCACCAATTTCCCCACAAACACGCCATCCCCACTATAGGCCCACCCACATTCCCAAATAGGTCATCTAACTAATTATTATACCCACACCCCAATACATGTCCTTTTTAGTGCTATCTTTTACCACTCACAGACCATGAGAAACTTACTAGAAGGTGATCCATCCTGATCACTACTCCATGACAAACATTCATAACTGTGGAGTTATAATATTTTAGGCTTATAAATAGGAAGGAACGCCTTGTAGAAATCATTAATATCATTTATTTATTTAACCCTTTATCATCAGATGGTATTACATTAACCCCTCCCCCCCGAGCACAATGACCTTGTTTTGGGATATACATATTCAACCAAAAGTGAACCTAGCATAAGGTTTGGCACCAACATTGATACCAAATATCACAACTAGTTGTTGTGACAACACATACACCCCATATAATAATGGTCTTCAATTACTGGCCTTCTAGGTACCACCAGTTGCACCAAAAAACACATGTTCCCCACCATAGGGACACCTAAGTTCCCAAACGGGTCATCTAACTAATGAACATCTGAATAGGTCAACACGCGTCCATTCTAGTTAACTTTTTCCTCACTTACACACCTTGGAAAACTTCCTATAAGGTCACCCATTCGGATCACTACACCTAGATAATATCCTTACTACTGAGTTCTAATCAGGTAGTATCTTAAAAAGGAAAGTGAACCTTGTTAACATGACTCATATCATTTAATAATTTAACCCTTTATCATCTATGGGTTTTACAAAACAAAATTGGGTGGCCATAATAATTATCAAAATAACATAGCAATAGGATCACAAACATGATAGGAATAATTTATAAAGGATTGAAAAGTGGTGATGCAAAAAAAATGAAACATAATGTCCTAGTGGTTAACTACCCCTAAATATTTGGAAAAAATATAGAATCATTTTCAAAAATATTTCAAATTAACTCATGATTTTCATCATATTACCCAATGCATTGAATAACTGTATTATTTTAGGTACAACCGTCACATCATAATATCAGCATTGGACTATATAATTCTAGGTGTACCCATCACATCATAGCGTTAACATAATCATGAATTACACATTGAATATATATAGATTTTATTCATAAATAACTCTTGGAATGTAATTGGTTTAATTTCGTAAACCATGAATTAGTAAACCTTAGGTTCCAAAATAAAATATGAAATAACCCACTTGATGCATAAACTATTAATCTTATGTGAGAAGTGAATTGTTTTTTTAATAGTTCCTTTTGAAAACATTGTGTTTAAAATAAACAAAAGTGGAAAACAAAAATATCCCATTAAATTTAAAATAATAATTAAGAAATTATTTGGAATTGAATAACCATACTAAAAATGGGGTGAAATAGGGAAAATCCTATGATAGAGATTTGGGTTCAAGAAATCCATTAACCTTTTGTCTGAAAAATTCTTTCATGATAATATTCTGTATAATTACATAGTATTGATTAATATACAATAAAATAACCTTTTTTTAAATTAATATTATTCATTATAGTGTTATTATTTTTCATGGGCCTCTGGATGAGTTATACATTTTAAATTCATTTTTTGGGAGTGTTCTTTTTCTTAGTTTTCATGAACGATTCATATGTACACATGAATAGATGTTTATCTAGAACATGGAAAAACAAAAAGAATTTATATTATTTTATATTTATTTTCTTCTAAGAAATAAAATTATCTTATAATGAATTTTTTTATATTTCATGAATATTAATCATTAGTTAAAATTAAATGATGATCGTTTTAGGTTAATTTGGGGTTGTTTTTGGATCACAATAAACATGTATTGTTTTATCATTTTGTATTATGTAATAAATATTTCTCCATAACATAAAAGGGATTACAAAATAAATATTATAATATTTTCCCACCATTTAATGTCATAATTTATATCCTTGAAGGACTTGATGGAATATAGATTTGTGTCCCCCATGAGGTGAGTAAATTAACACATCACGGGAGGTGATCTTATTTTAATAAAAAACAGGCAGAGATGATTAAAATAGGAAATATTCCATTAACATTATATCATACTATTATATCAATAATAATGATTTATTAAAAATATAATTTTAGCATAATATAATAAATGAAATGAATCATTAATGGAAATATAGTGACATGAGAGGGATGAATTACTTCTTGAATTCTTCTCTTGAGATCCCTAAAAAAACTAGGATTGGTCTTTGGATGAGACCACGAGATCCTATAAATGGGGGAGGGGATATGGAAGATGTTTTGGATGAATTATTATAATTATTGAATCTTGATAGTTTTGAGTAAATAAGGTTGTGAGGTTTGGTATTTATAGTGGTGGGAAGGGGTGTTTTCTCAATATTTAATTCAATTGTGTATTAATTTCCTTAAATATAAACAATAGATTTGATTACATAAATAAATAATGTAAACAGATAACGTGATTTTCAACCAATGGCCATTTATGTCACCAATGACTCTATAATAATGTTGAAATTCATTTATTTATCATATATTTTAAATTATCGAATTTTCTTTTCCCTAAAAAAATTAACGTATTTTAGAAACATCCAAAAAATTAACCATAGACATATTTTTATATATAAAATTAAAAAATGATATCCATTTTATGATTAATATTTTATAAATATTAGTAATTTATTTTTTATTTAAAATCATAATTTTATTGAAATATATAAATTTTAATACATAAACTACTTCTATAATACTTTATGAAATAAATTAATGTCTCATATAATTATAATGTAAATATATGACATGAAAATACTTGTTTATGAATAAATTCTATTTAAATAAACATTATTTTAAATTATTAAACTAATCATTATATATTCATGAATTACAAAAATACTAACACTATAATATTATTATGTTATATTTTCTCTTATATAACGAATAAAATTTATTTGCACTATTATTGGTAATGTTCATATTCACATGGCTGATTTACTATTCATAATGGTTATATTACTATTAATAAGGTAAAATTATTATTCATAAGGTTATTTTACTATTCAATAAAATTATGTTTGTCTTATCAAACTCCAAAAATCTTACTATTCGCAAGTCTGTTTGTCAGATTTTTAAAATTCGAATCACAGAAGTGAAAAAATTATGTTTAATTATCACATATAATTTTGTAGTTTCTTTAATCTTGATGTGTTATTATGTTTTTAAATGTTATTTTATTTTATTATACTATAAGATATTACAATATAAGTGAGAAATTTCATTGATAATAGTTTGGGTAATTACAAGGGATCTTTTACAATAACTATGGTAATTTTCACTTCTCCTCCATGTTCAAATTTTAACTTATGTTCCAATACGTAGAGAAAAAGATATTAATTAGTTTTGTTAGCATTTATTTAATCAATATTGTTTTACAAAATGATGTTTTGGAATTAATTTTTATAATGTGAGTTTCTATCAAAGAAACATTTAATAATTAATCCTTTGATAACGTAGATGAATTTCGATTGTGAAATTCTTTTTAAGGGGGTTGAATTTGACACCTACATATTTTTTATTTGTTTTTATAATTAATATTATATTCTGATATTTTTTTCATCACATCACATTGGGTATATATTTTTTTTAAATATTTAAAATAACAATTTTTAATTTCATAAGACAAAAAAGAAACCAAATTATGCTTTCACTATTCACAAAACCGACTTGGCATAAACTACACACAACATAGAGTCTATACGAAAAAAACATTATTAATATAATTGATTAAAAAATATAGTTATAACCATTAAATTACACGTAGTAATATGAATAGTAAAAACTGATTTTATATATTTTATTTATAATTTTTTCAAATTAATATAACATATTTATTATAAAATTTATAAATTTTTGTAATTTCATTATATGTTAAAATATATTATTTCCATAGAGGAAGTAATATTTCTGTACATATATGAATAAAAAAATTCATAAGATATATTAAATTTTAAAAAATAAACATAAATTTTAAATTATGAATGTCAAAATTAAATTTCGGGGAATTTTCAGTATTTTTCTGTGAAGTTTCATTTTCTGATTAATAGTGAAAAATACTCCATCATTGTAAAAAACCCGGTTTTTCATTTTTATAATTATGATAATTTAAATTTATTTCAAGTTCAAAAAGTAACAATAATACATTTAATAACACAATATAGTTCATTCGATTATTTTTTATATTAAAAATATATAAAATAACATATTGACGTTTTGAATGTTCATTTTACAGGCCTTCGTACCACGTCCGTAAAATTAACATTAATCTAATTTTTTCAACTTAATTTAACTGAGTTTTTAAAATTGGATATACATGTAAAAAATATTTATGATATTTATATTCTAATGGTATTTAATAAATTTTATTGTAAATGTGGCTTCAGAAATTTTTTCTTTTATTTATCGTTGTTTAGGGTAATTCGATTAATTAAATGTAAAAGTAATATTATCATATTACAAATTTATCGAAATAGGTGTCCTAATTTCATTGTAATATTTTGTTTCAACCAAAATAATACTTACATATAAATTAACATCTTTTTATGAAACTTTTATAAGAATGAGATGTTTATTATATTTTCTTTAAAGATATGTTAAAATTTTAATACCCATAATTTTTATAAGTAAATAATTTTTTATAGAATTTTATACATAATAAATGTAAATCTATAAATTTTAATGTGAAAATTAATTTATTTATCTTCTTCATGATATTTTATTTTAATTTTTTAAGGAGTAAATAATTCAATTAATGTCTTCTATAATAATGTTGCAGTAATTGTTAATTAATGGAAATATCAAGTAAATGATATTAAAAATATGAAAATAAATGTAATTTCAAATAATTAATCACAACCACAAATTTAATATATAAATAAGACTTTTTATATTTTTATTATATGTGTTATTTAGAAGATATCTATTTTTAAGATATTTTTTGATGAATAATTATAAATAGTCTCAAAATTGATAGAAATTATACATTTAAATTAAATATTATGTTATTAATTGTTATAAAATTCATTAATATATATAATTAGTCTAAATAACTATATTAAGGTTAAATTTTTCATCAATTATTCACTCGTGTTTCTTTAGGAATTATTATAGTAATTATATAAATCATATACTATAAAAATCTAAGTTTTCATCTTAAGAGTTAAAGGGTTTAACTTATTGTTAAACCCAAATGATAAGGTTAATAAAGTTACCTAAAAATATCTAAGAATAATTAGTTTAATTATTTTATCACAACCTCATCTTATTTTTGAAATAACTCACATTGGAGCTAATTCAAATCTGAATTCAATATATAATAATTCAATGTTTTAAGAGTATCTTATAGTGCCCCTACCATCCCTTAAAAAAGTGCACCTCCTCTCTTGCTTCCTCAAACCACTATGATCTTTAAATCTTGACCAATTCCAGACCAAGTCTTCTATAAACATTCTTAGTTAAGTTATATAGGTCTTGGTCTTCCAAAAATACTACCCAAATGTTCCTAGGGGGATATCCAAAGCATGTCCACTAAAGAACAAGTAATTGTTTTACCAATGCAGTTCAATTTCTTTTCATCTTTTACATTATATTTTTTATGTTTTTTCCATAAAAAAACAACTACAGTATCATATATATATAATGATATTTTATTATTATTATGGGAAAACCATATACCTCATTTTATCTATCCTATGAAAAAAATATCACCATGTGTGTGTACGTACGGCTTATTGTCTGCATGCATTGGTGTAAATTTTTTTCATCACCATATTTTAGAAAATATAATTATATAGAGTTTAATTATTATGTTTCAAATTTATATTATTATTATACCTCATTAATAATAATAACATTTCTACCTTTTTAACATCTAATATTTTGGGGAAAATATAACGTCGCTTGTATGTATGTATGGATTACCATATCCACGATGTGATGTGATTCATTATTCAGCTATATTTCAAATGGATCATAATAAGGATGAATTTTGTAAATATATATGTTTTATATGGAATTATAATGTTTTATTAAAAATAATATATCATATAGTATTTTTTTTCTTTTAACATAACAAGAAAATGAAAACAACATTCATGCGTACATACGACCTTCCACCTTTAGGAACTGTGTATTTCATTTATCATCACTTATTTTTATAAATATATATATACCAAATATATAAGTTATTTATATCATGTTTTACATTCTATATGTAATTAAATCATGATCTACATGTGAGAATCTAGAAAACCATGTCTAATCACGTATGATTAACAATGCAGTTATCACGTGAAACATAACATTAACAATAAATTATTATCAAACGGGTAATTTAATGTCATAAATGAACCATATATAATATCAAATATATTATTAAGATTATATAATAAGTTAATAATATGTTTAAAATAACAATATAGAATTTTTATACACAAATAGAGGGAATCAAAACTAAATTAATGGAATTTCATCCAACATTTTATTTCTATGAGATAAATGGGTTATTCACCAATTATTTCTATTGTGTAGCGTACAAACTACCCATTAATGTATTACATGAAATATATACATTAACATACAATTTTTCAAATATCTATTTTCTGATATCTATTTCCAAGAGTATCAGAGTTCAATAGTTACCAAATGAATAAGGTTATTTTTCATCATTTTTCCTTCCATGAGACACATGTTTTGTTATGCACATATGTTTTTTACAAGGTGTATAAATATCAAATTTACATGTTTTTATCAAGAATATACTTATTTTATTAATAGTTTGACCTTATTTAAATGTTATTATTCTATGGAGATTACAATTCAACTCTCACAAAGTGGTATGGGATTCCTTGAAATGATTTATGAATATTATCCTCAGAATTTTTTTTTCAAGTGATCTCATCAGCTCATTTCCAAGGAAAAACATTCTAAAGAAATGTTTTAATTTTTATAGTGTTTTTTAAATAATCATTTTTATGTTTTAAATTCTATTTTAAATAAATAGGGATAATTTACCAATCTCATTAGTTTTAGATATTGTTTATTTATAAAAACTTACTAGTGTATATGTTTCATCTATATTTCATTAAAAAAATATGAGATTATATTTACTATTCATATAAATTTGTTTGAATCCATTTTTACTGATGTATGAGTTGTTATTAAACCTTCTTAAACTAATATTTTTTTCATTTTCCATATTTAGGTAATTATTTACTTTTCCACGTAAATACTTTAAATGTTTTTAACTTAAACACCAAAAACATAATTTTTTGATGTTATGACCCTTTATTAACATTATGATTGCATTACAATCTTATATAATTATTTTGAAAAAAGTAGTTTTAAAAATATTATGCTTCATTTAAAAAAATTAATTGAAAAAACAAATTATATTTTCCTAATTAAATGTTTTAGATTATTTTTCATGATTCCATTATATGTTTTCAATTTGGTTTTAAAGAAAAGGTTTTTATAAATGTTTTTTCTTTTAGAATTGTTTTTTTAAAGAAGATTCATATTTCAATTGATATTTAAAAACCTTCTACAAATATTACTTCAAACATTGGTATAGTTTAGTAATACCATTTATATTCTTTTTTGAATGGTTTATGTTTTGATAGATGATGTTTAAGAAATCATATTATGTTCTTGAGTTGTGCCTTTCATGAAATGATTTTGAATCCTATATCTATTCCATGTGTTATGATATTATTACATCATTATGATACCCATTTCATTTCATGGGTTTTGATATTATTGTTTAGGATGTTGCGGAATAGGTATGTATGATTTCAATATGAGATGGGTGAAAACAATATCTCTCTGCAATGCATTGGGTAAAGAGTTATATATCATGATATAAACAAGAAGGACCTTTTCCAATAAGATGGTTATGGTAGTGAACCATGACTACCAAGATGGTTATGGGATTGAAACATGAAAAAAATTATATGGTAAGTGAACCCATACTTCCAAGATGTCCTTGAAAATGGTGCATTTACTATTATTGAAATCATTTATTTCCTTATGTTTTTCTCTTCAATGATAATTATTTATCACACTGTGTTTTCTAGTCTTACTCAATAAATGGAACAATAAGGATTATGGGTAAAATTAAAAGTCTTTTATGTAGAAGTTAGGGGAATTATGAAAATCAATAACCTAAATGGAAATCCCATAATGAGAATCGAGAAGGTTTTACAAGTATTGGTTACACTAAGGAGGTTTAAGAGAACAAAAAATACATGGGAAAGGTATGTGATGTTCTTACTATATTTTTTATTTTAAACATATGATGAATTATAATATTGTGGTTATGAAATAATAAAACATGATTTGTATTTCATATTTTGGGAATGAATAATAGAATAAAGCATAAGTAAAGGTTTAAGAATAAATTTGGATGATTGATTTGTTTTTATAATGGTATTCAAGAATAATGTTATAGATTTCACCTATGGTATTGTGGAATACGATTACATAAAATAAGTCATCCACATTAGTTTTATCTATATGTATTTACGAAAATATGATGAATGGTAATGGAAACAATGAAAGGTGACTCTTGTAATAAGGTGATATTTTTAGAGGACACGTTATTAATGGAATCAATACACTTAATATGTAAATGATGATGAGATAATGGTAAATGGATCGTGATATTTTGGATGTGAATAAGAAATTTGGAAAGTAATATTTTCCGTACAATTGATCAATGAATTGTTGAAATGTGGTTTATGCTATCATTGATGAATTTTAACACTTTTTTGAATTAATAAATATATCCAATAAACATTGGAATAAGGAAACATGCTTGTTTTCTATATGGATGTATATAAATTCACATTATTAACATGATTCAATAGAATAAAAGTTTATGGTATAAAAATATTTAGAATAATATAATAAAAATCGACCTGGTCATATTTGGGTGATAAATTTTAATCCCATTTAGTGCACTTCTATCTAATGTTTTGGATTTTTAGTTTTCGGATGGATTGTAGTCATATCTATTTATGAAATTTTTATGGTAAACTTAACATATGTTTGTGAGATTAAAGATTTATCTCACCATTAGATGATTTATAAATCTTCGATAAATTGTACTAACATTTTTTTTATATAAAAATATATTGAAACACCTTTCATTCTATTTATCAGTCACAAGATCTACTTTCAATTTAGGAGTGATAAATTCAACATCATTGCATAAAATAGAATAATAACATGAATTTAATCAAATAATAACAAAAGTGTGAGATTGTTCAGAACTCATGTAATTATATCTCCTTTTGGAGATTATTTAGCATTAATAAAAGTGATCGTGATATAGAAGGGTGTCCTATTATAATCATTTTAAATATTTTATTGTCCTCCTTAATACTTATTTAGATTACGGTTTTGTGATTGTTAATATTATCTACATCAGCCACTTTATTGTGGATGGTGATCATTAAAAATATCTATGATTACTCATTATTTTCCCCTATTTGTTCTCATATGTAGATACACAATTATGATTTAATTTGAGTAACAATTATTTTCATCATTCATATTTTAAGATAAAGTATTAGAATACATTTTTTTGATGTTTGTTTTTATAAATGAATAATTAATTTATTAAAATTTGTATAAACAAATAAAATTAACGGTGAAATTCATATTAAGGGGTATAATGTAATCCCTTGATATTTTTTGATTTTATTGAATTAATTTAAATTTTTTGATAAATTTCACTTCACATAACATGGATTATAGATTTTAATTATTATGAAATAGAACTAATTTTGAATTATGAAATATGAAACACCAAGTTATCCTTTCACTACAAATAACATCAACTTGCTTTGTGCTACATGCAACACTAACTCTATATGAAACAAAAATTTGTTATTATTATTATTTAAATGAGATAGTTATAACCTAGAAATTAATAACAGCTACATGAATTGTAAGAAATAAAATTCCAAATGTTATTTATAACGTTCTCATATAAATAGTACATATTTATAATGAAATATATATTTTGGGTAATATATTTATATGATTAGAGATTCTATATTCATTATGTATTTTTTCCTATTGTGAAAAATAAAAAAAATATGATATTGGGAATTTGTATAATTTTTTTTGTGAAGTATCATTTTTTTGAATAGTGAAAAATAATGAATCTTAGTTAGGAACTAAATTTTTTGTCTAAATAATAATAATTATTTAATAGATTTTAAACACAAAATAGATAAATTATACATATTCTTACCCAATTTATGTAATTATAATATTTTTAATATGAAAATAATATAGAAAATTGATTGAACTTCTGAATGATCATTTTACTAGCCTTCTTTCCATGTTAGCAGGATTTGAATTAAAATTAATTTTACCACATATACGAATTGAATTTATAAAAACAGAAATACATGATTGAAATCGGTATGATATTGATATTATAATGGGATCTTATTAAAATTTTTGTGAATAAATAATTTTGAAAAATGTTAATTTTATTTCTCTCGGATATGGGTACTTTGGGAAATTTAAGGTACAAATATTATAATAATAATAAAATAAAGTTACTCTAAAACAACTTATAATTTTATTGGGCTAGTTATATTATACCAAAATAATCCTTAGGTTGAAATTGTGATCTTTTTTAGACACTTAGGGTACAATAAGTTATGTAACACCCCAAGGTTTTGAAAATAAAAATAGAATGCAATTTTTCCTCTTCTATGTTTTGAATTTCAAGAAATGCTAATTTGGAGTTGTGTTCAGTAAGTCATTTGGAGTCTGAGAGAACAAACTTGATTATTAGTGAATAGTAACATACCCTTATGAATAGTAATAGTAATAGTAATATGACACTAATTAATAGTAATTTTTATTATTATTTTATTTTCTTAAGGTTAGAAGATAACAACATCTTGGTTAATTTATCATTGTGATAAAGAAGTAGTTTTAGAAGTAGAACTGTTAATTTTTGAATTAAGTATGATTTTATTTAAAAGTTAAATTAATAATATTTAGAAAATTATTTTTCAAAAATGTACTTAACATTTGAAATCTACACATCTATGAATGATGGGGATGATGTTTTGGGATTTTTCTCAAATTCTAGAATTTTTTATGAATAGCGAAATATGGTAAAATAACGTATGTTCAATTTATCAATTAAATAAACTATTTATGACATCATAAATGATTTAAGGTCACTTGATTAAAACTCACATGATCTTATTACTATTAGGGGTCCCATGAAATAATACAATTGGTTGTCTTTATGGAAATAATAGAATAATGAAATTAAATATTCAAAATTTACTCCTCTCCTCCACTTTAAAAACCCCCACCACTATCTCTTCTCTTCACTCCTCTAAGCCTTTAATCCCCTCGTAGTTATGCCCAATTATCCTTCCCTAGTCACTTCTCATGACCAGGAAGCTCTTAGGCTTGAAAAAAGACCAAAACCCCTTCCCTTAATGTGTTTCTCGAGGGGGTTATTTCAAGCGGTAAAGTACCATCCTTTTTCATTTTGTTTCATTTCAATTTATCTTATTTTGTTATACTCACCTCATCTAATCTTTCCAAAATTATCATGATAGATCCAGTAACATCTATATACTGGATTTATATCATGTGAATTGAAGAACCATCATAAATATTCTTACTCCCTCCCTTTTATTTTATAAACGAAATCGACATCCATGAGGTTCTGATTTAAAACCTTCGTGGACGATGAAGTTTCGTTCTTCAATTTCTTCTTCATTACTGGTAATGACACCATATTAATGGCTTAACCAGACTATAATATATGTTTTATAACCCAAATAATATTCATTAATGAGAATATGTACATATAAATAAGTTACATGACAAAACTAGTTCATAATATTCCGAATACCGTAGAACAATCGAAGTGGTTGTCATCTAATGATTCATCCTCATTCCAGGTAACCAAATGATAGAAATGACCCTTATAAATTCTTTATGTTCATTAATGATATATAATTCCAATCCTAGAGATTTATAACCATTCCACGTGAACTTCATTACTTAAATAAAGTGAGCCAAATATGAAAATAAAGGAAACAAAACCTCCAGAATGACGAAATCCAATATGATAACATATCAATAAAGGCATAAATGAACTAACCTGAATTATGGTAAACAAAATATTTGTCTAATAGTTCCTAAAAGAAGTTATTAACAAGTACAATTTCAGATTCTAGGAACTTAAGTACATTGGTGGAACACATTTGGAGTTAAGTTAAGGGTTTTTCCACCTGAGCTTCCATTTTCATTCATGATACCTTCCTTGTCTAATTACCTCAATGTAATTCTTATGTATTGTTATTTACTCCTCATATAATCTGTGTGAGTAACATATATATTTTTACAAACCATAATACTTCCCTATTTTATGGATAGTTACACATTTTAAAAGGAACTTTCAAAATTGTTTCAAAAATACAAGCCCGATTCAAGGGCATTTCTCAAATTCATACCTATTTTCAAGGTCACTCTATAATATTTTTTTGGAAACCATTATCATTATAAAATAACTCATATTATTATGAAAATACTATATTACCTCACTTTTGGTTTTATATGATTATTTTTCCAAAAGAACTATTCTTTTGAAAATAAAAGAGTATTTATCTCAAGAATTGTTCCATGATTTTATAAGAGTGTTTTAATCTAATTCAACACTCTTGTTAATTCCATGGTATTATTGGGTTTAATTCTTTATGAATTCATATACCATATTTTATTTAATGGTTTATGAATAACCCTGTTGTGGATGATCTATCCAAAATCCATTCACATTATTACTCATAATGGTTAGTGTTTTATGTTTAATGATTGGGGAAAGTTAGTTACATTTCATATGATAGTTTCAATATGAATATATATGTTGTTTTTGTTTATCTCTACTCATATGATGAATGCATTGGACATATTATGTTATGGGTAGGGCCCTCTATATCCCCCTGATGCATCGGTATGTCTATGGAGACAAATAGATGTGGAATTGGCCGAGGCCTTTCCCAATGTGATATTGAATTTGGATAAGGCCTTAATCAGTAGATGTCTTGGTCAAGGCCCTGAATTTTTTTTTCAGAATGTCCGACACATATAGTTCCATCATTATAAAGTTGTTATTTGATAGTTCATGTGGTTATTCTACTAGTATAATACCCATGATTATGTTTTATTATGGAATTATTTACATAGCTCATATTCCTGTCATAATGTGTTCAAGTTTATTATTAAAGGCATGTGTTTTCAATTATTCACCATGTATAATGATTATATTATCTTCCACTGTATTTCTTACACTTACTGATAATTTGAGCTCACCCCTTTATTATGTTTCATTTTCACAGCGCAAGTAGAATTATATTATGAATGACATACTGAAAAAACCGATGAGTTAAGGGAGTTGCCTAACGAGTTTCTATGTTGTTTTTCATTTCAAGTTGTAATGATGACCTTATGTATGTATCTTTTTTCCAAAAATAATAAACTAACTGGTCCATTAGGATTCATATTCCTTGGTTTTTATTCCAATGTAATCAAATAAAGCACTGGCTCTGGGAAATTGGGGTCGGGTCCATACAGTTGGTATCAGAGGAAGTTTAGTGGAATACTTAGAAACTAGATTTAGAAAACGTAGAATTAGGGAAGAGTCCACAAGCTTGTATTTGAGGATATAAATACAATAACGTCCTGGTATTTGGGTAAGGAATAGATTATGTGGATTTTTCAAGCAATACATCCCTATCTGAATATGAGCAGGTAGAGGTGGCTCTGGCACAGATGTATCTAGGGGTAAAACCCGAAAACACCGCTTTGTGCTGGACTCGAACAGGAACTGGTGCACTACAATGGGCCTTGATGCACTCTTGGTTATGAATCACCAGGGGGATATGCTTAGGATAATTCACATTTTCCTTAAAATCCATTATGAAGGATTGAAATGTAAAATATTCCTCAAAGAAACCATATTTGTGAATATGGGATTAACCATTTGTAGGATCTCAATTATTTTCTAATTATTTTGTTAATTTAAGAGTATACACTATGATTCATAACCTAATATAGTGTATGCAATTATCTAGATATGGATCCTAGTGGATGAAATGGAAATTGTACGAATGCACGTGTCCCATGTAGGGATTTTCCTCCGATGCAAGATAATGATGTTGGATCGGTTGCTTTGACTGGAGCTGAGAAACTCATAGATATACTGGGACAACTTAATCAGGTTATGAATAATAACCTTACTCATATGGAGCATCGGGATCCACCATGTGGAGGAGCCACGCTAGATCACTTTATGAGACAACATCCTCCATCATTCAACGGGACTACAATCTCGTTTGTAGCTGAGAAGGGGATATACTCCATTGAGAAGATATTTCTCGCCATGGGATATAATGAAGTAGATAAGGTTGTCATGGAATTATATCATCTATTGGGAGATGAAGATCATTGTTGGTCCATAATCCAAAACACAAAGGAGGAGGAAGAGATAGAAGATAAGGAATGGAGGGATTTTAAAGAAATCTTCTTAGAAAAATTTTTCCCTCATGAGCAGCGAGCAGATATGGAGAGACAATTCTTGATTCTGATGTAGAAGGAAGATGCTAATGTTGCAAGGTATGAATCTAACTTTACAAGATTATCAAGACATGTTGTGGACTACATATGAAATACAAGGAGAAAAATTGATCAATTCATTGATGTCCAAAATCCATTCCTCCAGTGCGCACTGGTCTCCCAAAGTTTTTTATCATATGAGGATATAGTTTCATGTGCCATCAAGACAGAAAAATAATTCTCTAAGTGTCATGACTTTAAGGGAATGTAAGAAAAGAAGAGGGATGCTGAAAACCATAGAAAAGAAACTAATGAAACAGGGAAGAAGGGAAGTGCCGAATTTACACTATGTGAAAATTGTGAAAGGAAACACCCTGGTTCATGCTTAAAAAGAAAAAGAGTATGCTACAAATGTGGTCAGGAAGGCCATCTTGCTGTTGATTGAAAATAGAAGAAGGAATGCAATGATGTTCAATGCTATAGTTGTTGAGATATGGGACACTATGCTAATGATTATCCAAAACTTCAAGGAAATATGCAACAGAATGGGGAAAGGGATTAGGGACAAGCATATGCAATCACAACTGCAGAGGTTGAAGTTTCTAATGACGTGTTGGAAGGTTCGTTAATTGTTTCCTCAATTTTATCCAATGCTTTATTTGATTCTGGATCATCGTATTGATTCATATCTTCCCAGTTTTCTAAGAAATTAGATATTTCCAAAATGATTTAACAATGGAGTTGTCGGTTAAAACTCATAAGGGAAGTATCATTACTACAATGTTCTATCAATCAGTTCCCATTAGGGAATTCAAATGTTCTTTATCTGCTGATCTCATCTTCATACCCATGATTGATTTTTATATAATCCTTAGTATATATTGTCATTCGAATCATGATTTAAAAAATTATTTTAAGAAGAAGGAGGTTATAATTTTTGATGATGATGATAAATATCACCTTATATTTAGAGAAGAATCCTCACCACTTGATTATTATCTAGATCCACCCCAAGTAGCTCAACTAAATTCAATTATTGGGGAGGAATATAATGAAATAACTATGGGTGAGGAAAGGAATGTTCAAATAGAGGATGTACATATTTTGAGATAATATGTTGATGTGTTTCTAGAAGATTTACCTGGACATCCTCCAGAATGAGAAATTGAGTTTTCCATTGATTTAATTCTTGGTTCAAGGCCCATATCGAAGACCCCTTATAGAATGGCCACTGGGGAATTAGTGGAGCTAAATAAACAACTAGAGGATTTGACTAAAAAAGGATTTATTATCCCTAGTGTTTCTCCATGGGGATCCCTTGTCCTTTTTCTTAAGAAGAAAGATGGATCTTTGAGGTTATGTATCGACTACAGGGAGATCAATGCTATAGAAATAATGAACAAGTATCCCCTATCTCGCATTGATGATTTATTTTACCAACTACATGGAGCTCAATACTTTTCAAAAATTGACCTTCGATCTGGATATCATCAGTTGAGTGTATAGAAGGAAGACATTCCAAAAATAGTATTACGAACCAGGTATGGGCATTACGTGTTTACAGTGATGACTTTTGGATTGACTAATGCACTCTTGGTCTTCATAGATCTAATGAAGGGAGTTTTCAAGGAATTTATCAATGATTTTGTAGTGGTATTTATTGTTGATATCTTGGTATACTCCAGAATCTGCGAAGATCATGAAAATCACTTGCGCGTTATCTTGAAGACTATTAGAAGACATGAATTATATAGGAAGTTTAGTAAGAGTTAATTCTGGCTTCATGAGATTTCTTTTTCATGGTCATATTGTCTCTAAGGATGTAATCTTAGTTGATCCTGCAAAGAAAAAGTCAATAAAAGATTGGAACACGCCAACAAACATAACTGTGGTACACAATTTTATTGGCTTAGCAAGTTATTATCGGCATTTCGTATAGAATTTTACCTGACTGGAAAACCTGCTAACGAAGCTCACACATAAAGGGCTTAAAGTTGTTTAGACAAAAGATTGTGAAGAATGTTTCAAATAACTAAAGAGAATATTAGTCAATGCCCTAATATTGAATCTACCATTCGGGATTGATAGGTTTGTTATTTATAGTGATGATTTCTAGAAAGGACTTGGTTGTGTCCTTATGAAAAATTATAGGGTTATTGCTTATGCACCATGACAGCTTAAAATTAATGAGAAAAACTATCCTACTCATGATCTTGAGTTAGCTGCTGTAATATTGTTTTTGAAGATATGGAGACATTATCTTTGTGGTGAAAATGTGAGATTTATACTGATCACAAGTGTTTGAAGTATATTTTATCACAGAAAGAAATAAACATGAGGAAAAGGAGATGGCTTGAACTCCTCAAGGATTATTATTGCACGATACACTACTACCTGGGGAAGGAAATAAGGTGGAAGATGCGTTTTGTAGAAATGATAATTGAGTTTTGAACAAGATGAGAGTTGAAAGGGATCCTATTTTCATGGATCTAGTAAAGATGGATATGGGAATAACTATGGAAGGTGAAACATCAATTCATTTTCAAATTTTTTCCAAACTATCTTTACTATAAAGGATAAAAACATCCCAGGATAATGACGATGAGTTTCAAAAGAATATTAAAGATGTGAATGAAGGGAAATTGAATGATTTCGTATATAAAGATGGGATTTTGAAATTTGGGAAGAGACTTTGTGTTCTTGATATACCTGATCTAAAAAGAGAATTGTTGTATGATGCTCATAGTTACAATTTCTCAATACACCCTAGTAGCAGTAAGATATATAGATATTTGAAGGATCATTTCTGGTGGGACAACATGAAGAGGGAGATTTCTCATTTTGTGTCAAGATGTATGGTTTGTCAACAAGTGAAAGCTAGAAGGCAATAGCCTAGAGGAGTATTGAAACCTCTTCCCATACCTGAGTAGAAATGGGATAATATCATGATGGACTTTGTCATGGGACTACAAAATACTCCTAGAAGGAACAATGAAATATGGGTCATTATTGATTGTCTTACCAAGTCAACACATTTTCTAGATATAAGAGAAGATCTAGCACTTGAACGTCTAGCAAGACTATATATTAATGATGTTGTGAGACTTCATGGAGTAACCATATCGATTGTTTCTGATCGTGATCCACGTTGTACATCAAGATTCTAGAAAATTCTTCAGAAGGCCCTAGATACAGATCTTCATTTAAGCACTGCATACCACCCACAAACTAAAGGAAAATTAGAATGGATTATTAAAACATTAAAAGACATGTTGAGTTCTTCATTTGATTTTCAAGGCATGTGGGGTCAGTATTTACCTCTCATATAATTTTCCTACAATAATAGCTTCCATTCAAGTATTCATATGGCAACTTATAAATCATTATACGAGAGGAGATGTCATACAACAACTTGCTGGGATGATATTGGTGAAAGAAAGATCGTTGTCCCAGAACATGTTGTATAAACAATGGAGAAGGTGAAGATTTTCTAGAACCATACCAAAATAGCTCAAAGTAGGCAAAAGAGCTATGCAGATAACCGAAGGGAGGATTTGGAGTTTCAAGAAGGTGATCAAGTTTTCTTAAAGGTATATCCATTGAAGGGTGTTATATGATTCAGTAAGAGGGGAAACTTAAGTCTACGGTACATCGGACATTTTGAAATTCTAGACCGAATAGGAGCTGTAGCTTACCGTTTGACAATGCCACTAAGTCTTTCCATGGTTCAGAATGTGTTCCATGTCTCAATGTTAAGAAAGTGCATGCCAGACCCAACACATGTACTCGCTTATGAAGAAGTAGTACATGATCGAAATCTATCTTACTGTGAATATCCTATCAAGATTCTTGATACTAGAGAACAAGTTTTGAGAAATTAGATGACTCCTCTAGTTATGTTTCTATGGAGGAACCATAAAATGGAGGAAGCAACATGGGAGCTTGAGGAGCATATGTTAAAGACATACTTGAATCTTTTTAGGTACTATTCTGTAAATTTCGAGGACGAATGTTTTGTGAGGGGAGAATGTAACATCCCAAAATTTTGAAAATAAATATAGAATGCAATTTTTCCTCTTCTATGTTTTGAATTTCATGAAATGGTTATCTGGAGTTGTGTTCATTATGTTATTTGGAGTCTGATAGAACAAACATGATTTTTGGTGAATACTAACATACCCTTATGAATAGTAATATGACCCTAATGAATAGTAAATTTATGTATTATTTTATTTTCTTAAGGTTAGAAGATAATAACATCTTGGTTAATTTTCCATTGTGATAAAGAAGTAGTTGAAGAATTAGAATTTTTAATTTTTGAATTAAGTATACTTTTATTTAAAAGTTAAATTAATAATATTTAGAAAATTATTTTTCAAAAACAGACTTCATTTTTGAATTATACACATCGAAAAATGGTAGTGGTGAATTTTTGTGATTTTTCTGAAATTCTAGAATTTTTTATGAATAGTCAAATACAGTAAAATACCGTATATTCAATTTATCAATTAAATACTATATTTATGACATCATAAGTGATCTAAGGCCACTTGATTCGAAATTACATTATATTATTACTATCAGGGTTCATATGAAACAATACTATTGGTTTTCTTGATGGAAATAATAAAATAATGAAATTAAATATTCAAAATTTACTCCTCTCCTCCACTATAAAACCCCCCACCACTACCGCTTATATTCACTCCTATAAGCATTGATGCTCCTAAAATATCTACCCAATTACCCTTCCCTAGTCACTTCCCACGAACATGAATCTCTTAGTCTTTCCAAAAGACCAAACCCCCTTCCCTTAAGGAGTTTCTCAAGGAGGTTATTTCAAGAGTTAAAGTACCCTTCTTTTTCATTTCGTTTCATTTCAATTTATGTTATTTTGTTATCCTATCCTCACCTCCTCTATCCAAATGATCATGATAGCACCATTAACATATATATAACAGATTTATATCATTTTAATGGAAGAACCATCATAAATATTCTTACTCCCTCCCTTTTATTTTATAAACGAAATCGACATCCATGAGGTTCCGATTTAAAACATTCATGGACGACGAAGTTCCGTTCTTCAATTTTTTCTTCATTATTGGTAATGAAACCATATTCATGGTTTAAACAGACTATAATATATGTTTTATAACCTAATTAATATTCAATAACCAGAATATGTACATATAATTAAGTTATATGACAAAACTAGTTCGTAATTTTCCAAATACCGCCAAATAATCAAAGTGGTTATCATCTAATGATTCATCCTCATTACATGAAACCAAATGATAGAAATGATGATTATAAATTATTTATGTTCATTAATAATATATAATTTCAATATTTGAGATTTATAACCATTCAACATGAACTTCATTACTTAAAAACAAGTTGACCAAATATGAAAATAAAGGAAACGAACACTCCAGAACGACGAAATTCAATACGATAACTTATCAATAAAGACATAAATGAACTAACAAGAATTATGGTAAACTAAATACATGTATAATAGGTCCTGAAATATGTTATTAAAAAGTATTATTTCATAATCTAGGAACTTAATTACAAGAGAGGAACACATTTGGAGTTAAGGTAAGGGTTTTTTCACCCGAACTTCAATTTTCATTCTTGATACTTTCATTGTCTAATTACCTTGATTTAATTATTATTTATTGTCATTTACTACTCATATATTATGTTTTAGTATCATATATATGTTTTCAAACCAGAATCCTTCCTTAGTTTATGGATTGTTACTCGTTTTAAAAGGAACATTCAAAAGTGTTTCAAAAATACAAGCCTAATTCAAGGGAATCTCTCAAATTCCTACCTATTTTCAAGGGAACTCTATAATATGTTTTTGGAAACCTTTATCATTATAAAATAACTCATTATATTATGAAAATAATATACTACCTCACTTCTAGTTTTATATAATGATTTTTCCAAAAAAACTAATCTTTTCAAAATAAATGAGTATTTACCTCAAGAATTGCTTAATGATTTTATAAGAGTGCCTTCGTCTAATTCAACACTCTTGTTAATTAAATGGTATTATTGGGTTAAATTATTTATGAATTCATGAATCATATTTTATTTAATTGTTTATGACTAACTCTATTGTGGACGATCTATCCTAAAACCATTCACCTTATTACTCGGAATGGTTAGTGTTTTGTGTTTAATGATTTGGGAAAGTTAGTTACATTTCATATGATAGTTTCCATAAGAATATATATGTTTTTTATGTTTATCCCCACTCATTTGAGGAATGAATTGGAATTATTATGTGATGTGTGGGGCCCTCTATATCCCCTCTATGCATCGGTAGGTATCATGAGACAAATAGACATGGAATTGGTCGAGGCCTTTCCCAATGTGATATTGATTTTGGCCGAGGCCATGAATTTTTTTTAGAATGTCCGTCATATGCACTTCCCTCATTATGAAGCTATTAATTGAAATTTTATGACGTTATTCTACTATTATAATACCAATGATTATGTTTTATTATGGATTATTTACAGAGCTCATATTCCTTCCATAATGTGTTCATGTTTATTATTAAAGGCATGGGTTTTCAACTATTCACCATGTCTAATGTTTATATTATATTTCTCTGTATTTCTAACTATTTCTTACTGTTTGAGATCAACCTTTTATTATGTTTCATATTCTCAGCGCAAGAAGAATTCTATTATGAATGAAATGCTGAAATAACGTTGGATTTATGGGAGTTGTCTAAGGAGTTTCTATGTTGTTTTTCCTTTCATGTCGTAATGAGGAACTTATGTATGTATCTTGTTTCCAATAATACTAAACTACTCGGTCATTCAGGATTCATATTCCTTGTTTGTATGTCAATTTAATCAAATAAGGCAGTGGCTCCGGACAACTGGGGTCGGGTCCTTACATGTTATTTGTTATATATTTTTTAAAGGTAAGTTAAAAATGTCAAACTCATAGTTTAAATAAGTAAATAATTTTTAAAATTGTGTTATTCATAAGATAAATTATACTATAGGTAGTAATGTGAAAGAAAATATATTTATATTCATCATGATGTTTTATTTTTAATTTATAGTTAATAGATAATTTAATTAAATGCTTGTATAATAGTGATAAAATAATTGATTAATTAATGGTAATATGTATTAAAATTATATTCAAAATATTAAAATAAATATAATATGAGATAAATAATGAGAACCATGAAATTTATATATAAATTAGACATGATAAAGATATAATATTTGGCTTATTTTGAAGTGATAGTGTTGTTGAAATATTTTCTTAAGTCAAATTACAAATGGTATCAAAATTCCCATAAATCTTACTTTAAAATAAATAATATTTTATTTATTGATATAAAATTCATAAAAATAATGATTCCAGAAAAAAAATATAATAAGATAAAAAATTTAATGAATGAACCACTAGGGTTTTTTGGCATTTTATTATTAATATATTTACTTTAGTTATTAAAAAGTCAAGTTGGAATGGTAATAGTTAAAGGGGTTAACAAATTGTTAAAACCCAAAGACAAGGTAAATAATGATTCCTAAACCTTTATAATTTTTTTGGATTGGATTTATACAAATAATCATATTATATTACAAATAACCTAATTATTTTCTATTTTAAATCTAAAATTAATTTTTTTAAATTTAAATTTATAAGATCTTCATATAGTGTCCCTACACTATTCTATAAATGGGAACCACTTCCCTCACTGTGTCACACCACTTTTTAACTTATATATCGGAAACAACCTACCCAAATATCCTATAAAAAATATTTTTTTTCTAGAGGCCCTAGTCTTCGAAAAATACCATATCTAGTTTCCCAAAAAATATCCAATGAAAGACCACTTAAAAAGAGGTAATTGTTTTACAAATCCAATTCAATTTCAATTTCTTCTTTTAATTTCTATTTTTATATTGTTATAATGATAAAGTAGTAAATCCAAAATCATATATATATCAATATGTTATTTTGATTATTTTACAACCATATCCCTCCTTTTATCTATCCTATTAAAATGAATATAACCATGCGTGCATACATATGACATACCGTCTCTACGACGTGGTGTAATTTGTTGTTCATAACAATGTTTTATGAATTAAAATTATTGTGAGTTTAATGATTATATATGATATTTAAAATATAATTATAACTCTTTAAAAAAATCCATACAATTTTACTATATAATATTTTGGGAAAATGATAATGTAGCCCGTATATACGTTTGGCTTACAATTCCACAATGCGATGTGACTCGTTATTCACCAATATTTCAAATAGATTGTATTATGGATCAATTTTATGAATATATATGTAATATATGAAATTAATAGTGTTATCTAACAATAATAAATTATACAAGTTATATTTTTTATCTCGAAAGGAAAATGAAAATAGCGTTCATGCATACGTACGTATTCCACAAAAAAGATATTTCATCAAATTAGGAGATGTTAATGATATTTCATCAAATTAGTAGAATATGTTCCATGTTTCCAAATTCACAAAACTAATATGATCTTTGGGCATGTTTTTATGTAATGAATTATGTATTCCACAAAAAAGATGTAATTTTTATTTATGAAAGGTGAGGGTTTCTTTAAGTAGTCTGAGAAATTTTATAGGCTTAATTATTTCTATGAGTTCCAACATTAGAGAATTTTGAGGTTCTATAGAAAGATAGATCCTCATGCACTAGGGGATTGGCATAAGTTAGTTGTTTGTATCATCATAGTTGTTTGGACCCTAATGGATCATGAAGTGTCACTGAGAATCATACTTTTTCAAATAGAAGTTTGGAATTGGTTGATTTTTGTTACATATATTCACCATGAGGTTACAATCTCATGGTATTAATTTGAGTAGTTATTCCATAAGGATTACTACCATTACTTCTCATGCTCAGTTTGAATCCATATGTTTCTAGAGATTCAGAAGGGAGGGATGATGGCTATTGAGTATTTAGAGAGGATCAAAACCCTTGTGTGATACTTCCACGAAATGATTTGGGATGGATACTTCTATGAAAATATGTTTGAGTAGGGACTCCATAGAGAGTTTCAAGCCAATTTTGTTCTTGGTGTATCCATACCAATGGTGAGGTACTGGAGCAGGAATTGATACCATATGGGTTTCTACTAGAGGGACCCAGAGTGTTGGATATTGCAATCTCATTCAAGAGATGATTTGTCTACAGTATCTTGTATGCACTAGTTAATAGGTTCTCAGATGAGGAGACCCTTTCACTAGTAGGATGAAGAACATTGTCATACAGAAATAGGTAGCACATAGATACAAGGAATGGAAGATAAGAATGGTTCTTTTTTCATTATGGGTGAGGTCACATGGCACATAATTGCATGACTAGATATGTTTAGAATCCAAGATAGATTGATTAATGACCACCACGATAAAAACAACACAATAATATATGATCTCCGGAGTACGAACAGTGCTAACCCTTTGGTGGTGGAGCTATAATATTAGCATGAGTATCTATTGATGATTTACTATTTCATGATATTCTTTGAACTCCAACAAGAAGCAGCCCACGTCTGGCTCATCGATCATATAGTTTGGGTCGTGGATAGTTTTAGTCATTAAATATCTATGATCCCTCATAACAAAAGATTATTCAATGTATGATTTTTTATTATTATACTCATTCCTATGCATTAGTAGAAACCATTTACATTCATTATTTTATATGTCAACTCATTTTTCGAGTGCTATAACTCCTTGTTGAGAATCTATCAGATCAGATTTTCCTATATATTTCTAAATAAAATACTTCTTCAATATCATTCATTTGTAACAAGTGAGGGAAATATATTGGTGGATAGAGGATGATGTGGGGAATTTTAGTTTTCCAGATGGACCCCTATGACATCATCTAGGTTATGGACTTAATTTCTATGATATGTTCCCAAAGTATTTATCATCATAGACTAGTCAAAATTTTATGCACATATGGGATGATAATTTCTTTTCCTGGTTAGAGATATATCACGGAAGGATGGGGTGATTATAAAAGACAGATGTTATAGCCTATCTACCATATGTTGGATAGTGAAGACTTTGGCGTTGATGGATATTCATACATATGGGTTCCTTCAGTTATGTTATATTATATGTGATTCTTTCCCAATGCTATTTTTAGACTATATCTAAGGTGTGGGGGTGGTTTTCATTTACTTTCAATACGACTATACCCCAATATATTCATTAGTATATCAGATGGAACCAATCGACCACTAGAAGCTATGATTATTGATTGAGGACCATCTTGAGAATGGTTTTTTTACACCCACTGTGTCCCCTTGGCCAGATCTAGTACTGTTCATGAAAAAAGTGGATGGGAGATTATGAATTTGAGTAGATTGTCATCTAAGGAACCATGCTAGTATAAAATAAATACCATTTACATGGATTGAAATCATATTTTATCATATGTGAGTCATTATATGGTTCTATATGATCTATATCAATTTTGGCTACCACTAATTTTTGGTTCATGAGGTTTATATTTCAAAGTTGTAATTCAGATGTGTCTATAGAAACTATGAGTTATTGGTGATGAACTTTGGTGTGATGAATGTAACACCCCAGGTAAATAAATAATATGACATTTTTATATTTCTCCCTATTATTGAATAAAATATTAATATTAATTTAAACGTAACTCTATGCTCGATGGCTTACCTAGTACCCAACAACGAGTTCCTTTGAAATCATACATTGCACACTAATAATAATATAATATTATTTTAAATAGTTGTTAACATCTAGCTGTTGTAATGACGAGAATTAACAGAACTAACTAAAAAATTATTATATATGTTTTTCAAATATTTTTACTTTTTAAAATAAATGTTGGAGGATTAAAAATTCGAATGATTCCTATTTTAAGTGTAAACATTCTAATATTCTTTAAAAGGTCGATTAACCGCCTTTTGATGGATAACCTCTTTTAAATACACTTTTTGAAAATTATATGTGTTATATTTGACAAAATAAAATTCTTCTTTATAATAGGGACATCAAAATTTACTTTGTGTAATTTTTTGGTATTTTTCCAATAAATTTCATTTTTAATGAATAAGTGAAAAATGTTGTATTTTTATTCAAAATATATTTTTAATCTAATATGATTAGATCATCTTTTGAATTGGTTTTAAAGTTAAATTAGAATATATGTTTACAATTTAATCCAATGGTGGTCATTGTAATTAATTTAAATTTGAAACTGGACTGAAACTAGTGTCCATCTTTTAATAGATATTGTTTCTTAAAAACGTGCTATTTGTTTTGACAGTGGGAATTAATTATTTAATTAATTAATGAAACTTATATGATTTTAATTTTATAAAATAGACATCATTTTTGAATACAGAATATCTAATATAGAATTGGGTGAATTTTTGGTATTTTTCTGAAAAAAATTCAATTTTTGATGAATAGTGAAACCAATATGTGGTAGTTTAAAAACTACTTTTTCGTTTGATTGAAACTTTAACACTTCTGTTATTTGAATTTCAAAAAAAATATGACATACCTGTTTGTCATTAAGAATTAAAATTTGGTTCAATGGGATAAAAATAATTTTTTTGTGAATATTAACTTTTAAGTTTTTAATCGTGATTAGAGGTAATTAGTGTTATTTAAGGTAAAAATAATGTTTTAATAACATGAAATGACCTTGAAACATGTCCTACCATTATGTTATGTTTCATGGACAACCAATAAAATCCATGGGTCAACTTGGCGACCCCATGTAGAAACTTTGGTAGGAGAATGACATTAATAACTCTTTCTTTAAAGTTAAAATTAAAATGTCACAAACACGTGTTGTTTTACTAAAAAAAAAATTACATGGAGTTATACAAGTAATATTTTTGACTACAAATATTAATTAGAAATATAAAAAGATTTCATACATAATGATAGTTTTTATTATAATTTTTATACATTAAATAAATTAAATTATTTGTGACACCATGATGATGCAACGATTACATCATTATTTAACGATTTAAATAAAATGAAAATATAATGTAAAATCTAAGACCTAAACTTGTCAAAAACCTATTGGATGGTTTTATTTAGAACTCTTATCACCTTTTACTAGAAATATATAATTGTGGGACCTTTTTAATCCGAAAATAATTTTATAATAATGTTACTTTTCAAGACTTTCCAAGAGTTCCCTCCTCTCCTCTTATAAAAGGCCCCCACCTCTACCACCTTACCACACCTCTCAAGCCATTGGATCGGCCACACCCATCCTATTTTGTCTCTCCACATACCTCTATTACTGTTGGAATCCTCACCTTGTGTAGAAGTCTTTCTAGGGATTCCATTGAGCTCAAATCAATAAGAGGTACCCGATTTAAAGGTAGTGTCTTCACCTGTGTTCATATGTTTTATTTTGCTTCTCCAACCCCCCAAACACTTTTTATTCATTTATTTTGTAACAAATCCAGTATATTCAATATACTAGGATGTTTTTATGAGAAGTATTATTTCTAAACCTACACAAACCTTTTCCGAATGGTTAAAGAACATACTGTTTCTGTTGTTGGCGATTTTTTGCCTCACGAAACGATGATTGTTCAATATTCTTTTAACACCATTAATGGAGGCCATTATGATGTCACTGTATTTTATATATGATATATATGTTATTTATTTTTACTATCTGCTTCTGTATTTTATATTTAAAACATACCGATATTCTTTGCATGTTGTGAAAATGCGATAATTTCATATGAGGAAGTGTGGACTACCGCCCCCTCAAGTGATGTGACTCGTTCATTCAAGACATGGAATGTATAAAGAATGAAATTAATGAACATATGTGACCTATATAACATATATATTATACTGTAATTGTAATATATATATCTCTCATTTATTTATAATTCCATTAATATGACAAAAAAATGAAAGTATCGTTCATGCGTACGTACGGCCTACCGTCTCCATGAACGGTGATTTTCATTTTTTATCTCCAAATGATATGGAATAGTATAAAATGAATATTCACTAAATATATATGATATTTTAAACATTAATACTATTCTGGAAATGATTTACTTATAACTACATGGTCAATCATTTTCAAACAAGTTCATTTTTTACTCATGTACCAAACATTAGCAAAAACGTTTGATATGAACTAACATTATTAAACAATTATTATAACATTATAATATGTGATATGAACTGAATAATAATATTTAAAGGATTTACTTATGTAGTTATAAATTGACCAAAGTTTATTATTCAATAATATAAAGAAACGAACAAGACAAGTCAGACTTCAGGTAAGGGATCCTACCCCTCTCTTTCTTTTTAAGGACACTCTTTTATGTCATTCCTTTTAAGCTCATAATTATTATGATTGGGATGTTCTTTTATATTAATATTACTATAAATTATATGTTCATATGATGATAGACCCTATTTTCTCTCATCAATTCATTTTGGATGTTTTGGGTGGCGCCTTTAGGCTGCAGAATTTTCGTAAAAGATCCATCCTCTCTCTTTCTTTTTAAGTACTCTCTTTTATGTCACTTCTTTTAAGATCCTCTTTGTTATGTTTGGGGATATTATTTTATATTACTCTTTCTGTACATTTTATTTTAATATGATGAGAGACCCTATTTGATCTCATCAATACATTTTTTTAAGTTTTATGTGGCGTCGTTAGGATGCCGAGTTTTCGTAAGGGATTTTTCATCTCACTTTTATTCCCATGAGATTTATACTACATTTGCCACCATTTTCATTGGGTGGTATATTTAATACCCATTATTCTTCTCATTGGGTAATATAATTTCTTTTACGAGTATTTAAATCAATGTTGTATTGTCCTTCTTTCATGGGGTGTACTTTTCGAATGATACCCAAGTCGGTAAGGGAACCTTTCACCCTCCTATTTTTAAAAGACTTCTTTTGTTGGGTCTTTTAATTTTCATATTGTAATGTTGGGATATGTTCTTATATATCCTTATTGATGTAAATTATATGTACATGTGATGAGATACCATATTTATGTCTCATCAACTCATTTTATGAATTTTGAAGTGATGTCGTTAGGTTGTTGAATTTTTGCAAGGAAACTTCTTAACCCAATTTTTATTCTTTGGGATAAACTTTTGCTCCTTGAATATGTCCTTCTATGAATATGTGTGAATGACCTCTGATTGTTTTACACTTAATATCCATTTATAGTTGGTGTATTCGTTTGTCACACATAATTATTTAATTGATTTATCCTTAATCCAAGGATACCGTCTTTGTAAGGGACTTAGTCTCAATCTCCTTCCATTGATGCATATTTTTTTCTAACACAAGACATTCATTTATATGGTGTATAAACCCCTTTTAATTTTTTTATATTCAAAAGTAATCTTTTTCTATGAAGAGTTTTACTAAACGACAAAAAGGAATGTTTCTTTTAACGTACGTGGTGACAACAACATTTTCTGCCACCGTGAGTATTATTTGGTCTTTGGCTTCCTCAACAAGACCTACTGGTTTTAAAATGAAATAAATACCATATTATATTTTATGTATTTTGGTATTGAAAATGGTTTTTATAATTGATTTTTTTATGTCAATATATTTAAGCGGTATATTGTGATCAAAATGTGAAATGTTTTCTTTCCATTATATTTTTTTATGTCTTATGATTTTATAATGGTACATAGACATTTGACAGGTGGTTAAATGATAAACCATATGACGGGTGGGGCAGTGAATACCAGGACAGGTGGTTATGTTATAACCTCCAATTAATTTGGTATGGAAGTCGGCCATATGGCTATTCAATTAAGTGATATGTGTGGAAGTCGATCGTATGGTTATTCCATTTAAGTATGTTTATGTCCCGAGTTACCTTTATATGTTATGTGTTCATTATATGGGATTTATGGTAATATTTTGGTTACAAAAGGGTAAGTAATGGTATTTTATTTAGTGAAGAGTTTTTACTACTTCATAAAGGTGAAAAGTATTACTTTGGTAAAGTAATTATGGATTAATTTTTGTTTTGAAAAACTAACTATTTTCCTTCTTTTTGTATACTTTACTGGGCTTTTTATGCTCATACCAAGTTATTGAAATGTTTTCCATAGGACTTAAAGATGAATATGGTCAAGTATGGGATCAAGGAAAGACATGCTATCTAAAACTTGGAACTAGTCATGTTTTTGTAAGAGTTTTTATTTCGTGGAAACTTAGTAGAAGTTTCTACTTTGTAATATTTTGAGATGTAATAGTTACGACCTAATTATCTGAAACTCTAAACCTAAAAATATACTCTATGTGAATTATTCATTTAATTTAATAATAAGTAATGTTTAAGGCTGGGTCCTTACAGTTGGTATTAGAGGTCGGTTTTGTCAACTTTAGGGATTAGAAGTTTTTGTTAGACACATGGTTAGTCCCTATATCTATTATTTTAGTTAAATACATGTTTTATAACTTTTTTACGGTCACGTAAAGTCAGTTACGAATGGAAGGAGGAAGATCTAAAATGACATTCCTATCTCTTCCTGATGACATGCTTGCAATAATTATTGCAAAGTCATGTTGGGATGATTGTGAAACTTTTTGTAGCATACAACTCACTTGCAAGTATTTGTTTGAGATATCAAACACCTCCACTATACCTCATTATCATCATGGATCATGGGTTTTATTTAAAAAAACTAATATTTTCACAATATTCTTATATTTTCAAGAAAGGTAAATATTATCAAGTAATTTTCAAATATTTTACCTTATCACAAGAATTTGAAGCATATTATGATTTTAAAAATGGTTCTGAGGAAGGAGACCCTTGCGCAACCTATTTATATTTTCTTTTAAAATATAGTCCCTCAACACATATGTATAGTATTTTAAAAGGACCAATAATAGAATGTTTAAACTCAAATTATATCTGACTATTTTATAGAAATCATGTTTTATCAGATGTTTTGTAATTATATGTCATACATGATTATTTTCCAAAATTGTTTTTCTGTGAACATACATATGACCCATGTTGTACAAGGAGTATTTGAATGAAGGAAGAAAATGATTTTGAAGGATCTCTAAATCATTTTTGTAATTCATGGGACTTCTACCTACGTGAACAAGATAATTATGAAACCGAGTGGACGCCATGATCAAGGTATGCTATTATTCATTTTGGGAATCGTTTTATTTTATCTTATGGCGGTGAAATGAGACTTCAATAATTAAGATCTTGATATCGTAATGAATTTGGATGAAAATTAGAGGTAAAGGGAAATTATTGACATTAAAACATATTAGGGTTATTTTTGGAGTTTTAAAAGGACAACACACAGACCGTTTGACAACCCGTCGCGTCGGACAAAGCTGCGGGAATCAAACCCACCACCAAAGTTCAACTGGTATTTATTGCCTACCACTGGACTACGTGAAGTCCCTTGTTAGTATGACATAATCTTTTTAGTTAGATGATTTTATGAATTAAGAGTAAGTTGATTTTGGGTTATCTATGGAAATTCTTAACCTATCATGGAGGATATGTGATTTGGTTAATTAATTTTCAATATGAGACTTTAATAGCAACTGATGTTATTTGGAGATAAGTGTTAGTCTGTACCATGGAGGACTATGTGACTAAATCCTTCAAATATTTTGGTTTCAATCTTAGTTTGGTTTACTTTGATGAATTTTATGGACAATTTGTTTATTGAATGGTCCTCGTTGAACTTTGGGGTTTGTTGGACAAATTTTGGAGATTAAGAATAGATTTTCTTTTTATAAAGGGTTGTCCTTTTCTGGATTATCTGGTCTTGTTCTGAGAATTTTGGTTTTGGTAAGGGTCTAAAGACATGTTAAATATATAGTTCTCTTTTGTGTATTAGGTGATTCTATAGAAGTTGATTATAGTACTCTTAATGTGAATAAGTCTTCCTAAATACTCATCATTTGGATAAGGTATGAGTTTGTGTAAGAAATATAGTAAAATTTGAAAGTCAACATGACAAGTAAGTATGTTTCCTTAAGATCAAAAATAAATTCCTCAATTAAAATTAACATAAAACAAAAATTTTGTCTATTAACTTTTCCTATTGGGGAATTGAATACCATTTAACCCACCACAAGTTTGTGATTTTCTTGTGGTTAACTTTCTCCAAAAAATGTTTTCTATCACTCTCCCTCAGAACATGACCCTTTTATTTTTATTCCATATCCATGTTTTGCTACATGGAATCCTATTATGGGTAAACATGGGTGACCTATGTACTTCCCTTTCTTCCTTTTAAAGTGATTGTTTTACCGACTCTTGTTCCGATGTGGGAATTTCAATGAAGTTTCCGAGCCCAATTTTAAAATTGCGAGGACGCAATTCCCAAAAGGGGGGACGGATGTAACACCCCAGGTAAATAAAGATATGAAATTTTTATATTTATCTCTATTTGTGAATAAAATGTTAATATTAATTTAAAAGGAATGCTATGCTCGATGGCTTACCCAATACGCAACAACGAGTTCTTTTGAAATCTTACGTTGCACTCTAATAATAAAATAATTTTATTTTAAACGGTAGTTAAAATTCAGCCGTTGTAATGAAGGGAATGAAAAAAACAAACTACAAAATGATTATTATATGTTTGTCAAATATTTTTACTTTTTACAATAAATGTTAGAGGATTAAAAATGCGAATGATTATAATTTTAAGCATAAACATTCTAATGTTCTTTAAAAGGACGATTAACCTCCTTTTGATGGAGAACCTCTTTTAAATCCACTTTTTGAAAATTATAGGTGTTTTATTTGAAAAATAAAATTCTTCATTATAATCGGGACATCAAAATTTACTTTGTGTATATTTGTGGTATTTTTCCGATAAAGTTCTTTTTTTAATGATTAAGTGAAAAATGTTGTATTTTTATTCAAAATAACTTTTTAATGTTATATTATTAGATCATTTTTTGAATTGGTTTTAAGGTTCAATTTGAAAATATTTTTACCATTTAATCCAATGGTGGTCATTGGAATTAATTTCAATTTGAAACTCGACTTAAACTAGTGTCAATCTTTTAATAGATATTGTTTCTTAAAAACATGATATTTGTTTTGACAGCGGGAAATAATTATTAAATTAATTAATGCAACATATATGTTTTGAATTTTTTTAAATAGACATAATTTTTTAATTTGGAATATAAAATATTTCTTAGGGTGAATTTTTGGTATCTTTCTGAGAAACATCAATTTTTGATGAATAGTAAAACCACTAAGTGGATTTTTAAAAACTGATTTTTCGTTTGAATGAAACATTAACACTTCTGTGATTTGATTTTAAAGAAATATGACATACATGGTTGTCATAAATAAGTAAAATGTGGTTCAATGGGATAAAAATCATTTTTTGGTGAATAGTAACTTTTATGTTTATAATCATCATTAGAGGTAATTAGTGTAATTTAAGGTAAAAATAATGTTTTAATAATATGGAATGACCTTGAAACATGTCCTAACCTTATTGGATGTGTCATGGCCGACCAAGAAAATCCATGGGTCAACTTGAGGAACCCATGGAGCCACTTTAGTAGGAAAAGGACATTAATAACGTTTTATTTAATGATAAAATTAAAATTTCACAAACATGTGTTGTTTAACTAAAACAATTTTTACATGGGGTTATACAAGTCATAGTTTTGACTATAAATATTAATTAGAAATCTAAAACGATTTCCTAAAACATGATATTTTTTTTATAATTTTTAGACATTAAATAAATTAAATTATTTATGACACCATGATGATGCAGCGATTACCTCATTATTTAATGATTTAAATAAAATGAAGAGATAATGTAAAATCTAAGACCTACACTTGTAAAAAACCTATTTTATGGGTGTATTTCGAACTCCTATCTCCTTATCCTAGAAATATATAATTGTGGGGGCCTTTTAAATCTGAAACGCATTTTATAATAATGTTACTTTTCAAGGCTTTCCAAGAGTTCCCTCCTCGCCTCTTATAAAAGGACCCCACCTCTACCACCTTACCCACACCTCTCAAGCCTTTGGATCGGCCAAACCCTACCCATCTTGTCTCTCCACATCACTCTATTACTCCTAGAATCCTCACTTTGGTCATAAGGCTTTCCAAGGAAGCCATTGAGCTCAAATCAAAAAGAGTTACCGGATTTAAAGGTAGTGTCTTCTCTTGTGTTATTATGTTTTATTTTGCTTCTACAACCCCCTAAACACTTTTTATTCCTTTATTTTGTAACAAAAAAATTATCTTAAATATACTAGGATGTTTTTATGAGAAGTATTAGAGATACAAATACACACACCTTCACCCAATGGTTAAAGAACATACTGTTTCCGTTGTTGGCGATTTTCGGCCTCATGAAACTATGATTGTTCGATATTCTTTTAACACCATTAAAGGTGGCCATTATGATGTCACTATATTTTATATATTATATATATGGTATTTATGTTTACTATATGATTCTGTATTTTATATTTAAAACATTCCGTTATTCTTTTCATGTTGTGAAAATGCGATAATTTAATATGAGGAAGTGTGGACTACCGCCCCCTCAGGTGATGTGACTCATTCATGCAATACATGGATCATATAAAGAATGGAATTAATGAAAATATGTGACCTATATAACATATATATTATACTTTAATTGTAATATATATATATATATATATCTTATTTATTTTTAATTCCATTAATATGAAAAAAAATGAAAGTAGTGTTCATGCGTACGTATGACCTACCATCTCCATGAACTGTTCTTTTCATTTTTTATATCCAAATGTTATGGAATAGTATAAAATGAATATTTACTGGATATATATGATATTTTAATCATTAATACTATTCTGGAAATTATTTACTTATAACTACATGGGCAATCATTTTCAAACAAGTTCATTTTTACTCATGTACCAAACATCGGCAAAAACGTCTGATATGAACTAACATTATTAAAAAATTATTATAAAATTATAATATGTTATATGAACTGAACAATATTATTTAAAGGAGGTACTTAGGCAATTATAAATTGACCAATGTTTATTATTCAGTAATATAAAGAAACGAACAGGATAAGTCAGACTTGAGGTAAGGGATCCTACCCCTCTTTTTCTTTGTAAGTACACTCTTTTATGTCATTCCTTTTAAGCTCATAATTCTTATGATTGGGATGTTATTTTATATTACTATTACTGTAAGTTTTATGTTAATATGATGGGAGACCCTATTTTCTCTCATCAATCCATTTTGGATGTCATGAGTGGCACCATTAGGCTGCAGAATTTTCGTAAGAGATCCAACCTCTCTTTCTTTTTAAGTACTCTCCTTTATGTAACTTCTTTTAAGTTCCTATTTGTTATGTTGGGGGATGTTCTTTTATATTCCTATTGATATAAATTTTATTTTAATATTATTAGAGACCCTATTTGATCTCATCAATCCATTTTTGGATGTTTTAAGTGGCGCCATTAGGCTGTCGTGTTTTCATAAGGGAATTTTCATCTCACTTTTATTTCCATGAGATTTATGCTACATTTTCAACAATTTACATTGAGTGGTATATGTACTGCCCATTATTATAATAATTTTTTAATATAATTTCGTTTATGAGTATTTACATCAATTTTGTATTGTCCTTCTTTCATGGGGTGTATGTTTCGAAAGATACCCAAGTCGGTAAGGGAACCTTTCACACTCCTATTTTTTAAATTATTATTTTGTTAGGTCTTTTAATTTTCATATTTTAATGTTGGGATATGTTCTTATATAACCTTATTGATGTAAATTTTATGTCCATGTAATGAGATACCCTTTTTATATACCATGAACTCATTTTCAGAATTTTGAAGTGATGTCGTTAGGCTGTCAAATTTTTTCAAGGGAACTTCTTAACCCAATTTTGATTCTTTGGGATTAACATGTGCTCCTTGAATATGTCTCTCTATTAATATGTGTGAATCACCTCTGATTGTTTTACACTTAATATGCACTTATATTTGGTGTATTCGTTTGTAACACATAATTATGAAATTTAATTTTCCTTAATCCAAGGATACCCTCTTTGTAAGGGACATCATCTCAATCTCATTTCATTGAGGCATATTTTGTTCTAATACAAGACTTTCTTTTATACGGAGTATAAACCCCTTTGAATTTTATTTTTATTCAAAAGGAATATTTTTCTACGAATAGTTTTACTAAACAACAAAAAGGAATGTTTCTTTTAACGTACGCGGTGACAAAGACCTTTTCCGTCGCCGTGAGTATTATTTGGTCTTTGGCTTCCTCAACAAGTCGTAATGTTTTTAAAATGAAATAAATACCATACACACTTTTATGTATTTTGGTATTGAAAATGGTTTTTATAATGGATTTTTTATGTCAATATATTTAAGTGGTATATTGTCATCAAAATGTGGAAATGTTTTCTTTCCATTGTATTTGTTTTATGTCTTATGATTTTATAATGGTACTTTGACATTTTACGGGTGGTTACGTGATAAACCATATGATGGGTTGTTCCGTGAATACTAGGCTGGGTGGTTATGTTATAACCTCCAATGCATTGGGTATGGAAGTCGGCTGTATAGATATTCCATTAACTGATATGTGTGGAAGTCGACCATATGGTTATTCCATTTAAGTATGTTTACATCCCAAGTTACCATTATATTTTATGTGTTCTGTATATGGGTTTTATGGTAATCTTTTGGATACAAAAGGGTAAGTAATGGTCTTCTATTCAGTGAAGAGTTTTTACTACTTCCTAAAGGTGAAAATTATTACATTGGTAAAATATTCATGGTTTACTTGTTGTGTTGAAAAACTAACAATTTTCCTTCTTTGTGTGTCATTTACTGGGCTTTATATGCTCATCCCATGTTTTTGAAATGTTTTCCATAGGACTTAAAGATGAATAGGGTCATGGATGTGATCAAGGAAAGACATGCTATCTAAAACATGGAAATAGTCAAGTTTTTTTAAGAGTTTTTATTTTATGGAAACTTAGTATAAGTGTCTACTTTTTAATATTTTCAGATGTAAAAGATACGACTTAATTCTCTAAAACTCTAAAACTGAAAAGATCCTCTATATGAATTATTCATTTAATTCAATAATATGTAAATTTTAAGGCCATGTCCTTACAATGAATGCCTCTACGATGTATATCAATTTTATAAACCATGTTTTCCATCTATAACTGGACAACATTATTGTCATCATCATCAAATACATAGACATTTAATTAGAATAAGGGGAGGGGCATATAGAAAACATGAGAATGGTTCCATATTTTCATTGATTGAAATAGTTTTATATAATTCTATCAAAGTGTCAATTACGAATTCATGAGGTTCCCTTTCATGGGAATCCCGACACTGATAATGGTTTATCCATGGACCTAGAAAAAACTGAATTATTTCATTTTTGGTATCTATCCATGAATGTTTCAGAGTTGTGTGGATTCCATATCTTATCGTGTAACTAAAAGTGGTTTGTGGAAGATTTCTCCAGAATCTCAACCCTTTTGATCCCCCTGATATTAAACGTGAATCCATTTATTTAGTATAAGCAATACCAAAGGTCCATTAAAGGGTATAGGTAGTTGACAATGGGTGATCCAATTTTGAGACTACCAAATGAAGGAGTTGAGTTCATAGTGTATTGTAATGGGTCCGGAGCTCATCCCAGTTCCATTTTTATGCAGCGAAAGGCAGTCATCACATAACAGACAAGGTATTTGATATCCCATGAGTAGAGCTACACAAATCATGACCTATATATTGAAGTAATAGTCTCTTACCCCTGTATTTGGTGGCACTATATTATGGGATAGTTTATTGTGGATCACTCTTACCACCAGAGTCTTAGGTACGTCATCACTCAGAGAGATTTAAACCTCAGACAACAACGGTGGTAATAATTCCTACATGACTATGACTAAGAAAGAATTTATAATCATTGTAATGTAAACATAATAGAAGAATAGATGATATGTAATTCCTAGGATCACATATTTAATGAATCTTAAAAGTTTTTCTCTTCATGAAGTTGAAAGTGATGGAGTAGGAGGGTAACAATTTTCCTTCAGTCGATGGTGTTGACTCCATCTCTTATCAGTCATTAAAGGGAGACACAACTAGGGGACATCAACTGCAGGGTACTACAATATCATATTTCAAAAGGAGACTCAAGATATGAATGTTTTGAAGAAGGGAATCACACAATCTTAATCTTGGGGTGAATTGTGGTTATAATCATATTATGGGAAGAAGTGTTGTTGGTGATCCATGATTCTCACCAAGCTATACATCATTATCTATAGATTATTTGTAGAGAAAGATAGTGTTTGTTTTGTGGTCTAGTATAATATGGAGCTTAGTTATGTTTGCCTCTCGGTACCTTACATGTCTATAGGTAAAAGATGAGCACCATATTCTGAAAGCTTTATTGTATCCCCTTGAGACCACAGAGTGGAAATAGGATGGCATAACTATGGACTTATTCTTATGTATTACAAGAAACAAAAATAGGCATTACACCATCTAGGTGATAGTTGAACGACTCATGAATTCATCACAATTCTCATTCATCTATCAGATGAGTCTGGAGAAGTTGTATTTATGAGAGATTGTCCTTCTTTATAGGGCACCCTCATTGATTTTATCTGATTGGGATGTAAAATCTATGTCACGATTGTGGAGAGGCCTGAGTGAGACATTCTGAAACCAATTGAGGATGATTACAACCTTTCACCCAAATACCTATGTTATGTCCATTCACACTATCTCGATGCCAGAGTAAATTTAAAGGGATTGTGTGTAATAATTCATCCGAAGCATGCAGTATTACCCACCCCAATTGGAGTTTTCATACAATAATAGCTGCCAATATACCATTACAAGGAATCCTTTTACAAAACTATTTGATAGACCCTATAGGTTACCCTTTTTTGGATATATATTTGATAGTTGTCTACTGTGGACCCATATATGGGGTAAGAAACAACATAATATTTGCAGGTCAAACATTAGTGGATGAAGACAAAATAAACTAGACTGAAATATTATGTATATCACCAGCATAGGCACTTTGAGTTTGAGTAAGGAGAACACATTTTATTTTCATTCTCTTTATGAAGAGAAGTTTAGAGGTTCAGCAGGGGAGGCAAGAAATCCCAAATATTTATCATGTTGTTTAGTATCATTTGGATTGTTTTTGTGGTTTCTTACAACCTTGAATAACCCCCAAAATTGGAGAGAATACATGATATATTCCACATTTCACAACAAAGGATATATGTCCTTGTCTATATGCACATCATAAACTGGGGTGAGCTGGACATCGAGGATGGATCCACCTTTTTAGTGAATCCAGTGGAAATTTAGGACTGACTACAATGGACCTTTCATTAACATAAAACCCCTTTGTTTCACATAATATCTTAGCATGGAAATGTGGAGGAGAGGTCTTGGGATTGGGAAACCCTAATTTGGTCTTATTATCCCATGTTTTTTTTAATTTTTTACTGTTGAAGGGAGAAATTATTGAAGAATGGAATGATGCAGTGACATGTATATTTCCTTGTAATAGCTTTATATATTTATATGTATATTTCAAGAGGTATGTGATGAGGTATTACGTAATTTAGGGGAATTGTCTTCACAAAATTAGTTTTATAAAAATATTAAATACATTTCATATTGTGGATCCACAATAACTAAAAAAATAGCGCAACTCATAAATGGCTGGTCAAAATAGAAAATATAAGATGA
The DNA here is from genome assembly GCA_963277665.1 of Viscum album. NCBI lineage: Eukaryota > Viridiplantae > Streptophyta > Magnoliopsida > Santalales > Viscaceae > Viscum > Viscum album. The sequence goes on from OY728158.1 coordinate 1,605,425,580, forward strand.
TGTTTGTGTCCAATTTTATTTAACCTAGGCATGATATAAAATGGGTCAGTTTAAGGTGTTTAGACCCCTCTCTCATTGGTGGAATGATTGGGTAAATAATTAATTATTAAATTAATAAATTAAATTACATTTACCTATAATATATGTATATAAATTCATAGTTTTGGAGACTTTTATATAGTTGGCCTCATAAAATTGATATCACATAGTAGATACCTCTCCCTTATCCTTTCTCTAACAATGATGAATTATAACAAATCTCTAGATAATGATATATCATGATGAAGTTTAACTAGAAACTCCTTACAATAATTTTGAAAGTGTATTCTTCATCAGTGATCAATCCAAAATATTGGTAGAACTTTTTTTGGTGTTTCGTGACATTGGATTGAATTTATGTATATTTATTTATTCTTTCATTGATCTATTCCTTGAATAACCTTCTCATGTGCCCAAATATTTATGTTTATATTGTCTTTAATGGTTTGTAAAACCATTAGAACCCGTTATTGATCATTATACAGAAATTTGTTTCCATTGATGATTAAAATTTTTGTTACAGAGATTTTGTCCCTTAATTATTCACATTCTTCACAGTTTGGATCCCCATGGTCATAGTTCTACTTTTCCAAGAAATACATAAATTAATTAGACCCCCAAATTTGTGTCGAATCCATGAAATTTCAACCATTCAAAAACATGAGCACAGACATAGGATTTTTTCAAAGATATTATGACCAAAATAGCCTTAAATCATGATGATCATTATGAACGGAGGCACAATAGCATTCAAAATGGACAGAAAACCCCTCATCAACTTCTGGTGAATCATTTCTAGAAAACAACTTCCAACATGTATGGTTTCTAGTTATTTCAGATGTTTTATACAGATTCAAGGTGGAATCTATGATGGTGGTTGTAACATCCTAGGTAAATAACGAAAAAAACATTTTCATATTTTTTAATATTTATGAATTGAATATTAATGTTAATTTAAAGGGGTTTCTATGTTCGATAGCGTACCCGATATGAAACAAAGAGTTTCTTTGAAATCTTACGTTGCACACTAGTAATAAAATAATATTATTTTAAATGGCAGTTAACATGTAGCCGTTGTATTGGTGGGAATGAATAGAAATAACTAAAATATGATTATATATGTTTGTTAAATGTTTTTACATTTATCCAATAAAGGATAAAGTCTTAAAATATGAAAAGAATTCATTTTTTGGCATATATACTCTAATTTTCACTAAAGGACCACTTATCGCCTTTTTATGGAGAACCGTCATTAAATATAGTTTTAGTCACTCTTATACATTTTATTGGAAAAAATAAAATTCTTCTTTAGAATCAGGACATCAAATTTTACTTTGTGTAAATTTTTTGTATTTTTCCGATGAAGTTCATTTTTTTAACGAATAGTGAAAATTGTTGTATTTTATTTCAAAACCTCTTTTTAATCTAATTTATTAATATGATTATATTATCTTTTGAATTGTTTTTAAATTTAAATTATAATATATTTTTACCATTTAATCCAACAGTGGTCATTGGAATTAATTTCACTTTGAAATAGGACTTAAACTAGTGTCAATCTTTTGATATATATTGTTTAATAAAAACACGCTATTTTTTCTGACAACAAGAATTACTTATTAAATTAATTAATTTAAATTATATGTTTTGAATATTTTAAAATAGAAATAATTTTTGAATTCAGAATAACAAATGTAACTTAGGGTGATGTTTTGGAATTTTTCTGAAAAACTTCAATTTTTGATGAATAGTGAATCTAGTAAGTGGTAGTTAAAAAAACTGATTTCTCATTTAAATAAAATTTTACAACCTCTATGTTTTGAATTTCAAAAATCCAACATAGAAGGTTTTCATTAAGAAGTAAAATGTGGTTCAATGGGATTAAAATAATTTTTGGTGAATAGTGTCTTTTATGTTTTTAATCACGATTAGAGGTAATTAGTGTAATTTAAGGTAAAAATAATGTTTTAATAATATGAAATGACCTGGACGCATATCCTACCCTTATTGAATGTGTCATGGCCGACCAAAAAAATAAATGGGTCAACTTGGGGACCCCATGGAGCCACATTTTTAGGAAAATGACATTAATAACTTTTTATTAAAAGTTAAAATAAAAATGTCACAAAAATGTATTGTTTTTCTAAAAAAACATTTACATGGGGTTATACAAGTCATAATTTTAGCTATAAATATTCATTGGAAAGATAAAAAAATTTCTTACATCATGATAGTTTTTTTATAATTTTTAGACATTAAATAAATTAAATTATGTATGACACCATGATTATGCAGCGATTACCTCATTATTTAACGATTTAAATAAAATGAAACGATAATGTAAAATCTAATACCTACACATGTCAAAAACATATTGTATTGGTGTGTTTCGAACCCTTATCACCTTATCCTCTAAATTTATAATTGTGGGACCTTTTTTATCAGAAAATAATTTTATAATAAAGTATCTTTTCTTAACCTTCCAATACTGCCCCTCCTCTCCTCTTATAAAAGGCCCCCACCTATACCTTCTTTACCCACACCTCTCAAGCCTTTGACTCGGCCAAAACCTGACCATTTTGTCTCTAAACATCCGTCTTTCACTCCTAGAAGCCTCACTTTGGGCAAAAGTCTTTTCAAGTAAGTCGTTGAGCTCAAATAAAAAAGAGTTACCCGATTTAAAGGCAGTGTCTTCTCTTGTGTTCTTATGTTTTATATTGCTTCTCCAACCCCCATAAACTCTTTTTATCACTTTAATTTGTAACAAAACCAGTATCTTCAATATACTAGGATTTGTTATGAGAAGTATTCTAGATACACTTAATCACACCTCCGTCTAATGGTTAAAGAACATACTTTTTCTATGGTGGGTGAATTTCTGACTCACAAAACGATGATTGTTCAATCATCTTTTAACACCATTAATGGTGCCCATGAAGATGTCACTATATTTTTATATGATATATATTATGTTTATTTTTTCCTTATGCTTCTGTATTTTTCATTTGTGGGATACCTTTATGGTTTCCATTGTGGGTAAACACGATAATTTCATTTTAGGAAATGCGGACTACCACCCCCTCAAAGTGATTTGATTCATTAACGCCATATGTGGGATGTATAAAGTATGGAGTTAATGTTATTATATATGATGTTATACTGTAATTATAATATACCCTTATATAATTATTATTTTACTCCATTAAATACAAAATATAAATGAAAGTATCGCTTATGCGTACGTACGACTTACCATCTCCATGAACGGTGCATTTCATTTTTTTACCACTAAATGTTATATACTATTATAAATTCATGTATATTCTGGATATATATTATATATATGATATCAAAATCATTAATATCATTCTGGATATAATGAACCATTGACCACACGAACAACATGTAATTGTAAGAAGTCCACTTTCGACTTAAGAACCAAATATCGACAAAACAAACATTATTAACTTAAATGATTACATAATGTTCATAAAATGGAAATAAGTGATATAAAATGAATAATAAGCTTGAAAAAGGTTCTTAGGAAATTATAAATTAACTTTAGTTTATTATTCAGGAGATTAAAAAGCAATTGAGTCACGTCGGACACGAGGTAAGGGGCTTCGTCTCAATCTCCTTTCATTAAGTCATATTTTGTTCTAATACAAGGATTTCTTTTATATAGTGTAGAAAACCCTTTGACTTTTAACTTTATACAAAAGGAATATTTTTCTACGAATCGTTTTACTAAATGAGAAAAAGGAATGTTTCCATTAACATACGTGTTGACAACGACCTTTTAGACCACCACGAGTATTATTTGGTCTTTGGCTTCCTCAACAAGCCATAATGTTTTTAAAATGAAATAAATATCATATAAGCTTTTATGTATTTTGGTATTAAAAATGGTTTTTATAATGGATTTTTTATGTCAATACATTTAAGTGATATGTTGTGATCAAAGTGTGGAAATTTTTTCTTTCCATTATATTTGTTTTATGTTTAATGATTTTATAATGGTAGTTGGACATTTGACTTGTGGTTATGTGATAAACAATATGATGGGTAGTGCTGTGAATACCAGGATGGGTGGTTAAATTATAACCACCAATGCATTGGGTATGGAAGTCATCCGTATATCTATTCCATTAAGTGATATGTGTGGATGTCGACCGGATGGTTATTCAACTTAATTATTTTTATGTCCCATGTTACCTTTATATGTTATGTGTTCTTTATATGGGTTTTATGGTAATATTTTGATTACAAAATGGTATGTAATGATCTTTTATCCAATGAAGAGTATTTTCTTCTTCATAAAGGTTAAAAGTATTACTTTGATAAAGTATTCTTGGTTTACTGGTTGTTCTGAAAAACTAACAGTTTTCCTTATTTGTGTATCCCTTACTGAGATTTTTATGCTCACCCCATGTTTTTGAATTGTTTTTCACAGGACTTAATGTGGAATAAGGTCAAGGATGGGATCAAGGAATAGTCATGCTATCTAAAACATGGAACTATACATGTTTCTTTTTAAGTGTTTTTATTTTATGGAAACATAGTAGAAGTTTCTATTTTGTAATCTTTTGAGATGTAATAGTTATGTCATAATTCTCTAAAACTATAAAACTGAAAATATCCTCGATGTAAATTATTAATTTAATTCAATATTAAGAACGGTTTACAGCCTAGGCCTTATAGTTGGTATCAAATGTCGGTTTAGGCATTTTTAGGAGTTAGAAAATTGTTAAATTATAAATTTATTTATGGAATGATTGAAATGATATAGAATTTAAAGATTACCATGTCTCTTAGCCTAAGATATTTCTGTGTTCAGAATGGTTTTCTGTAGAGGAAACAGGGAAGCTATGTTGGGATGACATTTGGAGGAAGACAACCTTCCAAATCAGCAACATGAGATGGTCGGAATTGGAACTGAATAGTTTGTTGCAGTGATGGAACAGTTGACTCAGGCTATAAATGGTGGTGGTATCCATGCATGAGATCAGCCATATCAACCGTAGAGAAACATTTCAGTGGTGGAACATTTCATGAGGAAACATCCCCCATCATTCAGAGGATCATCTGACCATGTACTAGCTGAAGTGTGGATTAAAGCACTGGAGAAGATTTTTGATTTCATGGGGTGTTCAAAACATCCAATGGTTAGTCTTGTTGTTTACCATTTTGAAGGTGAAGTTGATCAGTGGTGGTCGATGTTGAAAAATATCATGGATATTTATGAGATTGATGATATTCACTAGGAAGAATTCAAATGTATGATTCTTGAGAAATATTTTCCTAAGGTGGTTCGTCTTAGGATGTAAAAACAATTCCTAGAATTGAGGCAAGAGGATGACTCAGTGGCTTCTTATGAAGAAAATTTCACTTGACTGGTAAGGTATCCTCCAAATTTTATATGAGATATTGATAGTAAAATCAACCATTTTTACTCAGGGTTATATCGAAGGTATCAAAGGGATTTAGCTTCTCGTGAGTTCAAAATTTATGAAAAACTTGTTCGATGTGCGGAGAAGGAGGAAATGGAGTTTCCCGATGATCATGTGTTCTTTGACAAACAACATAATAAGAGGTCCAGTTGGCAGGGAAAATGGAAGAATTAATCAAAGAGGAAAGGAGGTAAGAAAACCAAATATCCATCCTATGAGAAGTGTGGTAAAATGCATACAGGAGAATGTTTATCCAAGTCTGGAAAGTGCTTTCGGTGTGGTAAGTCTTGTCATATCGCTTGTAACTGTAAAGAAGATGATAAATCATGCAATGAAAAGCCAGTGGTAATATGTTTTAAGTGTAATGAAATGGGTCATTATGAAAATGAGTGTCTAATGAAGAACTCAACTGAGGGAAAGCAGCCAGACTACAAGCAGAAAGGGGTGGTGAAATCCTTTGCAACTACTTCAGTATATGTGGGGACATCGAATGAAGGAGTATCAGGTACACTGTTTGTCTGTTCAGATTATGCCAATGTGTTGTTTGATTCAAGGTCTACACATTCTTTCATTTCTGAGAAGTTTTCTAGTAAATTGGGAATTCCATCTCAAGATATGAATCCTGAACTTAGGGTAAAAACACCCAGAGGAAACGTTGAGAAAAAAAGAAATTATAAGAACCTTCCTATACTTGTGTATAGAAAGAATCTACCCACAAACCATATTGTTTTGCCTCTAGTAGAGTTTGATGTTATTTTGGGCATGGATTGGATTTCTGTTTATCATGCTAAGATTGACTACAGAGCTAAAATGGTTTCTTTTCAGAAGTATTTTCAGGTTGTGTACAAGAATGAAACCTTGCTTTTGATAACATATTAGTAAGTTAAGAAACTAGTAAAAGATGGAAATTAATGTTACCTTGCACATGTTGTTGAAAATAAAGGTATTGTTCATATTAATGATGTGCTAGTGGAAAATGAGTATCTTGATGTTTTTCCTGATGAGTTGGCTGGTATTATTCATGATCGAGAAGTTGAATTTAATGTTGACTTAGTTCCTGATTCTAATCCAATTTCAAAACCTCCTTATCGAATGGCTCAAGTAAAACTTTTATAGTTAAAGAAACAATTGCAGGAGTTATTATATGAAGGTTTCATTTGACATAGCACATCACCATGGGGTTCTCCTATCTTTTCAGTTAAAAAGAAATATGGTTCATTGAGACTTTGCATTGATTATAGAGCCTTGAATAACATTACTGCTAATAACAAGTATCCTTTGCCTCATATCGATAATTTTTCTGATCAGCTCCAGGGAGCTCAGTATTTTTCGAAGATTGACTTGAGGTCGGGGTACAATCAGTTGAAGGTAAAAGAAGAAGACGTTCCGAAGAATGTGTTTCATACTAGATACGTCCATTATGAATTTTTAGTTATGCCTTTTGGGTTAACTAATCCACATGTTATATTCATGGACATTATGAATATAATTTTCCATGAGTTCTGGGATAAGTTTGTGGTTGTTTTCATTGATGATATTTTGTTGTTTTCTTAAAGTAAAGAGGAGCATGAATGTCATTTAATGGTTATCTTGCAAACCGTAAAAGAAAAGAAATTGTAAGAAAAATTAAGCAAGTGTGAGTTTTGGTTACAACAAATTTTTTTCTTTGGTCACATTGTTTCAAAAAATGGAATACCTATTGATCCTGCTAAAAAAAGTTGTTGAAGAATGGCCAAGACCCACAAATGTAACAGAGATCCGTAGTTTTCTTGGTTTGGCAGGTTACTACCGAAGGTTTGTTGAAATTTTTTCATGGTTATCTAGTCCAATGACTAAGCTAACTCGGAAGAGTGTTAAGTTTATCTCGACAAAAGAATGTGATGATTGCTTTTAGGAGTTGAAAAGAATATTGGTGAATGCTCCGGTTTTGGAACGTCCATCTAGGAATGGTGAGTTTTTTTCTCTACAGTGATACTTAATTGAAAGGACTTAGTTGCATCCTAATGTAGAATGATCAGGTAATTGCTTATGCTTCACGTAAGTTGAAAATTCATGTGGTAAATTACCCTACAAATTACTTTGAATTAGTTGTTGTTGTTTTTGATCTAAAAATTTGGAGGCATCATTTTTATGGAGTAAAGTGTGAAATATATACTGATCACAAAAGTTTAATGTATATATTCACTCAGAAATAATTGAACATGAGACAAAGGAGATGTCTATATTTAATCAAGGATTATGATTGTACAATTAATTACCATCCAGGAAAAGAAAATAAAGTGGTTGATGCTTTGAGTTGAAAACGTAATGCTTCATTAACCATGCTATGTTTGGAATGAGATCCTTTGGTTTTTGATTTGATGAACTTTGGCATGAAAGTTGATTGTGTAGGATGTTCCTCTGTTTTGTTTTAGGTGTCAGTGAGATCATATCTATTAATAAGATTTAATAAAGCGCAGAAGAAAGACAGTGGATTGTAGAAAAAGGTAGAGCTGGTTCAAAAGGGTATCTTTCTGGAATTTAACATTGATAATGATTTTGTTTTGAGGTTTGGGAAGAGATTATGTGTGCCTTTTGATTCAAATTTGAATGGTTAGTTGTTATTTGAGGCTCATAGTTCCCCATTTTTAGTTCATCCTGGTAGTACTAAGATGTACAGAGATCTGCAGGAGAATTACTGGTGGGATGGAATGAAATGAGATATTGCTAATTTTACAGTGATGTGTTTGACTTGTCAGCAGGTTAAATAAGAGCGACAGTTACCGAAACGGATGATGCATTCATTACTGATGCCATAGTGGAAATGGGAAAATTATTCCATGGACTTTGTATTGGGATTACTGAGGAAATCTTGAGGTAATAATGCGATCTGGGTTATTGTTGATCATTTGACTAAATCTGCTCATTTCCTTCCTATTCAAGATACTTTCTCTCTAGATCAACATTCTCGATTGTACCTTAAAGAGATAGCCAGGATGCATGGAGTTCCTCTATCCATTGTATCTGATCGTGATCCTAGGTTTACTTCTAACTTTTGAAGGTCCTTCAGAAGTCGTTGGGTAATGAATTAAATTTTAGTACAGCTTTTCATCCTCAATCAGATGGGCAGTCAGAACGAACAATTCAGACATTGGAGGATATGATGCATGCTTGTTCGATGGATTATCAGGGAAGTTGGGACCAACATCTTTCTTTGGATTAATTTTAATATAATAACACTTTTCATTCCAGTATACAGATAGCTCCATTTAAAGTATTATATTGTAAACGATGTCGAACTCCATCTTTTTGGGATGAAGTGGGTGAAAGGAAGCTGATGGGACAAGAATTGGTAGAAGAGATGGCAGAAAAAGTTCAGTTGATTCAGAAACACATGAGAACAACTCAGAGCAGGTAGAAGAGTTAAGCGGATAACCAGAGGAAGGATCTATCTTTGGAGGTAGGTGATCATGTTTTTCTCAAAGTTTCACCATGGAAAATTGTGATGCGATTTGGTTAGAAAGGAATGTTGAGTCCAAAGTTCATTGGACCATATGAAATTCTGGAGAGAGTTGGATTAGTTACTCACCGATTGGGTTTACCTCCGAGTTTATCTCAGGTACACAATGGTTTTCATGTTTCGATTTTGAGAAATTATATGCCAGATCCATCTCATGTTTTGAGCCCAGAGGAAGTTCAGTTGGAAGAGAATCTCTCTTATGAAGAACAACCAGTCCAGATTCTTGACCATAGAGAGCAAGTGTTCTGTAATAAGGTAATTTACTAGGTAAAGGTTTTATGGAAAAACCATATGGTGGAAGAGGCAGCATGAGAATCTGATAATGCTATGATGGATAAATACCCCCACTTATTTTGATAAGTGAATAAAATTGTGAGGACACAATTCCCAAAAGGGGGGAAGGATGTAACAACCGAGGTAAATAAAGAATAAAACATTTTCTTATTTATTAATATTTACGAATTGAATATTAATTTTACTTTTAAGGGGTTGCTATGTTCGATAGCGTAACAGATACGCAACAAAGAGTTTCTTAGAAATCTTACGTTGCACACTAGTAATAAAATAATATTACCATAAATGGTAGTTAACACGTAGTCGTTGTATTGGAGAGAATGAATAGAAATAACTAAAATATTATTATATGTGTTTTTTAAATGTTTTTACATTTATCAAATAAAGGATAAAGGCTTAAAATATGAAAAGAATTCAATTTTAGACATATATACTCTAATTTTCACTAAAGGTCCACTTATCGCCTTTTGCTGTAGAACCATCATTAAATATATTTTTTGTCATTATTATACATTTTATTGGAGAAAATAAAATTCATCTTTAGAATCGGGACATCAAAATTAACTTTTTGTAAATTTTTGGTATTTTTCTGATAAAGTTCATTTTTTTAATGAATAGTGAAAAATGTTATATTTTATTTCAAAACCTCTTTTTAATATAATTTATTTATATGATTATATAATCTTTTGAAGTGGTTTTACAGTGAAATTAGAATATATTTTTACCATTTAATCCAATAGTGGTTGTTGGAATTAATTTCACTTTGAAATTGGACTTAAACTAGTATCAATTTTTTGATATATATTGTTTCATAAAAACACGTTATTTTTTCTGATAGCAGGAATTAATTATTAAATTAACTAATGTAACTTATATGTTTTGTATTTTTTAAAATATAAATCATTTTTAAATTCAGATTATAAAATATATCTTAGGGTGAAGTTTAGGTATTTTTCTGAAAAACTTCAATTTTTGATGAATAGTGAAACCACTAAGTGGTACTTTAAAAAACCGATTTTTCGTTTAAATGAAATTTTACCACCTCTGTTTTTTGAATTTCAAAAATCCTACGTACATGATTTTCATTTAGATGTACAATTTTGTTCAATGGGATTAAAATAATTTTTGGTGAAAAGTAACTTTTATGTTTTTAATCGCGATTAGAGGTAATTAGTGTAATTGAAGGTAATTATAATGTTTTAATAATATGAAATGACCTTGACACATGTCTGACCCATATTGGATGTGTCATGGAAGAAAAATACAATCCATGGGTTAACTTGGGGACCCCATGGAGCCACTTTGGTAGGAAAATGACATTAATAACTTTTTATTTAATATTAAAATAAAAATGTCACAAACATGTATTGTTTTGATAAAAAAAATTTACATGGGGATATAAAGATCATAATTTTGACTATAAATATTCATCTAAAAGATAAATATATTTCCTACATCATGATAGTATTTTATAAATTTTAGACATTAAATAAATTAAATTATTTATGACACCATGATGATGTAGCGATTACCTCATTATCTAACGATTTAAATAAAATGAAACGATAATGTAAAATATAAGACCTATACTTGTAAAAAACCTATTGGATGGGTGGATTGAGGACCTTTATTAGATTATCCTATATATATATAATTGTGGGACCTCTTTTATCCGAAAATCATTTTATAATAATGTATCGTTTCTTAACCTTCCAAGAGTGCCTCTCCTCTCCTCTTATAAAAGTCCCCCACCTCTACCTCCTTACCCACACCTCTGAAGCCTTTGGATCGTCCAAACCCTGCCCATTTTGTCTCCCCACATCCCTATCTTACTCCTAAAAGCCTCACTTTGGGCAGAAGTCTTTCCAAGGAATCGTTTGAGCTCAAATCAAAAAGAGTTACCTGATTTAAAGGTAGTGTCTTCTATTGTTTTCTTATGTTTTATATTGCTTCCCCAACCCCACATAAACACTTTTTATTCATTTATTTTTTAACAAATAAAGTATATTCAATATACTAACATGTTCTTATGATAAGTATTATAGCTACACTTACACACACCTCCGTCTAATGGTTAAATAACATACTGTTTCTCTGGTTGGCGAATTTCTGCCTCACGAAACGATGATTGGTCAATCTTCTTTTAAAACCTTTAATGGTGTCCATTAAGATGTCACTCTATTTATATATGATATATATTATGTTTATGTTTTCCTTATGCTTATGTATTTTTCATTTGTGGCATACCTTTATGGTTTCCATTGTGGGTAAACACGATAATTTCATTTTAGGAAGTGCGGACTACCGCCCCCTGAAAGTGATTTGTTTCGTTAATGCCATATGTGGGACATATAAAGTATGGAGTTAATGTTATTATATATGATGTTATACTGGAATTATAATATACCCTTATATCATTATTATTTAATGCCATTTAATATGAAATAGAAATGAAAGTAGCGTTCATGCGTACGTACGGCTTACCGTCTCCATGAACGGTGCATTTCATTTCTTACCTCTAAATGATATATACTATTATAAATACATGTATATGAAGGATATATATGATATATATGATATTCAAATCGTGAATACCATTTTGGATATAATGAACCTTTGACCACACGAACAACATGTAATTGTAAGAAGTCCACTTTCTACTTAAGAACCAAATATCGAAAAAACAAAAATTATGGACTTAAATGATTACATAATGTTTATAACATTGAAATAAGTGATATAAAAGGAATAATAAGCTTGAAAAATGTTCTTAAGCAAGTATAAATTAACATTAGTTTATTATTGAAGAGACTAAATAGCAATCGAGTCACGCCAGACACGAGGTTAGGGGATTCGTCTCAATCTCCTTTCATTGAGACATATTTTGTCCTAATACAAGGATTTCATTTATATTGTGTATAAACCCCTTTGAATTATAACTTTATACAAAAGTAATCTTTTTCTACAAAGCATTTTACTAAACAAAAAATGGAATGTTTCTTTTAACATACGCGGTGACAATGACCTTTTCCGCCGCCGGGAGTATTATTTGGTCTTTGGCTTCCTCAACAAGATGTAATGTTTTTAAAATGAAATAAATACCATACACACGTTTATGTATTTTGGTATTGAAAATGGGTTTTATAATGGATTTTTTATGTCAATATATTTAAGTGATATATTGTAATCAAAGTCTAGAAATGTTTTCTTTCCATTATATTTGTTTTATGTCTTATGATTTTATAATGGTACATAGTCATTTGATGGGTGGTTACGTGATAAACCATATGACGGGTGGTGTCGTGAATACAAGGAAGGGTGGTTACGTTATAACCTCTAATGCATTGGGTATGGAAGTCGGCCGTATGGGTATTCCATTAAGTGATATGTGTTGAAGTCGACCGGATGGTTATTCCACTTAAGTATGTTTATGTCCCAAGTTACCTTTATATGTTATGTGTTCTTTATATATGTTTTATGGTAATATTTTGATTACAAAGGGTAATTAATGATATTTTATTCAATGAAGAGTATTTTCTTCTTCATAAAGGTGAAAATTATTACTTTGATAAATTATTCTTGGTTTACTGGTTGTTTTGAAAAACTAACAGTTTTCCTTCTTTGTGTATCCCTTACTGAGCAATTTATGCTAACCCCATGTTTTTGAAATGTTTTTCACAGGACATAATGTGGAATAAGGTCAAGGATGGGATCAAGGAATAGTCATGCTATCTAAAACATGGAACTAGACATGTTTCTTTTTAAGAGTTTTTAATTTATGGAAACTTTGTAGAAGTGTCTACTTTATAATCTTTTGAGATGTAATAGTTATGTCCTAATTCTCTAAAACTCTAAACCTGAAAAAATCCTCAATATGAATTATTCATTTAATTCAATATTAAGTAAGGTTTAAGGTCATGGCCTTATAGTTGGTATCAAAGGTCGGTTTAGACAATTTTAGGATTTATAAAATTGTTAAATTATAAATTAATTTATGGTATGATTGAAATGATTTAGCATTTAAAGATTACCATGTTGCTTCACCTAAGATATTTCTGTATTCAGAATGGTTTTCCGTAGAGGAAACAAGGAAGCTATATTGGGATAACATCAGGAGGAAGACAACCTTCCAAATCAACAACCTGAGATGGTTGGAATTGGAACAGAACATTTTGTTGCAGTGATTGCACAGTTGACTCAAGCTATAAACGGTGGTGGTATCCATGCACGAGATCAGCCAGATTAACCACAGAGGAACATGTCAGTGGTGGAACATTTCATGAGGCAACATCCCCCATTATTCAGAGGATCATCTGACCATGCGCTAGATGAAGGGTGGATTAAAGAACTGGAGAATAGTTTTGATGTCACGAGGTGTTAAAAACATCAAAAGGTTAGTCTTTCTCTTTACCGTTTTGAAGGTGAAGCTGATCAGTGGTGGTCGATGGTGAAAAATATCAGGGATAGTGATGAGATTGGTGATCTTCACTGGGATGAATTCAAATTTCTGTTTTTGTGAAATATTTTCCTATGGTGGTTCGTCTTAGGATTGAAAACAATTCCTATAATTGAGGCAGGAGGATGACTCAGTGGCTACTTAAGAAGCAATGTTCACTCGACTGGAAAGGTATGCTCCAAATTTGATACGAGATCTTAATAGTAAAATCCACCATTTTTACACAGGGCTAAATACAAGGTATTGAAGGGATTTAGCTTCTCGTGAGTTCAAAAGTTATGAAAAACTTGTTCGATGTGCGGAGAAGTTGGAAATGGAGTTTTTCAATGATCAGGTGTTCTTTGAAAAACAACAGAATAAGAGGTCTAATTGGCAGGAAAAAGTAAAGAATTCATCAAAGAAACAAGGAGGTAAGAAAACCAAATACCCATCCTGTGAAAAGTGTGGTAAAATATATCCTGGAGAATGATTATCCAAGTCTGGAAGGTGCTTTTGGTGTGGTAAGTCTGGTCATATCGCTTGTAACTATAAGGAATATGATCAAGAAGGCAATGAAAAGCCAGCGGTAAGATGTTTTAAGTGTAATGAAATGGGTCATTATGCAAATGAGTGTCTAATGAAGAACTAAACTGAGGGAAAGAAACTAGACTACAAGCAGAAAGGGGTGGTGAAATCCTTTGTAACTACATTAGCAGATGTTGGGCCATCAAATGATGTAGTATCAAGTACACTGTTTGTTTTTTTAGATTATGCCAATGTGTTGTTTGATTCAGGGTCTACACATTGTTTCATTTAAGATAAGTTTTCTAGTAAATTGGAAATTCCATCTCAGGATATGAATCCTGAACTTATAGTAAAAACACCCAGAGGAAACGTTGAGGAAAAAAGAAATTATGAGAACCTTCTTATCCTTGTGTGCTGAAAGAATCTTCCTAAAAACCTTATTGTTTTTCCTCTAGTTGAGTTTGATGTTATTTTGGGCGTGGATTGGATTTCTGTTTATCATGCTAGGATTGAATGTAGAGCTAAAATGGTTTCTTTTCAGAATTATTTTCAGTTTGTGTACAAGAGTTAACCCTTTCTCTTGATAACATATCAAGAAGTTTAGAAACTAGTAATATATGGAAATGAATGTTACCTTGCACATGTTGTTGAAAATAAAGGAACTGTTCAGATTAATGATGTGCCAGTGGTAAATGAGTATCTTGATGTTTTTCCTGAAGCGTTTCCTGGTATTATTCTTGATCGATAAGTTGACTTTACTATTCACTTAGTTCTTGATTCTTTACCAATTTCAAAACCTCCTTATCGAATGGATCGAGTTGAACTTATAGATTTAAAGAAACAATTGAAGGAGTTATTAGATAATGTTTTCATTCCACCTAGCACATCACCATGGGGTTCTTTTATATTGTTTGTTAAAAAGAAAGATGGTTCAATGAGACTTTTCAATGATTATAGAGCCTTGAATAACATTACTGTTATGAACAAGTATCCTTTGCCTCTTATCGATGATTTGTTTGATCAGCTCTAGGGAGATCAGTATTTTTTAAAGATTGACTTGAGGTCGGGATACCATCAGTTGAATGTAAAAGAAGCAGACGTTCTGAAGACTGTGTTTCGTACTAGACATGGCCATTATGAATTTGTAGTTATGCCTTTTGGGTTAACGAATGCACCTGTAGTATTCATAGACCTTATGAATAGAATTTTCCATGAGTTCTTGGATAAGTTTGTGGTTGTTTTGATTGAAGATATTTTGGTGATTTATAAAAGTAAAGAGGAGCATGAAAGTCATTTAAGGGTTATCTTGCAAACCTTAAAAGAATAGAAGCTGTATGGAAAATTCAGCAAGTGTGTGTTTTGGTTACAACAAATTTCATTTCTTGGTAACATTGTTTCAAAAAATGGAATAACTGTTGATCCTTCTAAAACAAAAGATGTTGAAGAATGGCCAAGACCCCCAAATGTAACTGAGATTCGTAGTTTTCCTGGTTTGGCAGGTTACTACTGAAGGATTGTTGAAAATTTTTTATGGTTATCTAGTCCAATGACTAAGCTAACTCGGAAGGGTGTTAAGTGTATCTGGACAAAAGAATGTGATGATTGTTTTCATGAGTTGAAAAGAAGATTGGTGAATGATCCAGTTTTGGCACTTCCTTCCAGGAATGGTGAGTTTGTTATCTACAGTGATGCTTCATTGAAAGGACTTGGTTGTGTCCTAATGCAGAATGATCAGGTAATTGCTTATGCTTCACATCAGTTGAAAATTCATGAGGTAAATTACCCTTCACATGACTTGGAATTAGTTTTTGTTGTCTTTTCTCTAAAAATATGGAGGCATCATTTTTATGGAGTAAAGTGTGAAATATATACTGATTACAAAAGTTTAAATTATATATTCACTTAGAAAGAATTAAACATGAGACATAGGAGATGGCTAGAATTAATCAAGGATTATGATTGTAAAATTCATTACAATCCGGGAAATGAAAATAAAGTGGCTCATGCTTTTAGTAAAAAATGTAATGCTTTATTAACCATGCTACATTTGGAATGAGATCCTTTGGTTTTTGATTTGATGAACTTTGGCATGGAAGTTGTTTGTGCAAGAAGTTATTATGTTTTATTTCAGGTGTCAGTGACATCATCTCTATTAGAAAGAACTAAGCAAGCGTAGAAGAAAGGCAGTGGATTGCAGAAAAAGGCAGAGAAGGTTCAGAATGGTATGTTGCCTGAATTTAACATTGATAATTACTGTGTTTTGAGGTTTGGGAAGAGATTATGTGTGCCTTGTGATTCACAGTTGAAGGGTGAGTTGTTATGTGAGCCTCATAGTTCCCCGTTTTCATTTCGTCCTGGCAGTACTAAGATGTACATAGATCTTCGGGAGTATTACTGGTGGGATGGAATGAAAAAAGATATTACCAATTTTACTGTGAAGTGTTTGACTTGTCAGCAGGTTAAAGCAGAGCGGCAGTTACCGAAAGGGATGCTGTAGTCATTACCGGTGCCAGAGTGGAAATGGGAAAATGTATCCATGGACTTTGTTGTGGGATTACCAAGGGCATCTCGAGGTAATAATGAAATCTGGGTTATTGTTGGTCGCTTGACTAAATCTGCTAATTTCCTTCCTATTGGAGATACTTTCTCTCTAGATAAACTTTCTCGATTGTACCTTAAAGAGATAGTTAGGTTGCATGGAGTTCCCTATCCATTGTATCTGACCGTGATACCAGGTTTACATATAACTTTTGGAAGGGCCTTCATAAGTCGTTGGTCACTGAATTAAATTTTAGTACACATTTTCATCCTCAATCAGATGGGCAGTCCGAATGAACAATTCATACTTTGGAGGTTATGATACGTGCTTGTTCGACGGATTATTAGGGAAGTTGGGACCACCATCTTTCTTTGGTTGAATTTTCATATAATAACAGTTTTCATTCCAATATACATATGGCTCCGTTTGAAGCATTATATGGTAAACGCTGTCGAACTCCATCTTTTTGGAATGAAGTTGGTGAAAGGAAGTTTATTGGACCAGAATTGGTATAAGAGATGGATGAAAAGGTCCAGTTAATTCAAAAACACATGAGAACATCTCAGAGCATGAAAAAGAGTTATGCGGATAACCAGAGGAAGGATCTATCTTCCGAGGTAGGTGATCATGTTTTTCTCAAAGTTTATCCTTGGAAAAGTGTGATGTGATTTGGTAAGAAAGGAAATCTGAGTCCAAGGTTCATTGGACCATATTAAATTCTAGAGAGAGTTTGATCTGTTGCTTACCGAGTGGATTTACCTCCGAGTTTGTCTCAGGTACGCAATGTTTTTCATGTTTCGATGTTGAGAAAGTATATGATCCATCTCATGTTTTGAGCCCAGAGCTAGTTCAGTTGGAAGAGAATCACTCTTATGAAGAACACCAGTCCAGATTCATGACCATATAGAGAAAGTGTTGCATAATAAGGTAATTCACCAAGTAACGGTTTTGTGGAAAAACCATATGGTTGAAGAGGAAACATGGGAATCTGAAAATTTTATGAGGGATAAATACCCCCACTTATTTTGATAAGTTAATAAAATTGAGAGGACACAATTCCCAAAAGGGTGGAAGGATGTAGCATCCTAGGTAAATAAAGAATAAAAAATTTTCATATTAATTAATATTTAAGAATTGAATATTAATTTTACTTTAAAGGGGTTGCTATGTTCGATATCGTACCTGATACGCAACAAAGAGTTTCATTGAAATCTTACGTTGCACACTAGTAATAAAATAATATTATCTTAAATGGTAGTTAACACGTAGCCGTTGTATTGGAGGGAATGTATAGAGATAACTAAAATATGATTATATATTATTGTTAAATGTTTTTACATTTATCCATTAAACGATAAAGGCTTAAAATACGAAAATATTTCAATTGTAGGCATATATACTCTAATTTTCACTAAAGGTCCACTTATCACCTTTTGATGGAGAACCTTCATTAAATATAGTTTTGGTAACTATTATACATCCTATTGGACCAAATAAAACTCTTCTTTATAATCAGGACATCAAAATTTACATTGTGTAAATTTTTGGTATTTTTCCGATAAAGTTCATTATTTTTATTGAATAGTTAAAAATGTTGTATTTTATTTCAAACCATCTTTTTAATATAATTTATTTATATGATTAGATTATATTTTTAATTGGTTTTAAAGTGAAATTATAATATATTTTTACCATTTAATCCAATAGTGGTCGTTGGAATTAATTTCACTTTGAAATTGGACTTAAACTAGTGTCAATCTTTTGATATATATTGTTTCATAAAAACACGCTCTTTGTTCTGACAGAGGGAATTAATTATTAAATTAATTAATGTAACTTTTATGTTTTGAATTTTGTAAAATACAAATCATTTTTTAATTCAGAATATCAAATATATCTTAGGGTGAAGTTTTGGTATTTTTCTGAAAAACTTTAATTTTTGATGAATAGTGCAACCAGTAAGTGGTACTTAAAAAACTGATTTTTCGTTTAAATGAAAATTTACCACCTCTGTGTTTTGAATTTCAAAAATATACCATACATGGTTGTCAATAATAAGTAAAATGTGGTTCAATGGGTTTAAAATAATTTTTGGTGAATAGTAAATTTTAGGTTTTTAATCGCGATTAGTGGTAATTAGTGTAATTTAAAGTAGAAATAATTTTTTTATAATATGAAATGACCATGACACATGTTATACCCTTATTGGATGTGTCATGGACGACCAATAAAATCCATGGGTCAACTTGGGGACTCCATGGAGCCACTTTGGTAGGAAAATGACATAAACAACTTTTTATTTAAAGTTAAAATAAAAATGCCACAAACATGTATTGTTTTGCTAAAACAATTTTTACATGGGGTTATCAAGATCATAATTTTGACTATAAATATTCATTGGAACTCTAAAAATATTTCCTACATAATGAAGTTTTTTTATAATTTTTATACATTAAATAAATTAAATTATTTATGACAGCATGATGATGCAATGATTACCTCATTATTTAACGATTTAAATAAAATGAAACGATAATGTAAAATCTAATACCTATACTTGTAAAATACCTTTTGTATGGGTGGATTTATAACCATAACAACTTTATCCTCTAAATATATAATTGTGCGACCTTTATTATCTGAAAATCATTTTATAATAAAGTATTGTTTCTTAACTTTCCATGAGTGCCCCTCCACTCCTCTTATAAAAGGCCCCCACCTCTACCTCCTTACCCACACCTCTGAAGCCTTTGGATTGGGACAACCCTACCCATTTTGTCTCCCCACATCCCTATCTTACTCCTAGAAGCATCACATTGGTCAGAAGTCTTTCCAAAGAATCCTTTGAGCCCAAATCAAAAAGAGTTACATGATTTAAATGTAGTGTCTTCTCTTGCGTTCTTATGATTTATTTTGCTTCTCCAACCCCCATAAACTCTTTTTATTCACATATTTTGTAACACCTTTAGTATATTCAATATACTAACATGTTTGTATGAGAAGTATTCTAGATACACTTACACAAACCTCCGTCTAATGGTTAAATAACATACTGTTTCTCTGGTTGGCGAATTTCTGCCTCACGAAACGATGATTGTTCAATCTTCTTTTAACACCTTTAATGGTGGCCATTAAGATGTCACTCTATTTATATATGATATATATTATGTTTATGTTTTCCTTATGCTTCTGTATTTTTCATTTGTGGCATACCTTTATGATTTCCATTGTGGGTAAACACGATAATTTCATTTTTAGGAAGTGCGGACTACCATCCCCTCAAAGTGATTTGATTCGTTAATGCCATATGTGGGACGTATAAAGTATGAAGATAATGTTATTATATATTATGATATACTGGAATAATAATATACCCTTATATCATTATGATTTCACGCCATTAAATATGAAATAGAAATGAAAGTAGCGTTCATGCGTACGTACGGCTTACCGTCTCCATGAACGGTGCATTTCATTTCTTACCTCTAAATGATATATACTATTATAAATAAATTTATATGTTGGATATATATGATATATATGATATCCAAATCATGAATATCATTCTGGATATAAATTACCTTTGACCACACGAACAACATGTAATTGTATGAAGTCCACTTTCGACTTAAAAACCAAATATTGAAAAAACAAACATTATAAACTTAAATGATTACATAATGTATATAAAATGGAAATAAGTGATAAAAAATGAATAATAATCTTTGAAAATGTTCTTAAGAAAGTATAAATTAACTTTAGTTTATTATTCAGGAGATTAAATAGTAATCGAGTCACGTCGGACACGAGGTAAGGGGATTCGTCTCAATCTCCTTTCATTGAGGCATATTTTGTCCTAATACAAGGCATTCATTTATATGGTGTATAAACACCTTTGAATTTTTACTTTATACAAAACGAATCTTTTTCTACGAAGCATTTTACTAAACGACAAAAAGGAATGTTTCTTTTAACATACACGGTGACAATGACCTTTTCCGCCGCCGTGAGTATTATTTGGTCTTTGGCTTCCTCAACAAGCCGTAATGTTTTTAAAATGAAATAAATACCATATACTCTTTTATGTATTTTGTTATTGAAAATGGTTTTATAATGGATTTATTTTGCCAATATATTTAGGTGATATATTGTGATCAATGTGTGGAAATATTTTCTTTCCATTATATTTGTTTTATGTCTTATGATTTTATAATGGTACATGGACATTTGACGGGTGGTTACTTGATAAACCATATGACGGGTGGTGCCGTGAATACAAGGACGGGTGGTTACATTATAACCTCCAATGCATTTGGTATGGAAGTTGGCCGTATGGCTATTCCATTAAGTGATATGTGTGGAAGTTGACCGGATGTTTTTTCCACTTAAGTATATTTATGTCTCATGTTACCTTTATATGTTATGTGTTATTTATATAGGTTTTATGGTAATATTTTGATTACAAAAGGGTAATTAATGATCTTTTATTCAATGAAGAGTATTTCCTTATTCATAAAGGTTAAAAGTATTACTTTGATAAATTATTCATGGTTTACTGGTTGATTTGAAAAACTAACAGTTTTCTTTCTTTGTGTATCCCTTACTGAGCTTTTTATGATAACCCAATGTTTTTGAAATGATTTTCACATGAATTAATGTGGAATAAGGTCAAGGATGGGATCGAGGAATAGTCATGCTATCTAAATCATGGAACTAGACATGTTTCTTTTTAAGAGTTTTTATTTTATGGAATCTTAGTAGAAGTGTCTACTTTGTAATCTTTTGAGATTTAATAGTTATGTCCTAATTCTCTAAAACTATAAACCTGAAAATATCCTCAATGTGAATTATTCATTTAATTCAATATTAAGTAAGGTTTAATTTCGGGGCCTTATAGTGGTAGCAATACGATGAAGGGGATCATATCTAGTATTTTTGAGAATTTTGTGAATAAACCTTGTGTATTATGAAGAGTATTTATTAAATAGCCCCCTTAGCATCAGATTCAGATAAATTGAGGGTGATGCGGAGTGTACCCCTACCTTACACGATGTGTAACCTAACTTGTTTAGAAAACCTATATAGTGGGTCACATGGGTGAGGATTCCTTGTAAAATTACATGGACACAGTTTAACCATAAAGACGATATCTGATGTTTACCGAAGAACTATGTATAAATGTAAATGGACATGTGGTCTGAGTACATGGACATGGGACTATATCATGATCCATTCCTATGTTATTTAGGACACGTCATGTTTTTCACCTACATTACTTGTTTTACAAAATTGTTTAAATCCGTGTGATATTCAGGTACATTGATAGGATGTAGAGTTGAAATATATGTTTTGGTTTAACATCACATGTACCCCTAAACATTTTACTGAAAAACTTCCTTCATCCATATCTTGTTTATTAGAACACATATTTAGGCCTGTGTGTAGCCTATCCATGTTTATTTTCAGTTAAAAGGTGATGTTTCCCTTGGTTTTGGATTTCTTGATTTTATGAGAAATATAGTTCTCAGATCCTTCTTAGGTGATGCTCGAATATCAGGGAAATCAGAAATGATTACGAGATAACTTTTTCAGTGGTACCCTCTGGTTGGGATGGTCATGGGAGTTATTCTATGATCATTCCATGTTTTCCTCTTGTATGGATGAGATGTGTATTTCCTCAATATTCTAGGTAGTACCCTCCAGTAGTATTGGGTAGTGTAGTTCCCTGATGATTACTTATATGTATTACAATCTCATAGGGCTGGAAAGTGGAGTTCCTCATTGAAAATTTCTTCCAGTTGTTACCCTCTATAATGTATGTGTAGTGGAGTTTCCTAATGATGGATTTTTTTCAATTTTCTCTTGAGAAGGTCTGGCTAATAGAATTTATTCATGAGATTCCTGAGTGTTATCATCCAGCGGGGCGGGGTAATGTATGTCCATTGTGACTAGTACAATATGATTGTCCTAGAATACCATTGAAAAATATCCATACCTATAATTTGTGTCCCCTCGACTATTCATCATAGTGACTACACGTGATTCTATGTACCCTTTGAATCATGAAAAAAGATGACTGATTTCCCTACTATGTCTATTTCTATTCACACCACCAAACTCATAGTATGAAAGTTATTTCCAGCCAAAGAGAATAATATCAATGTTTTTTTATTGAGTTCCTTAGACATGTATGTACAGGGCGAATGTCTGGGATGATGATCATCCTTGATGGGATTTTAGAACTTTTGTACACTCCTCTTATTGGGTAGATAGTTGATATATATATCTACTTAATATATCATCTATAATTTTTTTATTGAGAATATATATCTATCCATCTGACATTACCCACTCTTTATATTTTCATACTCTCCTTATTGGAGGGACAACAATTCATGGGGTATGCCACATTCTTAAAATCTCTAGATTCTAATGGTTATATGATTTTATTCTCCTGATTAAAATGGAAATATTTTTTTGTACTTTCAAGAGATATGAACTCTAGGCTCTTTTACATTTCTGGTTTTCAGTCATGTTGGGGTACATTTCTGGTTGGGGTGTATTTTTTCTAATTTACTTTTTAATATACACTACCACATGATTGTACTATGTAGTGGTCCATTCATTCATTATTTACAATATACTAGTGTTTCATCCTTTATTTCATTCCCTATGTACTTTTTTCATTGAGTTAGCTATGTTGTTTTGTATAGGTACATAGGCAAAGTCCTCTGCAAAATAGTTATACATTTAACACCTATAAACACCCCTAGGATATGGAGGCGGCCTTGGGGTGGTTGTATCTCAAGACCCATCATAGGTTAGTTCATAGAAAATCCATTCCCCTCTGTGACACATGGTCATGAAAACATTTATCATTTCTACAAATCATAATATTTAGAAAATAAAACAGCATTCATCAAAATTTTATCATCATAATCAATTACCAAATATAGAAATAATTAGGATGGTGAAATTGGTGCATGTCCCATATTATTTATAAGTAACATGGATGGATGTTCTGATATATGAAAATACATTAAATAGATCACTAGTATTTTTTTAGGAAGAATCCCTTTTCATTTTGAAATACTTATTTAAAGTCTAAAAATTCACAGAATAATAAGAATTTTTTTCTTTGAAAATAATCAACAAATCATTTATAGTAATATTAGAAAGAAATATTATTCGTGATGCTAGAAAAATTCATTTTTTGGTGTATGTTAAAAAGAAAATTTATTATAATTTTTGGTAAATTTTACATCATTCAGAAAATTCAAAGAAGTTTCCTTTTAATTATTTTTAGAGGAAGTTAAATTAATCTAAAAAGGACATGAAAAATTTATTTCATAATATTTAAATAATTCATGAAAATTTTTAATGAAAATATATCCATGTAAAAAAACTAATTCTCACCCAAAAAGAGAAGAATATATAATTTTTATAATAACAATTTCATGGTAATTTTAAATAAAAAACATATGAAATTGAAATAAGAAAATAAAACCTAAAATTAATAAAATAAAATAAAATATATAGTGTTTGATTAATAATAATCATATATTTTCCCTCAATTTAAATCTAACCTAAACTAATTCAAAAAGAAATTAGATTGTATCAAAATTCCCTTAATGTCTTCGTAATATAAAAACCACAAACTATTGAAAGATGCATATATTTGTATATATGTATGTATTTATTTATATATCACCATACTTTTCAGGATAAATATCATAATATACATTCATAGAATGTATGTTCACCACCCAAAAGAAACTAGGGGTGAATATGACATATGTCTCATGGAAATTAATGTGATGCGAAAAAACCATTCCTCATGTCTTATCACACATCATATTTTTTAAATACTCATGAATAATAAGTATAAATTTATCAAGAATATATTATAGATAACAAATATTAATTAATAACAATATATCATAAATTTTTAATTTCATATTATCCTAATGATAATAATTCATCATTAAAATTGACATTTCGTTGAAAACTGGTCTATTATCCATTAATATTTTGATTTGACGGTTTGAATATGTGATCCATGTACATTAATTGAAAATATATACAAATTTAATAGTTAAATTAATATCATATTTACTAATTATATAAAAATAGATTACTATAAAAATAATGGGTGGTGAAAATTTAGTTACATCACATCATGGATATGGTAGTACATATATATGCATGGTTGATAGTTCAAATTTTTTGAGTGATGTAAAAAAATAAAATATAATTATAATTAAAAGTTACATTATAATTTTTAAATAAAAAATATATTATATATTAATTTAATACATCCTTATTACCAACTATGTAAATAGTAAATGAAAAAAATAATTGCATCGTTTCGTAGAGGAGCTAATCGACACATACAAATGAGTTATGTTACCATTTTTAAAACACAACTGAAGTTAATAAGATATGTATTATAATTAAAATATAAAATCATAATGATTTTATCAATATCATATATAAAAATTTAATCATTCATTATAACAATTTATTAATAATGATAATGGAAAATGAATCATAACACTACGCAGAGGTAGTTGTCCACACATAAGTATGAGTGATACTTTCATAACCAATTTTATGAAATATTCGATATGAATTGGAAGATTAAATTTATATAATAACATCCTATTATATTATAGAAAATATTTTCATTATATATTAATGGTTTTAATATATTTGTAGGTGGAAAAAGTAAATGTAAAATGGACATGTTTAGATAAGATGATTATATCCTCTCTCAAGAAACTCATCTGGATATATCCTTAAAACCCCTTGGGATTTTATTATAATTGGAATAAAAATTAAATAGTATACATAAGGTAGTGAATAATTTTTTCATTTAGTATTTGGTGGACGTAAAATTATCATGAATTTTTTCTAAGGGAAGAGATGGTATGTCCTTAAAAACAAGTAATGTGGTGTGCCCTGTGAATTATATAAAGTAATAAATTAATATAAATTAATTTTAATTTTCAAGAGGTCTAAAATTGATATTTTTAAAATATATTATGACTATAAGATGAAATAATAATATTGAATAATATTTCGAAATTTTTTGGTGATTTTAAAGCTCTTTTCCATTAGTTTAAATTCCATGTTATCCCTTTTCAATTTTATAAAAAATCATTGTTTTTACTCTTTAGGGGTCATAAATGTTACTATAAACGGAAGATATAACCATATGTGGACAATAGATGATATAATTGACCATATTCAATTTACATTGAAGATGTTAATATTATTATGAATATTAATTATGTTGATAGAAACTAATTTAATTTAATTTACCATTATAGGCATCTTCTGAACTATTCACATTCTTCAATTTAAAAATAACATTGTAAATATAATGTTATTTGAATATATAATTTAATGAAATTTCAAATACATTTTAAGAATCCAAAAAATTAATTTCTCATAATAACCTATCAAAAATTATTAAATTATTGTATTTAATATCTTTTAACAGACATTTCACCCACATTCACAACCACTGTGTTGATGTAGCGTAATAATTTAATGTTATTATTAAATCCATAAAAATTTAAAAATAAACACCAAAAAATATAACTAATACATTAATGATTCGATTATATTGTAAAATATCAATTTTTATCTCGGTGATAAAACATTAGAGATATTAAAAAAATTGGGTGACAATTTGTATTTATCTTAACGCAATGTAATATTAAGGTTATTATAATAGAAAAATTGCACCATGTTGCTATATATTTTAACATTGGAATATTATATTCAAAATAGACACATCCAATTGAATTTTCTTTGGTTTTATATAGATGACTACTTCCATAAAAAATTCATTTTAACCTTTATTAATGGATTAACCCTTAATCAAAAAACTATAATTTTATCAAAGTTACTGAAAATTATGACATAAAATGAACAAGATCACTAAACCAAATTTCATTATTATGATTCCAAATAGAGAATCATTTTTTTCTAAATAATTTCATTTAATTTTTAGAAATAAATTTTAAAATAATCCAATAAAAACAGATGAAGTGTTTTTTTTCCAAAAATATATATTTTTATGAATTAAATTTTTTTATTCCAATATGAAAAATAATATGGATTACAATGATTATTATTGGATTATTTTTAATAAAAAACCATTAATTAAATAAAAAATTTAGTTTTTAAAAATGTGAATTTAGAACTACAAGATTTGATATTAAAATTTCTGTTCAAATCAGTATTTTTACACTATTCTGTGATAAATCAATATTTTTGGGAATATCCAAAAAAATACCCGTATATAATGTTAAAATAATATCAAAATAAGTTATATTACTTTTATAAAAATTAATTTCTAAATTGGATGAAATTAATTTTAATATTCACACACAAGAAATATAAAAACCATTTATGATGAAGTGTTTGTTTGAAGAATAAATTGACTTTACTAAAAATTCAAATATTATTTACTAATAATTAATAAATAATTATTTATTTAGTTTACTATTATTCATATATTTCATGATGAGGATACTCCTATTTATATTAATGTTATTTTAATATGGATCATTAATTTCTATTAATAATTAGTCTCTATACGAAGTTACTAGAAACCATATCTTCTTTTTTCCTTACCCACTCTTCTTATCCTACATAATACATGTGTTTTAGGAATAACATCATCCATGATCTCTTTTGGAATGTTTTCCTAAAACATATCTTGTGCATCATGAGAACCAAATCCTTAAAATAAAATCTCTCTACCACTATCCTTCTAGTGGATGTGCCCCATCTATGTAAAATTATTTATCCTTATGACAATCAACATATGATCTAAGTGGTTTTAATGATATTATCCCTTTAATTACTTGGGATAACCGATAAATATAAACTAATTTACTTTGGGTGTTTCCTTTTTTCCCTTGAAATGAATTTAACAAATGGTTTGAAAATCTATTAATGAGTTTGTGTAATATAGAAAATTCATTCTTTTAATTAAATGATATTTGATTTATCATATCACTTTAGGTTAGTGTCATATTATAGTTTGTCTTATAGCATGTAATACATATACCTAAATGGATAAAAGATGATTTGAATGACTAATCATTTACCTCACCATTTTATCAAAGGTATTTTCCCTCTTTTTAAACACACAATTCTGCTATGGTGTATAAGGTAGAGGTAGTTGATATATAATCTCATACTACCATATCACCATGATCATAATTTTTTATTTATGATATTTTAAAAGTCTTTTTATCATACGTGGGAAAAATAAAAATAAATAACTAAGGAAGAATAAATTAGTGTGTACCCAGGGAATCCCATATAAAAATACTCTCCCCCCCATGCCTCAAATGTTTAAACAAGGAAGAAGGAGATACCAGTACCTTGCTGTGTTGTGGATGCAAGGTGATTTTCAACCATATTGACCTCTACCCATGTGTTCATTACTTGGATATTAATTATATGAAATATTTTCAACTTCAGAATTTGTAAGAGATTGTCAATAGAATATTTCATGTTCCCTATATAGAATTGAGATGAAGGATAGAGTCCATTTTCATCTCTGGAGATCAATCATTCTCTCTCAGTATAGTTGAATCCTCTCCAGAATGGCCTTGTCTTCAGCTTGGATAGATTGACCATCACATAACAGAGCATTAAAATCCAAGAAAATAGCTCTAATGGATTCTCATACTCCCCACCCCACCACCACATGTCACCAAGGATATAGGATCCATCCATGTTATGTTTTACTCTTATTACGTGTCAATTCCAACAAACTTTGTTCTGCTACAAATTACCATTTAGAGGATGGGAAGGAGTGGGGCTTGCATGCAACAACATCATCAAGTTTGGATCATAATGCCAATTCTTTAAAAGATTCACCATAACGAGCAGTAGGTTATGTGTTCAGATGATATGGGACTTCCTAGGTGTAGACACCTCCTAAGGGTGAAATCTGTTTCTGACATTCTAAACACACCAACAACCAGTGGTAAAAATATTGTACATTACATACATTTAGGACATACATCTCCCACACCGTGATACCATTGATCCAAAATAGTATTTCATGATTCCCTGTTAGTGGGATTTAAGTAAAATCACTAAAGAAGTTCCATATTGTGTTCACCCATGAACCATTAATGAACAGGTGGTTCGAGTTCCCCTCTTAGTGGTTCCTGCAGCATGGATAGGTGAACATGATATGAATACCCATTCATTTAATTTTATCATTAGTATGAATGGTGTGGTTATTTATTCTACAGACTAGGAAATTATATACATTCATGAATTAAAGTAAATCAAAAAATCTCATTCATCCATTATCCTGGTTATGTTTGAACATCTCCCTAATAAAGCATGTCAAGGAGGAAACCCTTTACTATAGGAAGTTAATATAATTTTGAATGATTATAAATATTATTAAAAAAGGTAAAAAAATTCTCACTAGTTATGATCCATGACTTTTTTAATGTTTGACAGATGCGAGATGTCCTCACAAAACATGCTACTTGGATCCAAGCTACCAGGGAAACCAATTTGTGACCTAACCCAATTGTGATTCCAAAATAGAATATAACTTTTCCCCATAGTCCATTAGGTTAGTTATTGTAGGGTTGATATATGATGATAAAAAATAGGCAATAGAGGGGATATAAAAACTCTCGACACCAACACAGCCCCTCTTCATCTGGTTTCCATGGCCTTGTCCCAAATCATATGATCCTCCAATATTCCCCACACTAATTTTTAATGTATTCAATGAAATGTCTCAAAAATATTTCATACATTGATACCACATTCTTATGTTGGTCATATCATTCGGTGCCAAGATTCCAAATACAGTTTCCACTATAAAATTTTATCCCAAAAAATACTCTCTAATATCTTATCAATATTATAAATGATTTTTTGGGACATTAACCGCTTAATGTTCATGAATGGGGATAGCGGAGAGAACAAAACTAACCAGTTCAATCATACCACCAATTGAAAAAAAGTTATTTTCAGATGTCAATATCTAACAAAAAATCCATATCACAATATAATAAAAATTTTGAATGATAAGTCTACCCAAAGACATGGGGAAACACTATATTCAATTTGGAACTTCTCGGTATACATAGAAAGATAGTTTCATATGGAGGTATCCCCCAAACCAAGCTTCTGTTAAAAAAGTAAAGACTAATCTTGGCCCTATTAATGATCTAATAACTATAATTAATATACTCCGCAAAGGCCATTTTTATTCAACCGATTGATCATTTTCTAGAAGATATCAAAATAATAGTGTCATTTGAAAACGGAAGATGATTAATACATTAGAAACTCATCCTTCTTTGGTAGAGAATAATTTCACACATAATCATGCTTCTATTAATTAGTCAACTAATAAAATATGGGGAAGGTTGAACATACTACTATATAAGGGGGCACCCTACCTCAATCCATGAGTTGTTTTGATGATACTGGGATTCCTCCACAAAAAATAGACTATCGACCACGATGTAGTAAATCACATGAAAATCAAATCATATGACCAAGGAGAGAAGTGTATACCTACGAATACCTCATTAATAAATATCCATTAAAGGTTTTGATATTATTTATCCCTTTCAATTTTTATTTCCATTTTTGAAAAATGGGATTTAATATTAATTCCACCAATTACCTCTTGGGATACTACGATGAACCCTGGATTATTTGGTGTCTGATAAAACTGTGTTTCACTTTAGAGATCCAATGTATAAGATAAAATAAAATTCTTATATTGATAACACATTCCAGTAATTTATAATGAACAAAACAAATTATCACCTTTCTGTAGTTGTGTAGATAAGAGGGATCTTATATTTTTGGAATAAGCTGTAAACTCATTTCAAAAGCGACTCATGAAATACTCCATCAATGAAACAAGTGTTGGAAGGATATAATCATATCCTTTCAATCCATGGACCTAAAATCTATATTTAAGGATCTTGGAATGAAATATAGACCCATGGAACATTTGGGATTCATGACCATTATAGAATCAAGAGTTTCATTCTTATATATGATATTCACCACCTTGATCAGATCTAAATATTTTTATCTTATTATAATAATAATTCACTACATCACTCATTTCATCATTGAAATAATGAATGTATTCAGACTTCTATCCCCTTAAAAAGACATATCCTTATCTATTTAAATCATTTGTATAATTAATTCATTTTAAATACCCACCTCTATCCTCTACTATAAAGATTTTATAGATGACATGTTGTACTGATTATAGAATATAAAAATCAATTGCACCATGTCCATATAATTGTGTCGTTTTCATTTTTATTTATAAACTACTGTGACATATATCAAATTTATTTATCTAAAAATATTCTAAGTGATCATCTTGATATATTTTTTCCAAATTATTTTCATTTATAATGTCAAAATGTTGAATCCACAGTTTGGTATAGATCCATTCATATATTATATAATAATTTAAAATAAAAATACCTTAATTTATATATGTTACACTATAACAAATAATGTATTCATTAAAGAAATATCTCTTATTGCTGATCAATGCAATAAATATATTTATTTCATGTTAGGATACAAAAATTATATTCATGGTAAATGTTATTTTATAATAAAAATCTCTTGAAATGAATAACTACTAAATTGGCATTAAATTGTGTTAATATCCTATATCAAAAAAGGTAATATTGGATTCATTTTCTGGTCGATGATCCACTTATCCACTCAAAATCTATCAAAATATACTTGATTCCCGCAATTGGATACAAATGTGGGAACCACATGTTGTATATAATACCAGTGTCTATATATATATATATGTATATATTTCAATGGATAATGAATGAACTATGATCTTACCCTTTTATCATTGATTGGGTAAAATTATTCTTCTAGTGAACATTATTTCCATATGAAAAATACACTTCATCATTATATTTTTCTATCTTTGTATTTTCTATTTCATTGATGTATGGTCCGAATCCTTAGACTTTGAGTATGTATTGCAAAACATTTTTATTTATTATTACTTTTATTATTAACATTTAGGACTATGATAGTTTCTCTCCCCATGTCTTTGTCAACCTCGATAATTAAGTTAATGACTTCCATGAGATATTTATCAATATGTATCATATTATCATTCATCATGATTTATTAGAATCATTATGTATCTAAGGACAATTTGATATTTTTTTTTGTAGTTAACCAGTTATATTATTTTGAATGTTAATAATTTTATGTTGAAAATATTAATGAATACATGAGGTAATTCTAGTATCGACTCTCTGTGTTTTTTCATTAATATATGATCAGATATCACAAGGATCACATTTCTTCTCCACTTTTAATAAAGATAGAAAAGGCGATACATGTTATTATACACATACATATCCTCGTTGTTGTTTAAAATTTCATTCTATATAGATAAATTAATTAAAAAAACATATATTTTTTGGAGTCATCCAAGTGTTTCATATAGAGATATAGTTCCTCCTCACTAGACACATTTTTCTACTCATTATGAATGGGGTTTTTGAGAATATATAATTTCCTTTCATAAATATGTATAACATGAAAAATTATATCCCATTTAGTTATATTAGAATTTATGGGGAGGTTTTCATTCTCTATAATAGATCGTGTAGATCTAAACAAGATAAATGGTTTTACATTTATAAAACAACTAAGGGAATAATTTTACACTTTATCTCTATTGTTAAATTAGATTATAAATATAATATTTAATAGTTTTTTCTATATTATCGAAGCCTAATATTTCTCAAAATTATATTTATAATATAATTTAACATGGATATTATAGTGTAAATTATCATTATGTCACTTATTATATCCCAGATAACATGTTTTCAAGCTATTTGAAGTTATTTATGTAATATTTACTTTCCATATTTATTTACTCATGGATTCTTGATCTTTTGAGTGGATTACACAATTTAAATACCATAGATTAAGATTTACATGATACTTTTATTAATAGATACAATAATATATCATTGATATTATAAATCCTTAATGAAACGATTTTATATCAACCCAAACAAGTGAAATTATCCAAATGGTGGTCAGTCAAACACTTTTCACTTTGGTTATATTTCAACTGAAGTGGTTAAAGGTAATATCGACATAATATTTTTTAATTTTGAAATTCTTATATATATATTTTTATTCTACAAATTTAATTTTATTACATTATTTATAATATTAAATGTATTTTAAACAAGTGATTAATAATATCATGATATACTATACAAATGATTTTAATTTTCTTATAATTCTATATTACATTTTTGTTAATTAATTAATTTATTTATTATTAGTCCATAAATAATTAACCACACAACTGATTGAAATAATGATAAAAAATTGGAATGAAATTCAAAGACATATATAATATCATGGTTTTCCATATACATGAAACAAATATAAAACGTGGACTAGATACAATTCTCTTAAATTTATTTCTAATTATTATGTAACAATGTTTCATATAATTCATTGAATAAATTAATCAATTCATTTAACATAATGACCATCTAAAAAATCTTGGAGACACACATAATCTCTTGAATTATAGAAAATAAATGTATATATAATAATATATAGATAATTTCATGGAATATTTTTTGCATTTGTTTAATATAAAATATTATTACATCATAAAGAGGAGGAAATGTGGGCTCTCCCACTATGGTGATCTTCTGTCAATCTAAACCGGTGCTGAATCTTTGTTCATAGCGGATCCACTTGATTGTTTCATTAATCCCCGGGATGTCTTCATTCCTTCGGCGAAGGATTCAAAAGTTGATGGGAGTGTATCTGTTTCTTTTGAGGTGGAAAAGGGGGACAAACTGAACCCTAATGTGAAGAGTGATCGAGTCAAATTCTTCGCATCTTGTTGTAGTTTTTTTTTCAAATTGTCATCAGACCTCAGATTCCCTACAATATCGTATCACTAAGAATGGGTCTATATCTTTTGTGGAATTGAATCCACAGATTATTGAAGACCATCTCGAGGAGTGTTGGTTTTTTTTCTTTCTCGGATTTCCGGCTCGCGGATGGACTCTCCTTTGACGATTCATTATTTCAAGGATCATTTGCTTTAGATCTGGGGGTTCACTGATTGGAACTTGATTTCCCTTGGGAAAGGTATGCATCATATTGTATTTCCTTTAAAAGAACTTCAGAGTTTTGCTTGGGGATTTGGTCCAATCCCATTGAGGCCTAGTTTAATTGTTCTTCAGTAATGGGATCCCTTATTAGACCCCTTTTCACTTAGGAGTTCTTCCACACACACATGGATTAGAATTAGGGGCCTTAGTTGGTTCTTTTGGCATCCAGAAATCCTCTGGGATATCTCCTCTGTTTTAGGGTCTCTTATTTAGGTAGATAAAGAGACTATGCGCTATATGTTTGGTCACTTTTCCCATGTGCTGGTTGGATTTGATCTTTCCAACAAGTTGATTGATTTTGTGTTTCTTGTGGTGGGTTCTTTTAAGCTGGAACTCTCATTTTAGTATGAATGGGTACGAGATTTTTGTGACTCGTGTATTTCGATTGGCCACTTGCATGATCAAGGTTGAAGGAACATAAATTGTGTTCTTTGTAAATCTCTCGGGAACTCTACTGATCAGTGTAAGAGGGTACGACCAAGTGATGGACAGGATCGGAATAAGGTCTTTAGGAAGAATGGAACTTCCTCCTTTACTGAGGTACTTAAACAAGGCCTGGCTGAGGCATCTACTATTGGGGATCCAATGTGCCCACCACATCATGATGGTTTTGTGTTCAGTGATGGTTATGGTTTTCCACATCCGATGAATATTTCTACTGGTGATGTTGGGGGCTCAACTATTCCAAGGAAATCCTGGGCTGAATTGGTTGCTAATGATTCTGACCGAGAGGCATTCATCCAAGATGAAGTTAACTTTGAGAAGGGTCAGGTAGCGGTGGCTTCTCCTTGCAGTAAAGGTAAGATTAAAATGATTTATTTTGATGGATTTGAGATGGTAATGCCTAGAAAACTAAGACTCCCCTCTGTGGAACGTTCTGAAGGGGTTCCAGGAGACAAGGATAGTGTGGTTGGGATCGCACAGGGGCATATTGGCCCCATTGAAGGGTCTTTTGAGCCTGCAGTTTAGGATGAAGGACAAATGGATTCCCAAATCGGGCCCTCTGACACTGTTGTCCAGGAGGGTATATATCATCTTCTACATTGTGAGTTACAACAAGCTATCTAGTGTAGTGCCTAGCCTTCTTTACAAGCTGATGTACATCATGGTGATGACCCCCAGATTCACAAACTTGATGGAAAATCCAAGTATGTCATGTTGCAAGCTTCCACCAAGTTGATACAATGTCTAGATAAAGCTAGCATTAATTTTTTTTCAATGTTAGAATCTATCAACACACATGAATATTACTTTCTTAATCATGAGGGTCTTGAGAGTGGAGGTTGTAGCGACAAGAATTGTAGCTTACTACGTTCTATAGTTGGAGATGTTCCTTAAAAGGAGTTATACCCCGATAAAGGTGTTAGAAATTCCTTCAATGAGGGTGTACCTGTGGAAGAGGATTAGGGGGAACAGTAGGAGGCGAAGGTCGTTGCCCCTGTACAACAGGTGGTGGTTGTCCAGAATACACAACTGCAGGCTGGTGAGAAGGGGGAGGTGCAGGTTGCACAGGAGGCAACGATGGTCCTGTATGAAAATGTTAATA
This sequence comes from Viscum album, assembly GCA_963277665.1. Classification (NCBI taxonomy): domain Eukaryota; kingdom Viridiplantae; phylum Streptophyta; class Magnoliopsida; order Santalales; family Viscaceae; genus Viscum; species Viscum album. The sequence continues at coordinate 1,605,461,150 of OY728158.1, forward strand.
AGGATGACTTCGAGTAGGTAGTGGGTGTTGTTCCCTCCAATATAGAGGATGGATTAGGAATGACAGAGGATGAACCACATTTGTAGTCAATGAAATGGAAAATTGGGCGTCATCCAGCGCCTCAAGTTGGAGCACGCGGTTAGGCCCGACCTAGTAAGAGGTGATTTGATGCTGAATTTTCTATATTTTTTCTGGTGTGAATTTTCACTTTTGATCATTTCCTCCAAGTCCTGTTGAACATTTACTTTATTTAACAATTTTTTACATCATGGATCCCAATCCACGGAGGATCCTTTTTGGTATTATTACGTCATAAATGTATATATTACTAATAATTTATTTTGGTTTTAATATTGTTATTTAATATTCATTATGTAATTTATTTTTTTATTACTAAAGAAATACATGGTTTTTAATAATGATATACACATCATGTTCATCACGTACCATGTTTTTGGGATAGTCACCTAGGGATTTATAATGTTTCTCAACATGTATACACAACATGTTCTATCAAGATACACATCGTTTCTTCCTCTTATTGCGTCTCTATAAAACCTACTTATTTACAATGGTGTGTTTCTTATGCAGAATGATTATTTAGTAATGTGGAATGAATTACATATACTCACCGCTAGTATTATTAATATTATAGACTCACAGTCTCTTATGTAGGGTTATTTTTATTGGAAAACTATGTTAGTGTGAATTTAATGGTTAAATTATGTGCACAAATGGGCATGTACACCAACTACATGTAATTTTATTCAAAGTGCATTAGTCTATCCCAATGGAAATAAAGTTTAATTAATAAATTTGATGAAAACTAATGTGTTTATAACAAAGTGGGATGTCATGCTCTCTCAAAATGTTGAGGTTAGTGAGAATTGGTACATTTCATACATGTTCTCTCGAACTCTATGTATCTGTATCCACATGATAGAACATTAAAAACCTCCCTATGAAATATCTGATCATTCTTCATCTCTTATTAATAATATTAATACTATATTGAATAAGAATCATTCATTTTAATATTTTAAAATCACATAAACAAAACCCATAAGAAATATTGAATACAATATAAGAATAAAAAGAAATAAAAATTGGATATAATTGAATAGTGGTAAATAAAATTTTATAATTTACTATTTTTAAACACTAATACAACTTGATGGTTTTTTGAGTATTATAAGATCCTATAAGTTAGTTTCTAACTATTATATTCTCATAGTCGTTGATCATTCTGATATGTACATTGTGAAAAATGTCTTTGTATGTGAAATTAAATCATTTTTTAATTGAGTGAAATAGAAGAACCAAGAAGAAAATATCTTTCTAGATGTATGTTTTAATAAACTTATTGTGGTAAATATTAAACTAGAATTGAATTATTTTATCACATTCAATGATCATGTGAATACCACTTTTTCTATCATTAATACATTAGTGGATCATTTTATGTTCCCCCTTTCTATGATATACACATTTTTTAAAAACCATTGCTTATTGTCAAAAAATAATCATAGCGCTACCACAGATGGTTATAATTCTTGTCATGGTTTCAGTTGATTGATGTAGAATCCTTTGTGGTGATAGGGAATCTCACTGGTAGAGGAAGATGATTTCTCATTATTCTCGAGAGTATTCTAGGATTAGGGCCCCTTAATGATTCATATAATCCCCTGTATAACTCATTGATAACAATGAATATAATTTATAGGATTTTGAATGAATTTCATAATTACATTTAAATAGTGATAGTATTTGAAAATACTAATTCAGTAAGGAATCTTATTATTTTCTTAATATTATTCACACCACATTTTAAAATAATAATATATTGATTATTATTTAATTATTATTTGTTAAAACAAATGTTAAAGTAAATATTACATCCTTGAAGAAAAAAATAAACATTTCTTCAAAAAAATGTGTATCCTTACATTTCTCATTAGACCATCAAACTCAAACAGAAAATCCTTCTCAAGGGTTATCTTTCTTTATATAATAACTAATTATTTTCTATAATAAATATTTATATATTATATACTGATAAATTAACAATTATTATGTTCACTGTAACGCCCCGACCCCAGCTACCCAGAGTCAGTGCATTACTTCGTAACATTGGCATGATCACAAGAAAGATCAAATCTCGAAAGACCGATTGGTTTAGTAGCCTTGGAAACACTAGATATATTCATAGGTTTTACATTACATAATAAAATGAAAAACTACTACAACAACATAATGTCTCAATAATCCACACTCATATCCCCACATAATATCTCTGCAGGTCATTCATAATTTACTTCTTCACATCCTGGGAAAAATAAAACATATAAAAGGGGTGAGCTCAAATGCCCAGTAAGGATAACATTATAGCAGAAACTCTCATAAATAAGAATAAACTTTTAAGGCAATGTATAACTAAAACAAAAGCCTTTCAATAATCAACTTTCAACATGGTATGGCATAAATAAAATGAAATAATGCCATTTACTTATTCACATGGATATTCTACTAATCGAATAATCACATGCAAAAAAATCAATAACCACTTTCATAATATTGGAATGCATAATGCCAGACTATCATAACCACATAGCCAAGGCCTCGTGCCAAGACTACAAATAAGATTTTGTCAAGGACTTGTGCCAAGACACTAGTTTGTCTCATGAGACCTACCGATGCATCGAGGAGCTATAGCGGGCTCCACCCGTCACTTATTAAGTCCAATGCATTCCCATATGAAAAGGTTTAAACATAACATAAACATTCGTATTAAATCTAGCATACGAAATGTCAATAATTTCACCATAAACTATGAATGGTATAAAAATAGCACATCCATAGTCAAACATATCACAAAACCTTCAATACAATATATAAGTTTTGTATCATAATAAATCAACTTCAAATAATCTTAAAATCCATCAAAGGATGTTGACTTAGATGAAATCAAAATTCTTTTTAAAGAAATATGTCCTTTTATTTTGAAATCATTTAAGATCCATATAAAATAAAACATTTTCTTTGAAAATATTCTTATAAGCTTGTAAGGAAAGATTTGAAGATTTTATAACGGCGTAAAATAACCGCACCCGCCGTATAAGTTAAAAAAAACATTCTTACCTCAATTCTGTCGAAAAGGTTAAAAAGGGCCTTGTTTCGAAAACGACGGAAAGATTCCTTTATAAACCTCTTATAAAAAGTAAAACAAGGGTATAAATGACTTTAACCCATATTCTGGTAAATAGTAAAAATGTTTTGAAATACATTTTTAAGAAACATGGATGTGGATGATAATGATATCCCAGTAGATTATTACGTATAAACAACCTCGGATAATGAAGAGATTGTGAAATAACCCTTACCAATTTGGTAGCTTATGAAACATACAACCCATGAAAGAGGTATCATACAATGAATATGTAAATACACATAAATTAAAGTGTATTACACAAAGAATATAATTATGGGTAGTATATACACCACACAAAAGGTGATGGTGGCAATATGACATGAATCTCACGGGAATAAGGAGTGAGATGAAAACCCCTTACCACATTAATCAACTGAGTCGTATGGCCAAAAGTTTATAACCACCAAATTATTTACAGAATAACATGAATATAAAGAGAATCATGATAATATATATCAAATGGCAGTACACAATACACCACTTTAAATAATTTAGTGGCGAACAATGGAAATCTCACGGAATTGAATGTGAGATAAGAAAATCCCTTACCTTGTACTTTTCCTTGGTTGGGGTAGGTTAACCTCCTGTATAATGGTGAAATAATTGTTATTAAATTATACAAGAATCATATATATTAATATGATATCATATATGATCTTTTAACATTGATTTGTTAATAATATCTTAGAATTATCGTCGTTTCGGTTGTTAACTTACTTGTTTTCTTTTGTATGTTTTGTTACGTAAGACATGTATGTAAAGGATAGGTTGTATATTATTCATATCCAGAATGATATCAAGTCCTTAAACATCATTTTTTTAAATCATCAAATGATAATTATACTTGAATGGATACGATGGAGAATGAATCTCATCGCGTTCGTGGAGACGGTAGTCCGTACGTACGCACGAGCGACAATATCATTCTTTTGATATTAAAATAATATATAAATGGATGGTATATCATATATACAGAATCATTAACATGTTATATTTATTATTTACATGATTTATACATCATTATTATACCCATCCAAATAATATTATATTGAATAACAATTACACCACGACGTGGAGACGGTAAGCCGTACGTACGCACGTATGGTGACATGTTATTCAAAGGGTGGATAGAATACTGAATATGTTTGTACCATATTTATAATAACATCAAATTATATGTAATATACTGGAGTTATTATTTTAGAATGGTAAGAACAAAGAAAGAGGAAGTGGAAGAAGATAGGAACTTAGAAAAGGGTGGTGAAATCATTACCTCTTCTTCGGGTTCTTCCTTTTGATTTGATCAAAAGGGCTCCTTAGGTTGGCTTTCTGATCAAACTAAGGCCTCTAGGTTGTAGTTAGGGATGTTTGGAGAGTAGTTGGGCAGAGTTTGGCCGAACCAAAAGGCTTTAGAGGTGTGAAGAAATGAGAAGGAGGAGTGCCCTTTTATAAGAGGGGTGAGGGGCACCTTTGGAAAAGGTAGAAATATTAATTTATAATAAATTCATATTCAGTTTCTAATGGCTCCAAAGTTAATTATTTAAATTTTAAGGTGTGGATAGGTCGAAAACCACTCAACCAATAGAATTTATACAGGTTTGGGTACTTATATTAACCTTATCTTTAAGTATTAACTCTAAGTTAATTAGTTTCACTTTTACAATGTCTCTTTGTATTTTTATATAATATGGTTAATAAACTTACTATATACATCCAAGAGACCCCCAAGTGGTACATTAATGATTAACCTATCATGATATAAGTCTCTTGGCCGAACCTTAGATTTTTAGGAATTTAATATCAATTAATAATATAATATTTGTTTAAGAACTCTTTTATGTCAATTTTGACACTATTCAATAGTTGATTTTTTTGAAACTCATAACAGATTGATTACTTCGAAAAAGGTCAATTACATCAATACTAATATATCATATTATCCTAGAAAATTAGTTTAATTCATTAAAAGTTTCATATTATATTTATTTGGGTATTTATAATATCAATTATTTTAATTTTTCACTATTATAGTAATTACTGCATCATCATTGTGTCATAAATAAAATAAATTATTTAATGTCTAAAAATTATAAATAAAATATCATTATGTAGAAAATCTCTTTATCTTTCTAATGAATATTTATAATCTAAAATCCAACATATATAACCCTATGTAACAATTGTTTTTCTAAAAGATATATGCTTGTGTCATTTTTGTATTCATTTTAACTTAATTAAAATAAAGTGTCATTATCACTTACAAGTGGATCCATGGGGTCCCAAAATAGACCCAAAGATTCCCATGGTCGACCATGTATCAACCAATAGGGTTAAGACACGTTTTAGGGTAATTTAGTATTATTATAATATTATTTGTTTAACCCTTATTTACCGGATTTACCCTTAACCATGGTAAATAAAATATTTACCGCAGTAATTCTTCAAAATGTCTAAAAATAAAAGTTACCTATTTACACAATTTGAACATCCTGATTCCAAATATGGAATCCATTTTCCTAAATTCAAAACACAGAAGTGGCAGAAATTAATTTAAAATTAATTCTCGCTGTCAAAACAAAAAGCGTGTTTTTAAGAGATAATAACTATCAAAAGAGTGACACTTGTTTATGTTCGGTTTAATTGTAAAATTATGTCCAATGACCAACATTATATTAAATGGTAAAAATATATTCTAAATATACTTTAAAACTACTCAAATTGATAATTTATCACTATTAATTATTTTGATTAAAAAAGTTGTTTTTAATTAAAATTTAGTAATTTTCACTATTCATCAAAATATGAAAGTTATCCGAAATGTACCAAAATTTCACCTTAGGCTAAATTCGATATTCCTAATCCAAAAATGAAGTCCATTTTCAAATATAAAAAATATATATAATTTCAAAAAGTAGGTTTTACTATTCATAACGGCTAGTTTGATTGGTTACGGTGTGTTATAACTCGGTGTTGCGTACAACACACGCTAGCGTACCGTGGAAGCTTGGGATGTTTCATTTTAAATTTTTGATGTCCCCATTTAGTCAAAAGTTTAAAATATAGTATCTAAAAAGGGTTCACTATTAAAATTTGGTAAAAGTGCAATACTGAAAATGAATTTTTTCTTACATTATGTCTAAGAAACTCATAATATGAATTCTAAAATTATAAGGATTATATAAAGTTTAAAATTTAGTTAACACTATTCATAACCTCTTTTGAATGGATTTTTTTTTAATTCATGGTGTGATTGAACTCGGTGTTGCGTGTAGTGCAAGTTATTGAATTATTTTGAAGAAATAACACACTATGAAATCTTGGGGTGTTACATTCTCCCCTTCTTCAATAAATTGCGTCCTCGCAATTTGAAATTGTTCTTCGAAAATAAAAGGTTGAAAATAAAAAATATCTTTATGGGAAAACCCACATCATAAATTGGGTTACTAAAATTTATTCTTAATATGAGGAAAAGAGAAATGAAAGGGTCACCACCAAATTATGATCTCGATTAGGAGAACATTGGTGGCAATTAGAGACATATAATTGGAGGAAAAACGTAAATATTTATAGGTAGTGATTGAGGTCATCAATCACAAACAAGTATAAAATTGAGGTCCTTAAAATCATCAATCTATGATGATTTGAAATACCATCGGTTCAACAAAACATAGGGTATTGGGATAACACATTTTTGACGTTTCAAAATATCTTAGTTGAAATCCCACGTCGAAAAATTAATTAATGAGGCCTCTATTTTAAATAAAGAGTGGAATGTATGAAGATTACCGAAAATAACACATACTAGGGTTCCATGTAAGAAAATATGGATATGGAAGAAAAATCTTGCCATCAATTATCTGATGGAGAGTGGTAGAAAACATGGCTATGAAAAGGCCAACAATCCCAAAGCCATAAATTAGTGATGATTTAAGGTACCATCTAGGACAAAATTTTTGTTCTAAGTTCCTTTTATTAATGATGAGGAATTTATTTATGAGATTGGCTAAGATCATAAGGAGATATACTTAGTTTATAAATAGAGTTTTATCCATTAATAAATTTCTACCAAAAACTCATCATTCACTCGTAAAAAAAATTCTATTTATACTATTCATAGAGGGTTCCAAAATAAATGAATTTATAATTCATCTACCAAATCTTTTAAAAAAACTACTTTATTTAATCCAGGACATCTCGTGGGATAGTGGTAGGTGATACACCCTTGTCTCCCTTCGGTTGCGGGTTCAAGTCTCGCAGCCTTGCCGGACACGACGGGTTGTCGTCCGACCTCCGGGTTGTTCTTTTATGGAAATCCAAAATAATCCAAACTAGAACTATCCAAAATACTTCTGTCCAAACTCACAGTCCAACATTCATAAGGAAGGTAAACATAATGTAGATCCTTTTTACCCCGTAATAGAATATGAATACCTTCATCATGTATTCTTTTAATATACTGAAACATCCTGAATTACCATATTCCTTATTGATTACATTCATGCTCCCTTATTTCATATAGAATGCTGGATATTAATCCAAAAATGTTTTAAACCCCATCAATGATGGAATATACAAATCATTAATCAGTTCCAAGGTAGTCAAGAATATCCAATTTAATTTATCCAAAACAATCATGTATTATTCCAAAATCACTACCTCAGTATCAGAACTATATTATGATTTATCTTTCTCTGAACCATATATTTTCCAAAAATCTATCCTGCTATTGAGTCACTTTTCTTTGTTCCACACAATCTCAAGTCCTTAATGAAATAGTACTGCAGTACAATCCTTATATACTCCATAATTATTATAACAAGAACATTGTTGATACAACACTCAATTGACATAATCAACATAAGAGCTTTAATCATTCCTCTTCATCTGTGGTAGTATCATAACTTGATTATTATCCAATAACATCTTTTATGGCATAGTCTGATGACTGGGACATAGGTTCGCGTAGTGTCCAAACTCCTTGCAAATTTGTACATTTGAAACCATTTTCTTACCCTTGCAGTCACGTACTTTGTGCCCTTTTCCTCCACACTTATAACAAACTCCCATTCCTTTCTGGCAAGTTCCAGGGTGTTTCTTTCCACAGTTACCACATATGGGAAAATTCTTCTTTTCCCTCTTCCCTTTATCCATCTTTTTCTCTTCTATCCTTTTCTTCTCTTGCTTCCCTTCAAAGCCATAGGACTCAGTAAACTCTTTATTTATCTTATCAATACATGATATTATTTCTTCATATGATGATAATACATGGGAGACTATTTCTCTTATAAATTCTAGCTTAAGACCATGAAAGATATGATCCTTCCTTCTCTTTGGATCATGTGCATTTCCGGAGTTCTCATTCCTTCTACTGGGCGCCATTTCTAAACAATGGCATAAACTGGATCAGTTTATGAATCAAAATACATAATCCCATACTTATAAAACACTTAACATAAATTGAACTATTTATGGATATAATCCATAATCATAAGAATGTTTTCATTGAGGAAGTTTATACTCATAATCCCTTCAAAATGATTTGTAAAGAAAATGAGAGTTATCCTAAGCATATCCCCCGGGAGTGTCGTAACCAAGAGTGCAGCAATGCCCATTGTCGTGCACCAGTTCCCGTTCCAGTCTAGCTCAAAGCGGTGTTTTCGGGTTTTACCCCTAGGTACATCTGTGCCAGAGCCGCCTCTACCTGCTCGTATCCAGACAGGGATGTATTGCTTGGAAAACTCACAAAATCTCTACAATACCAAAATTCTAGGAAATTCTTCTATACTAATCCTCAAAGTTTATCTTAGGTCTACATGCTCTAATCAGAGTATATCTAAATCTATCTTCCAAGGTTTGTACTAAACTTCCTCTGATACCAACTGTAACGCCCCGACCCCAGCTACCCAGAGTCGGTGCATTACTTCGTAACATTGGCATGATCACAAGAAAGATCAAATCTCGAAGGACCGATTGGTTTAGTAGCCTTGGAAACACTAGATATATTCATAGGTTTTACATTACATCATAAAATGAAAAACTACTACAACAACATAATGTCTCAATAATCCACACTCATATCCCCACATAATATCCCTGCAGGTCATTCATAATTTACTTCTTCACTTCCTGGGAAAAATAAAACATATAAAAGGGGTGAGCTCAAATGCCCAGTAAGGATAACATTATAGCAGAAACTTTCATAAATAAGAATAAACTTTTAAGGCAATGTATAACTAAAACAAAAGCCTTTCAAACATGAACTTTCAACATGGTATGGAATAAATAAAATGAAATAATGCCATTTACTTATTCACATGGATATTCTACTAATCGAATAATCACATGCAAAAAAATCAATAACCACTTTCATAATGTTGGAATGCATAATTCCAGACTATCATAACCACATAGCCAAGGCCTCGTGCCAAGACTACAAATACGATTTTGTCAAGGCCTTGTACCAAGACACTAGATTGTCTCATGAGACCTACCGATGCATCGAGGAGCTATAGCGGGATCCACCCGTCACTTATTAAGTCCAATGAATTCCCATATGAAAAGGTTTAAACATAACATAAACATTCATATTAAATCTAGCATACGAAATGTAAATAATTTCACTATAAACTATGAATGGTATAAAAATAGCACATCCATAGTCAAACATATCACAAAACCTTCAATACAATATAGAAGTTTTGTATCATAATAAAACAACTTCAAATAATCTTAAAATCCATCAAAGGATGTTGACATAGATGAAATCAAAATTATTTTTAAAAGAAATATCTCCTTTTATTTTGAAATCATTTAAGATCCATATAAAATAAAAAATTTTCTTTGAAAATATTCTTATAAGATTGTAAGGAAAGCTTTGAAAATTTTATAACGGCGTAAAATAACCGCACCCGCCGTATAAGTTAAAAAAACATTCTTACCTCAATTCTGTCGAAAAGGTTAAAAAGGACCTTGTTTCGAAAACGACGGAAAGATTCCTTTATAAACCTCTTATAAAAAGTCAAACAAGGGTATAAATGACTTTAACCCATATTCTTGTAAATAGTAAAAATGTTTTGAAATACATTTTTAAGAAACATGGATGTGGATGATAAAGATATCCCAGTTGATTATTACGTATAAACAACCTCGGATAATGAAGAGATTGTGAAATAACCCTTACCAATTTGGTAACTTATGAAACATACAACCCAAGAAAGAGGTATCATACAATGAATATGTAAATACACATAAATTAAAGTGTATTACACAAAGAATATAATTATGGGAAGTATATACACCACACAAAAGGTGATGGTGGCAATATGACATTAATCTCACGGGAATAAGGAGTGAGATGAAAACCCCTTACCACATTAATCAACTGAGTCGTATGGCAAAAAGTTTATAACCACCAAATGATTTACAGAATAACATGAATATAATGAGAATCATGATAATATATATCAAATGGCAGTACACAATACACCACTTTAAATAATTTAGTGGCGAACAATGGAAATCTCACGGAATTGAATGTGAGATAAGAAAATCCCTTACCTTGTACTTTTCCTTGGTTGGGGTAGGTTAACCTCCTGTATAATGGTGAAATAATTGTTATTAAATTATACAAGAATCATATATATTAATATGATATCATATATGATCTTTTAACATTGATTTGTTAATAATATCTTAGAATTATTGTCGTTTCGGGTGTTAACTTACTTGTTTTCTTTTGTATGTTTTGTTACGTAAGACATGTATGTAAAGGATAGGTTGTATATTATTCATATCCAGAATGATATCAAGTCCTTAAAAATCCTTTTTTTAAATCATAAAATGATAATTATACTTGAATGGATACAATGGAGAATGAATCTCATCGCGTTCATGGAGACGGTAGTCCGTACATACGCACGAGCGACAATATCATTCTTTTGATATTAAAATAATATATAAATGGATGTTATATCATATATACATAATCATTAACATGTTATATTTATTATTTACATGATTTACACATCATTATTATACCCATCCAAATAATATTATATTGAATAACAATTACACCACGACGTGGAGACGGTAAGCCGTGCGTACGCACGTATGGTGACATGTTATTCAAAGGGTGGATAGAATACTGAATATGGTTGTACCATATTTATAATAACATCACAGTATATGTAAGATACTGGAGTTATTATTTTAGAATGGTAAGAACAAAGAAAGAGGAAGTGGAAGAAGAAAGGAACTTAGAAAAGGGTGGTGAAATCATTACCTTTTCTTCGGGTTCTTCCTTTTGATTTGATCAAAAGGGCTCCTTAGGTTGGCTTTCTGATCAAACTAAGGCCTCTAGGATGTAGAGAGGGATGTTGGGAGAGTATTTGGGCAGAGTTTGGCCGAACCAAAAGGCTTTAGAGGTGTGAAGAAATGAGAAGGAGGAGTGCCCTTTTATAAGAGGGGTGAGGGTCACCTTTGGAAAAGCTAGAAATATTAATTTATAATAAATTCATATTCGGTTTCTAATGGCTCCAAAGTTAATTATTTAACTTTTAAGGTGGGGATAGGTCGAAAACCACTCAACCAATAGAATTTAGACAGGTTTGGGTACTTATATTAACCTTATATTTAAGTATTAACTCTAAGTTAATTAGTTTCACTTTTACAATGTCTCTTTGTATTTTTAAATAATATGGTTAATAAACATACTATATACATCCAAGCGACCCCCAAGTTGTACATTAATGATGAACCTATCATGATATAAGTCTCTTGGCAGAACCTTAGATTTTTAGGAATTTAATATCAATTAATAATATAATATTTGTTTAAGAACTCTTTTATGTCAATTTTGACACTATTCAATAGTTGATTTTTGTGAAACTCATAACAGATTGATTACTTCGATAAAAGTCAATTAAATCACTCCTAATATATCATATTATCCTAGAAAATTAGTTTAATTCATTAAAAGTTTCATATTATATTTATTTGGGTATTTATAATATCAATTATTTTAATTTTTCACTATTATAGTAATTACTGCATCATCATCGTGTCATAAATAAAATAAATTATTTAATGTCTAAAAATTATAAATAAAATATCATTATGTAGGAAATCTTTTTATATTTCTAATTAATCTTTATAATCTAAAATCCAACATATATAACCCTATGTAACAATTGTTTTTCTAAAAGATATATGCTTGTGTCATTTTTGTATTCATTTTAACTTAATTAAAATAAAGTGTCATTATCACTTACAAGTGGATCCATGGGGTCCCAAAATAGACCCAAAGATTCCCATGGTCGACCATGTATCAACCAATAGGGTTAAGACACGTTTTAGGGTAATTTAGTATTATTATAATATTATTTTTTTAACCCTTATTTACCGGATTTACCCTTAACCATGGTAAATAAAATATTTACCGCAGTAATTTTTCAAAATGTCTAAAAATAAAAGTTACCTATTTACACAATTTGAACATCCTGATTCCAAATATGGAATCCATTTTCCTAAATTCAAAACACAGAAATGGCAGAAATTAATTTAAAATTAATTCCCGCTGTCAAAACAAAAAGCGTGTTTTTAAGAGATAATAACTATCAAAAGATTGACACTTGTTTATGTTCGGTTTAATTGTAAAATTATGTCCAATGACCAACATTATATTAAATGGTGAAAATATATTCTAAATATACTTCAAAACCACTCAAATTCATAATTTATCACTATTAATTATTTTTATTAAAAAAGTTGTTTTTAATTAAAATTTAGTAATTTTCACTATTCATCAAAATATGAAAGTTATCCGAAATGTACCAAAATTTCACCTTAGGCTAAATTCGATATTCCGAATCCAAAAATGAAGTCCATTTTCAAATATAATATATATATATAATTTCAAAAAGTAGGTATTACTATTCATAACGGCTAGTTTGATTGGTTACGGTGTGTTATAACTCGGTGTTGCGTACAACACACGCTAGCGTACCGTGGAAGCTTGGGATGTTTCATTTTAAATTTTTGATGTCCCCATTTAGTCAAAAGTTTAAAATATAGTATCTAAAAAGGGTTCACTATTAAAATTTGGTAAAAGTGCAATACTGAAAATGTATTTGTTCTTACATTATGTCTAAGAAACTCATAATATGAATTCTAAAATTATAAGGATTATATAAAGTTTAAAATTTAGTTAACACTATTCATAACCTCTTTTGAATGGATTTTTTTTAAGTCCTGGTGTGATTGAACTCGGTGTTGCATGTAGTGCAAGTTATTGAATTATTTTGAAGAAATAACACACTATGAAATATTGGGGTGTTACATTCACTAATTATGTTAATAAATATTTATTAAATATTCTCGGAATTAAATAAATATTTTTGACTTTATGAATCAACCATAAATAAATAGATGTTACATATTCATGTTGTAAAATAAATAAATACCCAGTGAATAAGGTTTTATTATATATTCTATTCTTTTATACATTCTATCATATAAATAGTGACTAAATATATTTTTTTACCACTACATTAGTAATTATTAAATGATATATGATAATAATATATACTCAAAATGATATATTTAAAAGAATTTATATCAGGTAATCTATAAGCGTAACATATAACACCTTATTCTGATTTCGTAGTGGTATAAGGAAACACCACCTAAGGTATAGTATAACTTACATAATCACACCTAGGATCCCGTATAGAAAAAATATATGGTTACAATGACATGAAACGTTATTTGAACACCCAATGTGTAATAAAATTCCATTGTCTCAATATCTCTTTTCAAAAATGATTCATTGGTTTCTTGAACCAATGTGTTTGATGTATATCTCATTTGATTTCCATATACGAACATTCCAATTGAACCATCGGAACATTGAATTACGTAGGGAGTCCCACACCAATCAATGGTCCTGAGATATAAACAATATAAAAATGGTAACATGAAAATGCCTTCATTTATTATTCATTATTGAAATAAATCTCCTTACAAACATAAAACGGTATACCTCTATGATATAAGATGTTATCATAGTATTAATCAACACATCAATGTACACAACTCATCACATACAATAATAATAATCACAAATTTAATAGATCATTACAAATTTCTGTATACCAAAAAATTAAATGACACTTATAAATGTGGGTGTCCAACTTGTGGTTTAAGGTATTATAATTACCTTCTCTATAATTATAAGGGGTGTAAACCATTGGAATGTTTCTAAAATTCATACAAATATCCACATTGATAACATGTCTTATTTTCATTCTGTAAAATTATATCATCCAACTATATAATATATATATTTATTAAAACAGATATTGTAGTTATAGCTTCTTCTCATAGTGGAAACTAATATGAGATTTCAAGGACATAGTTATCCATAACACACAATATGTTATTCTACTATGTATAATAATAATCATATTTTCATAATTACTTTATTAATATTTATAGAAATTAATTAAAGTAATTATAAGGTTTATAGAAATTTGATTTATGGTACCTAATCCAAAATTATACTTATGAAATCAAAAAAAATGTATCCTATAATATAATAAAAAACATTCTTAACATGTTTCTAATAACTTAGTAAAACCTTGACCCATAACTATCATTGAATTCCCAAAACATTGAAATAATAATTTCTTCCACCATTAAATCACCATCCATCCCACATTCACACAAAAAAATCCATAACCATGCCTATACATTTTAATTTTAATCACATAATTTAATATTTTGATATTAGGAATATACTAAAATATTAAAATCATTATATAATTAAATTTTTTATTTAATGTTAAACCATTCATATCAATTACATATGTTCAATAAAGTAATTAATCTTCTACTTCGTATATTAACATTTTATTAAAAATAAATGGTTCATATAATTCATACAAAACCCCATTAATAAGTTAATTAATACCATCATATTCTATTACAAATAAAAAAATACAAATAATATTCATAATATATAAACAACAACAACAAATATAGGTCTCAACACAAACTATTCCATCTAGGTAAAATGGTTTCACCATACAACACACCATCAAATGTCAACATCTACCACTGCAACTAGAATTTTTCTTTTTTCATACCAAACAACCACAAAAATACAGTCCATATAATCCCACATCAAAACTTTTTAATGATAAAATCACAAAATATTCCACACCATGGGCAGACGACACAGAACAACAAAAATAACCATAATAAGAAAAAAATGGGAAATCTATTATAATGTATATTTCGCTGTCATCTTTCTAAAAAATTCCACTATATTCATTAATCATGTTATTCATAGGTGTAACACAACAATAATGTATTCACATATCTATTTTTATCATATTTTTGTAATTTTCCTTTTATGATTGGTGATTCCATTATTTAAATCATATCAATATCACATTACATATCTAAGAAGTAAAATTGTTTCTTAAATAGAATTTGGATACCAATAATCAGGTGAGAAATTCTTAAACAACAAGTGAACACATTTTAATCACCCCATTCTATCAATTTATTTCAGTAATGATCACTTTATTTTTTATCGAACCCATTATTATCCACCAAAAAACGAAATTCCATGTAATTTCCATATTTATTACAAAAAAGTGAGTTTTAGAATCCCTTATCTCAATAGAATATTCATTAATAAATGCAGAATATATTGGGGAATAATATATCTCTAAAACAAAAGACCACAAAAGGAACTCCCATATCATCCTAACCACAACAACTCCCAAACAAAACCATGTCTCAAGGGTAGAAAAAATAGTGTAAACTATAACCAAAACCATCCTTGAATGAATAACAAAAAAGTAATCAAGAACCCAATGACATAGAATAACCAAATGTCACAAGAAAACTATCTCATTAAGCCATGTGATAGAACCAATTAAATTGTAACCATGGGTTTCCATGGATTCCACTACAGTAAACAATGACTCATGGAAAAAAATGTTGAAGGAATATTTCTTATGAGTTGAATAATAAATAATGAATTATGAAACTCCTAAATTATGATGAAACTTGTAAAGGTCATGTCGCAATGGTGGTAATTCCACTAATCCTATATAAATCAAACTAAGAATAATTTATATCTCTTCTATATTATACTCAATTAATTTACTTTCATTCAATTTTATAGAGGATCGTTGCCTTATGATGGAAGTCAAAATGGAATGATTTCACTTATAAATAGGAAAATTAAAACATCAACACATATTGACATTCCATAACAGAGATATACACATAATGAAATAAGATGCGTAGAACACTAGAATCCAAACATGGTACACTTTATTTCAACAACCACATACAATGCCATGATATAATTTCATAAAATAAAATAAAACAACCCCAATACATGATACACACTGAACCAAAAATTTATATCATTACTATAAAATCATAATTGGTGACATTATAATAGTGAATAAACATTAATATGTGTCATTTCATAGAAAACATGTTCTATAAATTACCCAAAAATAAAACATATATCCCATAGTTTCATGAAAATACCCCAAAACCATTAATTTGTTGTTTCACTATCACCATTTACTATGAATATCTTCTCACACTAAGACCTATATAGTTACACCATAACCTATCTCTCGCATAATAATCTCATCTCAACCTCATAATTTCTTCTTTCAATCTTATAACCACAACCATTAATCCTTAAACAAGAAAATTAATGTGAAATAAAATTTAGTAACCTTATATCAAATACCTATAAACTGAATCTCATCCTATAAAATAAATACGATAAATAGAAATTTAATAATGAATTATAACTCATACAGTTTCTCGGGAGATAAATATATGATGAAACAATTCCATCACACAATTTAATTAATAAATAATATCCATAATTTTAAAAATTACTCACTGAAATTACCTAGAGCAACTAATCAACCACTTGAAATTATCCCAAACAGTTTATCATAAAATAATATATACCATAATCTAAAATATGAGGTCCATGAATTTTTTGTTATCTTCTACATTTAGATCTCCATAATATGTCACTAGGGAATCATCATGGAAATATAAAATATGTTTTCTACCATGAAATAATGTCTTCACTACTCTATAAGGATCAATATTAATGAAACCACCACTTCAGCTTTTCCCAAAACCTCAAAAGTGCAAATAATCATGGGGGAAATCTTACATTCACAGTGAAACCTTTCAATCCCTAGTAATGGTAATTTTTTAAGAACACAAGATTTATAGGATTATTATATTCATGTATCCTCCTTTGATTTGAATAATACTAATAAAATTCCTTCAAACCATTCACCATTTCTTGAATCATATTACCTTCTTATCGACAACATTCAAAACATCTTATCTAAGAACCTCTGAATCCATATCCTCGGTAAAATAAAAATAGTTCTATAATAATATCCACATAATTAATTCCATTTTTTCATTCCAATGGATGAGTGAAAAGTTTTTTTATATTTTTACTCATACTATGGTAGGTGATTTTACCATGACTTATAAAAATATGTAACACATGATCATTATATATGATCAAATCATTGAATGTTCATATTTGTGTGCCAATCATTTAATAGAAGAAAAGAATTTACAAAAAAATTGAGATCAAACATTATATTTATTTCATCACTATATTCCTAAGGTATGGTTATACTACCCATTATAGATAATTTCCTTTGTAGCTCATGAAACCTCACTAACTGAACCATATATTTCCACACCACTCCTGACTCCTGAATCACGATTAAATAAAATAACCTTATAAACCCTTCTAATATCACCCAAATAAAATCATACCCTTATTGGGATCTATTTTTTTTGGAAATTTGTCTTTAGATATCCTTTAACTATTATGGATACAAAAGACCTCATGGAATATCATTATCTATATTCACATTCTATTTGACCAAACAATATGATTTGATCACCACCACATACTAATTTATCCATGATAATTAGAAATACCATATCATGTAATGATTCATCCTAGATATATGAGTTTATTATTTAATGAGTGAACTATGAAACTCAATTATTATCCCCCTCGTGCAATGATAATAGAGAAATAAACCTCCAATATAACAAATTTGAACATTTATCATCCTAAATACATACAATGAATGAATCCACATAGAAATATGATTCTACATCACTTATACCTCTATGTCACCCCCATGAGACCCCTCCACCCACATTAACATGTATGTTTTTACCTAATATAATAACGGAAACCTCTCACACAATACACTTTTGAAAAAATATGTATCATTTCATTTTCCCACATACATCAATTAAAATACCCATTCTCTCGATAAAAATATCCCTGTGAATTCATGTCAAACACGTTAAAATACACATTTTATTTATCTATAGTGTCAAATATCATTAATTAATTTTCTTACATGAAATCCATACCACACCACTCTTATAGATTCTGATTATATTAAGATAAAACAGATCATAAAATCTCAACCACTTTTATATATTCAGATCCATCCAAGAGAAAATACATAACAGAATGTGGTGATCTATATAGAATTTTTTTTAAAGGTTGGGGCCGAAGCCTCAATTTATTATTTGAAATCAAATACCTCTTTAAACTGGGTAGAGGGAGACCCATTACAAAGCCCGAAGGCCCAAGGAAAAGTGGCCTGAAAAAAGGATTGAAATCGTATATAATGTCTTCACTGATGGAGAAAAGTAACAATAGTTTAATAGATAATATCACTACCTATAACTCAAGATCATGTGATGTATATTCCCATTTATTGGGATGTAACTACTAAGAGTGATATGATACCAATTCTCATTATGACATTTAGATTCTACACAAATTGATGAAGGAACCATCATAAAGTAAAAATAAAAAATCTCTCCATCTTTTTGTATCTGAAGTATGATAAAAATTCTAAAATAATAATTTAGGTAGTAAAAGATAATGGATTCTGGTTAGTTCATTGTAAATCATTTTCATTCGATATCAAGGTGGAAAATGGGGCTATAATATAAGTGAATCCTGACATTGCCCTTAGAAATTATCCCCTGATACTAATGAAATTTAATAACTCCAAAATAATCATGTGTGATTCCTAAGAACGAATTTCATCAATCATTAATGCTTTTATTTATATACACTGTTATGATTCCACATGACAAGAATGTGCACCTCACATTTTGAGAACATAAATTTGGTCAAGATTCCATCGAGTCGGTAGTGATTATGTATTTTAAATGAAATCAGGATATTCACAACATGAAAATCCATTGTCATTTATTATATTATAATTTCATTGTGGAAAAATACTAGGATCATATCATAAATATCATAGAAAACATACTTCATGAGTCCAATCAGAATATATGAGAAATTCATAAAACTAAATGAAATAGTTATAGACTATAACTTCAGATAATAAAACCTATAATGTTGCCTTTGAAATATCCTCCACCTGACCCTCATCTAGTGATATTTAGAATAAAGATAAATATTCAGAAAAATATGTCTCAATCCCACTATTCAAATAAATAAACAATAATCATAAAAAAATTAATAGTTAATGATTATCGCTAGATTCAATCATTTTTAGTATATAAAGAACCTCATTCTTCCATCCACCTTATAAGTGAAAAATAAAAATGAAGCTCATATAGATACCCTAGGTTAGATGAATCCCTTATATATAATATTTTTAAGCTATATCCTCAAATCATGTTTCATATAATGTTTTAAATGATAGATAGTAATAAAGATAAACTTTTCACCAAGTTGTAACTCTATCCATAACAACATATCACATCCTGTGGTAGTGAAATTGACATCTTCCAAGAAAAAATCAGATAACTCTTCAAAAATAATAAGGAAACCCACCACATGTCCCACTATCAAGACCAATGATAATATTTTTATCTACGATAAAAGGGTTTCGAAATATCATCATCCCATCTTATAGTATAACACTCTATTTAATAATTTACATTATCCATCCACATCATGGAACATAGAGTTCCTTGTGAATTAATAAATGGCCACATGTATAGATTAAAACAAATTCATATTGTGGAAGATATCATAATGTTATTTTATATGAAGAGAAAACCCATGTTAATGAATATTTCATAATCATCTTACCATAACTCTATTATTTATCAAATAAACTAGTTTATAATCTTACTGGTTTAGTCAAAATTAAGGGTAAAGGATGAATCTACACCTTGAGTCCCAATGTATAGATTAATGTGTGAAAAATAAAGATTAGTTATAGAAAATCAAACAAGAAAAAATCAATAGTTTAATATATGAAAACGGTACCTTTAAAATTATATGTCCTTCATGGAATTATTACCTCTATTGAATTCAAACTTCCATATACATATCCTCTATCATTTTTGACCATCCAACATGTATCTCAAAAAACACACTATTCCTTATCACCCTAAGTGTAGGAGACACCATTAAGTACACCTCTCATATATTTAAATCATATTAGTGGAACATATTTCTATTTCCCTGTTTATGATATAGAATTAGAGGGTATAAATTCAGGATATGATAATGAATTTTACCAACTATTTAATGGTAGGAACTAAAATAGTTGGATAATATATTTTTCGTCATTACAACCATAAAAAATGAATCATACTAGAAAAAACACTCCTAGGATGTTCATATGAACTATTTGGTTGAAATAAATGGTAATAATAGTCATGGGGTATACACCCAACTTGTCGGAACCTTGACTACCCTACCATGTAAGATCCTTCAACAAAATGAACACACCTCTAAGAATTCTAATGCTTCCCCTCATAGAAAATTACAACTATTAATGTATCATATTGATCACCTAAACCTTCTTCTATATATCCAGATATATATGAAGTATAAATCGGGTTAGTGTATATCAAGTAACTAATAGTAGTTCCTACCATAAATGTTGTTATTTGGATTCATTATCTTGAAAATTATTTAGGGTGAAGTGAATGAGGCCATTAAATTTTATACTAACCTTCTACATTCATAGAATTTCTAATTTAATGGTTTAATTTTATTACCTATTCAATTACATCATCATCATAATTGGGAAAATGATATGAATCTACCTATAGAAACCCTCCCATAATAAATGCATCCATTTTCTACCTTGGATGAAAAATCCACCATTGGTTTGATACCCTATTAATCTAATCAATAGCTATAGGAGCCAGGTTTTCTTAAAATGATAAGCTTAAACAGAACAAAATATTGGGATCATCTAATTAAACATAACCCTATAGAAAATAGACTCTAACACTAAAACATTCATAACCTTGATATTGTAACCCACACATCATTTCTCTAAATATCATCATCCACAATTGGGTCAATACATCAAAATTAGACCGTGCTACTATAATAAACCTCACCATCATTAACCATAAATTTCCTATGTCCAACGGACATATGTTTAAAATAATGATAGAAAAAATATGATTACAATATTGAAAATCATTTTGGATTCATTTAATTAGATTCATTTAAAAAATTTAATAAAATATCGACACTTCAGACATTATAAAAAAATTGAATCATTTACCTATACTACATCTCCACCCAACAGTCTATGTTATCAACTTATGTTGTCTTGTATGAATTGGATTGCTACATAAAATCACAAGGAGTTATAATTGTATGTGTTTAATCTATTCACCCTTACCAAAACACATACTGGTTTTAATTAGCATTCCTTACAAATCAATCCCCTAAAATTATTACCATTACTAAATTTTACATATATCTTGAATCTCATCCATAAATTTGATAACACTTTTTCAAGACCAATCCCTAAAAGACACCCATATTAGGTCGGTCATGGGATTGAGATTGGCCCACCAGAGCCACATCCATTATGCCTCTTTGAAGACAAGGGTCATTAAAAATAAAAAATACATAATTAGAGGCCCTATTATTTAAAAATTAATATATAATTAAAAATAATAATATTAATAGTCTTGTTAATGACTATTGGAACAACGAAACCATGATCACCCTGATATTTTTGATCCTCCACAAAAATACATAGTCATGATGAATCAATAATTAATCTCATCCTTATATTACCTTTACTATAAATTAACTATCTAGAATACCTCTTTAATATTATACACCTCCCGATACATTTCCAGTGAAAATGGGTTGGATGAATATTGAATAACCGAGAAAAGTTCATCCTCTAAATGTCGTAATAAATAATAATCATCTAGAAAAATAACTTCTGTAAGAGTGAAAGAGTTACTTATATTGGATATCAATATCCCACTTACTCAAGATACCATACTAGGGGAATTATAACACATTCATCCATTTTACCCTCATCACCATTGATAGTAACTTAACATGAAACTATCTATGGATGAGATATCATTAATATTTTTCCTCTTTCCACACCCCATGATACAAAATCCACACACGAAACACATTTATGTGCATCCTAATAATAGATAACAAAACCTACCGTTCTATCTAGGATTTTATCAAACTGAAGGATATGTAAAAACAACCCCATCCATTGTTCAATATCATAAATAGAGACACTCCCCTTATAATTTTACAATCCCTAATACTTGACCTCAATCATAGTCTCTCTCCAAAATTCATGAACCTAAATCTATTCTAGAAACACACAAACTTATTATAAATAAATATTACATCGTTGTAGAAAAATATTCATTATATATCATAACCAACCACACTAAATACATTTAGGTCTAGTTCCTTTTCAAACATGGACTCATAAACAACTTTTCCATAATTTAGATACATCATATACCACTATGTACTTTATAACTATTACCCATTTTAAGAATATCATAAATAATAAATTATATTATATCATGGGGAATAAAATCATAATAATTGGTGATATTAGATTATTTTTAAAGGTAACAATAAGATATATCAATATAACAAGAGAATAAGGGTATGATAATTTGAGAATAATGCATGAAACCCATAAAATGTATATCTTAGATCATTAAAATTTGTTAGGGAAGAAATCATAGTAGTTCATGAGACATGTATCATAATGGATTCAAAGAACATGATCCATGAGAGAACAACATTATAATATGAATAATATTTATGGAGTATTATAATAATATTAAATATTATGTCATATCTACCCACAAATGAATTAATAATATTTCAGGATTGGTCGAACCATTAATTTTCTTGGTCTAGGATTGGGATAAACTCATTTGTACCCAATTTTGGTTTTAGAATAACCTCAGGTGTACACTAATTTGGTCTCTGGACAACATACCATGTACCCATTGATCTCATATAATATTAATCATTACCAAATTTATTAGAGGGAAATATCGGTCCCAACCATAAAATAATGATAAAAATATGTATTTATTATACATGATCATAATTTTTTTTAATATATTAAACCATGTAAAGAAAGGGTTTTATAAAAATTCCATTATAGAAAAACCGATTGAAAAGAAATAGGTTACAAAACCATTTTCCTATTTCATCATGGCTTACTTATATAAAAAAAATCATGTTTGATTAAAATATTATAATGGTATAGATCATGGGAGAGAAATTAAATAATTAAATATCATTTAATCATAATCACAAACCATCTAGATAATGTTAAAAGATGTTTTTAAAAGATAATATCTCTATTAATGGTTATGTAACTTCAACAGAAGTCATCTTTTAAAGAAAATGATTTAAAAAATCACTTTGTACATTTCATAAAAAATAACCTTTCTAATTTTAAAAAAAAACTAATTTAAAATTAATATATATTCAATATAATTTTATTTTGAAAATAAAATTGGAAATTTTTAAAGGAAATTAAAATAAATTAATGGTCGTTATTATGGTAAATATTGTAAATTCTTTACTCGTCAAAATGTATATTCTAATCATAATTTCAGTAAAATCTAAATAAACCTTATTTTTGGAAGATAACATGGAAACTACATGAAAATAACAATAAAATATTTTAAAAATGGGTAATTGTTTTAAATAAGTCATTTGGATAATGTTTAAAAAATCCATTTTCTTAGAAATAATGGGTCCATAAAAAGAAATATTTGCAACTGAATAGATAAATTACGATGATTTTTAATAAAAATATTATTATTCATTCATTTAAAACATATATGAAAATTAATTTTAAATATGTATTCACCTGAAATTTAAAATGTAGATAAAAGTATTTGCGTTACTTGAGATATATTTCAAAATACATTATCATTGAAAGAATAAACATAAATAATCCTAAAACGATGAGAAAGATTCATAAAACCCCTAACACGTTTGTAACATAGACTAATATTCCACATTAAAGGGAGAAAATAGAATTAATCTTTTAAATTCATGAAAATAACATGACACATTTTATAACATATCAAATGGGATGTATATATAGCTCTTGGAAAAACATTTTTCCCAAAGAAAAACAATTGAGTCAAAAATCCCTAATTATAAGTCTCAATATCCTTCATACACATTTCGACCTAATTTACTATAAATATAATATAATTATAAATATATTATAGAAACAAAATTTTATATAGCATACTATATATGAATTACTCTGATATTTTATTTACTACTTATTAATAATTAAATTATAAGAGTTATGTTTCGAGTAACAAATTTAGTTTTACTGTAGGTTTTGATTTTTAATTTTTAGTTCTATTATAATTATTTTGATTTCATATCATCTGTAATATTATCCATGAGTTTAAAAGCATATATATTCATTATATATTTATTTAATTTAATCCATTAATGATAGACATAAATATTGAAATATATTGTTGAAAATGATGGTAGGTCTTACGTACCCAAGAATGATGTTTCAATTTTATTGATAGATTGAAAGAAATAAAGGTAAATAATATATTATCATTTTATAATAATTTTTATTTAAAATATATCACATAGTTTCATTAAACATATCCTTATTACCTTCCATTTAAATTGTCAATGAATCACATCACTTAGGAAGGTTGTAGTATGTCATACACATGAGCGACATTATCATATTCCCATAGAATGGATTGTAATGAGGTATGTGTTATATAATAATCTAGGAAGTATAATAAAATTATATTTATCTTATTTAATATTTTAATATATCATTATATGAACTCGTTATATGTGGATATGAGAAATTTATAACATCTTTTCATGATGTGGTAGTCTGATGTACACACAAATGATTTTTTGTGTCCCATTTTATTGAAGAGTAAAATATTGTTGGATATGCCCATAAAATAAGAGCATTGAATTATATAGAAAACACTATGTTTATTATAACGCCATAGTTTAAAAATAATTTAATGAGGTATTTGAAGAAATAAAATAAAACTCACTATTAGGGGAATTTACTCATCTTTCGTCAATATCTTTTTGGTTTACAACATAACGATTCATAGGATGGATTTATTTTCCAAACAAGTCTTATAATATTTTAGAATGGATTGGAAGAAATTATTGGGTATGGGATTGGATGAACCATTGTTTTTTGGAAAGGTTAATATGAGGTGAGATCTTGTGTCCTTCACTATAACGTATTTTTCTTTTCCCTATAGTAGTTTATTTGTTAGTAAAAGTCATTTTTCAATTGCTAAAAATATAATTATAACCAATATGTCACAATAACTAATCTTTTGGTAATAAAACTGTAACGAAATGGAATTGTGATTGACAAGAATATTTTGTTTTAATAATAATAATACCAAAATATAATATATATTTTGGTAAATATGTTTTTAAATATATTAATATAAAAAATATATATGTTGGTAATAATTTTATCATTTATAAACAATACCAAAAATTAATATATGTTTATAAAGTATATTTAAAAAAATATTATATTTTTTAATTCACATAATTTTTAAAAATATAATATTATATTTATTAATATAATTATATAAAATATAATATTATATGTATTATATATTAATCATAAACTTATCTTATATAAAAAATTAACAAACTATAAGTTTTTTAGAAGAAAATAATCAAATATAATATACATGTTAAAATTTCAAGAAAATATAAAAAATATTTGAAAAATTTTAAACATGTTAAAATAATAATATTTTTAACATTGAACTCAATTGAACATCATCTCCAATCTATTACATGAAAACATAAGTCATCTCAATCATAAAAGCTTTATTAATTCACTTTATTTTTAACCACTATGGTGGAAATGAACAAGCATATCTTCACATTCATATCATTGATTAAAGTGGACCACATGTCTATGTTAAAAGAAAAACCTTGATCCATCTACCTCCAAATCGGACATGCACCATAATGATTATCATTGGTATCAAAAAATCTAAAAACAATTTCAAATCATTTTCATAAAGATGTATCATGTCAAAATAATTATGCGTGATATATCAGGTAATAAAAGAAGGAATTATATAATATAATGATGATAATTTTTATTTATAATAGACCTACATTTCAATTAATAATTAATAGGATATGTGAACATATTATAAAAAGAAAACCTACCATGTGTAGGGGTTTGTAGGGAACCAACACAATTAAACCTTCTAAATTAAAAAATGTAGAAAAAATATTTCAAGAATCGATATAATCAAGATAAAATGAATCTATAGCATCATTCCTAAAAAATAATAGAGGATTCATCATGAAAATAATAACACTGAAAAATGTGATAAACATTCTATTTAAATTATAATATTTTATACCTTCATTTATATGTTCAATCTATCATGCATTCATCAATCATATTTCATACTAATCCTAGGAACACATTATACATAAAAATAAACACCCCTAAGAAAAAACAAATATGGACACACCAAGGAAAATCTTGTAGCTCCTACATGAAAAGAAAATAAATACTAAAACTATGAACTAGACACTTTTACTGAAATTATACATCAAACAGATCTCCACTTATAGACATTAGTAGAATCACTAAAACACCATATGGAATATTGATCAAATAGTGAATCCATTTCGAAAAAACTGAGACATAACATATACATAGAAATAATACTAACTAAAAGATATACCAAAACCAATGATCCAAAGTGATTTATATATTGATCATATTTTACATCCCAATTCATGAAGCATTTTAAAAATTGAAATAATAGCTTAATTGACTTTGAATATTACATTCATTAAATTTTAGACCAATAATTTTAGTAAATAAGATAAATGGTGAAAAAAACTAAAAATAGTTGTGTATGATATAAAAATATTAAGAATATTATCTAACCTATGACCACAAAAATAAAATAATTGATGGGAACATTAATAGAGCAAAACTACTGGCCACATTATCAGACCTATGACCACAAAAAGAGGGTCAACTAACTAGTGAAGACATTTAGATTGAAAATATTACCAATCTAGTTACCAAAAAATATATATATAACCAATTACCACATCAATGACTATAGTTCACAATAAATAAATAAAAAGTGAGAACAAAAAAAATGAATATAATCGATGACCAAAAAAAAATATCCCGCGATAACATTATCCAAAGATAACCAGTGACTAAGATGGAGAATACAAATGCATGATATAAAGTTCACTAGAAGATTATCTAACATTTGACCACAATCCATTGAGTATGAATCTAATTTCAATTAATAGTGACTTATAACTATAAATTATATACTCTAGTAGCAATACAATAATTTCTATAATCTAATAAATATTATTTGAATTTATAGTGAAACAAATTATCAATAAATAATGACATAATTACTCTTAGGATCTTGTTGGTTGTTTACTCGGCCTTGTGTATTAAGGAAATGTGTAACACACTAAGATTTTGTGAAATATTTCTTTCCAAATTAATTTAACATTTTTTATATTTTTCATTTCATGCAACACATAAAATAGATTATTTTATCTGAAAGCACTATGGTTGGATTTCATTATATGCACAACAAAGTTAATCATGAACAAAATTCAAAAAAATTATATATTTTATAGATAGAATAAAAATTGTATCTTTTGTTACATGAAATAATGACTATCCTATGTGTCTTTCACAACACGCAAGACAACGTTTTTCCAAAATATAGTATATCATTAAAATGTTATTATTTAATATAATAAGATATAATATAGTCGATTAATTAGAGGTCATTAATACTATAATGTAATTTCATAAAACATTTATTTTAAAAAATATAATATGAATTCATATTAATCTTATTAATTAGAAATAAATATGAAAATCGATTGAATGTAGAAAAAAATATAATTATTTTAGGGTGAAATAGATTTATTAAAATAATAAATCAAATTAATTAACACTTGTGAGAAATATGAATGTAATATATTTTTTATATATTAAATATTGTTTTTATTTTCACCAAATGGATTTTAAATTCATGATATAATAACAAACCCAATTTAATGCATAAAGTCCTATATTTTTTATAAAGGTACTTTTACCACCATTTAATGGTGATTAAATTTTAAATTAAATTTCTTCAACATTTAAAGATTTAAAATCAATAAATATAATTCATCCACGGAATAGAAAATAATTATCTTAGGATAAATTTTTGGTATTTTTTGTAATGATTAATTATTAATGAATAGTTAAAAGAGATAGATTTTAGTTCAAAACCTTTTTTTCATATTATTTATTTAAAAGGATAAATTATATTTTAAAGAGGTTTAAAAATTTTATTTGATAAATATTTCTCAATTAATACTATGTAGGTCATTGGAACCAATTTAACATTGAAATATGATATAAGAAAATAAAAATATTTTGATCGTTTTTACTTTAAAAACTCATAGTGTCATCCCATTAATGGGGTTAAAATTAAGTTAATTTATACCACTTATATTTTTAGAATTTGGAAAAATGGATTTTATATTTGTAATAATAATAATTTATAATTTAAAATAAGTAAAACATCGTTTTTATGAAAATTATTAGTGAGATTGATTAAAATTAATTACTATATTTAAGAGAGAAATGAGTTTATTAATGTACACAACCATAACATTAAGTCACAAAATGTTCTACAGATTTTTATAACACCCATTTTATTTCCATTAGTTATCAATGAACCATGCATTGCTTTTTTGGTTTGGAATTACTTTTTTATGAAAAGGTGTCGTTACACCTAACTAGTTTTAAACAAATGACAACTGTGTCATTTCCCTTCACTATAAATGGCCACTGCATATCCCTCATATTCACACCTATCAAACCACTTGGGTTGTCATGAATCCTCCATACAAGGACACCAAAGTGAGGGGTGAGATATATTGACCCCCAAGTCCTACATCAACTAGGTCCCATGTTGGTGGAAATCACAAGGGTATAAATGTCTCATAATATGGGAGGCATTACTAATTATAAAAAAAATATCATCAGATAGAATGAATCTGCCACAAAATCTCCATGGAATAATATAACAGAGAAATCCAAAAACAAATCCCACGTGAAATAAAAAATTATAACTAATACAAATACAATAAGATCTCCAAATTAAATACTAAAAAATTAAAATTAGATAGAGATACATCAGTTATATGAATATCTAAGCTAGTAACACCCATCACGATCCTCGATACCCTCTTTGAAACCTGAAAGATTTTTTATATACGTTGGATGGTCGTACAAGTATAATCATCAAGAAAACTAATGCCACACAGTAACATGTGAAATATGTTTACTAATTCTCTTGTAAGATAAAAGTAGAACCAAAAAACACCTAAAATTTATACTAACCATCACAACCTCACCAAAGCACCATAACCATGAAATGAGATCAAAGAAATATAATATAAAGTAAATAACATCTAGATAGGGTACCCCAAACAAAATTCCATATGGTATGTAAATTTCTTCCAACATTGTATGTCCTAGTGCTCCCATCCCATTCGTATACCACACCACATCCCACACAAATACACATTGGCCTCACAACACATCCCATCCACACACACGTGGGCCTCACAAAACATCCATGTTGCACAAAAGTAGGCCACACAACACATTTGTACCACAAACATCTCGGCCTCACAACACATATCTCCCACACAATCCTGGGCCGCACAACATATCACATCATATCTCATCCATAGGACAGTTATAGAAGAAAATCACATATAATCCAAAAGATACATATGAAAAACACTATCTCGACTGACAACACATGTGCTATCACATATCGCCTGAGAAACCTATGCCAAAAACACCATCTAAATAACATACAGAACTTCATCTATCACATCCTACTCCATACCAACCACTCTCGGAATATAGAGAGGAATAGAGTGGGTTACCACCCGTATGTATGGATCACCAAATTTTGGGAAAATCACCCCTATGAGATGATGTGGTTGTTTTGAACACAGTTATCATCATGGGGGTGTATATAGAAACCACAAGAATAAGAAAATATATTTATAATATAAAATACCCCATACTAACCAATGAGTTCCCAAAAATCAAACAATCTCACAACACCTTCAAATTTGTTAAAAACTCTAAATGCATAACTCTACACAAACAGAACAAAATCCCCAAAACACATTTCACATTCCCAACCAATTTATGTAACCATTTCAATTCTATTATCCAAACTAACCAAATCCTTTCTGAGAAGTATTAAAAAAATATTTATTAATTCCACCACTACTCAGGTAACTATTAATCATTCCACACAACATGAAACAAAGTCTTAGTCATTTCTGAAGATGTTGAGCCATGATAAATTAAGGTCGATTCACATAAAAGTCACCTCATACCATGAACTCTTGATATGGGGCGTGGAAGTATAGATGTTATTAATATAGAAACTCTTGGTGAATTACTAATATGAATCACTATTATCCTTCTTCATAGTTATCCTACAAATACAACTATACCCAGCAAAAACAAACCCACAACCCATGACAACGTCCGACAACAAAATATAGAACAACCAGTTCTGCAGCCTTACTGCATAACGATACCAAGCCAACAATATCACCACTATAAAAAAAATATTCTATTTAGTTACCCTATAGGTAAAAACCTCAAAACATCACCGATCACATGACAATAAAAACCTTTTATAGGTCACAAGAACATTTATCACATACCACAACAATAATTTGGGGAGTTTTCACCGAGATGAAAATCCAGGGGATACCACTTAATTATCCAAGTATTAGAGATTAAAAATTTTCCATTTACAGTGATATCATATCAATAAGAACCAATAAAAAAATTATAGCAGATATATCTAGAGAAAAAAAAAACCCCAACGACCACAATATTTAGCGGTGCATCAAACCCAAAAAATCCACAACATGAAAAATATATCTAGGATATATAAACATATGAATCACACCCAATTTCCCCTTCTAATTTTAAAAAATAGTTTCTTTGTCTTCAATTAATCATGTACCACCAAAATACATAGGAAAAAAAATAAACCCCACCGGCAAGGTGCACAATGAAATAGAAATGATGGAAATTCTAATATAAGGATGCTTTCAAGTTGATGTACACCGCTGGGTGATGAAGAATTGTTGTGAACCACAACCACACCATGACAACTAGGGAGTAACCTATACCACACAATGTATCCATGAAATACCTTTTTCATACCCAAAACAAATGAAACC
Organism: Viscum album; assembly: GCA_963277665.1. Taxonomy (NCBI): domain Eukaryota; kingdom Viridiplantae; phylum Streptophyta; class Magnoliopsida; order Santalales; family Viscaceae; genus Viscum; species Viscum album. The sequence continues at coordinate 1,605,493,072 of OY728158.1, forward strand.
CTACTGTAGTGGTTCCCTAAAATAAGAATGAAATAAAACCAACTAGTGAAGGGAGTGAACTCACTACTGATCAACCACATGTCACCAAAGAAAATCCACCGGGATCCACAGATTGAAGAGGTATGAAGAAGGGATTGGAGAACACATCAGGGTGTATAGTGTTCACCCAGAATGAGAGGAAAATATAAAGCACATATGAATGAATAAAAGTTTTCCCTAAAACAACTCTTACAGCTGTACATGATTAGGGAATTATAAGATGTGTAATTACCTTTGACATCGTGTCATACCTGAGGTTTGAATTTTAGTGAAAAAATCATATATTAATTTAATATTATTTTCTCTACCCTAAAATAATACTTTTCATGAAATCCTCCTTCGTGTAATTTAAAATGTCATTACATCATGAAAACTCTAAGACAATCGATGAAGCCAATACTTACATCGTGTAATCCAGTTATGTGATGTGTAATCTTCCTAGTTCCATCCATTAACAACCAAACTTCTCGAGACTCCATCTGAAACTCCTCCGACCACCTCCAAAAATAAATTAAAAAATTAATGGATTGGTGAGTCACAGATTGTTACATCATATACCATTCAAATGATTTTCTCAATAAAGAATCCAAAACCAAACCTAAAAAAAAGTGGCCGAACAAACACCCTACGAGATACCTCTCAAGGATCTCATCATACCTCAAACAATACCAACATAAAATAATTCCAAACCAAATGATCACATACATCCCACACACAAAAATCACCATGAACCCAAAATTTAAAACCATCTCCTCTCACACAACCACATTTCCACACGACCACTATAGAACTAAAAAAAACACATTGTCTTAAGCAGAGGAATTAGGGAATTATATCCTCCATGTCTGGATACTATCATCTCTAGGTGTCACTAAAACACCAATAAAGGATTAATTTCAATGTGATTATTTAATTTTCATTAGTAATAATGTCCTACCTTTTTAATATGACATTAATCTATCACAAATTGCACCACACACATCACGAACTATGGAAAATAGCACATCTCATTAACAAAAAGGTATCAAAAACCACTTCATAATGAAAAATAGATAAAGGAAAAACTCAAAAAAAGTTTGGGGACTGGTAAATAATTTTTTCCTCACACACCCATGTACTATCCTCTTGGCTACTGTTTGTCCACAACACTAGAACCATGGAATAGTATGTCCATGTAATGCCTACATCTGATGATTATGGATCTCTACTAGACAATACAAAAATGTTGTGTCATCCTCAATAACCAACTCTCTCTATTCAATGATATGGGATTCCTCGTTAAGATACAAACAAAGATGAGATATGTAGAAGATTTCATGGATATTATCCAACTACAGTGTCAATTCCATCCAGTATTCCACCTTGGCTACTCACCCCATCACCTCAGAGGGTCCAAAAACCATGGGAGAGAGCATAATCCCTATGAAATTCCTCTTCTACACATAATTATGGGAAACCTTCATGAAAATTGTTCTCCAAATATGAACTCTAAAGGCCTCATTCTATGATCTACATACAAATTATGTCAGCTGTGTGCTTCTTTCATCATGTGACGAACAAGACGAACCTTCTCTATCATGCTCCCCACCACATCAGGGTCAGGAATAAATGACTCCACAGTCATAATCTCGTAAAATTGATAACAACATGGTATTTTGAAAAAAATACTTAAATTTAGCCATGCCAATGTATGTGTGGTGGCTATTATTATAAGAAAACTCTCCCATGGGCAGATGTCGTACCCAGAATCAACCAAATTCCAAAACACATGCCTGCAAAATATTGTCCAATATATGAATAGTCAGTTATATATTCTCATCTATAAGAGGATGAAAATTTTTTAAGAAGTGTAATTGGGTTCCAAAAGAAAGCTTCAATCCCCTCCAGACTCTCGAAGTAAACTGTACATCCCGATTTGAGAAAATGTACCGTGGAATTACATTGAAATACACCACCCCATCCATGATAAAACATAATTCTATAAAGTATTTTAGTGATAATAAATGATATAATTTCATAACATTGTATTGAATATGTTTATTTATAAAACAATTAGGATTAGATCATTTATTTGAAAATTTTATAAAAATTACAATTTTACCGTTTAATGAACGCAGTAGTAAATTAGGAATAAATATTTTTTTATGTATTATGTGAACATAAAACTTTATAATAGTTTTCCTGAATTAATAGGATTTAAATTTTATTCAGGACATAGGAGATAAATCGTGCATTTGATTAGATTGAAAGGGACATAAATACAATGATGGAATGGACTCACCCGATTAGACATTAGTTCTGTATTTGTGCAATAACATATTCATCCATGATTTCATTAGGCCCAAATTTGGATAGTATCTTGAGAAAAAACATTATCACAAATAATACTTATGAATGGATAGATCGGTTACTCATTTCATGGTTAAACAGTATGTGAAACATGGAATAATGTATTGTGTTGTATTTCATCATTCACACTTGAAACCACTTCTAGCCTAGGCTCCCATCCACTCTATAAATGTATTTCATTCTCACTAGGAGAGGGTTTTAGGTGAGATATATGATTTTGCGTAAACAATAATTAGATCCTTTACAATTAAATTCACAATTTTGAGGAGGAATAAATCATGATAAGATCTCCCCCAAAATTCTCTTATGTTCATTTTCATTATTATAATATTGTTGTTCATTAAATAAACTATTAGTGGGTATTCCATTTATTCAGTTATATTAAACTTTAAACTTCTATTAATCTTCCCCTTTGGGTTGGAAATAACAATTATAAATTTTATTTGGTTATACACATTCCATGACCTTTGTGATTACAATTCGTTTCTACAATGACTACACCACCAATGAAAGAGTTTTTTTATTAATAGCTCTATATATTACCTTATTAATTTATTTATTTGTAATAAATTAGAAACAATAATTCACATAATATGATCTATGAATTTAGTTTTTAAATTTGATGAAACTATGCAACCAATTGAACAATTAACACAAAAAACATGATATGTCAAAATTCGTGTAAATTATGAGAGAGCGAACATAACCGGTAAAACAAAACAACACATGATTAATTTGTGGAAATAAAATATAAAAACTAAATTCAATTCATCCTCATTTATAGAATATATATGATCCATAATTTACTATATAATATAATATAATATTATAATGGCAATCATAGTTGGTTGTTATGATATCATGTACTAAGGCTAGCTTAGGGATTAACTCCTTTCATCATTGTGGTAAAGTTAATCATTATAGGGTTCAGAGGATATAAAATTATAGGATAATAATTATGTTTTTTTTGAAATATTAATGATAAATATTTATTTGTATAGGTAGAGTTAGATAGATTATTCATTCAAAATAGTTTTCTAGAAAAACCTCTTCTTGTTGTTTTTTCTTAATCTCATTTCAAAATAAATCAAAAGTAAAAAAATGTATATATAACATTTTCATCTGACATAAATGTTTTAATATTATTAATTATAAAAAAACGCATACTTTTAAGATGTTTTTTTATGTTATTTTATTTTATCTACACTAACCCTTTAATATTTTATTAAATTTTATTCCTCCGTTGAGAGACAATCTTTGACAACTACTCTACTACACCAAAGATGTAAAACATACACATCATTTAAAAGAGGCCATGATATATCCATTTTAAATTGGAATTGTTCCTAGGTATTTAATTAATTTATTCATCCAATTATATTTATTTGTTTTATTTTTCATTTTATTATTTTCTTCTCCCATTTCTTTCAATTATCACCATTCTCATGGTTTTCTCTCTTCTTTTATTTTTATTGGTCCTGCAAAAAAAAATTATTTTGGAAAACATTTATTCATTTATGTTTTCTTTATTGTATTTAAGACAAAAACAAAACATCAATAATCTCTTACATATTGACCCTGATATTGAATGCAACCATCAAGCTTGAATCAGCAGATCTCATACTATGGGGAGATTCAATATTCAATCAGTTGGAAAAATTCCCCCTTTCAGGAAAACATATAACTAGAGAAACCTCTAAATGAAACATAATATAAGAACAAATGTATGAGAATAATAATAATGGACCAAATATAACTATTCAAGAATTGGTTACACCTCACATTGACTATCAACAAAATTGTATTGCATACCCAAACCTTAAATCAGACATTGAATTGATATCATTGTATGTTATCATTTTTAAAATGTCTTATTCATTATCTAAAGAGAATCAAAAAAATATAAAATAATTTAATGTATTTTTCTCAACACTAAAACCATGAAATGTCTTTATAGATCAAATAAATCTAAAAACATTCCCATTATCACATGATAGAGCTATAAAAGACATTATATGTTATTTATAAGATGAAGATATCAACTATTGGAAAAATATCAAACATATTTTCATAAATATGTTTTTTAATCATCAATAACCACTTCAATTTGTATGGAGATCAAATGGATCATGCAAGAATAAGGGGATTCGATGTATGAGTATTGTGATCTATTCATGAAATTTTCTGCGAGCGATCCACATCACAAAATTAGTGATAACCTCCTCATACAACACATATATGAAGGACTCACATATATGGAGAGAATCATGTTAGATTTCACACCTAGAGAATCATTCATAAAAAAATAGTAGTCGTAGGCGCATTAATCAACAAGATGGCACAAACCTCCGAGAAATTTGGCAATCAAGGTACACCACATGTCAGGGAAGTACATTTGGTAAGTCCATATTCTATCTAAACACATTTTATTGATACCATTTTAGATGAATTGACCAATATAGTGAGTAATATATCCATCACTCAGAAGACATCCCAACCCACCTATACGACGCTTTTTGGAATTTGCAATGAAACGGACCTCCCACCTGACTGTTGCCCCCAATTACTGGAGACAGATGGTTGTGTGCAGTATTAAATCGGTTAATATATTAGTATAAACAATAAAAACATTTCTAGAAGAAGTAAAATTCACATTCATCAACAAAAAACCAATGGTGGAATATAATATAGACAAGAGTTATGGATGTCGACAAAACAATTCCCCCTTTTCAAAAAATTCCAGTATCCTCTTCCTTACCAACAGGGTTTCCAACAACCCCAAAGGAGGATTGAAGTGAAAGTTTAAAAAAGAAATCAACAATGGTTTTCTCAACCAATGGTATATTCTATCAATGATGATCTTCTAAAACCAATTTTTCTTAATCAACATAATGAACATAAGAGTCAAGGTTTTGAGTTGAGGGAGTTAAAGACACAAATAATATAGATTTCCATATACCTCCATGAACATGTGTGTAAGAAAAATTAAATTATTTTTTATGAAATGAATCTATATCCTAATGGGAATGTCAGTTCCACCACATTGAGAAGTGGGACAAAAACAACAGATACATCAACACCTATCGTTCCACCATGATTCACCTCAGCCGAGGAGAATCCGCATTTTGGAAAACTGATTAGGAACACAAGGAGATAGAAAGTATTGTGAAAAATATTAATGTTTAATCTATTAAGACCCTTAAATTTCCGAAAATAGATGTACACATCAATAATATGGCATAATAAAAGATGAAAAAAGAGGTTTTGGACACGTTCAAGTGTGTAAATATAAACATCCACCTTATTTAAGAAATTAATCTAATCCCATGAAATACCAAATTCATAAAAGAACATTGTACTAATCTAAGACGACTCATGGTAATTGAGAGGATTGATCATGGAAGTAAAGTGTCAGTACTCATTACAAAAACTCAAGAAATAGAAAAATTATTCAAGGATCCAGCAACATTCACCATACCATAAACCATAGTGTCATTACAAATTTATGATGCTTTATGTTATTTATGAGCTTCTATAAATGTGATTCTTCACTCTGTATTATATTATTTATAGGTTGGTGAGATAAATCTAACATGAGTAGTGGTGTAGTTTACATATTTATCTATGAAATAACTTGTAGGAGTCCTTGGGGATTTACTTGATTGGGTAAGAGACATTATATTTCCATAAAATTTCAATGTAATTAACATGGAGGAAGATCAGTTAAACTCTATTTCTCTAATTATTATATGTATTTTCTTCTTCAAAACTAGAAAATAATAATAAATCTCTATGGGGTAACACTTTCCAGGGGGTTTTGAGATAGAGTTGCGATATTTAACGTTATGGACTCTTTGAAGTACCCATCTAAGGACCATTCTACTTTTTTTTCCTCCCATTTTGAATCACTAAATAAAAACCCCATGGAATTTTATTTTCCTATGCATATGGAGATTATGAGTATTGGTTTTTGTTTTATTCCTAATATCACTTCATCACATGATTATAATGATATAACACTCTTATATTTGATTTTAAAAAGGATTTATATTCTTATTTGAGTCATTATTATTTCGATATGACATGGATATTGAATATACTGATAGATATGATGCATTATTGTCTGATTTGGATTATTTATATTTTGGTAATACTGTTAATCGAGAACATATTTTAGTTCATTTAATGTCTCCATACATACATGGCCCCCTACACTAAAACTGTATCCATTTCCACCAAATATGAAATACTCATACTTATTGAGTGGTGAGAGATTACCATTTATAATTGCTAAAACCATCCCTTTTGAACATGAAGATATACTTTTGAATCATTTGAGGAAGTACATTAGGGAATTTGGGTGGACCATGACTGAAAAATAAGGTATTAGCAACACCATATTCATGCATAAGATTCATTTGGATGATGGGAGATAAACTAATTAGCCAACCTCAACGGAGACTGAATCTAACACTTCTAGAACTTGTTAAAAAAAGTAGAAGAATATTATGAGGCACGTATAATTTATCCCATTTTGTTTTATATTTTTTGAGTAAATTTCAGGTTGTTCCTATAAAAAGTGGTTTTATTATTTGTTAGTAATGATAGATACGAGTTAGATATAGTGTGTGCGAACAAATATTTGTGTGTGTGTGTGTTTATTATATGAAACCAAATGAATCCCCTCTCAAGGAGCATTTACTCCACCCATTTATTGGTAAAATGATGGAGAGACTAGCTAGAAACACCCATTATGGTTTCTTGTATGCAGTTTATAGATATTATCAGGTTACTATAGTTCTATATGATCAAGAGAAGACAATATTCAATTGTCCATTTGACACACTTTTCTACCGGAGGATTCCATTTTGTATTTTCTACGACCTAGGTACCTTCAATAGATGCATGTTGAGTATTTTATTTATTTTCAAGAGACCTTTATAGAGGTATTTATATATTATTTTAATGTGTATGGCTCTTCATATGATGATTGTATCCCTAGTTTGGGAAAGGTGTTGAATTGTTTTGTTTCAATGAATTTTTTCTAGATCAATGAGAATTGTCACTTCATGGTAGAGTATGAGATTTTATAAGGGAATGTGGTGTAAAAAAATTTGATAGGGGGGTTATATATTTAAGGTAGATATTATTTCATCATTATCATATCATTTATTTGATCATGATATTATATCTTTCTTAGGACAACCATGATTTTATCTGTGATTCATCAAATATTTAATTAAGATTCAACCTCCTATGTAATGATTTCATAAAAAGGGTTATGATTTTTTTGATGATTTTTGTAGAACTTCATTAGATGTGGTAAAAAACTTTCTATAACACTTTTCAGATCATATATCCTCTATAGTGGGACATTAAAATTCAGCTAATGTGTGACGCTTCAAACCACACAGTTGGAGTAGTCTTATCATAGAGGGTGGAGGGATGTCCACATGTGATTTCCTATGCTTATAGGTCATTGGATTCATCCAAATGAAACTACACAACCCCATAAAAGAGTTTCTTGTTATCATATTATCTTTAGATAAATTCCATTCAAATTTATTGGAATCTAAAGTGGTTTTTCCCTCACCATGCATTACAATGGTTCCTCTGGAAGAAGCCATATGAGAAGACCGGACTTATCTGATGGATACTCCTTCTTTCCAATTCGATATTGAGATAAAGGAAAAGATATGTTCAAAAAACCTAGTGGTGGACCACATGATTAGGATTACTCACACATTAATGGATAACACATTGGACCAAGTACCACTTCGATACACTTTCCATGATGATCATTTTTATGCACTATCGGGTACACATCCTTTGTATACTTATTTAGTTTAATACCTTGTTTCCTTTGAAATTCCCAAATAACTATATATGTGAAAAATTAAAGAGTTGGTCTAGATTTTATTTTTGAGATGATACCTACCTATGTAAAATGTGTAGTGATCAAGTTATTATGATGTGTGTTCCTGATCTGAATTTTGAGTCAGTTCTATATTTCTTCAATATACATTCATGTGAAGAAAAATTTGGTCCCCAAAGAATAGCTACCAATATCTTATACATTGGATTATATTTCCCTATATTATTCCATGATGCCCATTTATTTTTTCAGTCATTCTCACATTTCAATCACAATTGGAACCTTTCAACGAGGAAAAAGATTCCCCATAAACACATATTATTACGTGATATTTCTGATGATTGGGAATTGATTTAATGGGACCCTTTACTAGTTCATATAGTTAAATGTACATTTTGGTTGCTTTTTATTATGATAGAAAATGGGTGGAGGCCAAGGCCACAAGGATGATGATTCTTGTGTGGTAATCTATTTTTTCAATAATCAAATTTTTTGTAGGATCATATTACTGATGGAAATCATCAATGACCAAGGGCCACATTTTTTCAATTATAATTTGATTTACCTCTTTAGTATGTATGGGGTGAAACACAAAAAATAAACACAATTCCACCCCCAAAAATGGCCAGGATGACATTTCAAATCGTGAGTTGAAACAAATTTTAGATAAAACTCTACAGCCGAATAGGAAGGATTCGACCAAGAACTTAGATGATGAGCCGTGGGGTTAATGGATAAAATTCAAGACCCAAATCATTATATAACCATTTTGGATTATTTTTTTGATATCATACAATCTCTATGTGGAATTCTAGCATCCAACATATTGGCTATAAACAAATGAAACTTGTATTTGTCCTAAGATGGAATTCCACATAAGCTATAAATTCTAGATCTTGGGGAGATTCAACTATCATTATATAATAACGTAGGACTCTAAAATTAATGATAAAAAGAATCTCACTAAAACTTACCCAACATAGGTAGTTTAATGTATGAGAGAATGTTATACTCTATAGTTCATGACTAAATATGATGCCCGATAAGTTGTTTTCCAAATGGTTAGGTAATTATGTTATGTATAATGTTATTTTTTATGGTGTATTGGATATCACACAAGAGGACTCATGAATGAGATTTACGATCAATGGGAAATGTATGAAGAAATAAATTGAGGTACTTCTTATATATGTAGTAGATTTAATCACACATAATGACCCCATCATTACATGAAAATATTAATTTATTTCTAACCCTATCACTTTTATATTATTTTCCCTGTTTAAAATTTTACTTTTCCAATGCACATATAATATCATAGATTCACATTAAAGACAATACAATATATTAAGTGTGGGGGAGGGGGAAAATTTTTGGAGTAGTTATTTAAGATTTCCGTTTGTGTGTGTTTTTTGTTTTTTGTGTTATGTTCATAGTAAAAATATTTTATAAAAATAAAAAAATTAAAAAATGGGATTTTTATTTATTGTCATTATATGAATGATAAATATTTCACTATTAGTTGTTGATTTTTTATAAAAATTCAAGTCATCGATGATATGATTGGTTTTGTCATTATAAAATCATTTATATTATGAAACCATTATTTGTGTTATTTTTTCATGATAAATTATGTCATTAATTTCTCCATAAAACATTTTACACAACCATGATTTTTGAAAATTTTCCTAGTAAATTGATGATATATCCAAGTTTTGTACGAAAGTTTATTATATATCATTTGTTGGTTCATAAAATAATTTCTATTCCGATCAGTTTTATTACTATACTGAATTGACCTATGTGCCATTACATGATATCAGATAGTTTTATGCTCTCATGAAAACAAAAAAGAAAGAAAACAATTTACAAAAAATAATATAAAAATATTAATAAAGTGGGGAGTGGCGAATTGTACATCGCATGGGACTATCTTGGTTGAGAGTTTTAGGTATGAAATTCATAAATTATTAATTGAGTGGGTCTTAAAATTTGATTGTAATGGAATGCAAAATAGATTTGGTGAATTAAAATAGGTAAAGAAAATTATTTTACTTTACCAGAAAATACTGAATAGACAGTGGATATATGAGCTCGAAATTGTTGGCACAAACACACACAAGGTGAAATAATGGCATGGTGGACCCATATTTTGACTATTTATGATTTTATTCATTAATCTCAAAGGATCTTATTTGGATAAAATTTATGAGAAAATGACTTAAAAATTTATTGATATTGAATCCTGATAGGATTCTTAATTTTCTTATTTTTTCACTATGGATTGAGGAATATATGCATATATATCTTATCACAATGTTTTTGGAATACATTATATGTGCCTTTTCCAAGTAGTGAAAAAGGGTAACTGTAGGGGAGTTTATAAAACATAGTTATATTCATACTTTTAGTGATAATAAATGATATAATTTCCTTACATTCTGTAAAATATTTTAATTTATAAAATATATGGGGTTCAATAATTCGTTTGAAAATTTGATGAAAATTCTTGTTTTACCATTTAATTTTCATTATAGTAATTCAGACATTAATATTTTTATATGGATTATTTGAGCATGAAATTATATAATTATTTCCCTAAATTAATGGGATACAAATTCCATTCAGGAAATGTGAGCTAAAGCATTCATTTTATTAGATTAAAAGGGAAAATAAGTCAAATATGATATAGACTCTTCATATTGGACATTCATTCTATATCTTGGCCATAAATACTTCTTAATTACATGTATTGACCCAAATTTGAAGCGATTCTCTTGTAAAAAAATTATTAGTAAACCTACTTTGTGAAGTGTAGCTAGTTCACAGATTTGAATGATCAAACATGCAGTGAAACATGGAATAAAATATTTGGACGAATTTCCCCATTTAAACCTGAATCCAATTTTAACCTATCACCCCTCCAATCTATAAATGTGAATTTATCTCATTTGGAGAGGTTTTTACGTGCCAAAGATGATCAAGAGAAGATAATATTTGATTCCTTCCTAATTTAATTTACCATTGTAGGTGGGAATCTATCATTCTAGGATCTCCTCTGAAATTCTATCTTCTTCCTCTTATTTGTTTTAATATTGTTTTTATTTAAATATAATAATTTTTTTTCTTCCATTTCTTCTATTATTTTCAATTTTATTTTTTATTAATCTTCTTCTTTGGGTTTCAATTTTTTTTTCAAAACATGATTGGGTTATTCCATTTCCAAATATTTTGAAAATTCAATTCATTTGTACAATGACTACACCGCCCATGAAATAATAATTTTTTTGATCGATCTACCTATTACGTTATTAAGTTATTTATTTTGAATAAAGATGAACCTATAATTGACATAATATAATCCAGGAATTTAATTTATAAATTAAAGGAATTAATGAAATCAATTGAACAATTAATAAAAAAGCACATGTGGTCAAGATTTGTGTAAATTATGAGAGCATGAACTTAATCAATAAAACAAAACCACATGAGATTAATTTTTAGAGGTAAAATATATTACCTAAACTCAATTCATAATATTTTACAGAAGTTATATTTAAACTAATTTACTAATTATCATAATCTAGTATTGGAATGAAAATCAAAGAAGGGTGTTGCGATTGAGTTTTCTAAATATATCCTAGGTTTTAACACATTTCATCTTTGTGGTAATGTTAATTATCTTAGGGTTTGAGGAATATAAAATAAGTGGATCATATTTAAGTGTACAATAATTTAAATGGTAATGATTAATAAATATGTTAATATGTAGAGTTAGATCGATTACATCTTTAAAATATTTTTCTAAGAAAACATCGTCTCATTGGGTTTTCTTAATCTCATTTCAAAAATTACCAAAATTTAAATATATATATATATATATAATCTTGAAACAGACATCTTATATTATTATAAACGATAAAAAACTCCATATCTATCTATGAATTAAGTTTATGTTATTTTATTTTATTTCAATTTAACTTTAATATTTGGTTATATTTACTGCTTCCATTAAGAGACAACCTTTGTCAGCCACTCTACTGCACCTAGGAAGTGAAAATTACACATCATTTGAAAGATCCCTTGATAACATCCATTAAATCCATATACTTATTATACAAGGAATTCACTATGTTTCACTCATTAATAGTCAGCAAATGAGAAAATTTCAACAATGGATTCACTATCACCCAGATAGTGTCAAACCATCCATGAGCACTGCGTAACCGTAAGATGATATCCATCGAGTTTTCATCCCACTACCATTTGGGAACATCCAATGGATATATCAATCCTCTAGAAACACTATGATATTACATTAACTACTGGAAAACCTAGTATATTTCCACAAACTCTACCACAAACCATTTCATCATGGGCTACCAAAATTTCATCCTCAAGTGATGATACATGTTTAAACTTCTTGGGGGTCTACCCAAAGGTTAGTTATAAAACTCACGAAGTACTCTATCATGCCACACTGATAGAAAAAACAACCTTACATTAAAAAATATTTTACTTTTGACTATCTTCTAACCATCCTTTTACAGCATCAACATAGCCAACATGATCATGCATCACCTCCACCTAGGAGTATCCCTTTTGAGACTCATGCACTTGCTACATTAGAGAACATTGCACTGTCATCTAAAAAACAAACCATTACCACCATCAACTCTTTCATTTATGTGAATGGATTCCAACTCCTTTATCACCATCTAATAATCTTTTTATTCCCGAACAACCCCCTTCTCATACATTTAGATCAAACAGTCTACTATGAAATTCCCCTTTAGTGAGGTGTAGAAGATTCCAAAATGATATTCCTAATGAAACACTATCAACCTCCACTATCTTATATTTAGGTCACACATGGAAAAGACATATATCATACTCCTGGGATCCATAAAGACCACAAATCTCTCCCCAATGAGGTAATTCCACCACAACATTGGATCACACAAATTATCTTCTATCTCCCAATCATGGGTGGCATAGTAACACTTGTAGGGACGTAACTTCATGGACCCATAATAGATAATTGGTCACTACTGCATCATCCTGAATCCCAATAATAGATAGGAATCATCACAAAATTCCTCAAACTTAACCATATAATCATGATACCTGAGCACTGTATAATTAACCAATATCCCCTTCAGGTATCCAAACAATTCATGAAACTATTTTCTAGACACAAAAACATGGTATTTTGTATTAACATATATCAATTGGATTTCATATTGAAAGATATTAGCTACAAATATCCAATAATTTCATATGAGACCGTGGAATATCTAAAACATAACCACATTCTTGGGTGTTACCCAAGAAACATCAACTTTAACCTTATATGGTTCTACTACCAAACCATGTTGAGACACCACATATATAAGGAAATTCACCTATCATGTCCAAAACATACACATGTACAACCCTCTAGTTGAGTTGGTGTCATCGAAGAATATGAAATATTGTTTTGAGATGTCCAATGTGCTCCCTCACTGACTTCAATTAGATTAAGATATAATCATTAAAAATGATGATGAATATGTCCAAAAACACATGGAATACATAATTCCTAATTCCGATGAACATGGATGGTTGATTAATAACACTTAATGGAATTAATATAACCTCAATGTGCCCATACCTACATCTGAAGGTATTCTTTGGGATATCTTCCTCATTTACCCTCAACTGGTGATATCCAAACCACTAATAAATCTTGTAAAACCAACCGGGCCCTCTAATATAGACAAATAGATCAAATATTCATGGAAGAGGGTAATGTTTTTTACCATTTCCTTAGTCATCCTATAGAAGTATATACAAAACATCAGACTATCATCTACCATATTGGGGAACAACACTCGATCAGCACACAATGACACACTAGGTTAGATAAAACCCTAAAACTTTTGATCATCTATCTGGATCCTCAACATCCAAAACACAGAATATGACATCCGATAATGATCCTTTGGAATTGTAGAATCATATGGCTGCATGTCTATCCCATAATCAAAATCAAATTGAGGGGTTAGTGTCCTAAACAAATTGTAAAAAATATCAAAAAACACCCCAACATCCATGGTAAGCACTACCATATCATTATCCATTGATTCCACTAAAGGATTTCTGATAAGGAATAAAGGGTCTCCATAGGATAATTGCACTACTAAAAACCCCACTTTCCAATGAGAACTACACATTAGATATTCACAACCTAAAAAACTACCTCTAATATCATTCAACAACATCATGTAAAAAATATTTGTTGTTGTTGTCAAATATGACATTATATGAACACATCTATAAAAATAAAAGATCCCCAGGAGATTGATGTGGTCCCATAATAAATCTACACACTTGGAACAAATCAAAAACGTTATTTTGAAAAAACAAAAGCATGGTCTATATAGGTTGTAACAAATGAGTGTGAAGCTACTGAATCAAACAAAAAACAAACAAGTGTAATAAACAAAACGGATCACACCTCTAATGATCTTTGGTCAATCTAGAACGGCTACCTTCATTGAATGAAACTAACCACACCCAGCTCCTCTTCCACTCTGCTGACAACCACCTCCACAGTCAAGCTTGATGTTTTGTCTCAAAACATTATGAACAAACTATGTTCACCATCTACCTACTTCATCATCCCATGGTGGTGAAAAATATGGATTCCCTTGATACTAAAATGGTCATACTAGATACTTCTATTGAGATTGGTGTTGAACCTTCCAAACTCCAAAAAACCGAGCCTAGGGAAATACTGGGAACTCAATCTAGTGAGGAGCACAAACCCCACAAAAAACACACTGGTGAAAATCACTTTAAAAAATCATGGAAACAACTAGAACCAGAAGTTCTGAAGGGAATATGTTGAGGTCCACTCTTTACTTATCAAAACCCTGAATTTCTTGGAACTGGGGACCTCCCAAAAACAACTATGCCTCTTGATAACAATTTATGTCTCCCCCCATACGGTAGACCTCCTCACAATTAAATTCACTCGATCACCTTCACATTTTTCTGAATGTACATATACTAATCTTACATAAAAGGAGTATCAAAATATTGGATAGAATGATGAAGTTACTCCTCAAGAAGTACAACATGAGACTCCTCATCTGAAAAAATGTTTGGGGAAAACCCAGAAGGTGCTTGAACATGATTCCTAGCTCCCACACTGACATGCTCCTCT
The DNA here is from genome assembly GCA_963277665.1 of Viscum album. NCBI lineage: Eukaryota > Viridiplantae > Streptophyta > Magnoliopsida > Santalales > Viscaceae > Viscum > Viscum album. Next base: position 1,605,508,545 of record OY728158.1, read on the forward strand.
GCTAATGAGAATGAAACTATTGCCTCTTTACTTCCTTCATTGTCAGAGAAATAACTCTACCTGTAACTCCTTCAAGAATCTGATCCATAGAATCCACACCACATTCCAATATCCTCGATACAGTTTCCACCACTAATGTGTAATACCTCACATTTGACTAACTTCCAAAGGCACCAGTATGTTTTTGGGGGATAGATAAAACCAAATGTGACCTCCAGGACATCTAGCCATCTATTTATATCCATGTATAAAACACTTCACCCCATACATAACCAAATCCTACCACTGTAAAGAGCACAACATCCTAAGAAACTATGCATCCACCTCAAATTGATCAATCCTACAGAGATCAACCAGATTATGCGACCAAACATCCTATGCTTAAGACAAATTTGGATGATGACCATGATCTATAAATTAAATGTAATCAAATATTTAATAATCTTGAGTTGTATAAAAATCTCATTAATATTTATTTTAACTTATTTTATTCATTTTATCCCTATTAACAATCCCAAAACAACCAAATTCATTTAAGAAGACATGTTATAATGAATCAAATACCTCTCTTAGGTACCTACATAGTACGTCCGTCTGTCACAATATTCCATTAAATAATCCTAGAGTCTTTTCACTGGGACATAGGGGCCTAATATCTAGTGTCTTAGCCATTATCCATATTATATGTCTGAACTAAGATCAACTAGGACTATTTCCATACAATCCCATGTAGTCCACTCTATTCATGACTCCAACTCTATCCTATATCTAAACCTCTTTATAATACCACTACATTATGACCTCGTACCTCCAAATATACCATAGTGAAGGGAGAGATATAATTAACACCGGGTTATGCATACACTAGGTAGTAAGTTTGGTTACTAGCGATAAGTGTGTAAAATACCTACAATATGGGAGACATTACTATTTATAAGAAACAATATCGTAACGTATAATAATTTATTCACAACAAATCCAAGTCATAATTTAAAATTGAAATCCAAAAACATCCCACATGCATGAAAAATGTAGAACTGTTCAAAAATACTATTAGGTCTCTATTATAAATTCCCAAAAAAACTAAGGCATCGATACAATAGCTCGCCAAATGTCCAAGCTAGTAACACCCGTCATTGTCCATGAGATCATCCTGAAAACCCAAAAGCAGTTATATATATATATATGATTAGAATATAATAATTCTCTGTAGGAAAATAAATGTCTCTCATGCACATGGGAATGAATAATACTAATGCTCACATGAGAGAACAAAAAAATAAAACATCACCTAAACATGCATACTAATAATCACAACCTCACCAAGGAACTCACCAACAATCTCAAGCCAGGTAGTATAATATAATGCAATGTACATCTATGATAGGGTACTCGAACCACATTCCCATTAATACGTCGCTTTCTCCTAACATCGTATGTCCTAGCACTCTTATCTATTCTGTATACCACACCACAACCTACCCACACACAACTAGGTCTCAGAACACATCCCTCCATCACACACGTGGGCCATATAATAGATCTCACCCAACTCACCAGGTCCTCACAACACATCCCACCAACACACACCCAGTCCTCACAACACAACCCACCCACACACACCTATGCTTGATAACAAATCACATCATATGTTATCCTAAAGAAACCTGAGAAACATACCATCTCAATGAAAAACACTTGGCCCATAATTCATCATCTAAAGATCTTACCTAACTCCTTCCATTACATCATGTTCCATACCTACCTCTCATGTAAGATAGTTTGGAAAAGGATTAGTACCCAAACATCCATACTCAACACCAGATGTTGGCAAAAATACCCTCACAAGATGATTTGGGTGCTGAGAACATAGTGTTCAACTTGGGTGGGGTGTGTATAAAGATCACAATAATAAATAATATGTGTAATATAAAATAATCAAGATCATCATTTTGGTTAACTAACAATAGAGTATCACAACACAGTCACTTATCATTCCACCTATAAATGCATAACTCCACAAAAAAAAGAACACAATCCACAATAAACATTTCACATTAAAAAAAATTATTTAACCATTTATATTACATTATACAATAAAACCCAATCCATTCCATGATTTATTAAACAATTATTTATTTATTATACAAATACTTCATAAAATCCTAAAAACATCCCACAACATGTAATACAATCACATTCCTCTCAGAAGATGAAGAGACCTGGCAAATTTTAGGGGGATTCACATTAAAGACACATCATACCATGACCTCATGATATGTGGTGTAGATTTATTGATGATACTCATTATGAAACTATCGGTGAATTACCCATACCAATAACTATTTTCCAATTTCAAATTCATCCTTCCCAAACCACCATACCATCCCATGAAAAACCCACAACTCAAAACCACATCCAGATACATAATATAGCACAACCAGTTCTATATCACTTCTTTAAAATCATAAAATTCCCATCATATCACCAATATATAACCAAATTCCAACTTCATTATATGATTATATGAGATTAACCAATTTCTATCTAGGGTGATATCACAACAATCACAAACACAACAACAATCACATCAGATATATCTAGTGAAAACAAAGACACCATCAACCATTATTTTTAGTGGGGTGTCAATCATAAGCAATCCCAAACATCACAATGATATTAACACTATAAAAACATGTGAATGAAACCCCAGAGCCCATTTCAAATTGATTAACCAATTATTTTTATATAATTAATCTATTTTTACCAAAATCCATAGGTAAATAAAAGTAACCACTCTTACATGATGCACAAAGAATAAGAAATGAAGGAAATACTAACTCAAGGAAGCTTTCTAATTTCTACACACCATAGGGAAATGAAGAAAACATTAGAACCACAACCATATCATGTCAAAAATGGATCAACCTATACTGCACTAAGGATCTATCCAAATTAAACCATATGCATACCTCAAACCAAAGAAACACTACCATAGTTGATCCCCATAACAATAAACAAATAAAAACCACCATGAATTATAGATTATTCACCAATATTCACAAAAGTAAATCCATCTCGATCAAGATATCAAAGATTTATGAAGAAGGAATTGAGGGTCACCTCGGGGAACATAGGGTTTTCCCAAAATGAGAGGAAAAAATAAATCATGGTTTAAAGAATAATAGTTTACCCAAAAAGTTTTATTTAAACTGCACATGATTTGGGTGTTATACAAATTCAAATTTCATTTCAATTAATGTAATACACATGGTTTATTTTACCTTGAAAAACATGCTGCTTAATCATTTTATTTTATTTTATTCATTCCTGAAATATTACACTACATGAAACCCTTATTCACGCCATGGAAAATGTCTCTAAATAATTAGAACTCTAATAGAATATAATAACCTATATTTCACATCATATAATCTAGTTACACGACATATAATCTATCTGCTTCTAACCTTTAACAACCAAACTTCTCTAGACTCCCTCTGAGCCTCCCCGGAACACCTCCAACAAACAAAATAGGAATTATTATGGAACCAGAAGCCACAGTCCATTACATAGGTTTGAAAAAGATCTTCCAAATCCACATACCAGCATCCCTCCCTCCCCCTTAAATCATTCATTTGGGATGAAAGGAATAGAATGATTTTTTTGGCACAAACCAAACGGAGTTATTCGATTAAGAGGTAGTGCACTCTCTCATGCTCTCTTTTATTTTATTTCGCCTCCTCCTCTACTATCTTAAATTATTATATAGAAAAAATAGTATCCTCAATATAATTTAATTATTTTATGCTAAGTGTTTTACCTACACTTAAAAAATATCCATATAACGGGTAACAGACATAATATTTATGTGTACAATGAACTAACACCTCACAAAATGGTGATCGTTCATTTTATTAATTACCACCCTTCATGGTGGACATTAAGGTGGAAAATCAGTTTTTATATGTTATATATAATAATTACAATAACATTAAGCTTCTTTAATCCATTTACCACACATATCTTTATACATTACATTTGGGGCAAATACGATAATATTGTTTGGGGAAGTGTGGAATACCACCACCTCAAAGAAATGTGATGTGTTCAAACACAAAATTAAATGTATTAAGGGTAGGTTTACTGAAATTATATGATATATGTAAAATAATTATTCTAATATTATTAAATTATATACTTTTATAGTTATATTTCCTTTACTTTATTTTTAATAAGTCAATACAACAGAAGTAGTGTTCATGCATAGGTATGGACGACCATTTCCACAAACATAGTATTCAATTTCATTATATAGGTTATTATACTAAAAATATACAGAATATTAATTATTTTTTTTATAATTTTTTACATTCATTAAATAATTATATTTCTATAAGGATCAATGATAAATCAAATTAATACACTTGTGAAAAAAGGGAATATTACCTGAACTGTAACCATAACATTTAATTTCTAAATTATGTGTAGTATAATGTTTTTATAAATTAAAATAAGGTAATATATATAAGAATGTGGTTATATAAAATATGTATAATATACATAAATTTATTATAAATTATTTTTGAAAGCATTTGACAAGATTTAAGACAAAAGGTTAGGGGATTTCATCTCACTTTTTTATATCCCTAAGAAAAATGCTTTATTCACAACATATTCCTTTTGTGTGGTGTGTATAATTCTTATAGATTCATTAAATGATTATTATAATTACATTTTTTGGTATTTATAAATCTATTGTGTGATATTTATTTCATTGATATTGTGTTTCAAAAGAGAGAGAATCAGTAAAATAGTTCTGTCTTGATTTTCGTTCTGGGAGACACATGTTTTGTTTTTCACATAAATGTTTTTGAGGTGTGTATAATTCCAATTTAAATTTTATATCAGAAAAATAATTTTATTCATGTAAAAATTAGCTTCAATTTATATAATTTTCTGATATGTGTAGTATGATCTTATTTTAAAAAGTGGTATGATTTTATTGAAACAATCTCATCGCTTTTCATGATTTTTTATGTATATGATTCCATTGATGAAATATTATTATTAATATATCAATAAAATAATTATTTCCAATCTACTATATTTATTAACATTATCAGTATGTAATAGTACCATTTTCAACACTTTTTTTACTTATGAAATAAAAAAATTATAAAAAAAATTAATGTATTTCACCCTATTCATGGAAACCCGTTTTATTCAAATACAATGTTATCAAAACTTTTTTCAAAAATATTTTGAACTAATAGTTGAAGAAAAATTTCATTGAAATTTTATTTTAAATTTTTTGTATGTTTTCAAATTATTTTATTAAAAAATTTCAATAAATGTCTTAATTAAAAAGGTTTTCAAAAATGTATTATGTTAAAAAAAAGTATTTCAAAACGTTTTCGATATTTTATTATAAGTCGTCAATGTTTTTTCAATGAACATGGTTTTGAAAATGTTTTCATTATTATTTCATATTTTTTCATGAAAAAAGTATTTCAAATGCTTTTCAAATTTCATTACATGTTTTCAAAAAAAATTCGAAGAAAATTGTTTTCAATTTTTTTTCAAGAATTCTTTATAAGATTTCAGTGTATTTTCAGTGAAAAGGTTTTAAAAACGTTTTCAATATTATTTTATATATTTTTGAAGAAAATGTTTTTCTAATGGGTTTATGGTTTTATAAAATAATATTTCCTTTAGATTTGATACTTTCCCCAGAAAGTTTTTTGAATAACATATCAAAATTATTTTAAAAATAGGATGATGTCCATTGAAGTTACTCATCCCATTCATGGAAATGATATTAAATTTACATTAATAGACTTTCAATGAATGGGTTTAGCTTCATGTCGTGGTCTTTGTGAAACCTATTTCTCCAGCAGGAGTTATATTTTTATGAAACTTATTTCACTTTCGTGGGTTATATGTTTATGAAATCCATTTCTATTTAACGGGTTGTGATTTTAATTAAATGAATATGAAACCTATATATCTTTCCATAGGATATGATATGATTACATGTTTCAGATACCCATTTCATTTTATGATTATGATATGATTGTTTATTTTTGATTGGAACATGAATGTATGATTTAATTATGAGATGGGTGGGACCTATATCGTCATCCAATCCATTGTGTAAATATTCATATCTTATGAGATAGACATGAATGAAATGAGAAATTAAATCAGTTAAATTTTATATGGATGGAATGATAAATGAACTCAATTCAGTATTATAGGGATATAATATTGAGTGAACATGGTTTTGTAATACAGGGTTGGAATGGGATGTGGACCCCGTTTTGTAATGGACATTTCCCACAATGATGGCCTCAGCAACCGTTCCATGTCTACTATAGAAATCAGTTTATATTCTAGTTTGTTTTCAACAATTCCATGTTTTGTTCCTATATTATGATTTTATATTTTATGTTCTTTATTTCCTTATGATTCATGTCTTATTTATTTTGATGATTTATGCGATGGTTCATGTTTATGATCTTTGATAGGAAGTATATGATATTTTAATGTTTTGATAAAGTTCTCATACCTGTATTCTCATGTTTTTACTTATAAATATCCTTTGTTTCCTCTGACTGAGCATTTTACCTCGCCCCTTTTTATGATTTTTCTCCATATTGTGATGATCTGTACTATATAAGATGTGTATAAGAATGTTTCTAGTCATAAAGAACCTTGTGGGATATAATGTAGCTCGCTTATATACCAGTGTTTACGATTCCATGTTTTCAATGGAACTAATATAATATGGTCATTTGGTGTCTATTTGTTTAATGATTTTTTATTCCACCAAAGTGATGTAATGTTAATCTTTGAATTGTGAGGGTCCCAATTTTTGGTATCAGATCAATGATATAGTATACCTTTAAAATATAGGATGAGAAAACCATACTCAGAAACCAAAGGATATGTAGTGGGATAAGTCAAAGGATATAGAAATGTGTAGGAAAATGTACAAGAATTTCGAAAAAAGATATATTTAGTGGTTTCTTCGAAATACATCCTTTTCTTGATAAAATAATCTGATGTGTATCTAGAATTGATGTACTTAGGGGTCAAAAATATGACAAGAGGTTATAGAGATAACTATTGGTAATTTGGTACATTAAATAAATCCTTACTACACAACTGGTTTGACACTCCCAAGGGATATGATTTGGGAATTCACAATCTCTTCAGAAACCTTCAGGAAGAAAGTAAATATTTTTTTGAATAATGTATTATAAAACTAAGATGGAATAATTTTTTAAATGTGTCATAATTTATCCATTTTATAATTAATTATTTTTATTGATTACACAGTTTGACACTATGATAACTATTTATCACACTATTATTTCTTATTTTAGTTAATAGAAAGAACCATAAATAAATTTCATAATAGTGAATGTGAATGAAATTTTTTTTATGTGCTGTAAAATGGGATGATCACTGGATAATAGAATTTTATGACCATGCATAATTAGTTTTCAAGGAACATGATTAATAACATCTACCTTGACCAACTATCAGACTAAACATGTAATATACGGAATATTTTCACTATGATTTTTGGTACTGTAAACCATGGAGGAAAGAAAATATTGCTTCCTTCATGTCAAGAATGTGGAAAAAATCACCCATGTAAATGTCTTAAAAGAAAATGAATATGTCTGGATAGTGGAAATGATGTTAAGAAAGAATCAACCAATAAAGGGAAAGTTAATAGTTCAGTTAAAACAATGGACGGGGATACTTCTATCCCTAAGGTAAATCCAATTGAAAACTTCTTTAAAGGTGGAAATTATGGGAATTATGAAAATAAATGTCCTATCTGGAAGGCTCTTCATGATAATCATCATGGATATACAAGTAATGTTTTTGCAACTAGGGATTAGTAGACCACCACCAACATGTGAATGATATGTGATTTTTATATAGTAATTATTACATTTAAAATAAAAAGAATCATTATATTAGGGTTTATAAAAATTAATGCATGATTCCTATTTCATATTCTAAAAAATTAGTATGAAGGAATATGTTGATGAATTATGAGTAAATGTTTAAGATTATAGATGAATTAATGAATTATTAATTTTCTTGAATTAAATGATTATATTATATAAATAATAAAATGTATAATTATGTTTAGTATCAGATTTCATTAAGGATGGAAAAGGACATGATGAATGGTGATGAGGACAAATAAAAGTGAGTGCATAGAAAGGATATATTTTTACTATGGTAATGTAAAATTGAGTAAATTATCTATGGATAAAGATATGATGGATATGAATAAATAAATTAGATGACATGAATTACCTTGGAATTTATTATTGAAAAAAATTGTCTATGTTAGTAAGAATGATGTTTACAACATCTTGGATTTAATGAAAATATCGGGTATCACTAGAATAAGGAATCAAGCATGTTTTTTATAATGAATTATGGTAATAAAGGTTATTACCATGTTTTAAGGGAATATAAGATGATTTTATTCACATGATTAGAATATGACAATGAAGTACTACCTTTTGATATATGGCGGTCAATGTTAATTGGATGTCAGGAAATTATTTCTAAAAGTTTGAATTTAAATATTTGGGAAGGGTTATTAGGATAAAAATTTATGGAAAGATTATGTTAAAAAATAAGATGAAGTCAGTAAGATAATATTATTATCTCTCCATATGTGGTATTCTATATATTGGATAGGCTATTACAGTTACCTTGTATTGATGGTAACTAATGAAAAATGGGATTGTATATCATGAGTCTCATGATAAGTTATTATTTTTGGAAGGAAACGGTCACAATCTTTTTTAGTGAAATAGATGAAGTGGATCATCAAACATCAATGGGGACCTTCTCCTAAAATAATTCATGGATATCATTCCATTAAAGTTATACATCTTTTGTAAAAAAAATTGAATCCAAATATGTTGTCCTAGTTCCTTCATTTACAATGAATCATAAGTTCCCATAGGTCATCATAAATTTATTACATTATTATTGTTAACTTTTTGAGGAAATTTTTCTCTATAACCCTCTATCTGAACCTGATTTTAATATTTCTCTTCCATGTCATGTTTTTCACTTCCAATATTTGTTAACCTGTGAGGGAATCTTGTTTGGAGTTATATTAGGTAAACATTATTGTTCCAACATTCCTTTTTTAATGGATGTTTTTAGTATTCATTATTATGATATGGGGTTATGTGAAAACCATTAATGTATTAAACCATTGATAACATAGATGAATTTCATGGGAGAACTTCATTTTAAGGGAGGTAAAATAAAACTCTCTGAGATTATGTGAATTATTATTTTTTCAAATTATTTATGCTCTTTGATTATTTTCATTTCACACTACATAGAAAATTTGTTATTTTATATTAAATATCTATTTTCGGATTGTGTTATATGAAACCCAAAGATATTCATTCACTTCATGAATCATAGATTTTATATTTCTCTACATGTTACATTGTGGTTAGATTGTGTTACACACAATAATAACTTTCCTTGATTTATTAAATAACATGCAAGGCTGTATTTTACATAATACTATTAGATCATTAAAATGATATTATTTAATATAATATTATATAACCTAGGTATAAAATTAAAGGATATTAATAGTATTAAAAAAATATATGAAAATATTATTTTTTTCAAAAATATAATATCAATTTATAGGTTACTAATTAATTAGTAATAAATATGAAAACATATTTAATAAAAAATAAAATATTATTATTATTTTTCGTCACAAAGATGCTTTAACATAATAAATGAAATTAATTACTACTAGTGAGTAATATTTATGTAATATGTATTTTATATATTCTATAAAATATTTTTTTCATTCATAAAAATGATTCAATATGCATAATATACTAATGAAAATAATTTTACGCACAATCCACAATATTTTTAATTATGTTTATTATTCGTTGGTTTTAAAGGAGAACCCATTTTAAAAAAAATTAGAAATTTTCTATATTTAAAATTTCAAAATAAATTTCATCATTGGAATAGAATCATAAAAACTATGTTACGATAACATTTTAGTAATTTTTGGTAAGGTCTGAGTTTTTAATTAGTAGTTAAAAATTTAGAATTTTAGTTCAAAACAACTTTTTAATATAATTTATTTATAAATTAAAATTATATTTTAAATTGAAGTAAAATTTTAACTAGATAAAATTTTTTATTCCTTAATCCAAATCAGGTTATTATATCTAATATCACACTGTTATTAGATATAAATACATAGCAATCTTTTTCTCATTTTTATTTAAAAACGTGCATTGTTGTCCCATTTGTCGGATTAAATTTATATAAATATCTATCAATAATGTGATTAGAATTTGTTGAAATGGATTCCATATTTATAATAAAAATAATTTCTAATGTATAATAAGTTGAAAAAAAAATTTCCCCCAACATTTACATAACTGAGTTTTTTAGGTATGGTATTACTTTTTTGTGTAAAAATGTGTGTATTCCTAACTTGTTTTCAATCATACCAAGTGTCACCTTTCCCTTCCCTATAAAAGACTACTAACACACCCTATAATTCACACCTCTAAAACCATTTAATATTGAAAAAACTCATCCCATTACACTTAAAAATGACATTATTCCTAATATAATTCTCAATTTTGGTATAATTCAATACAATAAAGCCTTTTGGAACAAACCAAAAAGAGTTACCTGATTAAGAGGCAACGCCTTCTCTAAAGATCATTTTTTATTTCCATTATAAACCCCCATAAAGTATATTTATTCCATGATTTTATGAAATAAACAATATAATAAATATAATAGTATGTTTTTAATCTATTTTTTTCACCTAAAATTACTAAAACATCAATCGAATGTGTAACAAACACATTGTTTATGTGTACAACAAACTACTATGTAACTAAACAATGATTGATCATTTTTCCTTTAACACCTCATATTGTTGAAATTATGATGAAAAATATATTTATAAATTTTATATATTATATTTATTATATAATTAATAATCTATAATAATTTTACCACAAATATAATTTTACATTACATTTGATGTAAATATGATAATTTCGTTTGAGGAAGGTTGGGATAATGCCCACTCAATGTGATATGATTCGTTCACACACGACATGGAATTTATGAATTATAAGTTTAGTGATATAATATTACATATATTAACTAAATATGATACTATACTACTATTATATAAATATATACATATACATATATTCCATTTACATTGTTTCATTTCAATACATCAATAAAACAAAAGCATCTTTCATGTGTATGTACGACCTACCGTTTCCATGAACTATTTATTCTATTTCATAGTTATATAGATTATTATAATTTATATATAATGAATATTATTTATATTTATTTAATTTTTCATATATTATAAATCACGATATATGTATAGGGACTAATTATATAAACAATTAAGACACTTGTGAAAAACAAAGACTATATTAACTGAAGCATAACCTTAACATGGAATTGCTAAAATGGGAAATATAAATTGTTATTAAAATAATATATCATATTAAATATATAAATATGGTTCTATAAAATGTGTATAATAATATTCAATTATTATAAAATGGGATTGAATGGGTGATATGAGGTTTCAGACACAAGGTAAGGGGATATTATCTGACTTTTTCTTTATGAGAGATACGTGCTTTATTCACGTCCCGTTTCTTTTGTGTGGTGTGTATACATCCCAGGGATGTGTTAATAATTCATATACATATATATATATATATATGTATATATATGGGTATTTACAAATCCTTTTGATGCTTTTTATTTCATAGGGTTTAACTTCCAAAAGATACCAAATTAGTAAACTAGTTTTGTCTGAATTTTCCTTCTTTGAGAGTATTGATTTGTTAGGAACTTATTTTTTCAAGGTGTTTATAAATCCCATTCACACTATTTATCATGAATATAATTATTTTAGTGATATTATATGATTTATTTAATTTCCATTTCATGCCTGCATAGTGTGATCCCATTCTTTAAACAGAAAAAAGTTTACTGAAACAATCTCATCACTTTTCAATATTGTATTAATTTATACTTCCTTTGACAAAATATTATGACCCATGACTCAAGAAAACAAATTTGTTTAATTATATAATTATAATTAATGTTATATCCATGTATTATTACCCTTTTCCACTCTTTGTTACATAGGATAATTATGAAAAAGTTTTTATGAAAAATATGATTGTATCTCCCTCATGGGTCGGAAATATGTTTTATTCAGAAAAAATGTTTTGAAAAATGTTTTAAAAAGTTATTTACATTTAAATTTCAATAAAAATTATTTTAAAAATGTATTGTTGTTTTCAAGGATTTCTCTTGAAAATTTAAAATCTATTTTTAATGTTCTTTTAAACTTTTTATTATTTAAATTTTATTTTTATATGTTTCCACACTTCATTTATAAGTTTTTAGAATATTTTAAATTAAAATCCTTTTCAAATTTATTTCATAATTTTAAGGAAAAATTTAATCATAACATTTTAACATTTCATTATATGTTTGAAAAATTATTTTCAATTAAAATAGTTTTCAAAAAAATATTCATGTTTTATTTTTATGTATTAAAATTACTTTCAATGAAATTATATTCAAAATGTTTTTAGTATTATTTTATAAATTTTATGGGAAAATGGTTTTTAGACTGTGTTGTGTTATTAAATATAATTTTTTCATAACGAAAGGATGTTTTCCTAGAGAATTGTTTTTGAAAATATATTTCAAAATTATATTCGATCTGAGAGGGCATCTGTTGATTTTCCTCATGATAATGTAAGAAATTATATAAATTATATATTCATATTATTCATTTGAATGTGTTTTAATTTATTTCATGGTATTTATGAAACCCATTTCACTTTAACATGTTATATGCTTATGAAACTAGTTTTTCTTTTTCGGGATATATGTTTGGGAAATAAATTTTTCTTTCACAGAATATGATTTTAATTAAATTTTTATGAAACCAATATCATCTTACATATGTTATGAAATGATTACTTGTTTACGATACCCATTTAATTTAATGGGTTATGATATGATTATTTATCATTCTATGCAACATGTATATATGATTTCATTATGAGATTTCTGGGCTCTATATCTACCTCCAATGAATTGATTATGTATTTATATCTATGGATATATACATGTATATATTGAAAAAAGTTCTCATTTCTGTATTAAATAAATGGAATGAGAAATTATTTAAGTTGAGCATTAAATATATGGAAAAAGGAGTGAACCATGTTCAGTAATATAGGGTTAATATGGTGTCTAAACGTGGTTCATTAAAAAACTTTGTCCACAAAGATGACATCGACAACAATACATTTAATACTCTCAAAAATAATTATATATGATTATGTTTTTTCCACAAATACATGCCTTATTCTAATATTATTATTTCATGACATCTGTTATTTATTTACTTATGATTCATGTCTTTTCAACTACCATGACTTATGAAATTATTGATGTTTATGATCTTGGATATTATTGTTATAATCATCTAATGTTTTAATCGTGTTATCATACCCCTATGATAATGTTTATTCTTTCATGTCTCCCATATTTACTATATATAGCCATCTGAGATATCCCCATTCTATGATTCCCTACCCAGTTTTTGAAGATATGTGTAATGTATGATGTGTCTAAGACCAGTTCTAGTCATGATGAACATAAGGTAATTACTATATCCCATTAATATTCAAGTGTTTCTATTTTCATGTTTCAAAATGCACTCAACTAATATAGTCTTTTTAAATCTTTTTTTTCAACCTTATAAGTATTCTGAAAAAAAAATGATGTAATTTTAATTTTTTAAAATGAAAGGGTCATTATCAAATAGAAACCTGGAAATAATCTTATTTAATATCAATGATATCTTCTTTTGTCATTATAAAAACATTCGTGAAAGTCATTCATGTAAAAGACTTATGAAATTTTATATTGAGATAGAGAATAAAGTTTCCATGAATGTCATCACCATATTAGTCTTTAGTCCCATCGCATGTGAGGGATCTCTTGGATGGAAACAATCTCTAAACATTGTGTCACCAGTGATGATGAACATTAGGGTTTTCTAGGAAATTTAATGTCTCATTGTGAATCGTTGAAGTTCATATTATAGAACTCCTTCTCTCGATGATTATCCTTCTATTGAAATCAATCGTGTTATGAAATCCATGACATCACTAAAGAACTCCGAAGGAGATATGATAAAGAACCAATTAACATATTTGAAGCTATCATACATCAATAACACAATATGGACACATTATTGATCAAAACATCTAACCCGAGGATAAAGAATTACACTCCAACATGGGCCAATCCCAACACTTTCCTAGAAGAATTTGGATATTCAATTACTTTATATAAATAAAAATCTACTCTAGTGATTAAAAAATCCATTGAAAAATCCATAAACATTGACCATCATTAATGATCAAAATGATTCCTATAAATAATATTTTTATGGTGAAGGATAATTTTTAGACTCAGAGTAACTGAAGTTGGTAGATCTCTTCTCTATCAAGGGATACATAGGCAGAGAAACCCTACAATAATGGAATGTTGGAAAAATGTAATATTGTGTTTTTTATTTAATAACATTAAATATTTGAATTTTTGAATTTTTTATTAGATATAATTATTTATAGTAAATTTAAATAATATATTAAATTATCATTTATAAAGATATTATCTAACAAAAATGTATATTTATAAAATATAGTAATGATTAAATTTGTTTTCCTTAAAATATTTATACGTTTATTAAACAATCAACATTAAAAATATAAACAGTTTTGACATTTATAAAAAAAATTGACAACTAAAATGAACTATTATGATATTTTTAATAAGATGGTAAAAAATTTATATTGAATTTTTCAAAAAAATTAATAATATATAAATATATTAATTACTTTATTGGTTATAGATAAAATATTTTTTTTTCAATAAATGGTTTATTCTAAGAAATTTCATTAACAATAAATGTTTTATTGAAAATGGTTATTATTAATAAAAAATTATTTGTTGTAAAAAAAGTTTGGTATTAGTATGATAAAGTTGAATATTTAACAGTTGGTGAATGATGTGTTGGCATAGAACAATCAATTCCAACAGATATATCTCTTGATAAAAACAAATTTTGTTTTTAAAAATAATACCAATAAATCTTAATATCTATTAGAATTTCCGATTTGTTATAACTTTTATATATTCTATCAATAAATTTTGGTTGGTATAATTCATTTCTTGGTAGTGATTTTATAAGTGACCTGTGTAACACCCTTTTATTTTTTTTAAAAAGGTGTACCCTCATTTTTCACATGTCACAAGTATAAAAAATAAAAAATTCTAATTATAGAGTATATATTAACAAATATGGGTTAAGATAATATTTTGGGTCATTATTAACCCTTATCATTATTTTATATCCCATTGCAAACCCTTT
Organism: Viscum album; assembly: GCA_963277665.1. NCBI lineage: Eukaryota > Viridiplantae > Streptophyta > Magnoliopsida > Santalales > Viscaceae > Viscum > Viscum album. The sequence continues at coordinate 1,605,524,110 of OY728158.1, forward strand.
TTCACCATAACCTTGAAATTTAATTTTGGATTTTTTTCCAATTAAATATTGTTATAAATTAATTTTTTTATATAAAAAATATTAAAAAATTTATTCCAAATATACAATCCATTTTTTAAAATTACATTTAGATAAATTGTAATATTTTATATAAAAGTAATCCCACAGAAGTCACGATAAAGTGAATATACAAATTGAAAATGCTCAGAAGTATAAAAAGTTTTTATATCATTATTCTCTATAAAATGGATTTCAATGACCTAAATTGGATTAGTATATATATATTTATTTAAAATAAAGATATTTTTAAAAATATTTTACAACAAAAATAAACCATATAAATTCATTAAACAAAATGTTATTCATCAGTAAAAATAAATATTTTTCAATATTAATTTAAAATATAATCTATTAAAAAAACCATAAATTCACACTAAGAAAATTTTGACACACTCATCTCATGAATGATATTTATATTATAATAAAATTTTCTAAACTTTCCTCATGTTAATTTTATTATTATTCCTAAAATTAAATATAAAATAATTTTTTTGAGGAAATAATATTTCAAAAACATAAAGTCTTCACTGAAAAGTAATTTCATTTTTGACAATATAATTTCTTTATATAAATCCATTTTAATTAATTTTTTAATTTTTTATTCAAATTAATATTTTTATGTTTAATGCCTTTCTTATAATGGTCATTTTCAAACAATGATATTAGTAATAAATCATGATTTTTTAAAACATAGTGCTTTGTATGACACAAGGTAAAATTGGTGTTATGTATAATGAAAGCCATCAAATTAATTTAATTTATTTGAAAAATAATAATTCATAACATATCTATTTTTTCATTCTACCACCTTTAAAATGGATTTATAACACAAAATTCATCACTCTTATATAGAACAATGATGATAAATATGCCTCATATTTTCCTTAGGCTTCCATGTATCTTCCTCAAACTGGTGGTTTCACATCAAAAAATTGAAAAAGTTGAGTTGTATTGTATTGTAGAAATTTTTATCTATGGTATTGAATCAACAATAGATATTTATCTTATTAATGACAATGAATATATGGTATGACAACATAGCTAAGCACATGTGAAGGATTATGTAATAACTTCCCTATGATAGATGCATGTAACACATCATGACATCAGAGAGGATTGGTGGATGCACCAACTGGTATACTACCATTATGATACCATATGGAATTTAAAAGGGACTGATATAACTATGACTTAGATTTATATTATTTCTAAATTTCATTACCCTCATCCATTGAGAAATTTTTAGAAACACCATGTTGGAAACATAAAATTATATATCACACTGAAAATTTTCCTCATAACATTTTTTTCATCTCTAAGATTCATTGGTGTGTTTCTAAATAAGTCTAACTTTAACATCCATTTATTTATTTATTTCAGTTCCCAATATCTATATTTCATGATATTTATCCTAATACATTGTATTTATACACATCTTTCCATATAGTGATTCCCCATGAGCCATCTAAAATTTTGATCGAAAGCTATTGTTGTATGAAAACTCAACAAAAATAATATGTTTCCCCAACCAATGATAAAATCCATAGAATAAGATATCAATATAACCTATACAGTTTTATTTTTTTATCATGGACTAATAATCTATTTGAGGATGATACATAGTTCTGAAATTCATTTTTATATTAGGAGGTTATAGAAACATTTACCAAACTATTGAGGTAAAATGTGGATCCCAATCAGATAAAATAGAATTTGGTTTTCGATGAAACCTTACCACTAAGAAAAAGAATATCCTATAATCTTGATTAGAAAGAAATAATATTTTATCACAATTTATATTGATAACATATATCAGTTAAGAGAAAACAATATAGATTTTCCCCCTTAGATGTTTTATTGAGTTTGATCATAAAATACATTTTGTTGTTTTCTTCTTTCTATTATAGAATATGTTATATATTCACATCCCCATAGACTATTAACCATACCCTTATCTTTCTAAAAAACCAAGGACTCCGATAAAAACTCTAAAATGTTTCTCTTCACTATGTCCACCAGAAATACTATATAAATTTTTTATACATCTTCATAATTCCATGATGAATATGTAATGATGAAATTTTATATTCCTCTAAGAAATCTATATTTAAATCAGGTATGGATAGAAAACATACATTTTTCATGAACATTGACATTCCATCAAGATAAAAGATATAATTAGGTACATTTATAACCATCTTTTAAAGCTCTGCATCTTCCTAATATGTCTCCTTAATTTGAACTTGGATAGATGGATGGAATATAATTTGGGAGAGATAAGATATATCCCCATCCTTTAGGATTTCAGGATCCAACATTTTTCCAATATAGAAATATTGGATCTATTATCATCTAGATCATGGATAAGATGGTGTGATACTCATAACTCAAATCATATTCCTCCATATTCTCTTTACCATGGAGTTAATATATTGAACATTCATAATCCGTAATCTACTCAAAACATAATCTATATCGTATATTAAACTCCAAATATGAGAATATATAATTTATAGTTTTTAATTTTTTATATATAACGAATTTCTCAATAATGATAATGTTTCCATATATATAGTGGAAATAAACTAAAAGTAAATCAAAATCATGATTTGGATTGTTATTTTCATGAACCATCAATTATCGTGAGACACAATCTATGACAATGTAATTTTTCCTGAGATTGTATCCTAATACCATCTCAGATGTATGATAGATTTATGTATGAACTAGTTCCCTGAATAATATTTTCTTATATTCTATGAAATTATCCCCACATTAATTTTTCTATAGGAACATACCTCCAATTAAAGTAATCATGGTTAGAGGATTAGAAAATGATGAAAAAATCCCCCAAACCATCTCTAATATACATCCAATCCAATATAAATAATGGATCATAGTCACTTTGGTTTTTCTATTCCATTGTTCAATAACATCCATCATTGATGGATCCACCTATATACATTGTCATGTGATTATATGACATTACAACAAATCCCTTTTCATCAAAAATTCAAATTTTTTACATTTTCATATATTTTATCCTTACTTAGAGTCTTCATGAAAATTCTCATTTGATATTCATGATCATTTTTCATTGTATAGAAATGATTTTTTTGGAAAACAATTTCAATGAAGTAAACATGTCAGTCTATATAGACTTTATTCATTAAACCATTGATGATAGTGGGGTCATTAATAATACCAAATGAAATGAAGATAAATTCATAGTTTCCATACCTTGTATAAAATGTTTTCTTGGATATATCATCTATATTCAATATTAATTTATAATCTTCACAATGAAATTCAATATTGGAAAAGTATTTGGCTTCATGTTGTTGATAAAATAAGTCATTATTACAGGGTAGATGATACATGTTCTTGATTGGTATGCTTTTTCAATACACATAATCAATTTAGAGTTGAATCAGTCCATCATTAATTACAACAAAAAATAGGTGTCCCCTAAGGTGAAACACTTGGATAAATAAATCATATGTAAATATTCTACAAGATTTTATTTTTCAATTCAAAAAACTCATTTGGGATATTCTATATAGTGTAATAGAAATAAGTGTGGCCCCATGGATGAGTTATATTAAAATATCATCTTTAAATTTGCTGGAAGATTAGAAAAATATTCCACAAATACATTATTAAACTCTATTACAAAATAAATATCATATATGTTGAGTTTATCTCAAACCATATCAGATAAAAAGACATTTTAATGGAAATACTGACTCCTATAATGGATGTAATTTCCATTGGACGTTCATATATATAATCGCAGTAATAATTGATTGTAGGTTGGTTTTTTATACCCTAAATTACTTTCCATCCATATAATATGTGGTGGGATTTGGGTAAAAAAAATACATACCCATTATAGTATCATATTCAATCAGAGGGAGAATCATATGACATATAGGAAGCACATTCCTTGAAACATTAATGTGAGAGCAATAATAAACATGAGATGAGATCCTCATAACATTACGGTTTTGGGCTTATGACTCTATATCTAATCATTTGGGTTGAATCTTGATAACCTAAAAATTATAGTCATATATAGAATAATTAATGTCACCATATCCTTTTAAATATGAAATTGCATTATTTTAAGTATAATGACTCATGGGAGTGCAAGCCAAGGATCGTAAAGTCAAGTGTCATGAAATATTTGGTACAAAAAACTTAAATCATGGGACTATAAACACATATTTATTTAATATTCAAAAAGAGGTCCTAACATCCTTCAAGACCATACATATGCATAGGGTACCATAAGGATCCCATGAAAAAAGTAAATATATAAAAATCCCAGAAAGGAATTGAACATAAGAATAAAGCTTTATCACAAGGATTAGAGATCAAGACATAATGATATATAATGGAGTATAGAATCATAAATTATAAACATGGGATCATATAAAAATCAATTTATTGTAATGTTTCATCAATATAAATTTTCACTTTAGCAGGAGTCATGGATCATTGCACATAGAGTATCACAAGTCATGGTTAACCACCAAGACAGTTGCACATGGTAGAACGAGTCAAGGCTAACCGCCAAGACTGTTGCACAAAACATCTCATGAGACAAAAAATTACCCGATAAATTGGAGTTCTATATAGTTGAACCAACTATAACATGTTCATAAACATTCCTTACACATAAATAATAATACATAATCAATCATACTGAAACATAATGAAACCCATTTAGAGAAATGGGTATAACATTTATGTCATAAATGATAATGACTGAGTGTATCATAAAAGTGTCATTGAAGAATGTAACTAAAATATAAATATAAATTAATAAGTTAAAATAGTAATTTATCGTGGCTTATGTTGTCATGTTGAATATAAAACATGTAAGAAAATTATTTAATAAATTTCACCATTAAGACATTTTTGTGCGGTTTTAAGGAAAATATTATAGAGGCTTTAAAATAGAAAAAAGAAATATAATTTATATAAACCAATAAGTAAAAAAATAAGTATATAATAACAAATACTTATTTTTTTAATGAAAATGGTGTATTAAAAAATAATATAGAGGTCACTTGAAATCCGGTAAGAATTTGAGAAGTTCCCTAAATGGTTTGCTTATCGGGCAATATTGAGGTGGGAGTCACATAAAAACATGTATATCCCTCAAATATTATGATGAAAGGGTATTGATAAATTAATTTGGTACATTTAGACAGAATTTATAATATGGAAATAAAAAAGATAATATAACATTATTTTGGTAAAAGAATGATAAGGAAACCTGATGGAACAAAAGAGGTTCGGGTAGATTCCCTTACGGATTATCAGCATGGTATTAGATGTAATTAAGAGTATATAATGACATATAAATAAGATTATCATCACCTATAAATCATATGGGAAGTATGGGGTTGTTAAATTATACCCCATATTTCGGTATTTCACATAAAAGGGAATAACATAGAGTACATTCTTGAACACAAGTGAAATAGAGAGGTTCCCTTAACATAAGATAAATGATGTTCTCCACTTGATATTAATAATATAAATTTTCAAATTATTTTCATTAATTAATAATTAAAAAACCTATTTTAAATTTAAATGATTTATTATAGCCTTTTTATTTTCAATCATTACCTTTTTGATGGGTTATGTGGTTCAGTTGTATTGTTTGGGACCGTTTCATCCTTGGTTTTAATGATTCGTTCACATATTTTGTAGTTCAAATACACATGTATGATGAAGTTGCTTGTCAATAATTGAGGTTATACTTTATAATTCAACATACATAAGTTACATGGTAGAAAATTTGATTTAATTACTTTTAGTGATGTTAAATCATTGTATAAAACATTAATGATAAACACTTGGATTAATTTGGTGATTTTACTTATAATTAACATGTTTTGAATTACCAATTTACATTATGTGTAAAAAAAGATTATAGAACAAAACATAAGATAAAATAGATATTTTATGATCTGGTTCAACCATTAAATTTGTTTCATGACTTATCTATAAAATGGAAATACAAATTGAAAACCTATCGTACTTGAATGTGATAAATCAAGACATCTTAGGTGGTATTTTCATTTATAGAATGAAATAATGGGGAGATTATAATATAAGATTACATTATCATGATATAATTATAGTGCATGTAATTTACTGGATTTATCATATCATTTGAGTGAATTGATTTGTGGAAAGAAACAAAAAAATAACGTGAAATAAAATAAAAGAATCAGAAAGAGAAATTTACCTGTTGAGTTTATCTCCTTTCAAAGACTCTTATGTTGAGAGTATTTGGTATTTTTAGGAGTCCAATTGCTTCTGTACATGGTTTAAGGTCATTGGGAGTGATTTTGGAAGAAAATAGTCAAGTAATAAGTTTTGAGAGGAGTGATGAGAAGATGGGATTGTATGTGGTTTTTATAGTGGAGCGGTAGAGGGTTTTCATAATATTTAATTCCTTTGTTTTTTAATTTCCCTCAAGACCAGAAATAGTTATGATTCCATGATCCAAAACTGTAATAAGTTCATGTGAGTTCATTATTTGGTATTTATATCCATTCTGATGTCAATAATAGTTGTTTTAATGTATAATATAATTATACTGTAAATTACTTTATTTTACTATTCACCAAAAATTCACATATTTTAGAAAAATCACCAAAAATCACCATACCATTTTTATGTCTAGAATCCATAAATGACCTCCCTTTTTCAAAATATAATATTCTTTGTTTTTAAAATTGAATTTATATTAAAAATCATAATTTACATGAAAAATATAGACTTTAATATGATAACTGGAATACAGCAAGAAGAAGGTAGGATGGAAGAACGGGAGTCGAAAAGGAAGGAGGATCGGGAGGCGCTACTCTCCCAAGATGGAAGCTACAAGGTTTCTAGGGTTTTTCTTCAGAAATGGATATCCCTCAATACTTCGGATTCAAGCTTCTCCCTTCTTCGGGTCATGTCGTGCAGGTGTCTCGTGGAAAGCTCCACCTTCCCCAACTCTCGCTTCGGATGTCGCTTCAGCTCTGAGGAGATCTGAGGTCGGCAGATCGAAGGAAGAATATTTGATAGCGGCAATGGTTATGAGAACCTAGTCAGTCACTGCAGCGGCATTTTATTTGATGAGAGTTTCGAACCCCGAACCTGCTGATGCGACTAGGTGCGATGCGTTGAAGGTTCTGATCCCCAGATCTGAGTTTTCAACAGGTTTTGGATATCTTTCCTCTTCAACACGTTGCGGGAATTTGTACTATGATGTGTGCCAAGCGGAGAATACTTTGAAGAATTCATTTTTTGAGTATGGTGATGAGGGTTCATGGTAGGCATCGCTAAAGGGGCTTCATCGTGATGTTCCATTTGGTTCATGCTATTTTGTTGATGTGATGAAGGATTCAATTTCAGGGCAGAAAAAGAATGAGGCTCGTTCGCTAACTTCTTCCAAGGAATCTTATCATGGAAGAATTATTCACAAGGGCTCATCTGCCCCTGTAAAGTATGACATTTCTGCGCTTGCTGAGAGATTTAAAATGGGAAAACATTATTTAATTCCTCGCATTGTTTTAACCAAAGGTGTGAAACCTTGGAAACTTGAGGACTTGGTCAGCAGAATTTCGATGCTATGGGGTTTTTCTATATGGAAATGTATCTCTCACTTGGTCGAGGATTTTTTCATTTCTTGGTTCAATCGGATGATTTAAGCTTCGTTCTTGGAGCTTTCGTTCTCTATTTCTAAAACCTGGGTGTCTTCATATGCATGAGTGGTCTTTGGATTTTAATGTCTCTCAAGGAAAAAATGCTTTCTCTCATGTCTGGGTTCGTCTACATGGACTTAATTGGTTCCTTTGGCATCCGAGGATTTTTCATGACATTGACACGACAATAGGGTCCCCCATCCATCTTGATAAGGAAACTGATGATTTCAGATATGGGACTTCACCAATATGTTGGTGGAAGTTGATCTCAACTCCACACTTGTTGAAAAGGTAACACTCTCCACTACTTCAGATAAAATTTAAATTGATGTTGAATATGAGAAATATTTTATCTACTGCACTAAATGTATGACAGTTGTAAACTCATTGGATTAGTGTTTAAAGAACACTGATCATAAGGTGTGCGGGATGAAAATCCACCCCTCCAACCTTTGTCGATGAAGGGAAACTGCAAAACTCTCATCTTTGTCCATGTCTGCTAACAAGGACAGTGACTCTCCTAAAGAGCAAACACATATTGTTACTGATTCTTTGACTTCATAGAATCCTGTATCTCAAGTGTCTTTTAAAGGAAAATAGATCGAACCTTCAGCACCGAATCATGTGCCTACTTTGGTGGATGACCCAAAACACAATGGTGTTCAAAAAAATTTTGATTATCAATAAGAAGTCCATAAGCTTTTGCATTCTTCCCCAGTTACTGGTAAATGGGGAAATGTTTCTGATGATGAAGGGGGAAAGTCTAGATTCACAAGTGCAGACAGTGGTGCATCTATCTCTTTCAAGGATTTTGTCTTAAGTGGCGATTCAATAATGACTGATGGAAATGATATTTTCCTTGTTCCTTCAAAGAGGATACCCCACAAGGACTTCTCTTAGTCCCCTATGAACTTCTCTACTAGAGCATCTTCAAAGATTCCAAGAAAGGATGAAACAAACTACCTGAAGATTTTTAATTCAGAAAATCCTCAATCAAATTAGGAAGCTATAGACTCTGATTATGGGAATACAATTTCATATTATGATTTATAGTTTTTATGAATGAGGGAATTTATGGATGTATGACCCCATTCGTTGTTTCATGTACTTTCATTCACTCTTTTAATAAATGGTTAGACTCTCTGCTTCTGACTAGACCTATTTAAAAAAATATGATAACTGGTTTTATAATGATTTCAAAATTTACATAAGGTCTTATATAATTATCTTAAAACTAGAAGACATAAAAATTTTAATTTAAGAACAAATTAGACGAAAAATATTTTCATTTAAATTAATTAATTAATTTAATTATTTTTTTAAGTCATAAAAAAAACTTTTACTATGGTCATATTATCGATTATAAGATGACTATATTTGATTTATACATTCATTTTTGATATTACTATTCGTTTGTATGATTAACTATTCATACGGGATGTATTATTATTCATAAATGTTGGTTACTATTTATAAGGGTAAGTTACCATTCACAAGAAATTTATATTTCCCTATTAAACTCCAAAAATCATAGTGATTTTAACCGTGTATGTAAGGTTTTCGAAATTCAAATCATTAAATTGAAAAAATCATGTTTAGTGGTCATATAGTACGTAGTAGTTCATTGGGTTCTGATTTCATGTGATTATATGACATATTTATAAGAAAGTAATTTACATTGATTAAAAATTGGGTTATTAAATTATCCTCCCCATATGAAATTTCTCCCTAAAAATTTCCTTTTACATTCTATGCCATAAACAAGTGCATAAATTTTTATTTCATTACCGCCTCCAATTCCCATGTTTACCCTTCATGCTTAAGGTTTTTTCCATAGTACTTTTACCGGGTTATTAGTCTTGTTATGTAGAACATTATCCCTACGATCTTATATCTTCACTAGATTCTCCTCATAATAAAGGGCATTCACCAACTATACCACCACTAATGAGAGTACATGTAAAGGGTCATGTATTAAAATATTTAAGAGAGACATGTAGAATACACCACGTACATTGGACATGTTAGGTGGATGTGCTAGTTGATAGGCCTCATCTCCAACATGATAAAAAATATTGAATGGTCCATTGTACCTTAGACTTTTCTCCCCTTTATTCCCAAACCTCATGACCTTATTACATAGGTATATGCATAGATATAAAATATTTCCATATTTGAACCCAAGGTCTCATCGATGATTGTCTTTATAAATCTTATATGGAATTTTGTCTACCATGATGTTTTATTGGATGTTATTTCACCTTCTACAACATTTCTTCAACAATTTCTGGTCCTAGAAGCTTACAGTCAAAGACTTCATCACAACACACATGCTTTATGCACCTTTTCCTCAAAAAGGATTTGTTTGGTTCCATTCAGATGCTCAAGTGGAAACTGTTGTTATAGGATAATTCAACCAGTGGAAGATTTTAGTCCCATACTCCTATGAAATCTAAAAAATATGATCTCAAAATATCTTTTTGTTTCTAAATATATCATTCATATTAGACATAATTTTGAGGATTATTGTCCATATTGATGTTTAGTTTAGTACTTAGTGCATGTTAGAGACTTTTCCAAAATTTTGAGGTGAATCTCAAATCTCAATCAGAAATAGCAGATTGTGGTACTCCATATATACTTACCACTTATTCAAAATATATCAGTGAAAGTTCATCTAATGGGAACTCCACTCAAATAATGATAAATTGATTTTCCTTTGTAAGAAGATCCATAATGACCCATATAGTATTGTTTCCTCTGGATGTCCATGAATGTCCAGTGACAAAGACCATGGTGATGTTCTCCCGCTTCCATGTTGGTATGAGTAGTGGTTTCATCATCACCTTAGACTTCTGTCTTTCAAACATCATATGATCATAGACCAGGCACTCTGATTTATACTAAGAAATATGTGTCTTCATATTGTCCCACAAAAAGTTACCTTGTAGATCTCGATACATCTTTGTGCTCCCTATGTGGATAGAGGTCAATCTATGTGAAATATTGAGAAGCTCTTTATTTATCTGTAGATCATATTGTAGATGTAGTTGTGACCCAATCCATTTTAATATGTTCTTTTCAATCTTTAAATCAATGGATTTCCCATTTCTAACTATTTCCACCCTTTTCATAATTTCCACAACTTTTCATTGAGCATCCTTTATTTTCTCTGTGAGGGATTCTTGTGAAATCATTAGAGAATGTATTGATGATCTTTTTCACTTAATAATTCCCATTTACATACTCTAAAAATCTAAGAAGATCAGATCCTTTTAAATTCTCATCATTAATAAAGATATATGATCATTCCAAATTAGAGCATCCACCAACGTATTTGCCTTATCAGGATGGCAGTGGATTGAGCAGTCATAATACATGATAATATCTATCCATATTCAATGTCAGATAATAAGTTATTTTGTGTGAATATATATTTATGAATATTGTGATTATATACATTTCTCATGCTTCTCCCCATAGAAGTAATGCCACCAGTTTTTTAATGCAAAGATCACAGAATCCAACTCTAGATCATGCATAGGATAGTTTTTCTCGTGGATTTTTATTTTCCTTAAGTATTAGGCTACCACATTTTCTTTTTTCATCATCACACAACCTAATCCCTTATTTGATGAATCACTGTACACCACAAATAGTTTCCACTTATTGGTAGTGTGAGTACCAATACACCGATTAGCCTCTCTTTCAACTCCATAAAACAGTCTTCACATTCCATAGTCCAGACAAACATTAATCTATGCTATGTGATCTTGGTAATTGGGTTCGACCATCATGAAATGTTATAAAAATCATCAATAATACCCAGATAGATCTAGAATGTTGCAGATCTTTGTTAGAGATATTGGCATGGGATACTCTTCATTAGCCTTTTCCTTAGAAGGATCAAAAGATATCTCTATGCTGGTGAGAACATGCCCTAATAATGATACTTCCAACATCCAGAACTCACATTTATTTTACATTGCATACAAATTCTGCTTTCGTGAAGTCATTAACATAGTATTAAAATTATTCTCATGTTCCTCCTTGATTTTAGAGTATTTCTTAATATCACAGATAAAGACTACCAAAATTTTTATATTTAATCTCTAAAGGCTCTAATCATTAAATCAATGAAAATTGGTGGAGCGTTATTTCGTCCAAAGGGAATCTCTATAAACTCTAGAATCCATATCTCATTCGATTGGAAGTCTTGGGAATATATTCATTCCTCACCTTTAATTGTGATATCCTCACCGAAGGTCCACCTTAGAGAAACAAATGGCCCAACGAAGCTGATAAAATAAGTCATCTATCTGTGTAAGGGGATAATTTTTCTTTATCTTGATTTTATTGAGATCACTATAATCAATGCATAAAATCATTGATCCATCCTTCTTCTTGATGAAACAGACTATCTCACCCACGGCGAAGCACTCGGTTGTATAAAACCCTTATCAATAAGCTCCATTAACTTATTCTTCAACTCTTCCAACTACATAGTGGCCATTCTATAAGGTGTATCAGATATATTCTTATATCCAGGAATTATTTCAATTGAGAACTCAACCTCTCGGCTAGAAGGAATAAAAGGTAGCACTTCAGGGAATACATTAGTGTAATCCCCCTTATTTGAAATGTATTCAAGAATGATTCCTTTATTTTTGTCTCAAACATTTGATATATACATGCATGATCATAAATATCTAATATCTTCAATTGGGACACATAATCAAAAAGAGATTAATTTTCCTCCCTAAACTTGTAAATAATTGGGGGATTCTTTGGGATGTGAAAGCAATCTCAATTTCCTGACCATTGATTTCTCCTTTATACAGTGATAGAAAATAAATTCCCAAGAAAGCATCAAACTATACTAAAGAAAGTATGAAGATATATTATAGGAGGTTTAGTCAACAATCATCAACTAGGGAGGAGTTTTAATCCATGGATGAATGAATTTCCCCATTCAATTTTATCACATATAACATGTCCTCCAGATATTGAGGTGGTGATGAATAGTTCTACTAAAGATAAAATATATGAAAGAATGTGTAGAACCAGAATCAAATACTATGTTCACTATTATTGAATGAATTACTAGTGTACATGTCGCCACATTTTTTTGTGGATCCTCCTCTGTAGTAGTGATAGCATAAGACCTTCCTTGTTTCCTTAGAGGTCATTGTTGATTGCCTCTGACAACCCTCATCTTAGAGTAATTGTTTGCATAATGACCATGCTCCTTGCAGTTGTAACACTACACTACAATTTGTGTGTTGATTTTATCCTTCGTTTCATTATCCTCAATAGTGATATTTTTTATATCCCATTGGTAGTTTTTAGCCAGATGTCCCATCTTTACACATTTGAATCAATTCCTATTTTCTTCTAGATAGTTCCATGTATGCTTCTTCCCACAATTTATACATGATGGATGATTGATCTTCTTTTTATCATGGAATATATTTGCGGGACCACCCACATGAGATTCTATATTTCGTTTCTTGTCATTGGGGCCACGATACCACAGAGTGTCTCCTATATCCATTTCAACCTTGAGGGAACAATAGAAAATATTCTCATAAGTGTTAAAGTCATTAATCACTAGGACATTTTATAAAATCGGATTTAGTCCAATAAATAAGAGACCAACAATGATTTTTGGCTTCATGAAATATCCATAGGAGTACCCTTCCAGCCTTGTAATTTTTTTTTCATACGCCCTTATTGAATCATCTTCTATCATCATTGTAATGACCAAAAATTTTATCAATGAAAATTATTCTCGATCTAAATAAATGTCTTATTATAAAAAATGGTTATGTAAAATTTATGAACTTCCTTGATTTTATGTTTTTCATTTCTATAATACTATTTTGTATTGTGAAATTTTCTAATATAACCATTGAATTGTATCCCATGATTAGTTCAAATATAGAGCTTTACCAAATCCAATTTACTCAGACAAAGGATGTGATAGCCTCATCCCATAGACTTTATCCATACAAATCCAATTTTTGGATCTCAGAAATGAGGTGGTTTCATTGGAATTTTCTCTAGACCAATCCCAAGCCGAGATTCAACTTTTTATGCTTGAATATAACTTCCTAAAAGATAAGTGGATGTTGGTAGAGATTTTTACTCGAGCGATGTTATCTAAGCCACCCCAAGAGTCTATCACCATCACACACCTTACCATTCGGTTTTATTTAGGAGTTATAAGAGGTTATGTAACAAGACATTATCACTGTGATTATGTGCATTATTTTTGTATATAATAATGTATAAAAATTCATGTTTTCACTGTTACATTGTATTTTTTTAAAGCCCAAATATTATTTTTAGTTAATATTCAATTATGAAATATATATTCATGAAATAATGGATTTTTGAATTAAATATTTTTTTGATAAAATATTATTACTAAATTAATTTCTATTAAATATAATTGAACGTATAATTCTTATTAACAAAACTGTGATTTTCATTATGGTTTGAAAGCTGTTTTTATCAAAAGACAATAATTTTTGATAAATGTCAGTTTTTATTTTAAAATAAAAAATGAAATATTTATAAAATTATATTGATAAAATTAATATTATATTTGGAATTAGGATATCAAAATTATCCAACATAGATTTGTACATTATTTTATTAGAAAGTGAAATTTTTGGGTAAAAATTAAATACCGTTTAATTATCTAATGTGTTTTAGAACATCATAATGACCCAATAGTGTTGTAATAAAATACTATAAATGAATTTTTATTCCAATATTTTCTTTACCATTAAAATAATGTGATTTTATGGTTTTTTTATTTATTTTTACAAATATTTAGTGGACCCTCCATGATTTATAAAACATTTTAACTTTATAAATTTATTTCCTTGTATGTGTGACTCACCTCCACATAATCACGCCAAATATTTTAAAAATTTAGGACATTGGACGTATAAAATATTATTTTCTACTCTCATTTGGAAAAAACGACGGTCAAAAACCATGGGATGGTTTGTGGTTTTGATTATTTTAATTTGTCGTGCCTAAAACCTAAATAATAAATAATTCTGTCTCTTTGCATATATAAACCCAACCAATATCCCACTTCCTCTTCAGTAAATGCATTATTATCTTGAGAAAAATCTTCCATCCTCTCACTATAATCAAACCAATGTGTCCCATTCTCCTATTAATCCTCTCTCAATCATCTCTCAAGCCATTGGGATCACACTTCCAAGTAAGGGATTTCGTCCTTTCTCATTTTTGTCCAAATTTCATTATGTTGTTACACCATTTCATTCAATTAAAAATTTTGGGGTATGATTTCACAACTCCCCACAAATCCCTTCATATATTTTAATTATTTTATACCCGTTTCTCTATCATTAATTCCTCCCATGTACACCCATTACCATGCCAAAATTCTGTAAGGAGTTTCTCTCTTTTCATTTACATTCAATAATGTTTTTTTATTATGAATCTAAATTACATTAAATACATTGGTAAATATTTCTATATTACCCCCTTACATTCCAATTCATATAAATAAGATGATAAACCCTTTATCTCTCATAAAACATTTTTATTAATCCTAATTTCATGTTGTTATGCTGCCGAAATGGCACCATTAATTTCAAGCTAAAGTCATTTTATAGTGAATATCATGACCATTTCTCTATCAAGGTTATTTGCCTTTATATACATTTAATTATTTATTATAGGGTTTCATTTATTAATTCATAATTCCTTTATTGAGTAATAACTGATGATTTTTAATGAATTCATGTTATATGATCCATGTGGCACACTTATTCATGAAATGAAATGATTAAGAAGGGTACACCCTCATTACACTCTAATACATTTGGTAATGATTAGTATCATGATACGTCTAGTGAAATGAGGGTTTAATCATTCTAATTCAAGTGCAATGAGGTTTTACACATGCTATTTCTGCAATGATCCTTGTCTCATGCTAACATCATGTTAAATGTTGGTGCCACATTTCCATGTAATGAGAATTCATTTATGTTCGTGTTTCTCTTATACTCCATTGAAATTACTATTTCTTAACACATATTTTATTCTTCATGATATTTATTTTTACTCCCTTACTAGTATTTATTGAACACCCTTTTATTATTCATGTCCTCAAGTTATCACATGCAATGCTAAGTACAATGGAATGATGTTTTCATGTAAAAGAATTTTTCAATAAGATGATTTTTTTATGTTTTATTTTTTTATGAAATGTTCCTAAGACACAAATACACAAGTCCTTTAAATATTATATGTTGTAACCAGTGATGGTTTTATGTAATAAATTATTTTTATTTCTTTAATAAAGAGTCGGGTTATTATAGTTGATATCAAAGGATAAGTTTATTTATTTGCGGGATTAGGATTAGAAAACCATTGAGAAAGCCTAAGGGATAAAACAATGTATGATAAAAACATACCTAGATTTTTTTGAGTATTGAGTAAGTGTATTATCAAGAAAATATATCCCTATCTAGATACAAGTAGGTAGAGGTGGATCTGGCCCATATGTATCTTGGGGTAAAACCAGAAAACACTATTTTGAGCTATAATTGAATGGGAACTGGTGCACGACAACAGGCCTTTCTACACACTTGGTTATGAAAATCTCAAGGGATATGCTTTGGTAAATTCATAAACCTAGTATTAACCATTATTAAGGTAACTAATTCCCCTAATAATATATTTTGGCAAATAGATCATGGATACCATTGATTAAATCCTATAAATTCATAAGTTAAGGAAATAAAATTAATTTATTAGTCTTCCATTTTTTACTTTGGATTACCCTTTATGTGTTACCCTTAACTATTATTTTATTCTAGGTAAAAGCCAGTAATAGGAGGAATCGGGGAATCATCTAATGTTAATATCGATGTGATGTCTATTCTAATAAGATTCCCAATCCGATGAGAGTGGTAATCGTGAACTTTTTCAACATACTATATCAGTTAACTCACGTTTTAAATAGAAACATAGGATAAGAAGAACATTAAATGCCACCCCCGAAAGAACAAGTCTCAATTGATGGATTTATGTGACAATAGACCCCTACTTTTAGTGGTTCATCAGATCCCTCAATATCCCAACAATGGATCGATTCTATTGAAAATATCATCTCTATACATCAATTTTCAGAACAAGATAAGGTCTTTCTAGATGTTTATCATATGGAGGGTGAAGATGAACAAATGGTGGAAATTGATAATAAAATAAAAATCCGGAGGAAGATATTGAGTCATTGGAATGGAATTATTTCTAAAAACACATTTTGTCAAATTCTTTCTTCGCACGCTCATTCAAAAAATTGTAAGGGACATCCATGCCTTCAAGAAATGAAGATGACGAATCCATTAGAGTGTGCAAGGAAAAAATCACAAGGCTTGATAGATATTCCTTTGGATTTGTTAGTACCCTGAAATGCAAGTTTGGACACTTATTTGGTGGGATAAAACCTAGCCTACAGAAAGCCCTAGCAATATGTGCCTTCAAGAGAAAAGAACAATTTTTCTTGTTTATCCCTCAATGAAGAAATAGAGAATGGTAAATATTAGGGGTATCATGGGGATAAGAAGCATAAGGTGGGATTTAATTATGGTAGTCCAATGGATAAATCCAACGTTGCTAGGAAAATCCATCACCCCACATTCCAATGGTGGGGAAAGAAACACTTCAGATATTTCCTGAAGGGGGTGGGGAAATGATTTAGGTGTGGAAGAGAAGGGAACCTGGAATTATCTACCAACAAGAAAAACATACAGTTGTGATAGAGGAATGGAACACTCTATTTGATATTCAATGCATTGTTTAATGTTCCAAACTACGAAGAACTAGGGAACTTGGAAAACTGGTGCCCTCATCCATATGTTTTCAGAGGTAACCAACAACCTATGTGGAAGAAATGGTGATCTTTTTCCATTACTACCACTGAAGTGAACCCTGAAAACAAAGTGATGACTGGTACACTATTTTGTTCATTCAAGAATAGAAAAAAAAATTATTGATTCTATTTCTACACATTAATTTATATCCTGAATGATTAGTAGAATAATCCCAACCCCACAACAAATCATGGAAGTAAAGATGCGGGTGAATACGTAAAATGGGGAAATCATTTCATCCCATGAATAAAAATCCTCCCGTATCATAATTTGTGGAATGAACATCCCAGAAAACCTCTTTATACTTCCTATAGTGGATTTTGATGAAATTGTTGGCATGGATTGGATTTCTATATATAGAGACAACATAAATTTCTGTGAGAGGGAAATCACTCTCTATATTGTGAATTGACCACAAATTCTATACAAGTTCAAGGAGGAAGACGAATCTTCTTTAGTAACATCATCCAAAGCATGGATATTAATTCACTAGGATTATGCTTATATGGATCAGATGATTGAGTCTATGGAAGGAACCATCTATGAATACATTCATATTTTGGTGGAATTCAATAAAGTGTTTCCATAGGAATTGCCTTGCCTTCCTCCTAGAATAGATGTAGAATTCTCAATAGATCTTATACCTGGGGAAATACCAATATCCATGACTCTATATATAATGGATATTGAGGATCTTAAGGATCTGAAGAAACAACTACATGAGAATTTGGATATAGGGTTTATATGCCCAACTGCATCACCATCAGGTGCACTAGTCCTCTTCATAGTGAAGAATTATGGATAAATGTGACTTTGCATTGATTATCGTGAGCTCAACTAAATCACAATAAAGAAAAATTATCCTCTTCCATGAACTGATCACTTTTTTTATCAGCTACGAGGAGAACAATACTTCTCCAAGATTGATTTGTGGTCGAGATATTACCAAGTAAGGGTGAAGAAGGAGGATATCAGCAAGAGTGCTTTTCATACAAGGTACATGGAATATGAATTTATAGTAATGAATTTCAGACACACTAATTCTCCAGTAATCTTCATAGACATGATGAATAGAGACTTTAGATATTACAATGAAAAATTTGTTATAGTCTTTATATATGATATTTTACTATACTCCAAAATCAAGGAGGAGCATGAGGAGCATATAAGAACTATACTATAGACTCTACGAATAGAAAACCATAATTAAAAGTATAAAATTTGTGATTTTTGGTTGAAGGAGGTATCCTTATTGGGACATCTCAACACAAGAAATAGTATATCCATTGATCCCTCCAAGATAGCAGCAATTGTGGCATGGCTGAGGCCATCATCAGTAACTGATATCTATAGATTCCTAGGTTCAACTAGATTTTATAGTCGGTTTCTGTGAAATTTCTCACAATTTTCCATCCCTCTCACTATGATAACACATATGGGAGTATTTTTTTCTTGGAGTGATCAATTTGAATAAATATTCAAGGAGTTGAAAAGGAGGATTATCACTGAGCATGTGCTCACATTACCCACATGTGGAGAATTTTTTGTTGTATTTAGTGCTGATTTGAAGAAGGTAATGGGTTGTGTGTTGATTCAAAATGAAACACTCATTGCCTATGCTTAACGACAATTGAATGTTCATGAGAAAATCTATCCAACACATGATCTTTAGTTGGCTGCAGTATTCTTTGATTTGACGATTTGGAAAAGTTACCTATTTGTGGAGAAGTGTTAAATATACAAGGATCACAAAATCATAATGTATATATTCATACTTTAAGAGTTAAATATGCTCTAATGAATACTGTTAGAATAGATCAAAGAGTATGGCTACTCAATCCATTACTACCATTGGAATGAGAAGAAAATAGAAGATGATCTATGTAGAAATAAGCTAGAAATTATATCATTAATGAAAATTGAAAATATTCCAATCTTCTTAGATTTGATAAAGATAAACATGAGAGTCATGAACAAGGGGACATCATCAATCCTTTCAAAAATGATTGCTCATCACTCTCTTTTGAAACAGTTAATGAATGCTCAAAAGGATAATATAGGAATTCAGAAGAATGTGGAAACTATCATAAAATTTAATCCTCAGTGTTCAATATTAAAAAAGAAGGAATTTTAAGATTTGATAGAAGACAATGGTCTCTATCATATAAAAAGTTAAAGAAAGAAATTTTAGATGATGCACATAGTTTGAATTTATCTATTCCCCTAGGAAACAAAATGATTTATCAACATCTATGAGAGATTTATTGGTAGAATAACATGAAGAATGATATCCCTAAGTATACATCAATGTTCTTGGTATGTAATCAATTGAAGGCTGAGAGGTATAAGTCTAAGGTAATGATGCAAAAATTTCCCATACTAGTAGGTAACTGGGAGAAACTCACCATGGACTTTTTCATCAGACTTCTGATGGCATCCAAAGGAAACCATGATATATGGATTGTTATGGATCGTCTTACAATGATTGTAAACATTATTTAAATTCAAGAATATTTTTCATTGGATCAACTAGAATTGATATACATCAGAGATGTAGTAAGGCTATATGGAGTAACACTATCAATTATATCCGATTGAGATCCATGATTTACAACTATGTTTTGGAAGAGTCATCAACATTGTCTGGATACTGAGATGAACATAGGTACGTCTTACCATCCTCAAACTGATGTCCAATATGAGCTGAGTATCTAAACACTTAAAGGCATGTGGAGAGTATGCTCAATGAACTTCAATAGAGTATGGGATCAACATCCCTTTTAGTTTATTTATCTTACAACAATACTTTATACTCATGCATCCAAATGGATCTTTATGAATCCCTTTATGGGATGAGGTGTAGAACACTAGAATGTCGGTATAATGTTATGGATCGAAAACTACTAGGTCCAGAAATTTTCCAAGAAGTGGTGGAGAAGTTTAAGACCATCCGGAAGCACATTAAAGCTGCTCAGAGTTGACAAAAGTGTTATGTTGATATTGGTCGAAGAGATCTAGAGTCTGATGTCCGAGATATGGTATTCCTCCATATATAAATATGGAAGAGAGTTATGAGATTTGGGAAGAAGGGAAATCATAGTCCAAGGTACATCGGCCCATTTGAGATCCTTGACTACGTTGGAGTGGTGTCCTATCGACTATTACTCCAAACAAAAATATCTCAAGTACATGATGTATTCCATGTACCACTCTTGGGGATATACATACTCATACCATCTCATGTACTCAATTTGGAGGTCGTACCATTGGAGAATGACATCTCTTATGAAGAGAATCAGTTCAAGATCATAGATCATAGAGAAAAAGTACTACAAAAGAAGACAATGCCCCTCATCAAGGTGTTGTGGCAAAACCACATGTTTTATGGTGCAATGTGGGAATCAGAGGAAGCAAGGAAACAAAGTTACCCTCATCTATTTTAGTATGGGAAAATGAAATATCGAGGGTGAAATTTTTTATGGGGGGAAGATAATAACTACCCAAACATTTATCAATTAAAATTATTCTTGATCTAATTAAATGTCATAATATGAAAAATGGTTATACAAAACATATTCACTTCCTTAGTTTTCTGTTTTAGTTTTTTAAATTGTAGTTATTAATTGTGAACATTTCTAAGGTATCCATTGAACAATGATGATATTTTTAGTTTAAATTTTGGGCTTTAACAAATAAAATCTACTCAGACAAAAAAAGCGATGATATAATCTAGTAGACTTACCCTATATGAAGCCCATTTGTTGAAGATCGAAAAAGAGGTGACATCATTGGAAATCACTCTTTACCAAGACCAAGAACTGCTTCTATACATTATGCTCAAATGGAACTGCATATGGGAGAAGTGGATGTTTATAGAGATTACAACCTGATTGATGTTATCTGAGCCACCCCAAGTGTCTGTCACCATCTCACACCTTACCCTTTGGTATTATGCGGTTGTTATAAGTGGTTATGTAACAATACATTAACACTATGATTATGTGCATTATCTTTTTATATAATAAATAATATACATTCATTTAATTAGTGTTACTTTGTAAATATTTTTTAAACCATATATAGTAATTTTAGTTAATATTAAATTAAGAAATATATTTTGATGAAATAATGTATTTTTGAGTTAAAATATATTTTAATAACATATTATTAATGAATTATATTTTATTAAATAAAAAATATCATATAATTTTTATGAATACAGTTGTGATATTTATTATGTTTTTAATTCATTTTTATCAAAACACATGAATTTTCGATAAATGTAGGTTTTTATTTTAAATTTTTTTCAAAAAACATTTTTATAAAACTATTTAGATAAAAATGAATAATATTTTTGGAATCCGGATGTTCAAATTATCCAATAGTGGTCTTTTTGTAAAAAGTAAAAACTGTTTAATTATATAATGTGTTTTCTGACATCATAATGACCTAATAGTGATGTAATAAAATACAATAAATGATATTTTCATCCAATATATGTTTTAGCCTTAAAATAATTTTAATTTAGGGTTTTTTTATTTATTTTACAAATCATTAGTGGACCTTTCATGACTTATAAAACATTTTGTCTTTTTAAAATTATTTTCCTATGAGTGTGACTCACCTCCACCTAAACAAGCCTAATATTTTATCAAGATCAGAAATTGACCATATAAATATTTTTTTAACTCCCCTTTGGAAAAAAACCATCAGAAAAACCATTGTATGGTCATTGTTTAAATTAGTTTAACTTATTGTTCCAAAACCTAAATAATAATGTATTCCCTCTCTTTTCCTATAGAAACCCACCTAAGATTCCACTTCCTCTTTACTCAATGCTATTGGATCTCGACCAAACTCTTCCCTCATATCTCTAGAATCTTCCCAAGGTTCTCCTTGCTCGCATTAAGCCTCTCTCAAGCCTCTTCCGTGCCTTTGGGATCACTCTTCCATGTAAGAGATTTCGTCCTTTCTCATTTTTGTTAAAATTACATTATATTGTTATGACATTTTATTCAATTAAAAGTTATAGAGTATGATTTCAAACATCCCCCAAATAGACCTCCTTATGTTTGAGTTATGAGATACCTCTTTCTCCCTCATTTTTTCATCCCATGTAATCCTGTTTCCATTACGAAATTCCATAATGAATTTCTCTCTTTTTATTTACATTAAAGTAATTGTTTTGTATTATGAATCTAAATTCCATTTAATAAATTGGTAAAGGTTTCTATATGATCCATATACTATAATGTTCATGTAAATATGATTATACATGCCTTTATCTCTCATAAATCATTTTTATTATTTCTTATATCACACCGTTATGCTGTCGAAATAGCACTGTGAAAATCAAGCCAAAGTCATTGTGTAGTGAATACCAAACCCATTTCTTCGTCATGGTTATTAACCTTTATACACTTTTACTTACTAAATATATATTTTCATTTATTTATTACACATTCTTTTATCATGTAATAAATGATTATTTTTAATTAATCTGTGTTATATGATCTATGTAGCACACTAATGCATGAAATGAAATGATTAAGAATGGTGCACACTAATAGCGCTCAAATGAATTGGGTAAAGATTAGTATCACGATACATAAAGATAAATGGGTGTTTAATCATTCTAGTTTAAGTGAAATGATTGTATACTCATGCACCTTGTTCAATGATCCTTGGCTCCTCCTAAAATCATGTTAAATGTTGTTTCCGCATTTCCATGTTATGATTATGCCTTTATGTTCATGTTTCACTTATGGTCTATTGATATACCTATTTCCTAACATGTATGTTACTCTTAATTTTATGAATTTTTACTACCTCAATGTTCAATATATATCATCCTTTTATTATTAATGTCCTCAAGTTATCACATGCAAGGCTATGTATGAAGGAATGATGTGGTCATGTTTTATATATTTTCAAAATACGTTGTGTTTTATGTTTTATGTTATTATGTAATGTTCTTATTACCCAAATACACTATACCTCTAAATTATATATGTTGTATATAGCGAAGGTTGTATGTAATAAATAATGATTATGTCCATAATAAAGAGAAGAGTTGTTATATGAATGAGTTTGAGGAACTCTCTATCTTGAGATGGAGGGTTTGTGGAAAATATATATTGAAATAAATTATCTAGAATTTATACAAAACCATGAAATAAATTGCCTCCTAGGGATTCATATTATTTATTAGTGTCCAACAATGATCGTATTTCCCATCAAAATGATAGACCACCAATATAAATTTCTATTCTTCTGTGCATTAGATGACAAAGAATATCATTTCAGTGAAGTTAATACATTGTTCCTTCCGAAGGGGATTATAAGATCTAGTAAACATGGGAGGCCTTTTCCACATGATGGATTGAACATAAATGATCTTTTTTCTATGGATTATAGGGTGTTCCAAATGATTCATGTTATTATTTATAACATTATCAAGATGTGAAAGTATTGTCTGGTTGTTTTGAGAAGTCATTCCCATCATATCAAAAATATCATTAGGGAAATCTACACATTCCCTATCACATTGATTGTTGTAACGTGTCCCACTATTTCCATCCATTAACTATGAAAAAGAACTTACAATAAGATGGATTCAATACATATCTATTGAGCATAAAAAAGGAAACATTGAACATAAGAGGGTAAACTTGTAAAGAATAAGTATATACTATCTTGTGAACTATCTTTCATTCATTGTTATCCTTGATATATTTCATAGCATATATTATTATTGAATTTTTTTTCCTTTAATAATTATTTGTAATTTTTTAATGAATTTGAAAAATCATATCCCCTGGGAATGTGAAACCAAGATTTCATCCAAGAATGTTGTCATGCACTATTTACTATTAGATGCTAGATCAAAGTGGTGTTTTCAAGTTTTACCCCAAGATACATCTAAGATAGAGCCAAATTTACCTTTTTGTATCTAGATATTGATTGATTTTCTTAATATCCCACTTACTTTATAATTACCCAAATTTAGGAGTGTTTTCTAATACTTACTCTTATCCTTATGGTATTGTTAATGTGATATATTAATAATCTCAATGAATAACAATATAATTCCCTGATACCAACTATATCAACCCTATACATTTACATATTACATTACATGATTTTATGCATAATTATATATCAGTGTACAAGCCAAGGATTGTAAATTCTAGTGTCCTGGAAGATTATGTACATAAAACTGAAAACATGGAACTAGATAAAAAAAATTATGTAATATTCATAAAAAGATCCTAACCTCATTTGAGCCATTACATATTCATAGGGTACCCTAGGGATCACATGAAAAAAGTGATGAGCTAAAAAACATGGTAAGGAAATAAACAAAAGAATAATTATTTATCATAAGGGTTTGAGATCATGACATAATGATATAAAATGACATATATAATCATAACATATAGACATTTGATCATATAAACTTGAATTCATAGTAATGTAGAAGCATCAAATATCATGACTTTAGAATTAGCTAAAGAACATCTCCCATAGAGGAGCACATGTCAAGGATAACCACCAAAACTGTTGCACATGGTAGTACGAGTTAAGGATAACTACAAAGACCATTGCACATAATGTCTCATGAGTCTTTACTTTACCTAAGGAATTGGAGAAATATCTAGTCAAAACCATTTTACCATTTTCTTTAAAATTCTCTCCATATAAATAATAATACTTAATGAATCATTAGTAAATATATGGGAACCTGTGGAAATAAATGGGTATCACATTCATGTCATAAAGCATAATGAATGGGAATATCATAATAGTTTCCCTGATGAAGGAACTAATATTTACATGGAAATTCATATGAAAAAATAGGAATGTATCATGGAAAGTTATGTCATGTCTAATTTATAACATGTAAGAAAAGTATTTAATAAATTTCAAAATTAAAATATTTATTGGGTGGTTTTATGTTTTATAATACGACGCCTTTAAAATAGAAAAGGGAATAATAATTATATAAAACCATAAGGGAACAATAAGGGTTTTCAAAATAAATTACTGATTATATATAGAACATGGTGGCTTAAAAAATTATACAGTGCACTTGAAATTAGGAAAGAATTTAGGAAATTCCCACAACACTGGTTTGCTTATCGGGATGTATTGAGGAGGGAATCACTTAAAAACATGTATATATCCAAAAGAAAATGATGAAAGTGTCATCATAAATTATTTTGGTACATGTACTAATCATTTATAACCTGCACCTAAAAATAAAAAATAAATCAATTTTTGGTAAAATAATGATATGGCAACCCAAAGGAACAAATAAGGTTTCGGTGGAATCGCTTATGGATTATCAGCATGGTATCAGGTGTAATTAAGAGGGATTAATGAGAGATAAATAGGTTTCTCAACACTCATACCCTATCATTAGGGATAACACATAAAAGGTCATAACATATAGGATATTCTTGAATAAAAGTGAAATATAGAGGATCTCTTACTTTATGTCCGAAGATATTCTCCACTAGATATTAATGACCTGAATAATAAAATTAGGTTAATTAATTAATATTTACAAAACATAATTTACTTATAAATTATATATTATAACCTTTTTAAGTTCATTCATTACATTTTTTATGTGTTAAGTGGTTCAGTTTTATTGGTCGGGTCTGTTTACTTCTTTGGTGTTAATGATTAGTTCACTTATATTCTTGTTCAGATACACACGTATAATGAAGGTGGTAGTCCAGAATAGAAGATATATTTTATTATTAAACACACATATGGGTACATGGTTGTAAATTTAATTTTGTTACTTGCATTGAAGATGAATAATTATTTAATACATTAGTGATTATCACATGGATTAATTTACCAATTTTTCTTATAATTAACTTGTTTTTTATTACTATTTTACACCAGCATTGAAAAAGGATTATATAACATAAAATAATATATAATAAATATATAATAATATGTTTCAACTATTAAAATGGTTTCATGACTAGTCTATAATATGGTAATTCAAATTGAAAACCCCTCATCCTTGAATGTGATTAATCAAATCATCTTGGACGGTATTTTCATTTATATAATAAAATGAGTTGAGAAGAGATTTTTATAAGCAATCCAATTATCATAATGGAATTATAGTAGGTGTATGTTATTGGAGTTATCATAACATTTTATTGAAGTGATTTGAGGAATGAAACATGAAAAGAAAATAATGTGAATCAAAATAAATGAATCGGAAAGAGGAATTTACCTCTTGAGTTTATCTTCATTGAGATCCTCTTGTTGGGAGAGAATTTGTACTTTTTAGGATACCAAGGGTTGTTGTAAATGGTGTAGTATAATGTGGAGTTATTTTGGCTGAACATAGGTTAGGAACATGGATTCAGAGTAGTGATGGTAAGAGGGGAGTGTGGGTGGCTTTAATAGTGGGGAGGAGGAGGGTTTTCTTAATATTTAATACCTTAGTTTATAATTTCCCTCAAGACAAAAAGTATTGATGATTACATGAAAAAAATATTAATAAGTAAATGTGAGTAATATATTTTGGTTCTTATATCCCTTATGATATTAGGAATAGTGGTTTTAAATAATATTGTATTTATTTGATAAATTAATGTATTTTACAATTCACCAAAAATTCATGTATTTCTGAAAAATTCAAAAACATCACCCTAAGATTTTTTTTGGCGTGTAAAATCCTAAAATAAACACAATTTTTTAAAAAATTATTTTCTAAATAATATATATTTAATTTTTAATTAAAGTCATAATTTAATTGACAAATATAGATTCTAATACTATATCTGATTTTATAATTCTTTCAAAAAATACATTAGGTCTTATATAATTATCATATAACAAGAAAAAATAAAACTATTATTTTATGAAAACCACTTAGTAAAATATATTTTCTTTTTAAATTAATTTATTAGTTTTAAATAATTATTTTTGACTTTCAGATATTCTTATACTTTTACTATGTTCATATTATCACTTATAAGACGCCTAAATTTTATTTATACATTCATGGGTTATGTTACTATTCTATTGCACGATTTTCTATTAAAAAGGGTCAAATTACTATTCCTAAGGGTTGGCTACTATTCCTATGTTTAGGAAACTATTCACCAAAAATAATGTTTTCCAATAGACTCCAATCATCTTAATAATCACCACCACGTATGTCTGATTTTTGAAATTCATATCATAGATATAATAGAATAATTTTTAATGGTCACATAGTACATAGTAGTTCATTGTGTTGTGATTTCATGTGATTATATGACAGGTATAAAAGAATGTAATTTCTATAGATAAAACATCGGGTCCTTGCAATAATAAGTAAAATTGGATTGTAATATGAAATTAAAATTCTAGATTGGATTATAAGTTTTTTTCAACACAATTTTATTTCTCCCCTCATCTAAAATATTGATCAAATCATACAACTCTTTTTGACATATCATAAAAGGTTTCATATTTAAATAATTTTGATAAACCCTCTAAATAGAAAACTAATTTAAAAAATTACCAAACTCTTTGAAATTAAAACACTGAAGTATATGAGGTTAAATCTTTGGATATTTATTATTACTCATATCATTAGAAAACTTTTTATCATTAAATCCAATGTCGGATGGTATATGACCTTCGATTCTATACAAAAAAAATTATTAGTCATATTAAGCCAATATTCTCTATGTTTCTTTACACACATTAAGAATGATTGAAATCTATTCCTCTTCCACATATGGTTTATATAGTTTCCCTTCAACTCTATGCATCATTACATATCAAAAGCGAGAGATTTGTGGCCCACTCAAATTTTTATTTCCTCCGTGATACAAAAATGAATTATTTATTCATAGATAAAAACCCTTTCTTGATAACGACCTATATAGACATTTTTAATCCATTGAATAATCTACGAAAATTACATTCATGATGGATGATAATTCTATGTTCATATATTAAAATTATTATAACTTTATAATTATAGTTACCAATGAAATCATCATCATTCAAGACAATATAAATGAATTACTTCACCCATTATTGATGAATAATTGGAGGTACATACACTTAAAAATTAATATATTATACTCATCCTAATCCACGGTTCCAATTTCATCATATTACATTGTATTGTTGAATTTATTCCACCACTGATCTAATTCTCCATACAAATGATTGACAACCAAAATGAAATATTTATGTACTAAATACTAGAGACTTGAAAATATATTTTAATTGGTACTGATTCATTTCTCATCAAATATTGGATCCTCAGATACATTGAATGAAGGTTAGTGTTTCATCATGAAGTACTCAATAGAATGTTGTTTTATCCATTGATCAATTGGACTTTTATCATGATACATATATTGAGAATGATGTGTGATCATATAAATGACATTTATCATTATAGCCCTCATAAAATTTGGAGGGTTGAGTGGAAGATCATTACATTTTCAATCACACATAGTATTTACATTGTGACATTTGGGTATATCCCTTTTCAAAAAACCCAAAAGTCATACTGTAATCAATAATAATCATAGGGGGAAACCATATAATCGAAATTTACTTATAGGATGACTAAATTGTGAATCCATTTTACTATTAAAGGATACATTATTTTTGTACTAATACATTCATTGTCAAAATCTATTTAAATCATTCATGATGAATTTTTATGATTTTTTTAATTTTTAATGAATTTCCCAATAATGTCAATCCATGTGTGCAGTAAGTCCCGATTTCTTACACCATGTGATGATCGATTCAAGCTCAATGTTCTGATTTTTGTAGTTATTTCCACTATGCACCTCATTTTTTGGGATAGAAAACATGTTGTATTTTGATATGGGTTTAATTTATTGAAACCACTTTCTCTATCCTGTACCAAAATTCTTGTACTTATTCTTATAATATGAATAATCCTTATACATATCCTTTGACCTATCCCTAGAGATATTACTAGATGATTATAATCCTATTTTACAATGTTATATAAAACATTATTTGGTACCAACTATAGATACCTTATCTTCTCATACCTTAATATTACAACTTATTAGATGAATATTATTTACATAACATAATTACTGACTCCAGAGTTGATTCAGCCTAGTTCTCATGGAAACCTGGAAACATAAGCACCCATCCCATAACTGAGAAAATTCATCTCCCACTATGCTCTTCCTTACTACAACCCTTATTAGATATATCATAAATTCTAAATGTATCTATGTCCTATGGAGAGGAAACATAATAAATGGTGAGCTCAAATTCTAAATTAGTGTAAAAAACTGGAGATATCACTATAACATGAATAATGGGTATCAAAACCCAAGAATATCATATGGAAACAATATTCATAATATCATAGACTATAAACATGAGACTTTGAATAAATATTATATCTTCAAATGAAATGGGTCAAATTTTAATCAGATAACATGAACCTTGATAACCTATCATTTTTATAATATATATATTTATGTAATATATATAATCATAGAAAATATTATATCATGGCCATCCTACAAGACATTTATTAAATGATAGGTTTCAAAAAACTACCACTGTACACAATTCAAACACTGTATTACATCCTATTTACCCTCTATTAGTAATATGTTAACCTCTCGTGATCCCCTTGATATCATACAATAATAATCATTAGACTATGAATAAGAGGGGGATATAGATTCCATACATAAAATAATGAAAATCATTCATATATATTTCAAAATATTATAAAATTTTAACATATCATAAAGAACAAATATAAACATGTTTCATCAAAAAAATTAAATGTATGACCTATGAAAATGAAAAACAAATTCATAAATATTTCTTCCAATCATCATAGAATAACCCTGGGAAAAAGAAGTATGTTTCAACATATTTTTATCATGGTATAACTCATGGAAGAGAAATGGGATTAATAAACAAACAACATCCAATGATATAATTATTATTGTATCATTGGACCCCATACCCATTAATGGTTTGGTAATATCAATGGTTTTTCATCTTAGATTAGAAATTATTTTGAATTAAAAATCACATAGAACTTTGTAGAGGAAAATATAATTTCAACTTAAAAAAAATAATTTTTAAAATAAAAAATTTTCTAAGAAATTTTAAATTAGACTCAATTTTAAAATACATAAATATTTATTCAAATTAAATAATGGTCATTATAGTGGTAAAATATGTTCAATCCATACAACATAAAACAAATAATACTTCAACGGTTTCTGTAAAATAATGTGGGACTTGTTTGAAAAAAGATATTAAGATTATATCCAAATTTTTTTAAAAAGTCATAAATGTTTGAAAATTACAATAAAAAATCATTTTGATAATGTTAAAACATTTTGATATACATATTTTGAGATGATGACTTTTTAAGTATAATATTTTCCGAAAAAAGACTGAAATAATAATTATTTTTTCTTAAAGCATTTTTTGGTCTCTACAGTATATAAAAAGATTAAAATTAAATTAATACATGTATTAACATGAAATATTTACATTAGATTAAAATTATTTTGTTTCCAAATATTTGGATCATAATAGTTCTTCATCAAAACCATAAACAAAAAAACATGGATAAATGGGAAAATTTTATCATAAAAGCTTTTCCATTTTGTTACCATCAAAATGTATGCCCAATATAAGAATAAAATAAAATAATAATTAAAAACATTAAAGATAATTATATTCATTATATAACATGTGAAATGGTTAATAAATTCCTATAATACAATAATATTGGTGCATAACATAACTTATATTTCAATGAATAAAATTTGAGAAAAAATCCCTTATCTTGAGTCTCGACTTCCTTCACACATGTTCTAACATCTAATATATCACATATAGGTTTCTAATAAATAACTTACAGAATAATTCATGCTTACATATATATATACATAACTCAATATTCATATTATATCTCCTTTTATTTCTCGTTTGTTAACAATTCCATAGTTGAAGTCATTTTCTGAATAATAACTACATTATTTTTCACATATATTATGATTTTTTATTTATCTTCCTATTAATATGATCATGATCAAATAGTATCCATGATTTTTTTAATGATAAAAATATCTTATATACTTATTATATATTTATTTAGGGTAATCCATAAAAGATAGAGATAGGAAATGAAATACAACGTTCATTGTGAATGTATGTTTTACAAGTACATTAATGTATTTTCCATTTTTATGATTTATTGAAATAGATAATGGTAAATAATATAATATAATTCCACAAAAAAAATGTTCACATATATCATATATTTTCAATTAATTTACCCTTATTATCATCCTTCTAAATCATGAATGCATAACATTACTTCTCACAAACATAGTATATTGTACACATGATAGAAATTATTATATTCCTACATAAGGGAATTCAAGGAGGTATATGTTATATAATAATTATAAAAATTAATATTATAGAAATTTATTAACCATTTGACATGTTATATAATGAAATTCATTTATGTGAATTTTAGGAAATTAATATTAATTGAATTATTTATTCTATAATAATATTCAAGTCATTTATTCACAGAGAATACTCATTAATGTATTTAGGACCTGTTTTAATGTATTCATTAGACAATATTGATACCCTATATGTGCAAGTGTAATGTAAGGATCCAAACCTACATTTGGAATAATACATACTTATCAGATTCCCAAAACTATCTGGAAATTATGGTTAATAAATACTATGTTAATATGAAACCCTACGTTTGAGGGAAATTTTTTTGGTACATCCAGCCTAATATTTTTATCAAACGTACATTGTGAAGAATATTTTTAGTATTTTTTCGTTACAAAAAAGAACCCCAAGTGTATATATTCAAATAAAATGTTATTAAACAAATATATTATCTAGGAATTCTATAGTTGTTTAGATATAAATAATTATAAATTATAATCCATTTTATTACTGATTCAAAAGAATGAATTTGATACAATAAATCATTATTATTTCTAAGGGATTTTACCAATATCTTGAAGTATTAAACTCTGAATGATAGAGATCTATCAAAAGATATTATTTAATATTCTAAATATAAATAAATTCATGTGTTCTATATATATGTGTGTCTAATGTGTATTTTATCCCACACATATTATATAAAAATATATTTTTGAAATGTATTTTTGAATACAACACCATTTAAATGAATCAAAAGATCGAGCGAATATACTATTTTCTAAAGACGATACACTTTGAAGATATACATATTTCAACCACATAATGTTTTGTAACTATTGTTGATTGTTTTTTATATTTTTATTTATGATAATTCACAAGGTGGATCCCATCAAATCATATCTCACATAAATAAATTAATCGTTTAAGATAAAGATTTATATGCTATCAGTTTCTAATAAAATTATGATCAAGAACATGTAAATTCAATAAAATAAAACAATTTTGATTTTTTAGAGTTTAATCTTATCAAAATCATTCATTAATGGGTATTATAATCTTAGACTATATTTTGGAGAAAATGGTTTCCTGTAGAAGAACTAGTAGTATTTGTGAAGCTTTATTGTAAAAGGTGTCAACTCCCTACACTTTGTTATCAATGCATTATAAATAAGGGATTATTCATGTGAAAATACCAATGCACATAGGGTGAGAATTAGTGGAGTGGACTACATGATATTTTACTCTGAAACAACATAAAAATGATTCATTCTTTGTTACTATTTATATCCTTCTCAATTTACATATATAAAATAATTCTTTATTGCTACTTATGCCAAAAAGAAGTTCAAAATACATAATCTATCAATATTATCATAAAAACAAAATCCACCCCCATTATGTATCATTTCATTCTTATGGCCTATCATTTGTTATTATCGGTGATATTTTTGGATAACTCAGTTAATGATCTTGTAATCTTAAAAGTATAAGATCTATTCCAATTAATATTTCAATGGAAGATCCTGGATAATGTTTGTCAATGACTCTCACACTATATATAAATCGTGATAACTATGGATGTTCTATGTCTATTTTGATCATATATCTAAATAATATTGGTTTTAATGTGTATCTGAAAATATGTGACCCATTTGAAATTCCTAAGAAACTAGAAACATGACATACTACAAAAGAAGATCAGTATGACATCAAATAAAATACAATGAATGGTACCATTAGTGGACTTGGTCCTGAAGAATTAAACCATGTATCACTCTATCCTAATGATTAATAAATGTCGTATACAATCGTTTTTTATTTTAAGGAAGTGGTAATTTTAGTGAAATGAGGTATGCTACTGAAAAATTAATTATTACCATGTTTATGATTTAAGATATTGAAAGAATAGCCAAAATGAATGGATTGTTGACAAAAAAATATAAAGAATATTAACGCTATGGGAGATGTAATTACTCAATTATATCATGTACATAAATTAATTACAATATTACCCTCAAAATGGAATTTTATATATACTTACAAAAATCAATCACTCTAGTCGAAAACTGAACAATGAAAAATTGATTTGAACACTATTGATTTACGAAGTAGAAAGGAAAGATAAATCTGAAGATCATATAATACTAAAAATAGATAAAATACACTTATCATTTCTTCATAGAATAATGAAATAAAATCAAGCGAAGATGTCAAAATATAAAATTCTTTATAGTACTAAGACTCTGAAATGGATCTAGATCATTCGACCAAAAAAGTTATCAAAATCTATAATAAAATTATAGGATTAAAAAATCCTTCTATAAATATAATAATTAATCTAATGAAGTAATATTATATAAATTATGTAATATGGGTCCCCAATACTTTATTTCTCTCATCTAAAATAGTAAAGAATAAATATAGAGAAAAGAAAAATAGGAGAAAATATATTTTTAACAGAAATTGAAAAGGAGATTATAAAGTTATGTGAAAAGTTTTTGAACACTCCAAGAGATCGTTCAAATATGATTTATAAAAATGGCCAAAAAAATATAAGGCATAATATTTTCCTTATAAATAAAGAAGAATATGGGGTACCAAACTATTTCTCTTTTTCTTATCATTCTGATTGCTTCTCAAATTTAAAATTTTCTTCTTACTACTCAATTCATAAATAAAAATATTATTATTAAAAATATCACGAGACACATAAAAATATTGACAATATTTTATCATTTCAATGAAATAAAATGTATAAAAAACATTATAAATTAAAAAAACTAATACATATACATTAAATAGTATTAGTTAATAAAATTAAAATGAATAATGAAATCATATGGTATAACAATTTAAAAGTACAACAACTATTTTTTCTAAAGCAAAGAAGACACTAATTGAGATTCTAATAACAATTTTTTTAAAATTAAACAATTATGTAATAGGAAGTAATGTAAAAAAATCAAAGTTATACAAACATTGTTTTCTTCACATTGATAAAAATGATAACTAAAATTATTGTTGAATGAAATGAAATTATTATAACAACTATTATTTAATAAATTATTATATAGAAGTAATTAAAAACGAATTTATTTTAAAAAAATTATAAATCATGTAATGTAAATTTTGGAAAAATAATGAGAATAAAGACTCTAAAATCTTTTCATATTGACACAACATGACCCAAGAAAATATGGTTACCAAAACAACCATTTTGTTGAATACATTTTTAGGGAAAAAAATATAAAAAATAAATAAATATGGTATAATGATAGTTTCTTCTCAAGACATATCAGTGAAGAAATTTCCAATTTCCATTAAATAGTAAAAGTGGATAGATAAATAGTCACCTTGGAAGATAATGTCAATGTAATGATTGTGATATTTTTATTAGTTTGAGATATAAATTCAATATCAATCAACAATGTATTGTATGTACAAGTTATAAAGACAAACCTGATAAGTATTTATCAACATTATGATGAGGTATTTTATATTGATTTATTTTATAATTCTTTCTCATTTTTCAAAGATACACTACATAAATTTATATCACCTTGAACGGATAATGTTTATAACGGGGATCTTAACTGATTTGGTAAAACATTTGAATTGTTTAACTGATGTGGCAACTGAGTCACGGATCTGGCATATAAGGAAATGTCACTATAAAATAGTTTCATTATGAAAATCTTCTAATAACTAATTAATTTATTATTTTCCTATAATTCAATTTTATAATTATTGATTTTGTGATTCATGCCAAATTACAAATAACATAAAATCATCTTCCAAATTAATTAACAATGTTTCTACATAAAAATCACTAGAACATATATAGATATATTCTCCATGACTATCATGGGTAGCATGTGTGTTGGAAAAAAATATGTCTGTGATTTAGTTGATTATTTTTCAAGATTTACTTTGGGTTTTTCTTAAAACACAAAAAGTGATGTATTAGATATTTCTAAATTTTTTCCTAAAATTGTTCAAAATGAAAAATATATTAAAATAATTCCATTAATAATTGATCATGGTAGATAATTTTAGAACCATTAATTTAATTATTTTATCTCAAACTTGGTTATTAAAAATTCTTTGATGCACTGAGAACATCTAGAACTAGAAGTTTTTAAATAATAAATAGAACTATTAATGAAATTTCAAGGGCTGTGTTAAATTAATACATACACTACTATGAATAATGCTTTTAAAATTGCTAGAAACAACATATAACAATGGTATATAATATCTATTAACCATAGATAAGATAAAGGGGGTCCACATTAACACTACATAAAAAGTGTTGATAAATAAGGCCCTTTATCTGCACAAAAAAAGTTCTTATATAGGTCCCCCATTATCTGTGATTTTTTAGCGAGGATAAAGGTCCACCATTATCAGTTCTATTTTGAGCACTAATAACGGAATAACTAATGAGCGTTATAAATAGAACTGATAAAGGAATTGTTTTACGTGATATGTTGTTTATTTAATAGCACACCCAGCACCATCACACCAACACAAAACAACACATGCACATGAACAAACCCCAGAAGAAAGAAATAATACTCCAAAGAGTTTAGAAAAATAATTCTATATACATTTACTTGACCAAATGAATATTAAAAAACAACCTACTATATACACTCCAAATAAATTTTTATATGGTTACAATTACAATTATCCAAGAAATAGTTAAAAACATTAATGTATCAACCTTTGGCATCTTTGATACCCTCTCAAAAGTTTTCATTAATTGTATTAGGTTTGAAAAAATGTGTCCAAACTCAATAAAAAAATTACACCAATATATGAGAAAAAAATATTATGTTAGTAATATAATAATAAAGTAAATTAAACATTAATTTGAAAGTATACATTAATAAAATGTCAATTATTAGTAAAATAAATACATATAGAGTTTTATCGGTTATGTCGTGAACTGTAATGCGGTGGGGTTGATTCCTACACATCCAAAATGAGTCATAGATCATTTTCTAAAAATATTTATGAAATACCAATGGTTTTTCACTGTTTTTATTATGTAAGTAGTTATTTTACAAAAATTAATTTAAAATTTAAATTACACATTTTGGATATATAATGGTCAGATCATTCATCGGATTGAGGTGAGGTTGATTCTTATACATCACAAATGACTGATGGATTGTTGTCTTAATGTATCAAAACAATACGAATGTGTTTTATCAGTTTGTAGTATGTCGCTGGTGTTTTTTTCTAAAATTAATTTCAATTTTACTTAAAAATAGACACTTTGTGTCATACCAGTCGCATTGTGCATTGAATTGATGTGTGTTGGATTATTACATGTCAAAATGACTTATGGATAATTATCTTAATATATCAAATCAATTTGAATGTGATTGCTAATATTATAGTATTTCTGTTGTGTTTTTTTATAAAATGTATTTTAAATATAAAAACATGCATTTTGAGTCATACATGCTACATCGTGTATTGATTTGATACGATAGGTCTTCATAAATGTCACAAAGAACTTATGAATAGTTATCATAAATTATGTAGGAATTTAGAGTGGGTTTTCTTGGTTTTCATGGAGTGACAGTTATTGAGCTAAAATGATAATTTTAAACTCATAATAGATTCTTTTAGCCATAACACTCATACCATGTGTCAGATTGAGGTGCTGATGATTCATACACATCACCAATTAATGATATATTATTTTCATAATGTGTCAATACAATCCAAATATTTTTCTCAGTTTTCAGTGTGTCCATTGTTCTTTTACTGAAATTAGTATCAAATTTAAAGAATACATTTGGTCTTATATTTGTCACATAGTTCATTGTATTAGGGTTTGGTTGATTCCTACATGTCACAAATTACTAATAGATAATTGTATTAATGTATCAAAATAATCCAAATGTTTTTCCTCAGTTTGTAGAATGTCACATTTGGTTTTTTATAAAATTAATGTCCATTTTAAATAAAAAGAGACACTTTGAGTCATACCAGTTTCATTGTGTGTTTAAATGAGGCCTGGTTAATTATTACAAGTCAAAAATGACATATGGATCTTTTTCATAATGTATCAGGATAATACGAATCTGTTTTCTTATATTTTAGTATGTTAGTTGTGTTTTTAAAAAAAATGTCATTTCCAAATAGAAACATTCATTTTGAGTCATACAGATCACATCGTACATTGGAATTATGTGATACTACAAAATACATGCAGCAAAAGAACATATGTATCGTTATCCTAAATTATAAATACAATTGGAGTGGGTTTTCATCATTTCCAGTGAGTGTCATGTTTTGATCTTAAATGACAATTTCAAACTGATAAAAGACAAAAAGACCATTTTCCTAATGTATCAAAACAATCCAAATTTGTTTTCTTGGTTTTCAGTACGTCACTTGTGTTTTTTTTAAATTATTGTTAGTTTTAAATTAAAAGTGACACTTTGAGTCATACCAGTCGTATTGTGAATTGAATTGAAGTGTGGTTGATTACTACAGGTCAAAACTAACTTATGGATATTATCCTAATGTATCAAAACAATGGAAGAAATTTTCTTAGTTTTTAGCATGTCTCTTATTCTTTTAACTAAAAATAATGTCAATTTCAAATAAAAGATAGACTTTAAGTCATATTGGTTCCATCGGGTGTCGTATTGAGGTGGTGTTGATTCTTTCAAATTTCATATTACTTATAGATCATCTCCTCAAATTATCAAAAAACCTTAATGTGTTTTCATTATTTTGAATAGGTCAGTTACTCTGAAACCAACTATAATGACCTAAGCATTTCATACATTGATATCTCATGTGAGTAGATTAATATTCCTTACATAAATGAAATAAATTAATTATATATCTGAAAAAATTTATTAATTGTATATACAATTATTTTAATACGAAAACATAAACAATACCTCCGTAGTGGAGTAGAAGTAGCATCGTTTCTCTTCCTGAAATGGCTTGTCACTTGGACAAAAATATTATAAAATAAACAAACCTTACAAGCAATAATTAAAATAAAATAATCTTATTATTATATAAATTTTCATTAGAATAGAGATATTATATTATAAAATCACCTATACATATTTAAAAATGGTTTATTTGTTCCATATATATGCTAATAAAAAAACTAATGGTTCTTTGTGCACTTCACTGTTGTTGGTTAACTACTACTTAGAATAACACTTAATATGAACTTCTGATCTTGCATCCCTCAGATGCTCTCATCGGACACCTTATATATGATATCATCATTAAGACACTACTAGAATTTTTGATATTTCTAAAGGGCTATTTTCAACGGTATCCTGTCGCAAATGAGCTTTTGTGATGGGGTCTCGTCACAAATAGCTCGTTGTAGAAACTGGCCTCGCAACTACAATTTTATATGACAAGATCATCACAAAAAATACTATTTTGTGACGGGAAACCATCTTATCGCAAATATATCTATGATTATATTCATTTTATATATATAACCTTATTGCGACAGGCTCATCGCAAATATTTCTCTGTATATATGTGTTATATATACATAATCCTTTGGCGATGGGCCCATCGTAAAAAATAATTTGCAACAGATCGTTTTACCTTCGTAAATATATTTTAAAATATATATATATTAAAACAATTTGCGATGGTACCCCATCACAAAAGGCCATTTCTCAAATACTGAATAAAATAATATTTTTTCATAAAATTATGATTAATGAAAAAAAATGTTAATATTATTAAAATAATAATAAAAATAAAAAATTAACATTCCCAATATTCAAAAAAAAATATATAAAATCCATAAAATATTATTATAATTATTATTATTAAAATAAACAAACATTAAAAAATATAATACTAATTATAAATAATGAAATAAAAATATATTCAAAATAAACAAATTTAAATTATTCAATATTCGCACCAATATAAAATAAAAAACCATAAATAGTTCATATTACAACAAATTTTGAATTCCAAATTCGTTAACATAATAAAAAATCATAGGTGGGGATAGTCTTCTAGAGGATGTGGATGAGCTGGAGGAGATGGTGGAGGAAACTCAATCCCTAAACTACGAGCCAGATGGAACATGTACTACATCTTCTCATGTTTCTACTACTGCCATCGACAAATATCCTCCTCGTGCTTTTGCTGCGACCATCGACACAAATTCTCCATGTACTGCTGCTACTGTTGCTGCTACTGCTGACACATCTCTTTTTGTTGCTTCTGCAAAACTCTCTATAAGCTCATTTTGAGCTCAAAAATACTCCTGATATTGGGATCCAGAAGATGATGCCTCTCCACAAGCTCATCTCGAGATGGACTTCGACATATTTTCTTACATAATAAGTCCCATGAGTCAAATGATAGTCAATACCAAGTACTCATCCCTTGTTGAAGGCACACTAGGTCGCCTGTATCCATGTCACCTCATCGAAATGGTGGGAACTAGTTTGATCATCCGTCTTGACATGACTCTTTTCATGTGTTTGAGAGGGAACCACCCCATATGACTCCTTCAGTTACAATTTGAAATTAAAATAGTGAATATGTTAAATTTAGTTAATTTTCATACTTAATAATAAATAATACTGACTAAAATCTGTCGCATGTGATCACATCTAATCTCTGTAGTCACTAGATCACTGTGCATCCTCCGATAAACATCTTTCTTCATAATATCTAGCTTCACGAATACCTATAGGAATATAAAATATAATTTTTATATTTAATTTTATATAAAATATTTATAAAATTTACTTACTATATGCTCTTTATGCGTATTGAATATACGGCTACCTGCTAGATGTGTCACCTCCTATCTCACCCAGTTCTATCGACCCAATGAATTACTCATCTTAAATCCACCACTCAATTTATGTGAACACAATCCATCCCAAATATGAGATGAAATTTACTTTCGTCACTGGTATCTACACGACTCATAAAATATTGTCACTCCTGCATTCTTAATGGTCTTCCTTCTCAAATCATGCAAAAACTGACAGAAATGGTCACGCATAGAAACTCATATGTGGCATTCATAGCATCACAGATGAAATCATCAATGGGATACCATAAACCATACAAATAATTTATAATATCATGTCATTAAGGTAATAAATTTAAAAATAATTATTATTTATTTACGTACTAGCCACTGATTTAACATGCCGAGCTACACATCAATAGGAATTTATTCCCATGTGAATCATGGTCGATGAAAGTAATTGCGCAAGATTGTGATCCCATGTCCAATAGCTACATGAACAAAACAATGAAAAAAATAATAAATTATCAAACAATTAGTATATAAATATATAAATGAATTCTAATTGAAATACACTAGTTAAAAAACCTCTGCATGCGTGGATCGAATCCAAGATGTTGACATCACCTGGGGATAGGTTTATGAATCTTCAGTCATGCAAGATAGTGCACCATCCATGTACCCCCTAATCCGCCAGTATACGGAATGTCATATGATCCCAAATCCTCCTCATAAAAAGGTAGCTCAGCCTCCTGTAACTCATAATGTATATCAGGGTCCATCTGAAACACAAAATTATTATTGTTCGTAAATAGATTAAAATAACAATTATATATAGATATATATTAGTTATCACTATTTCTAGCATTTAACTACATCAATGTTCACCTTCATCATCATCATCATATCTGACCATGTCAATTTCTTCGTATTTATCCTCAACATCATCAATATATATATGAGTTTCAGTTTCATCATCTCTTTCTATTTCAAATTCATTTGTGACATCATTAATATCATCGTCACCGTCAACCATTAATTATGTGGTGTCATCATTGATATTCATGTATCTTTTTGAAGAAAATGGATTTTGAGTAGTCTCTTGAAAATTTTAAATTCCTTTTACTTCAGCAGAACAACATTCAGTTTGAGTAAACTGGTTTTCCTAAGATTTCATTTTTATTATGATCCACCAATAACTCAGGTCTCTTGAAGTTTCATAGTACATTGCGTAATATATTTTATGTTCCTGTTGAGCTAGTAAAAACGGTTCATTTTAAAGAAGAAGACTTTTATATTTAATATTGATGATATCATGAATCAGATGAACATGAAAGAATCTCCCAGTATCTATCCATCAACATTTAAACATCTTTTAATAATTTTTCCTAAGATAACATAGTTCAATAATTTCATCCAGTATGTCGTAAAAGTCAACATCAGTTTCTTTATGATGCAATCCTCTCAATAAAGGTCTAATGTCCATTGTTTTTAATTCCTGAAATGCATTTGTATTAAATCGAAAACCATTCACCACATATTCATTATAATATTTAACTATTTTGGATGGAGGGTTATTCAATATACACAGTCGCTTATCAATTTTATCATCATGTTGAGAGACTAGAAAATTTATAAACCAATTATCAATATAATAAATAATAAAATGAATTGATACGTAAAACCATCAATAATTTATGTTACCAATTTTTGAAACCACTAAATACATTTTTCGGTGGCGTTCGTTAAAAGAAACTGCTATAATTTGGTGAAGTTTTTTCTTGCTATGATTATCATATAACCTACAACTAAAATATGT
This sequence comes from Viscum album, assembly GCA_963277665.1. Classification (NCBI taxonomy): domain Eukaryota; kingdom Viridiplantae; phylum Streptophyta; class Magnoliopsida; order Santalales; family Viscaceae; genus Viscum; species Viscum album. Next base: position 1,605,566,911 of record OY728158.1, read on the forward strand.
TTACTTACTATAACAAAAATTATATAATAAGTGATAGCAGAACTTATTGTACAAATGATGTCATTTCTTCACTGCTGAGCAGAACACATGTATGAGCTATATAATGTTCATCAACTGAAATCTATTGTTCATGAACTCCACTGAAGCCAAGCTCTGGATTATTACTAATTATTACTAATTATTCATAATTATTCATAATTATTTCTAATTAATCCTATTTATTACTAACATTTACTAATTATTATTAATCATTACTAATTATTACTAATTATTACTAATTATAAATATTTATTAATATTTATTACTAGTTATAACTATTTATTACTATTTATTAATATTTATTATTTCTAATTATTACTAATTACCATAATTAATGCTTTTTTATTTCTAATAAGTGTTAATTACTGCTATTATGTACTATTTTTTACTATTTATTGCTACTTAATACTATTTATTACTATTTATTATTAAATATTAAATATTTTTACTAATTATTACAAATTATTAATAATTATCACTAATTATTATTATTTATTACAATTTATTACAATTTATTGCTATTTATTACTAATTACTACTAATTAGTACAAATTATTACTTATTTTTTACTAATTATTAATAATTATTACTAATTATTACTAATTATTTCTAATTATTACTAATTAGTTCTAATTTTTACTAATTATTACTAATAATTACGATTTAATTTTATTTAGTACTATTTATGACTATTTATTACTATTTATTACTATTTATTACTATTTATTACTAATTATTTCTATTTATTTATATTAATTATTACTTATTACTACTTATTACTATTTATTAACATTTAATACTGTCTATTTATATTTATTACTAATTATTTATAATTATTCATAATTATTCATAATTATTACTAAATATTTCTTATTATTATGATTTATTACTTTTTATTACTATTTATTAGATATTATTATAAATTATTACTATGTATTACTGTTTTATATTAATTATTACTAATTATTACTATTTAATATTGTTTATTACTATTTATAACTATTTATTAATATTTATTACTATTTATTAATATTTATTACTGTTTATTACTATTTATTACCATTTATTAATAATTATTACTATTTATTTCTATTTATTAATTTTTTTTTACTATTTATTACTATTCAAAACAATTTATTTATATTTTTTACTATTTATTACTATTTATTACTAATTATTCATATTTATTGTTATTTATTAGAAGTATTACAATTTTTTACAATTTATAAATAATTATTAGTATTTATTTCAATAAATTACTCTTTAGTACTAATTATTATTAATTATTACTAATTATTACTATTTATTAGTAATTATTACTATTTAATAATATTTATTACTATTTATTACTATTTATTAATATTTATTACTATTTATTATCATTTATTACCGATTTTTACCATTTTTATCATGTATTACGAATTATTGCTAATTTTTATTAATTATTACTAATTTGTACTATTTATTAAAATTTATTACTATTTTTTACTATTTTTTACTATTTATTATTATATATTAATAATTATTATTAATTATTACTATTTATTTTTATTTATTACTATTTAAAACTATTTGTTATTATTTATTAGTATTTATTAGTAATTATTACTTTTTGATACTAATTATTAGTATTTATAATTAATTATTAGTTTTTTAACTAACTGTAAATACTTATTAATATTTTATTTTAATTATTACTATTTAGCAGTAATAACTATTAATTACTACAAATTTCAGCTACTAATTACTTATTACAACAAATTATTTATATACATTACTAATTATCATTAATAATTATCAATTATTAATAATTACTAAGAATTAAAAGTCATAATTTCAATTTATTATTACAAATAAATACTAATGAAAAAAACAATTTAAATCCAGTTTAATTACAAAAAATCCAAAATAATTAAAATTAATATAGAAAAATGAAATAGATACAAAATTAAATAAAATATAAATATATTTAAACATGATCTCTTATAATTGTATATGGCTTCACATCTTCTTCGTAATAAAAAAAAACTAAGAAAAAATTTCACACTAAAAATAGAGTTTAGAGAGACAGATAAAGTAGGAATTGAGATGAAGGAGAAAACAGATGGGGGGGTATATATAGGTTAGATTAGTTGCAATGAGAATATTTGTGACGGGTATCCCGTCACAAATACCTTCAGCCACATTAATTACTGTCGATTATTAAAAGGGTATTTACAGTGGGTCCCATTGCAAAAAAGTTACATGCTGATACACTATTTCCAATGAGACAACATCCCATTGAAAATAGTATTTTTCGCCGCTGATTATTTGTGATGGAACTCATCGCAAATACGTTTCGGCGGACGCACTATTTTCCACGCCGAATTCCCCCATTCCAAATTGTTTTTATCGCCTCGCAGTATTTACGACAGGAGGTGCCTCCCCATAGAAAATACCTTTCTAAGCGGTTTGGTGCGCAAACCGCTCCAAACGGCATGTATCATTTTGTGATGGAACCCCAAGTCTTGTCGCAAATTACTAATTATTTGTGACATGTTGATTCTCTAATCACAAAAAACCCGTTGCAATAAGCTATTTTTCCCATACTGAGTGTTCAGATTTTCCTCAATTTGTGCATCCATTTACCTAGTAAATGGGTGTAGGATGAAAAGGAAAAGTCCATGATGAATGATGATATCATAGAGATGGAGTCGGACGAGAGAATCACGGGGACGCCATATCGGAACTTCAGATCATATGGTATGCTAAGTTGTAGTTAACAAACAGTAGTGAAGAATCCTTAGTTTTGTTATTAAATTTGTGAGTGATGCACAACCAATATTCTTCCAACGCACTAAATTAGCGGAAATAGTAGCAAAAATGACCAAAATATATAATATAAATGATCCAGGCAATAATATTTTTTGTCTCGTGCTTTTGGAAACATGGAAACATAAAGAACTCGTTCATAAGAGTCTCTCATTATGTTCTTCTTTACTGTAAGGTCAAATCATTTCAAAAACCATTATTCATACCACATAGATATGAAACATAAAAAGGGTGGTAATTGATGCTCAATAAGTTTAAAAAAGGATATATCATTGATCATATGCAGATTACATTTGTAGTAGGAATTTAGTTTATTTTTATTTGTGTACAATCTTCCATCAGGTATGCTACCCATTCATTTCTAAACACATCCATATCATCTTGTGAATTTGAGTTTTTGTGATAGACATGGTCGTACTGAAAAAATATAAATACACAATGGGTTAATAAATATTTTAAATAAACTAGTATTTATTTCGAAATATATATCTTTTGGGATGCCATTTTTCTATGGAATACGATCTAATTCATAAATTTACAAACATAATAACAACAGTCCTTTCCATTTGTTTTTTGGACACTATAAGAACATCAATAAAAATATGTAATTAGTTTTGATATGTGTTTGGATAGTTCAATATTATTATATATACCCTGATACTGGTCTAGTTATAGATCTTGTCGGCATTCTCGTCCATAGGACCTAGATTCATTCCATGATGTAGACGATATTGATGGACCACTCTATCATAATAGAATCCTCATTAAAAGTTTATACAAATTATATAACTATATTTTTAGTTTTAAAATGTGTTATCTTGTGTATTAAAAATTGAAAAACACCATCTTTGATGTTCGGTTTGTTGGATATCCATGCATTGAAAACAGAAAATATATCATTAGAATATCCAAATTGACTGAAATGAGCATCTATTACTACCTAAAACACATTAAGTAACATGTAATTAATGAAATGATAATAAATTTGATATTTAATTTCATTTGTGTTTTACCTTCTCATCGTTGGTATTAAAAATTATTTTTCATCTATAATTTAGTTTTCAAACAATTTGAGAAGAGATGACATTATTTCACCCTCTTTATTGAACATTATTTATTCTTTTAAATAGGCGATGCGAGTACTAACGAGTCCAAATTTTTAATCATGGGGAAATCCCTTCAATTTCTTTTCATATATAAACTTGTGAAAAATGTGAAATGTTTTTAGTCATAATTATAATTTTACATAAGATTTTTTAAAATCAAGTCACGAAAATGTACTTCATGTACACATTTACAACTAAGGTTCCTAACTATCTATAAATGAGGATTTTATTTAAATTACCATCACTAATGTAATATAATTCATCACCTTTATACATATTTTATTTCAAAATAAATTGTGTGATTATTTTTGTCTATCAACATTGTATCCACATAATCATTCAATGATATTAAATGTGGATATAGAATAGGTGGGGAGAAGGTGCTCTTAGTAGATCATTTCATTTGGTTGGTCGATCCCTGAGATTTTTTTGAAATGATATCTCATTTAACTCCCTTCCCATCATCATTCAGTAATAACATTCTTCTATTCAGACCTTTTTCCAATATAATTTAATTGTTCTACTTAGAAAATAAATTTGAAATGAATATGTCCTTGTCGACATGTTCTTTACAAGAATTGACAGCCATGCAATGAATGTTCGCATAGCTTGTTCGACGATATGAATGCCGCCATCACCATTTCGAACATGAAGCTCATTTCTCAACTCATGAGTTGTATTAATCTACAATCTGACATGACATGATGGAAGAGGTATTTTGTGTAGGATGTTGTTCTGCATATTTGACATCGTAACCCTCCCTGCAAGGCGATGGGTGGGAGTTGATTGATATAAATCATTGTAATTTTTAATCTTTATAATATTAGTATAGGAAATTTATTTGTGTCTATGTGATTCACATTTCAAAAAAATAATTATTACAACATTGTTTACCTCATTTGAGCCGGGTTTTCAGGGAAAAAACTCACCCCAAAACTAGTCAGGGTGTGGTTGTATCTTCACACATGGGTTGTTCTTGAGTTTATTATATTTTCCCCCACACCCATAAAACTTTATATCAGCTCTCTCTAGTATTGTAATTCTTCATGAAATATATATTATTTTTCTCTCATCATTTTCATTTCCACTGTTTGATCCACTTAATGTTTTGATTTCTGAAAACATGTTCAGGGTTTCACCTAAAAACCCACACAACTAACGTGGTCAAGCTATTCTGGCTACATAAAGGCCGATAAAATTATGTCTACATCTGATGTAGGTGTTTTTTATTCCGGTAACTATTTCAGATATAAAATATAGTAAAAAATTAATCATTGTTATGTAATAGAGATCTAAAAAAACTCTATATTATGTCATATATAAACATGTTTCCCAAAAATATTTTGTGTTTTCATCTATCAGTATATTCTCATTATTTATACAAGCCTCCTTCCATAGCACATGGAGTGGGATGGAAGTGTAAATTTATTTTTATTCATCAATCTTTATATAAATATAGGAATGTGGTTATGGTGTTGTTTTATGTTACATAAAAGTATTTATTTCGATTTAAAATACATATCATCTTTTTCTCAAGTGAATAATTCCCCAACCATGATTTACAATAAGGGAATACCTGTTTAATTTCTTGTTCCTTATTTTCATCACTCATTTTCTAATTCATAACTAGATACCTATCAATCAATGTCATTAATACAAGCAACATCAAACAATATATTTCCAGATAAAATTTACATGAAATGTTTTCTCTGCATGATGGCAGCTAAATGCATCCTATGATCCATGAGATGTCAAGTGTTCATAAATAGTTGGTGGGTGAAACTTTATTTTCCTTTCATAATCAATAAGATGATATTTCGTTAAAATTGTTTGGAAGCCTCTATGAATCACTAGCTAAAATCATAATACATATACCTTGTGGGAGGCATCAAATATAAATTCTCTTTGCTGGGTATGATGAAGAGTAAGTCAACATATTTTTATTTAATTTAATTTTAATAAATTAAATAAATGTTATCATAATGTTATGTTAATATTTTCCCATATTCTAGTCTTTTTCCTGATGACAACATGGTGCCACAACTATTAATCAATTGGCATGAGTTTCCAAGTGACGATTCAAATGTAACTACAGAACATGGCTTTTTGGGGTTAACATGATGGACTTGTTTATTCAATACCACCTAAATTTGATACCTTTTGTTTCCTTAAGGATTTTGGCTAACACTATCAAACTACGAATCTCTTGTTTGTTTGTGTTGTGAGGGTTTCATTTCTTACCATTTCTTCTATTTCAATGTCATCACTATATTCCTATAGAGCACTATCATCGACATAGGGACCGACAACAAGAGGTTTAGAAACCTATTTTACCTCATCATTGGGACCAGCTGTAATAGGTTGAGAATCATGTTGTTCCATTACACTAGGACAAGCAATAGTAGGCTGAGAGACCTGTTGTGCCTTGGGATTAGGCTCATCAGTAGGTGCAAAATTCATTATCTACCGAAGTGGTTTAACTATTAATTTAGAATAAATAACAATAGAAAGTAATAAATAATAACATAAGTTAACAAAATGTATATTAAAATAAAAAAAATAACCTGATTATTGATATCTCTTTTTTAAATGTTTTAGAGATTTGACTCTTCTATCAATAATGAAATTTCCTTCACTGTGGTCTCTAATGACATACATAACACCATCTACATTGGAACCACTATTAAATGATTGTGGATCCCCAATGAAAGGGTCATCCTCTGTTGAATTTTTATTTGACCATTCGGTTAGTGTAGAGACCCAAAGCTTAACGTACATGGACATTACATTACTTTTGCGGAATACTTAATACATAAAAAAACCAAAACACAAGGACCATAATAGTTTAGTGTCTTTGGAAACTCAGAACATAATCTTCTAATCGTGGTGAAAGATCTTCAACATCTCCGATACAGATCTTCCCCTTTTGTTTTCTTACCTAAGACATTTATTTATATCCTAGGGAATAGAAAACATATAATAGGAAAGATAAAATTCTCACTAAGGGTAAGCATGGAGAAAATAAAACAAACCATATACATTTGAACTTCAAAACATGAACATAATGTTTACACATCAAAATCCTGATTTGTGAAATAAATCTTTGCAGTACGTAAGGCATAGGTCATAAAGGAACATTAATCATGATAAAATAACATGGGAATAAAACATTTAATTGTGGAAAACCAATAATCACATGATATAATTTCCATAGTATCCAAGGCATTTCTTCCAAGACCATCTTAGTAGATAAAGTCCCTTTCTGAATCGAGTTCACTCCTCGTCCTAGTCTTGTATCAATGAACATGATTGAATTACCGTTCCATCCATGTCTATCTCATGAGATATAAATCATTACCCAATGAATTTGAGAGAGATATAGGTCCCACCCATCTCACAATGAAATCATTTTTACGTGTGCCACAACATAATCATAAATCATTCATCATAACCCAATGAATAAAATGGGATTCATAAAAATCATCCCATTGTAACATAATCTATATAAATCCAATTGATAACATTTCATCATAAGAAAATTAAAACCATTAAAATCATAGGGAAATTATACATGAAACATACCCATATGAAATAATGTCATCTTAGATGGAAAATGGTTTTGATAAAACACTTGAAATGAATTATTGAGTAAAATATCATTTCTTCTTCAAAATCATTTTCTTTTCACAAAATGTCATGCAATTTTAAAAGAAAAGAATTTTTTTAAAAATAGTCATGAAATATTGTAGAGTAAGCTTCATGAAAATAAGGTTTTATGAAATCGTAAAAATCTGTTCATGCCGTATATGTTTTAAAAAATTCTTCTCGTACTTTTGCCGGAAAAGTCAAAAAGTACCTTGTATGGTGAAAAAAAGAAAGATTCCTTACACACCATGTAGTAAAAGTCAAAAATGGGTAAAAATGACTTTAAACATACATGAAACCATTTTTAGAAAATATGGACATGGATGATAAATATTACCCCAGTAAATATTTACGAATAAACAATCCCGAATAAGAAAGAGATTGGAATAATTATCCCTTACCTTATGTCCAATTTCATCTGTATGTGTCAGAGACTCATGTATAGTGGGTCAAAACATATTATTAACTTTTATAAGAACCATAATTATATTTATTATATCTTATATGTTCCACTTATGACTTTATATTATCCGTTCATTTTTCAATTCCATGATAAAGCAGCATTTTGGGTAAAATCAATCCATTTATCGTCTGTGTTTTGACTTTTAATTATTAATATGATTACTTCGATCGTGATTAATTAATTACAGAATATAAAAAATGATATATATATATATAATATATATTCATAATATACATATATATAATAGATTGATAAATGGAAAGAAATACACCATTCATGGAGACGGTAGGTCGTACGTACGCATGAACGTTGTTTTTCGTTTCCTTATTGAATTGATTGGAATTATGTAGATCACATAAATATAATATATACATAAATCCAGTTTAATTATTATGTCATATATTTCATGATTACTTATTATATATACTTTATAATCATTCTTTAATTTTTAACATGGAAAACGAATCCCATCGCGCCGTGGAGATGGTATTCCGTACGTACGCACGAGCGATGATATCTTTCCCATATATATTGAATGGAATTGGAGTGGATAATATAATATATTATAATTAGTAATATGTTATAATAATCATATATAGTTATTATTTACACCATTGTACCCATCCATGTAAGGTGGTGGTAGAAAAACTGATTACACCATGGCGTGGTGACGGTATTCTCTACGTACGCACACACGGTGATTTCGTTTTACATAGGATGGATAGAAGGTGAAATAGGGTTGTTTTATATTTATTATAACATATCAGTATATAATTAATACTTATTTTATTACTTTATAATGAAACAACTAAAGAAGAGGAAGTAGAAGAAGAAAGAAACTTGAAAGAGTCGGTAGAAGAGATTACCTCTTCCTCGACGCACCTCCTTTAAACTACTTATTAGGGCACTAGAGTTGGTCTTTTGAGAATACCAGAACCTATATGATATAACTAGAGAGGTTTAGAATAGTAATTGGTAGGGGTTGGCTGATATTCATTGCTCAAAATTGTGTTAAGAGAAGAGGGAAGGGGTTCCATTTTTATAATAGAAGAGAGGGTCACCTTTGGAAAAAAATAAAATATTATTTTATAATAAAGTCATATTCGGTTTATAATAGCTCAAAATTGATTTATTTCAAAGATAAAGTGGGTATGGGTATAAATCCTCTCAACCAATAGGGTTTAGACAAGTTTAGGTTACTATTTTAACCTTATCATTTAGATTTAACTCTATGTTAAATAATTTAACTTTTATCCTGTCTTCTAGTTTTCTTACACTATATGGTTAATAAACTTACTATAACAAGCCAAACGAACCCCAAGATGTTTATTATTAATATATATAAAATTATCTAAGTAATGTGGCCAAAAATAATATTTTAAGGAATATAATAACAATTAATAATATAATATTTGTTTTAAAAACTATTTTATGTGAATTTGGAAATTATTTGTTAATTCATTTTTGTGAATATCATAACAACATGATTAGTTAGAAAAAAGTTAATTTAATAAGTCCTAACATGACATATTAACCGTGAAAATTAGTGTAATTCATAAAAAGTCTAAATTTCAATTATTTGTGTATTTATAACATCAATTATGTTAATATTTCATTAATAAGGTAATTACTACATCATCATTGTGTCATAAATAAAATAATTATTTAATGTCTAAAAATTATAAATAAAATACCATTATGTTTAAAAATCTTTTTCTCTTTCTAATAAATATTTATAGTCGAATTTATCTTATGTATAACCCTATATTATAAATGTTTTAGTTATTAGACTTTGATTTTAACTATTTTAACTCTTCTTTAAATAAAATAATAATAAGTGTCCTGATCTAATCCAAGTGGAGCTAAAGGGTTATATTTTATTCCTAAATTTGTTTTTGGTCGAATTACACTTATCCAATAAAATTAGGACATGTGTTAGGGTAATAATAATATCATTGTTACCCTTAATTACCCTATTTACTTTTAACCGTAGTAAATAAAAGTAAAAAAGTTAATATTCATCAAAAAATATTTTTATCTTATTGAGCCACTTTTTACTCTTTTATATTTACCATGTCTCTCGGATTTTCAAAATTCCACTCACAGAAGTGGTAAAATTATATTTTATGTAAATTTTAAATTCTCCTAGGAGGTGGGTAAAAGACGGTGAAAAGTTCAATAAATTTTTTTATATCTAAAATTATTATAAAATGACTCAAAAGAATTACATTGTACTTATATAGTTATTATGTATCAATTTTTACCTAAAATAAATTTAAATAAAATAAATAATTATCTAAATAAAAAGTCGGTTATTAAATAGTAACCTAGTCTTTTCACTATTCGTCAAAAATTGAAAGTTTTCAGAAAAATACCAAAAATTCACCCTATGCTAATTTCGATATTTTGAATCCAAAAATGAAGTCCATTTTAAAAGATAAAATTTATAAAATTTCATAAAGTGTGTATTACTATTCATAACGGCTAGGTCATAATAATATTATAATAATATATCATTTAGTGAAACATCATATTACGTACTACACACGCTGTTGAAGAAGGTCTTGATTGTATGTAATGCCAGCCAAGTTAGGGCTACAAGTAATGAATGCTCTATTTTATGTTGCGTATAACATAATCCAAACTTATTTCATTTCTACATTAAACAAAATCTATACTTAATGTTGTAGAGAATAATTTCCAAAAAACGAACATGAAATTATGTGTAACACAAGCCAGGAATAGTGTTGTATATACTGCAAGCTAATATGGTGTTGCGTATAGTACAAGCTAATATTGGTGTAGTTTATAATAGAAGAGATCAAAGAAATTAAAAATAATATATCTCATAAAATATCAGGGTGTTATAGTTGTTTCGGTCGATAACAGAACATTTGACCATTTTTGGTTTTCTGGATCAGAAACATAAAATACTTGTACTTAATGTAATCCCATTGTAAACTATTCTTCTTTTCCCCTTCCATACTGATATCCGATTTTATGAATCCCAATTCATCTATTTTAATAGAACTCTTGCTATCAACCCACATGAATTTAAAAATTGGCACTTTTAATTTTGTATAATCCAACTCCCATAATTGATTACTGATGCCGAAGTATGAAATATTCACATAAATTGGATTTCTATCCTTAGGAAAGGAAACATGCATCGCTTTTGGGACAAGTGTAACCCCACTATTATGCATCATATTTTATTCATCATGTTCATTATTATATAATGTATAACCATTAACAATATAATAATTATAAGATAATACAAACACAGTTGATCCATTGGATAGCCATCAAAGTCATTTAAAAATTGAGTCCGGATTTTCATCTAACTTCATTAAAATATGTTCTCAAAACCATCCAATAAACTGTCGATTTTGTGTATCTTGTATCCATTTTTCATCTCTATATTAATTAAAATGCCTAATAATTTCTTTTTGGGTTCGAACATATGGGTCATCATCAAAGTAGTAATGAAAAATGTAAATGATTTCTATATCCTAATTTGTAATATTTATTGTGACAACCTCTTTTCCAGAAATTCGTTCAACCTCAAGTTTCCCAGTGTGATGTGATTTTGGATGGCCAATACTTTCCACACCAGATAAGTATTTGGTACAGAATTCAAAATATTATTCAACAATATATCAAGTCTCTATACAACCCTCTGGCCGACTTCAATTTTTGATATACTCTTTCAAAATCATCATATATCGTTCAATGGAGTACATCTATCTATAGTATATATGACCAGATAGTCCAATCTCTCTAATCATGTGAACCGTATATGAACCATCATATCAAATAATTTTGGTGGGAAGAACATTTCCAATTCACATAATATGAAAGAAATTTCTCATTTCATTGTTGGCAATTTCACAGGGTCTACAACTTTGTTTCATATAGATTATATGAGGAAAAAATGCTTCATTAATTTATGGTGGACATTCTTGGTCAAAATGAAACGTAAATCGATATGAATTAAATCGTGCATTAAAACATGGAAGTCATGTGATTTCAAACCCATTAACCATAAATAGCTCATTTACACAACGTTATTGATATTTGATGAATACCCCTATGGATCCTTTATTCCGTTCAAGATGATGAAAACCAAATATCTCTCATATTTGGAAATATTGTATGTAGTGGGAGGAAGAAATGTTCATTTTTTACCCCTCATAGGTACCAACTCTTCTCATATTTTCATCTCAACCATATCAAACCTAGACTTAATTCCATCTTTTTTTGACGGGTGCATTTATCAACATGTTGATGACATTAACAGATAATTTTTATTCAACATGCATAACTTCAAAATAAATTGTCAAATAGGAAATTCCATTATAGAAATTCAAAAACACTGATCTTTTTTTCCAACTGGTTTTCATAAGGATTTTTGATAATGGATTGCAAAAAGTAGTGTCCAAATATTTTACATTCACAATCAATTGATCACCTCTTACTGGATATGGTGATATATGTTCTTCTGAACATCCATAAAATGATATCTTCCAAGATCGATACTTAATTAATCAGGTTAGATATCTGTGATGTCCTAGAAACATGATTTTTGATGAATGTTTCAACCTAAATGATTGTGTACCTTATTCAAAAATGGAGACCCGTGATTTCATTTAATTCTATATCCTGAAAAATTTCCATAAGAAGGAAATTAAATTATTATCTTGTACAATATGGATCTAAAAGTGAAACCTTCATTTTTATAAACATCATACCACGTAACATATGAATAGAACAATAATTTCAAATCTATGATCAACAGAGCAAACTAAACATCAATATCAATACCCGATTGTTTTGGTCCTAATACAAGAATTGTAAATATGATGTATTTTTGTTTCATGCATAACCACAATGGTATGTTATAATATAGCATCATAACCAGCCATGTGATGTGACTACTTCTTTGAAAAAAAAACTAATTCACTATATCTGTAGATAACGCAAGACGAAGGTTTCTCGGCTCATTTTAAAATTTAAGATACTCATGATCATTTATCTACCACTGAGGAGAGTCTGGTAGGTGACATAGTTTCCCATAATTAATTCATGTATCTTTATTCCATGTCATTTATCCTATTCTCTCCTCACTTCAAGATAGGCGCCAAACCCTTATAATGATTCTAAAGTACCATACAACTTTTGTATGACAAGATTCATGTTTATTGTATCGATAAGAACCACAGTTTTGGAATTAATTAAGTGGTTTTTGGTCCTTTAGAAACAAAATAAAGTTATTCGGGCAGGCATTAATTCTTTCAAATATCATACCCATCGAGCATATCATTCGTATGGTTTATTCTTTTCAGCTCAGGAGCTCATTTATCTTCTGGTAGAATTTCATTCAGAAGAGAATATGGCACCATAAATCAAGCATCACTCTACACATTTCTTACTTTCTAATTATACAACTTCAGTATGATTGACAATGTAGTTTGTTGGACATTTCCTATATATTTTTTCATAGGTTATGATGTAATCACATATGTTTTAATCACATATTAGTTTCTGATGTCTACATCACACACTAGGATCAACAAAACATTACTACCATACAGAGAGACATATATCCCTGAGGCGGAGAGACAAATTGATCGGGACCGTCTCTTTGCAGCCCATCTAAGGCGACCGGAATCTGAACAACCTCCTATCATAAGGATGGGACCACCTGTCTTCCCTAAAGAACCCCCGGCTGAACCTAGGGGAGATGGAAACGCCTCCCAAGCGATTATCGTCAGATGTAATGATGGGGTTCGGCAAGACAGTCACCTGACTCAGGGTATCACAAAATCCGACTTCGCTTCCACAACACCAGATTTAACGGTCCTTACTTCAACTGGGCCGCTTCCAAAACCAAAAGAACCTCCAGAGAAATGTCCGAGGCAGGAACATGTTTTCTTGGATCCGCCTGAAGCTGAGCAGAGTCCAAAGCGGTTCCCAACTGATGCCCTTCTGCAAGCCGATTCTGGGATGACTGAAGCCTCACCTCCAGGACATGTTGCTCGTGGAACCTGGAGAAGGGCACGTGGCGGTGGTAAAGGCGATTGTCCAGGGAATCCGAAATCAGGAGATCTGAAACGGCAAAGCGAGTCCAGTGGTATGTACACCAGTCTTCCCAAAAGGAGGAAAGCATCAGGTACGTCATTTAACCCACAAGAGACCGCCTAGAGCAATGATTGTGTTATGCTGGAACTGTCGTGGGCTTGGCAACCCACGAATGGTTCGTATGTTTCAGCGCCATTGCGCTCAAAGTCGCCCTGATATGGTTTTCCTATCCGAAACCATATTGGATAATAAGGACATCACAAATCTTGCCCTTAAATGCGGTTTCCAGGGCTGTTTCCCGGTCCCCCGACAGGGTCATTCAGGGGGATTGTGTCTGCTCTGGAAGGATAATGTCGATGTTAGGCTCCTGTCTTTTTCCCAGCGCCATGTGGCTGCTTCCATTTGTGATCCCCACAACCCCACCTGGACTTTTGTGGGCTTCTATGGCTGGCCCTCCCAGTCTGAAAAGTGGAAATCTTGGGATCTTCTTTGCAAACTCCGTCGTGATCTGCCAAGCCCCATTCTGTTTGGAGGGGACTTTAACGAGATCCTTTTCCAGAAGGAGAAAACTGGTGGAGCTATGCGCTCCTCCACGTCTATGTCTGATTTTAATGATGCGATCCTTAAGGCAGAGCTGATGGATCTGGGTTACACGGGTAATCCCTTTACATGGTTCCGAGGCAGATATGATGGAACCCGAATCGCTGAACGTCTGGATAGATTCTTCGGCTCAATGGACTGGATGAGCCTCTTCAAAATGTACCATATCAGACATCTCTCGTTCAACTGCTCGGATCACTGCCCAATTGTCATTAACTGTACCCATAATGAGCACGTTACTAGTTCCAGGAAACCTTTCAGATTCGAAAGCTTCTGGTCAAATGATCCCGATTGCGAGGCGGTTATCCGTTCAGGCTGGAAGAATGGGCAAGCGGATCTGAGAACCAACCTTCTCCGAGTAGCATCTGATCTGAAGACATGGAGCGACTCTAAATTCCGCCATCCGGACTGGCACTGCAATTTTCTTGAAAGGAAGATTGGCTATCTTCTTAGCAAACCCCCGTCTTGCAGCATTCTCTCCAGAATAAGTGAAACCCAACGAGAGCTGGATGTTGCCCTGCGCAATAAGGAAGGATTTTGGGCTATGCGAGCGCGTGATATTCATATAGCTGAAGGGGACGCTAATACCTGTTATTTTCACCAGAAGGCTTCAGCAAGACGCCGGAAAAACTTTATTTCTGGCATTCTTAATTCAGATGGTAGTAAAGTGTCTGACCCAGGGGGAATCCAAGAAGCATTCCTGAGCCATTTTCAGAAACTCTTCTCTGCAGGCCATTCTTACATTTCTCCCGAGATTGAGGACTGCATCAAACCTGTGATTTCTGACGATATGAACAGACAACTTTCTAAAGATGTGACGAATGACGAGACTCTTAAGGCCTTAAAGCAAATCCACTCTACGAAAGCCCCGGGACCAGACGGATTCCACGCCCTCTTTTTCAAGAATTACTGGCACATCATCGGTCCAGACTTTTGCAATTTAATGCGGGATATTTGGGCGGGGAAAACGGACCTGTCTCCTCTTAATGATACTATTCTTACTCTCATTCCCAAGATGAAAAATCCGCAAGGGGTGTCGGACTTTCGACCGATCAGTCTGTGCAATGTCTCGTATAAGATCTTCTCGAAGATCCTGGCGAATCGGTTGCGTCCTTGGCTACCCGACGTCATTTCTGAGAACCAAAGCGCTTTTGTGGCAAAAAGGTTAATCACTGATAATGCCATTATTGCTCATGAAATTTTCCATTCCATGAAAACACGTACACGAGCAAAGAGAGGGATCATGGCGTGGAAATTGGATATGGCTAAGGCCTATGATAGAGTGGAATGGAACTTCCTGGAATTTGTGATGCTCAAGATGGGTTTCTGCACCAAATGGATTGCCATGATCATGCAATGCGTCTCGTCAGTTTCCTTTTGCATTAATGTCAACGGGGTGCTCACCCGAGGCTTCTCCCCATCCCGTGGGCTTCGCCAGGGAGACCCTCTTTCACCCTTCCTTTTTATTTTAGTGGCTGATGTGTTTTCTAACCTCCTTTCCAGGGCAGCCTCGCTTTCCATAATCCATGGGGCGAAAGCGTGTCGCAAGGGCCCTCCGATATCCCACCTCTTCTTCGCTGATGATTGCCTTCTTTTTTCTCGAGCTACCCCTAATGAGTGTACTGCAATCTTCCAGGCGATACAACAGTATGAACGGGCTTCAGGACAAATTATCAATCAGAGTAAATCAGAAATTTCTTTCAGCTCTGGAGTTCCCCAGCCGAAAAGAGAAGATCTCTGCTCTTTAGCACGCATTCCTGGGGTCGATAAGCACCAGAAGTATCTTGGGCTCCCGACGGTGGTTGGACGGTCAAAGAAAGAAATCTGTTCAGCTATTGTGGATCGAATTGAAAGAAAAATACAAGGTTGGACCCCTAAAAAAATCTCCAAGGCCGGCAAGGAAATCCTCATCAAGGCGGCACTTCAATCTGTCCCCAGCTATTTGATGTCTATTTTTAAACTCCCTGACGTGGTGCTTTCTAAGATTCAATCCAGTACATCTAACTTTTGGTGGGGACGAAAGGACGGAAAAAATAAAGTCCACTGGATCGCCTGGTCTGCTCTCTGTCAACCAAAATCTGAAGGCGGAATGGGCTTCCGGGACCTTTCTCTTTTTAATGATGCTTTGCTGGCTAAACAAGGCTGGCGTATCATTAATAACCCATCATCCCTATGCACGCGTGTTCTCCGGGCTAAATATTTCCCACATAAGGATTTTATGGACTCCCATCTTGGCTATCGACCCAGTTTTCTCTGGAGAAGCATTTGGGGCGGTCGTAATCTTCTGAGGAAAGGTCTCGGCTGGAGGATTGGAAATGGTTCTACGGTCAAGATTTGGACCGATCCTTGGCTTGTTGATCAGACAGGCACGAAGGCGTCATACCCTATTTTTCCAGGATCCGAACATGCCACAGTCTGTTGTCTTTTTGATGATCAAGGGGCGGGATGGTGTCTGGAAAAACTCTTCTCCTGGTTTAATGAGAGGGATCGGAGAATTATTCTGAGTATTCCCTGTGTGTCAGACGCAGGGCCAGATCATCTCTACTGGACAAACGACAGCTCAGGTGAGTATACAGTGAAAGCTGGCTACCGGCGAGCTCTTTCTGCTCAGATTTCAGAAGGAGATGCGAGGCCCTGGACATCAATTTGGAAGCTTAATGTTCCCCCTAAAGTTCGCTTTTTCTGGTGGCAGGTGTGTACTGGTATCCTCCCAACTAAGAGCCTCCTTGTCTACAGACACTTTTCAAACGACAACTCTTGCCCTTTCTGCCCTTCTGAGACTGAATCCCCTTTCCATGCTCTAGTTCAATGTCCCGGGGCTCAGGAGGTTTGGAATGGCTGGGGATCAACTTTTGAGCTGTTTCTGGACACCGCCTCAGATCTTTCATCTCTCCTGATGCGATGGTGCTCCTCCTTTTCGCCGGCCAAAGCAGGCGCCCTGTGCATTTTGGCTTGGATTATCTGGAATAGGCGGAACGAGGCCATTTTCAATCATTTCCGGAGGCCCCCCAGAATTTGGATTGACCGGGCATTGTCATGGATTGCGGTTTGGCAGAACCACCCTGAACAACAAAGACTTTCCACCCACCCTCCTCTTCCCCAACATTGGTGCCCCCCACCGGAAGGGATTGTTAAGATCAATGTGGATGCCTCTCTCCCTAAGGATGGCCCAGTTGGACTAGGTTTACTGGCCCGAGACAACCTGGGAAATCCTATCGCTGCCAAATACGAAGCACATTATGCACTTTGGGAGCCCTCAGTCGCGGAGGCCGCCGCCATCCTTGCTGGATTAAACTTCACAAAAGATTGCGGTTGGGATTCCATTCACATCGAATCCGACTGTCTCACTGTAATCAATGCCATCAATCTCACTGATGGCGGGCTTCAACCTTTCGGTCCCATTATCCGGTGTATTCACTCGCGGAGACAAGGCTTCAATTCCTGCAATTTCTCATTTATTAGAAGGGAAGCGAATGAAGCCGCTCACAAGATGGCAGGCATTGGCCCTCCCTACGAGGATTTGCTTTGGCTCAATCATTTTCCATCGTGGTTATGCTCCGGTATTTCTGCTGATCTCCATCATTAATGGATCCGTCTTATTTTGTTGTCAAAAAAAACTACATTGAATCTTAATAGATTTAGTTTCATTCATCATATAGATCCAAGTGAGGTTGAATGTGAAAATGATAAGCTTGGGGGTGGAATGATGTAGAGAATATGATGGGAATTATTATATGGAAGTGTGTTTAAATATTCATTGTATATTTTTCATTTGAAGGAATTAAGTAATTATATTTAGGTACGTTTTGTTATTCAATCATGAGTTTCATTAAGAAAAGGTGCATCAAGCATCCAATGATGTGTATCATAGACTAAAAATATAAATTGGGAATGTAACAAAGATATCCTTAAGGGGGGGTATATATAGATTTTTTTTGATGTATGATGGTTTTATTTTAAGTAACGTAACATTGTGATGGTTATATACATTTTAGATTGCATCTCATGAATTCTAAACTAGATATCTATTTCATGTTACTTTTGGGGTGAGTTTGTTATGAGGCTCATCATGACATATGTAGATTCTATTTTTCAGTTTGTATTAAGGACAATAGATTTTGAAAATATATTGAATATATATTGATTATTTTTTGGTTGGTTAATTTTTTTATAAGTATATCATTTTATGACTTGAGAAAGACATTTTCAACTTGATCTCAGTAGAGATAGGATTAAAATGAAATTATTTTTACATCGATAAATAGAGTTCTCTAAAAATGATATTTTATCCTATTGTGTGGTATATTGATTACATGAATAATTGATACATCGTATGACTTGTTTCATAATGAAATTAAATCACGGGTTTTGGTGTAGTTTTTTCTGTATTATTTCTATTAAAATTCCCATTTATGAGTTAAATACTCAATGGGGTTGAGGGATGATTCAAAATAAATGTGTTTTGTCATGTTAAAGTGAATCAAGCTATGAATAATACAATTTTTCACGATGGTGATGATAAAGTGGATGAGATTACTCATATATATAGAATTAACCTATGTTTAGACAAAGTTCAAAATGATCAGCGTGAGATGATAGGTGAATCTAGGTGTTGTATATTTAGACCACCTATCTTGATGATGTTAACCCCTTTTATAGGATATTTTTACCTCCTTTAATTAAACTCATTTAATCATTCAATCTTAATGGTTCACTCACCAAAGCAAACACAAATGAATAAACATATTGAAAATAAGTATTTTATATGGATTTCAATAAAGGTATACATCTATGGAGAACACATAATTGATGATTCAATGTGAAAAAAATATAGTATACTAATCATTAGTGTATTAAAATTTTAGTGACAGTCATTACATAACCAGTTTATTAAGAGGCACAATGAAGAGCCACAATGAGATGGATTCTGTGAGACAAAATGTAAAAAAACACAAAACCTTGAGGGGTACAAAACAAATAAAAAAATATAATCCTAGACCCCCCAATCCCTCTTGAAAAAACGATCACGCGGAAAAACGATTTCCAAAATAATAAATACCAATTTTAGATGAACATGGAAAAATGTGCCTTTACACCAAAGATTTAGCAAAAAGTACCCAAGTGACTTTTAAGCCATGTTAAAACACACAAAGCTTATGAAAGTTCCAAATGGGCCAATGAGTTTCAAACACACACACACCCGAATATTTCACAATTTCAAAAATTTCCCTTATCCTTTGCAAACACACACCAAAAAATTTCCAAAAAAATCCATCAAAACTCTTAAATGAAAACAAATTTATAAAAAAAACAAAAATAATTTATCAACAATTGTACAAACAAACCAAACAATTTATAAACAGTTATATAAACAAAAATACTAGTTTATAAACAATTTTATAACAATCTAAAAAGAATATAATTTTCTTTGTTTTTAGGGAAAATGATGTAAAAATAATTTTTTAAGAAACACAATTTGTTTAATAGAAATTAAATAAACAAATCAAAAAATTTATAAACAATTTCGTAAATGGGCTAAAAAATTTATAAATATTTTTTTATAAACACACCAAACATTTTATTAAAAATTTTATAAACAGATCAAAAAATTACACAAACTAAAAAACACAATAATAAACTATTGAAGAGTAATAAGAAGGTGCTTGTCATGTTGAAAATATTATGAAAACAACGTTTGGCATCCACTAAACACAATTTCGTTAATCACACATAAATATAACCTAGAAAAAATACTTCAAAACTATTTCTAACAAAACCAATTAACATGAAAACCCTATAACAGATTAATCAAGTGTACTTCGAAGCTAAAAATCTTGTCAATGGTTTAACTAAAAACATTCATGCATAAAATGTACTTCATCATAATGGAAAATATAGATTCTCCTACCTCATATGTGTGTAAATGCGACAACGCTTCAATAGAATGGAGGACATGAAATTGTGGACTCTCTACTCAACCAAAAAACCAAATGAAATGCATCACACCAATAACCAATCTATAAGGTTTCAACCAAACCCTACACACCATATGGAAACCAGGGAAATCGCAATTGAGACTCACTGGGGGGAATCTGGGCGTTATTGACAAGGCTTCTGGGATGATTGTCGGATGAGGAGGGCACACCGGAGTAGGTAAAGTGGACATCAGGGGCATGTAAGGATGAAGAGGAGGAGGATGTGGAGGAGGAAGAGGTAGTGCTGGTGGTAAATGAAGATGAGTCGGAGACCGTTGAGGAGGCGGAGGAGGAGGTGGAGGAGGAGTAGGGGTCACAACGGATGAGGGCTCGATGGCATAGGGGTTAGCTTCTATAAATGCTTGAAAGGGTGTGTGGGAGGAGGAGCATGTTAGGGTTCTTCTATAAAACTCACTGGAACCTTTATCAGTGTTAGTTAAAACCACCGATAATGGTATGTTTTATTAGTACTAAACAATCACTGATAAAACATACCTTTATCAACGCTTTGTTAGTGCGGATAAAGATATGCCTTTACTAGTGCCAAAAAAAGCATTGATAAAATCCCGATTTATCAATGATATATATTATAGTGCTAATAAAGACATCTTTTAAAAGCGCTGAACAATCACGGATTAAGCAATAATTATAAAATTTTATTTATATTATTAAATATTTATTTAAAATCATATATAGGATATATATATATATATATAATTATAATTTATGAATTTACAAATTAATTAGAAAAACACTTATTGAATTTATAATCATATAAATATATAAAATAAATATATTAATTATATATATTTAAAATATTATTGATATATATAACTATATTTCTTCTATTTTTTAATATTTTTTACGAAATATATATATATTTATATATATATTTATGAAAATTTATTTATTTAGTTATTTAAATAATTAATAAATTCTAAGATTTATATATATATATTATAAATAAATTTTTAATATATATACTTAACATATTTTTTATAATTTTTAAATTATTTAAATATATCTATATTTATTTATAACTCGAAATAACATTTTTATTTATTTATCAATATTTATATAAATATTTATAAATATATTTATAAATTTAACTTTATTTAATTAGAAATCACATATTATATACTAAATAATAAATACATTTTTTATAAATTAATAATTATATAAATAAAATTAATTTATTTTTATTTATTTTAAAATATTTGTATGTATTAATAAATATATCTATTTAAATATTTATTTATAACATTATAAGTAATATAATAAATATATTTGTTATAATTTTATAATTATTTACAGACACACACAAACTTATATATATATACTAATGATAATTATAAATATAAATAACATATTTTTATAAATATTTTTATATAATTATTAATATATATTAATATATATTAATATAATAAAAATATTAAATCTATAATTTTATAATTATTTATATATATATAGTTATAATTAAAATAAAAAATTTATTTTAAAATTATTTATATATTACATAATAAATATAAATATATATATATATATATATATATTATTTTTAAATTATTAATGTAATTTTATAAGTACATTTTGTAGAACATATATAGTTCATAGGGTAACATTATGAATTAATCAATATAGCACATCAATGGACAATGTGATGTAATGTATAAATGAACATTCATGAATGATACATAACATATACGCATGATCAATATATTCATTGACTAAATTCCCTGAAAAACACATAAATATTCAATAATATTAATGTTATATATATATATATTAAAATTTATTATATATTTATAAATAAAATAAATTTATGAATTATATTAAATAAAAAAAATATAAAAACTATATTGAAATAATCCAATAAATATACTAAATTAATCTATTAAATATAAATCTAATAAATCTATGATAAATATATTAAATCTAATAAATCTTATAAATTTAATAAATCTAATAAATATATTTTTTTACTTAATGTAATTTATTATAAATTTTTAATTATTTGATTATATATATATATATATATATATAATATTAGAAATACCATTTCAATTAAAACATTATATATATATATTTGAATTATTAAAATAAATATATATTAATTATAAACATGTATTTTATATTTAATGTATACAAATAAACATTATTTTAGAAAATAAATATAATAATTTTATAAAAATTCATAATAATTTTTATTAAAAAATTCAGTGGAAATAATAGCGCTGATAAATTTCCCCTTTATCAGCACTAAGAAAAGAACTAATAAAGGGAACACCTTTATCAGCGCTGATAAATGGTACATTTATCAACACTTTTAGTTAGTGCTAATAAAGACCAACCCATTTTTCAGTGCCTTCTGCTTAGCCTTATTAAAAAGAATAACATCCCTTGCCTTGTTTTGTAGTAGTGATATTTCATAAAAAATTTGGAAAGAATATATAAATTAAAATTGCTTCATCAAGAATAGTGTTTTAACAAGAAAGTTTTATAAAAAGAGACAATTGAAACATTGGAAGAATTGAAGACCAAATTTAATGAACATTAATGTATTTGGTTGCATAGTGAATATCATGAATACTAAAGAAAACCCAAGTAAAATTGATCTAGAGGATGATAAAGGAATACTTCTATGATATGATTCTATTTCTAGACCATATAGTGTGTAAATAAAATTCCAAGTATTGTTGAAGAATCATGAATACTAAATAAAACCCAAGTAAAATTGATCTAGAGGATGATAAAGGAATACTTCTATGATATGATTCTATTTCTAGACCATATAGTGTGTAAATAAAATTCCAAGTATTGTTGAAGAATCAGTTCAAGTGAAGTTTAATAAATGTGACCCATTGGTAAAAGGAAAGACAAATCAGATGAAATTGTTGACTCTTTTGACAACATGAGTCTTGAATCACCAAAAAATAGTTTTGAAAATAAAATAAATATAATTTAGTTCAATTTAGAATAAAATGATACATAACAACCAAAATGTGTTTTTCCTAAATGGTATAGAACCTTAAAGGACCATCTTTTATAAATTGTTACAGGAAATCTATATATAAGAGTAAGAAATAAATGAAATGTAGAAAAATAAGCAGAATTTCCTTCCTTTTTAGGAAAATGTCAACCAAATATAAAAATTGAATCTATATATTATGAGTGTAAATAAATATTTGTGCAATAAGAAATTAATTAATTTATTAGAAATTATGTTTGGGAATTAGTAGATCGTGAAAAAATTATCCAGTAATAGAAACCAAATGGGTTTTTGTAGATAAAAAAGACTATCATAGAATCATAATTATAAATAAAGAAGGATTAGTAAAAACGTACAGAATCAAGAAGATGGTATAGACTATGATGATACATTTTCACCTCATTCTATAATATAGGAAATTAGAGTGCATATAGCATATCAATGAAATAATAATTTTTAATTTTATCTTATCGATGTAAAATTTATTTAATAGAGTATGTTTATATTGATCAGGCAATTGGTTTTTTAAAATATCGTTAAAAGTTTTTATTTTTAATCTTTCTAAAGTACTTTATGGACATAAAAAGCACCTAGAGCTTTGTATGAAAAGTTAAGATCAATTTTATTGAAAATTGGATTTTATCTTGGACTCGATGATCATAATCTTTTAAAGAAAACTGATTGATATAATATATTATTAAATAAAATTTATATTGATGATGTTCTTTTTGGATTAATGAATACAAATATTTTTATTGATTTTTCAAATCATAGGCCAAAATAATTTGAAATTACTCTGAAAGTAGAATTATATTTTGTTTTAGGAATTTAAATTTATCAAAAAATGATTATGGAATTTCCTAAATTAAATCAAGTAAATTATGGATTTATATAAAACATTTTTTAAATAAAATAATATTGCCTATACAACTCCCATGTGTATGAATACAAAAACTAATTTCGATTAAGCAAGAAAACCATTTGACAACAAGTTATACAGAGTCATGATTGTTAGTTTATTATATCTTATTACTGCCTAACAAGAAAAATTTTCTATATGTGTTTATGTAAAATATTTCATTCAAACACAAATAAAATCCCAACTCACTGATATTAAAATATTTTCTAGATATTTTAAGGGTACTCTTTTTCAATATATACATTACCCCAAACCACTAATTTTAATTTATTTTCTTATATAGATGTGAATTTTTGGAAG
The DNA here is from genome assembly GCA_963277665.1 of Viscum album. Lineage (NCBI taxonomy): Eukaryota > Viridiplantae > Streptophyta > Magnoliopsida > Santalales > Viscaceae > Viscum > Viscum album. The sequence continues at coordinate 1,605,591,839 of OY728158.1, forward strand.
ATATATATTTGATAGAAAAAGTGCATCCTGAACATATCACTTTTTAATAAAATCATCAGTTTCATGGTCGAGTATGAAACAATACTTAGTTGTGCTTTCAACAGCCAAGTAAGAATACATATTTCAATACAATATCTGTTCACAGGTTTCATGGATGAAACACACCATACTAGACTTTAGACATATGTTTAATACTATATCTATTTTATGTGATTATACTTGAGAAATTAATATATCAAAAAAACATATAATTCATTATATTATCAGGAATATTGATATAAGGAAAAAATTGTTAAGATCCCATTTTCAAAAAAGGGTTATAACTTTTGAATTTTTAAATACTGAATATCAATTTGATGATATTTTCATTAAACCAAATCCCATTGAATTTTTTTAGTCTTTTATATTGGTGTTATGAATATTAAATGTTAACTAATTTTTAATTAATTTATTTTGTTAAATCTTTAGTTATATATTTATTTTATTCAATTATTATTCATTAAGTAATTTTTTAAATTAAAATTAATAATTTGGTTTTCTTTTTTAAAAACATGTCTTCTAAAAATAAAGAATTAATGATTTCATTTCTCAATTGGCTTGATAAACTAGACCACATGCTTAGAACCATAAAAAACTTCCTCTCTTTATTATCTTATGTACCCTAACATTTCAAACCCTTTTGACTACCAATGCTCTCATTTCTTTTTAGAAATCCATAGAATTAGAATTGTTCAACAATATGATTGTTATAAATTTCAATGATAGAATAAGGATAACAAATTAGAATGAGGAAACACATTAATTATAGAATAATTATTCAAGTAAAGGTAATAGACTTCATTATGATTAGTTATAAAAATTTTATTCTGAAAATGTTTGTATCATTTCATGGTCTAGAATCTATTTTTATTGAATGATAACTATGTATCCATTTTATATATAGGTAAAATAGTATTTGATAAATTATCATTGTAGTTTTGGTTATATGGATTATTTCATCATATCTATGATATATCATAGGGGTTTTAAATATCTTTGACATAACTACAAAAAAGTTTTTAGTTCCCCAATAAATGGGTTTATAATTATGACATTCGTTCAATAGTTAACTAACATAAATTAGTTGATATTATTTCATTTCTCTTCAGACATTTTCTAATAAAGATGAATTATTTTTTAGGATATTGATGCTGACTATAATGTTATAGATATGGTTATTAATTCATCAAATGTTCCAAGAACTACTGTACATGAAAAAATAATTATTGAAGAATGTATTTTTTTTAATGATGAGTGATGTAATGTTTAATTTCCAAGTGACCATGTTATTATATATGAATCGCTATTTCCATGAGGAGGAAAGATGATTTTTTATTATTATGGAATGATAATTTAAATGATGCAACATCAGAAAAAAATGAATTTATATGTAATGATAAACTTCCAATGAAATCATATCAGAAATCTTAATTTTCAAACTATTTGGAATAAGGGTAACTTATAGAGTAAATTACAAGGAAAGATCAAACATGTTGGTTCAGATGACCAAAATGAAACTGGACCAATTCCTCAGGGGGGATAAAATACATTTTGGATCAATTTCAATGATCCGAATTATAGGAGAAGAAGTTACAGAATCATGAATAAATGATAAGGATAAACTAATGATATGTTGAATCAGAAAGAATGTATCAATCCCAAGAAGCTTAAAAATATTTCCCAACATCTCTTGAAGTGTTTTTGGAAGAACTAATTGTTGTGTCCCTATTCATTATAACTAGAAATAGAAATGAACTATTGTTTATGAAATTTCAATTAACGAACAATAAATTGTTGTTACTACAAATTGTGAAGTTTCACCACTAGAAAATCATCTGGTAAGAGAGAATATAAATTGTCTCTAACTCAATATGAAATTCATATTCAAAAAACTCATATTAAATAAAATTTACATGAAAATGTTCCATGAAATATGGAATATTAATAACCAATAGAACCACTACAAAATTAGTCCAAAATCATTTAATTTCGATAATAGATGATTCCCTAGACAATAAAAAATTGTTACTAGTAATGATCCTAGAGATTCATGAGGTTTACATTTCTACCTTTATTGATAACTGAAATGAAAATTTTTATCCCTCGCAGATAGTGACCAACAATATCAGGTTCATTATATAGACACATTTGATTCATTTTTCAATCAAATAGAATAGTTTTTTTAATTCAACAACCTAAGAGAAGAAAATTCAAATTTTGACGGCTTTATTAAGGTAACAAGATAATATTTGAATGATTTATAGTCCAAACATTTACTATATAATAATTATAAAAAGTTCAGACTGAATAACATAATATAAAAGAATCATCTATTTTGAGAAGATGTTTTGGTGCTTTTTGTAGAGAAATATCTAATCAGTTTGGCATGCTTCAAGTACTCCCTATTTCCAAAAATATATAATGGCCATTTAAAAAGATATTTTTAATGTAATTTTGATTTTGTTTGATGTAGATAACATCAGTATACAATATCTACATCAACACCACAAACTTTTCCAAATTTAATCAGGTTATTTGAAGTAATCTCAACCATAATGTCTAGTTTCAATGATTAGATTTATACTCATTAATGTTAAAGTAAAACTCTTAATGTGCTGCTGGGCAAACAACATGGTATTATTTAGAAGCTACCATTAGGAGTGCCTTGAATTTAGTCTCTACTCAATCAGTTTGGAATAAGCTTATCTCAATTCTTCAACTTAGATGAAATAGTTCATGAATTTTTTAAAAAGTGAATTTGGTTTCATTTTTGAAAATTGGTAAATATGTGAATATTTTCAAGAGACAGTTGGATGAAAATCACAGAAAAAATTTAATAGTATAGAGAGTGTAATTACAATATGTTTTTTAGGCTATTCGGGTTTCTTCAAAACCTGAAACCACATCTACACCAACCATTTCACCTTCATCCAACCATTATATTTAAACATTTCTCAGTCTTAGTTATACATGGAATCATAAAAATATTTTTATAAGTTTCCATTTCATATTATATTTATGTTTATATTATTTTGGATTTTCTCTACTACCAAATTACATATCTATTTTTATAATACATGGGATTTGACATTTATTTACTGTTATATGAAATGTTGAATGTGTTTTAATACATATTAATATAATTTCATTTTTATTTGGAAAAGGGGAAAAATATAGCAATACATTCTTAACACAACTACATGTTTATGATATCAATCAATTGAAATAACTCTGTATAAAACATAATATAAAACTAATATATGTATCCTTTTATAATATTATTTCATTGGTGTATATGATTCCAATATTTTTATGATATGTTATGGGCTTTGTGATCATTAAAAGGGTTAGATTTTTGGGAATGTATTACCTTAAAAATAATCTTTAAATATTATTGACTTTTATTCTCTCACATACCTTTATTTTTTATTACTATAATTACATTATTTTAATTTTTTGAAATTAATTTTCATTGTAATATATTTTTTAGGAATTATATTTAAGGAATTGATTAGTGTGGAATAATTTTTAATTATTTTGGGATATGTTTTCATATATTTAGGAATGATTGTTCCAACCATATCTGTGAAAGTGTAAAATAAGGAATAAACCCTATAAATGTAATAATAAATATGGATCATATAGCCTGTGATGTCATGAAGTTATGGTAAAGAAACCCTACTTAGGTATCCAACCCAACATAGGATAGAATAATGTATGTTCTACAAACCCAACTATTATCATCAAGTGTATGTATGTGTGGTGTTTTTTAATCACATAAATAACCTTATGTTTGAGTTTTTATTGAAGTAATTTTTAATCAATGATATTATATGTTATCTCTACTACCGTTTCAAAGGAAATAATGATCGATTAAAGGGAGTTTTACAAAAAAAATCAAAGAATTTATTCCACAGAATAACTCATTCCTATTTCAAAGTTACGTTACAACTCTCTTGAATGATTTAAATGTTAATGATAAAGGTATATCATGGAATATTATTGGATAATATAAACCAAAACAATGTTGTGTGTTCTATATTTGGCCATTGTATTTTCTATAAAATATAATATATAAAAATATATTTATGAAATATCTTCTTGAATAAAACACTTCTTTAATGAAATAAAATATTCAGAAACTCTCTTATATTATTAAGAGGATTCACTTTAGTGATCTACATATTTCAACCTCGTACTATGGTATAAATGACGTGGTTTGATTATTGCTATTAATACTGGATATAACTCAAAAATAGTATCCCTTTAAATCTATTCTTACTTGAGTACATTAATCTATAAAGAAGAAGGTCTATATTCTGCTAGTTGCTGATGCAACTGTGATCAAGAAACTATTAATTCAATCAAATTAAACTCGTTTGATATATTAGATTAGAATTATAGAACTTAGTCATGGAAGAGTATGATATTGTTAGAATGAGATGTAGAGAAACTAGATCCCTATAAAATAATGAAATTTTATGAGAATCTTTATTGTTAATGTTTTCAAATGAGTGAACTCAGTTGTTATGGTCTTTTGAAATGAAAACCATTGATGTGAAAATCATCAATCTCCCTAATAAAGCATTGGTGGAGGGGATTATGAGATATTTATGGCCCAGACAACTATAAAAATTAATGTGTTCTTCTTTAATATTTATCCACAAATAAATTTACTTATAGAATAGAACACTACATATTTCTGTAAATAGAAAATAACATTAACAACCAGAATATGTAGATATTTTCGAGAAGACACAATTCACCCACCACCTGACACTTTTGTATCATTATATTATTCTCGCATAACTTTTTTAACATTCATTACGCATCCTATGGTTTAAAATATTTAAAATCAAACTCATTACCATGTTTGATCATTACCCATCATATATTGTTAATACATATAAACTAAAATAGATCCACTAAAAATTAAACCAACCAATTAAAACATACTCAAAACCCATTTCATCCCATCAATGGAAAATAAAAATATAATAAAAAACCCCATAATATGTTAAAATCGCAATGATAACCAAAAAAATAAAATTTCCAGGCCAAATAGATTATTTCACACTTCCAAACACATCATACATCCAAACTCCACTATAACAAATAGAATAGAATAACTACCATGGTGGCCACAAAAAGCACATGAACAATAATATCCATACTAAAAAACACACAACAACCAATTATATGAGCATAGTACCTCCGTTATTACCTTATTAAACATGCCATAATACTTGATAAACAACCTCATCGTGGGAGGTGGCATTGAAATATAATTTTTACATAACTAATTATTTATCATTTTTAATAAAATTAACTTTTAATTAATTTTTATTACATCATTTAAATCAAATTAACCACATAATAAATATCTCCGCAAAAAAATATATCCATCAACAATACTAGGAAGCCAATAATCTCATAATCTATCCATTGAAAAGTTTAAACACGTGTTGAGCATCTGTCCCCATAAATTCCCTTTATTTATATTCATTGTCTACAATAAGTCAATTTATACTATCAACTCAATGAGGAAATTTGAATATTAGAGACCTAATTTACATATAATGAATTGTGTACTCCAATCCCCTACATAAATTGAAAAAATAACAATTGCTATGAAATATAATGGGGAATAAGATTACTCATAATGCCAGAACTATTCACAAAACATTGTGATTAACCTAGATCAAAATAATTCCCAACCAAAACCTTGTCACAAGGTTAGTAAATCCAAAACATCCCATTCCATTACCATAACCAACAAATGAAAAAGAATAAATTGTGAATATAAGATAGTACATCACCATTCGCTGAGTTAAATAGATCCTCTACGGTCATGATCTAATAAAATTTAGTGGAACACAAGAGAATCAAATGGGAAATATATGATCACCTAATATTTGGGGAAATTAAAGGAAAAATTGTGAAGTCCCGATTTGGGAGAAACTAAACTATTCCCTGATATTTTTGGTCACATGACCTCATGCATTACTCCCTGTATTCCAGAGGGTTCAAACTCGTATCAATGATCTGCTGATTCAGACTTGGGAATACTATACCCACTTTTTTCATAATAAAACACCAATGATAGAAAATAAAAATAACCATGTATGGAAGCATATAAATAACGAAAACAATGCTATGACATATGATAGTAAAAATAATAAAATACAATACTCAACTGAATGTTAAAAAATTCAATGTAAATGAAAGTTCCTAGTGTCAAAAATGAAACTCATAGTAAAGTCACAAAAACACCGAAACAGGTGCTGAAATGCGTATATTTCCTTCTCCCAAAAAGAAATCCCAAATAACAACCAATCCCAACGACTTTCCAATATCCTATCCTGTAATAACAAAGTCTGCTTGAGTGCCGATCCGGCAGCCCAAAAAGGATGTGATTACAACACAGTAGGCCACCACCATTGGTGTCTAAAACTAGTCCAGTCAAAGATAGTGCATATAGATTTATAAAGAAATAAATAAAATTTATAATTTAAACAGTTATCACATTGTCATTTAATCTTTAATCCTAACATTTGGACAATTTAACCCATGTTTCTCAATTGAATCATAATTCATTATTATCCTTCATTTAGTGTAGGTCATCATGCCTATCACCCAAAATCTTTGTTGGAAAATCATTCATTATTATCCATAATCATTTGGTTTAGGTCATCATTATTATCACCAAATATCCCATTGAGTATAGGTTGTCAATCCTATCACTCTAATTCTCATTCGATGTAGGTCGTCTTTCCTAGTCCCCCATAATCTCAAGCTTGGATAACTATTGGGAAGGAACACCATGTCTAGGTACCAACATCTTTTCAGTATAGTGAGATATTTCTAGAACCAAAAAATCTCATCCATTTAATAATTCATTAAATCATAAGAATATTCCACATTTTTTATTTAATAATCCCATTTTTATTTAATCATTTCATATCCCATTAGTAAATTCATGAATTAACTAAACACATAACCCAATAATTAATTCATCAATTAATTAATCAATCAAACCCTTTCACATTCAATAATTAACTCTTCTTAATTAATTATCCATTTTAAATCTCAACTTTCCAAAATTATTTCTCAAAATTTATTATATTTGATCCACATCATGACATATAACAAATTCTCCCAATTAATTAACATTTTTCAACATCATGGAACATAATTAATTCTCACAATTAATTATATTTTTTTTATTCAATTAATTATCTCAATTATAATATCAAATATCCAAGAGATCTATTTGGGAATCCACACATCGTTTTTTTCGTGATTCAATCCTCAATTAAATAACCAAGGCTACTCAATTAAATTCCATATATATAATTAATCCAAAATTTGAAATTAAATTTTCAAGGGAATCTTGGAAATTCATAAACTCATACACATATCATAAATCATGACAATGGGGGTTCGATTTAGACCACTTACCTCAGTTTCATGATGGAAGTTAGCCCAACGGAAGTCCCCAAAAATCATAGCGGCACAACGTCGTCGATCAAGCTCCAGATCTATAACCCTAAAGACAATATTATGATCAAAGGAATCAAGGTAATGAAAATATAGATCTATATTCACAATCCTAGATCTAGAACTCAACCCTTGGTTTCAATCCATTGAAATCGTGTAGATCCTCCGTGAAATGATCTAGAAAATATAAGCGAAAGGACAGAAGAAGCATCGTGATGAAATCCACTTACCGAGGAGAGAGAAGATCATCAGTCTAAGATTTAAATCTCAATTAATGGTGGTTATTGCACCATGGAATATCAATATGATGCTTTGGAAACACCTAGAATTCGTAAAGCACGAGCCAAGGTCCAAATATGGGAGTCTCGGGGGGTTTTGGTTGTTTTAAAAATTATTTTCAGAATTAAAACCCCGCGTGCATGACTTATTAGGAAGAGGAACACGACTAGAAATATTGTTTTCCAACCGTGTAGACCTCCCAATCCATATTTCCATGGTTATTATGGTTTGACCGCATGGTATTTCAAAACATGTGCAAACCATGTGGACCCCACTATCCATTTTTTCATGCTTGGAACATTTTGGTCGCACGGTTTTTCAAACCGTGAGCAAACCATGCACAACCAAATATCCATTATAATTAAATAAAAATTCACCAAAATGAACCCCAATCCACTAATCTATGTTAATGGTAGATGAAATATTCAAAATGTACCGGAACATGCACACAATATGACTCCAAAAAAGATGAGATCTTACAATCTCTCCACCTTATAACAGCTCAATCTCGAGATTCACTCCCGAACATCTCTAAGATTATAAACCAAAAAGATTGGGCCATTGAGAACTCAGGTCTTCTCCCCATTCACATGTTTCCTCTTGAACATTTCCATGTTTCCATAACACATAAACTAAAAGCATGGTCTTTCTCTGTAACATTTTATCAATGTAACCCAAAATACAAATCGGATGCTCCTCAAAGGACGCTTGAGTCCTGAGGTCAACCTCTTCCACATAAATCAAAAGAGAATGGTCAGGGTGATACCTCCATAGTTGTAACACATGGAAAACATCAGGCACAGTGCGGAATTTTTTTGTATGTTCTAATCGATATGCCATGATCCCAATTCTCCCCAAAACCGCAGACGGTCCCACAGACATGGGCTCTAACTCGCCATGCCTGTGTATCCAGTGGTAACCCCATCTAGGGGACACCCGATAGAATACATGATCACCCTCTAAGACTATAGGGTTTTTCTCCATCTACCATCATGTTAATTCATCCTACTCTGAGCCGTAGACATGTGTTTTCAAATCAACTGTACTTTCATTGATGTCTCCAAAAACAGACTTTATGCCAACAACTCTTACTCACCTGCCTCTAACCAACATAGCAGTTACCTACAAGGTCTTCCAAAATTTCACTCTTATGGTTCCATCTAAACAGCTTCTTGATAAATGTTATTATTGGAAAACTCATCTAAATCCATATTCTCCTCCCAAGAACCACAAAAGTCAAGAACACATGCTCGCATCATTTCTTATAACACATGTATGGTACTCTCTATATACCAATCTATATGTGGGGTGATTTCTGTAGATAATAGAACATGTTTACCAAGAGCCTTCTGTAAACCCTACTATAAGTATGATGTAAAGCACAAATCGTGATCTGAATATATAGTATGTGGCAACCCATGAAATCAAAATATGTTTCTCACATTCAGTTCTCCCAACTACTCTACTATAATGGTTTCTTTGATAGGAACAAAGTCTGTTACCATCATTAGTCGATAAAAAATGACACAAATAGCATCATTATTCCTAATGTAGTTGGAATTCCGGCCACAAAATCCATAGTCATGTCATTCCACTTCCATTCGGGAATAGGTAACACCTGCAATAGACCACCAGGTCAATTGTGCTCTGATTTTACCTACTGATAGGTGAAATATATTATCATGAACCCGATTATCTCCCTTTTCATGTATGTCCACCAAAACTGTCATCGAAGGTCACAGTACAAGTTTTTCACCTAGGATGTACAACCCGCCCTGAAGCATGATATTCCCGCATGAGTTCCTAAATATATTTGATAACACCTGAGGTTTAGGAGGATGGGGAGATATTTCAAGGAGGTTGTCGTTGGGGGGTCCACTATGGAAATTTCTGACGGGGGAAGTGTTGGGGGTGTTAAGGGACTGCACAGGATTCTGCTAATTCAGTTAGAGAAAAGAGGCATGGAGAGGTTGGATGGTGCCCCAGTCATAGTGGTTTCAGAAATGGAGATCCAGGTTACTGTTGAGTTTCATAATCCTTCCATGGTGGCTCGTTTTGGTTCTGTTATATCTTCGCTGGAGGTGTTCAGGTCATTTGTGAATTCTTGGGGTCTCCAACACCATGTGGCTATCTCAGAATTATCACAGTTTGTTTTTTGCATTCACCTCTTTATAAAAAAATGATATTAGTTTTTATGAGGGGGCCCAAGAGGATTGATTTTTGTCGGACGATAATTCACTAGCCAAATTGATATCGGTGCATCTTGAGGTCTCTCTGTCGGCATCCTCGGATGCGGGTGTATCGAAGCAGATGTTGAAGATGGTAGCACCCCTTTTCTTGGTTAGAAGAGATACTGGTTTTTCATGTGCTGTTCCGAGAAATCCCATGTAGTTATCACCACCCTCTTCAGGTGTTAGAATCTATGATCTTCTCTATCCTGAAACCATCAAGGAATATCTCTTAAAAATGATGGGGTGCTCCAAATGTGTTATGAATAACACGCTGAGGTGTGATTTACCGGTTGGGGTATCGAAGGAAATAGTTTCCTCCCATAGCTCGGCTCCACGGCTGGTGTTGGCTTCTCTACTTCAAGATGAGGCGGTTTGAGTGTCCTCTCTGGGATCTGTGTGGAGAAGGATTTCACTATTGGAAGAAGCAGATAGTCCATTTAAAAAAAGATCCAGGTTCCAAAGAAGGGATCCTTTTTAGAAGGATATTCCACACCGGTGACATGGTTGATGTCCAGGGATGAGTGTTGTAGGAGTTTGTTTTCCACAAGACCAGGTGTTAATGGCCATATGGCCAAGAACTTCATCTGTTAATGTTTTCAGTGATCATATGGAACACTCTGGGGCTAGGAGTGCATGAAAAATGTACATTCTTGGATTCATTGTCTCGTAGACATGGGGTATCATTGGATGTCATTCTGGAACCGAAACAGGATGCCAGTAGAATTAGATACATCGTATAAAAGATGGGATTTGGTTACATTTTTCATGGTCAGTCTACAAATAAACACGTTTGGATCTTTTGGAAATGGAGTCTACAGGGGGATCTGATTCACGCAACCGGTCAGTGTATAATAGTGAAGATTGGGATCAATGGAATGGAGTTGTATTTATCTTTCATGTACGCTAGTAGTGTTATGTAGGAAAAAGCGAACTCGGGGAATGTATTGAAAATTTGATTCAGCAGGGCTCCCTTGGTTTATTGGTTGGGAAATCAATATTATTGTGGATGTTTCAAAAAAGAGGGGTGGATTGGGGGACTCTACCAATGGTATGCTGGATTTCATAAATCTTATATCTAGTTAGGAGATTTTGGATTTGGGTTTTAGCGGTTGGAAATTTACCTGGTGTAAAATTGCAAAGGAAATAGGTGCATTTGGAGTCAGCTCGATAGATGTTTATCGAACATCCAAGTGTTAGATTCCTTTTCTCAATCTTCTGTCTCACACCTATCCTGAGTGATGTCAGAACATGCACCACTTTTAGTGGAGATTAAACAACGGGACTAGGAAAATAAGTACTTCATGTATTTGTCTAACTGGCACAGATTAAATGGTTTTTTTCAAATGATGAGGTTTTCTTGGGAGCAGAAGATAGATGGGAGATCATGGGTCGGGCTGGCTAGTAGGTTGAAACGACTCATGGATTATATCTCTCGTGGTTTAATTAGTAATCCAATTGTGGATAACAGGTTTGAAGCACTTCCGGTGGACATTGATAGATTGGAGGATCAATTTCAGCATAGATGGGAGGATGGTACCTACCTTTTGTTGTGTGACAAACGTGCCTTCTTGGCAGAGAGGCTACATGAGAAAGAAAGAGGTTACAGACAACTTTCAAGGGTGAAATGGCTTAAGGAGTGTGATCATAACACTTCTTTTTTCATGCTTGTTTGAAAGAGCTACAAAATATGAAAATTAACATTAAACATGAGGAAGGATATTACACATCAGATGCTAATGTTGCCGGTTGATTGGCCTTAAATCACATTGAGTGGTTTCTTGCAGGTGGAAATCATGGGAATGTAGAGAATGATGTTTTAGTGGAGGATCAGGATTCTTTCATGGGGTGTATTCATACCAGGATTGATGTTGAGGATCATGATGCGCTCATGGTTATCCCAGCAGGCGATGAGGTTTTGGACACTTCCCAGAACATGTAAATAGACGGTGTGCTAGGATCGGACAGTTTTCATGGGATTTTATTTATGGCGGCGTGTGATTTTGTTGGGAGGCATATGATTGAGGCTATACAATACTATTTTCGGGGAGGATCCATTTGTCAGAATGCTTGTTCGTCTAGAGTTACTCTGGTTCTGAAAATCAAAGACTCATAATCTATTGATCATTTTAGACCTATTTTTCTATGTAATGTTTCATACAAATTTTGGGCTAGTTTATTTGCAAGGAGTCTAAACATGGTGGTTCTAAAGGATATCTCTCAAGAGAAACATAGATTTTTCAAATGCATAGGCATTCAAGGGGAAATGGGAATTTCCATATAATTAGAGGAATATGTTAATAAAAGGGTGATTGGGTCTAACCTTATCATTCAAGTGGATATCGATAAAGCATACAACAAACTAGACTGGAGATTTATTATTCGGGTCATGAAGATGCTTTGATTTCACGAATGGGTTTGTGACTTATGATTCTGCTGTTACGCATCTCCCTAGATTTCTATATCTCTCACGAGGAAAGGCTTTGGTTATTTCAAATTTGTGTGGGGATTAAGACAAGGGGATCCTCTGCCACCCATTGTTTTTATTATTTCCCATGAGGATTTTTCAAGGAACTTGTTCAGAGGCATTATGGATAGTAGGATTCTACCCTACCAAAGCTTTGGATGGTTCCTTTTCTCATCTTATGTTTTCTGATGATATCCTGATTTTCGTGAATGGTAGGAGATCTTTCATCATCAGTTTTATAGAAATAATGGCATTCTATGGTAGTCTAAGTAGACAAAGAATCAATGTGAGGAAGAGGAGCGCTTTAATTTCATATAAATGCTCAAGAAGGAGAGCTCGAGATATTCAGGCTAGGCTGGGAATCCAGCAGAAGCTGTTACCAATGATTTACTTTAGGGTTCCCATTCATAACTATCATGTTAAAAAGTTATTCTCTGATGATATTATCAATAGGATGCTTGGGAGGTTTTTTAGTTGGAAGAGTAATTTCCTCTCTTTTGGTTGTCGTGTTTCACTGATCAACATTCCTTTATCATCAATTACGATGCATGTCCTATTCATTATTACTCCTCCCAAAGTAGTTATTTCCTTGATGGAGAAGATCATGAACAGTTTTTAATGGGATACCCACTCCAGAGGAAGAGAACACTGGGCTACCTAAAGTCACTTGGTGATACCAATTAAGGATGGAGGTGTCAGTCTTAAGGACGAGTCAGTGTCAATGCAGTCCATGTAGGCATGAAAGGCATTGGATTTTATGGTGGGAGACTCCCTATGTGAAAAATTCCTTAGGGTCAAATATGGATTGCATTGGGAGGATTGGGATAGGAGGAAGCATTCTATTTTAGTGAAACATGATCTTTATCACCTGGAGATCCTGCATGATTCCTCATGTTGGGAGGTGGGGAGATGGGAGATCAACCTATGGAGAGATAACTGGGTTTGTGTGAAGCTGTTTTTACCATTATGTCCAGTACTGGATATGATTGTAAATGATGATAGTTGGTATCCTAGACTTTTCGATTCGATTCTGAGTGTGGATAAAATGAACATCATCAAGGATATTGTGTTTTTTGAGAAGGTTGATCGGTGTTTCTTTATAAGATCTTCTTCCAGATATTTTAATGGCCACGAATACATGACATTTCTTCGATCAGGAGGGGAGCATGATGAATGGAATGATTAGTTATGGTGCAGAGAGGTTCTTCCAAGTATGATATTCCTGGTATAGAGGGTCTGCAACAAAACTCTTCCTACGGAGGACAATGTTTAGAAAAAGGGAATTTCTCTGGCCTCGCATTGCTACTGTTGTACTAACCCAAAGTCGGAGTCGATATTTCATCTTTTTATGAAGAGTCAGTGGGCTGAAAGCCTATGGTCAGAGATGGGAAATTGGGGGTGTTTAAAAACTGCTTTTACATCCATGGAGGACTTTTTAGATAGCTGGTTTGTGGGTTCAAAACGACAAGAGATGGAATTCAGGATCCACGACATCATCGTCATTACTATTTTTTGGACAATATGGGAGGCAAGGAATAAGGTGAGGTATGAGTTGCGGTCTTCGATCACCTTTCATGAAGTTAGAATGAGGGTGATGCTCCACAAACAGGGTTCTCTGCTGAAAGGCGGACATCGATCTTTTCATATGTGCATGTTTCTTATGCAGCTAATGCTCCAGCCCAATTCCTATGGAAGCTAGGTTAGATGGAGACCACCGTTAAATGGATTCAATATTAATGTGGATCGATAGTTTAGGTATGGGAAGATGCATGGGGGAGGTTTTCTACAGGATGAGCTTGGTTCGATGTTGTTTTCCTTCAGTAGCTTCTATGGTCTGAGGAGTTCGTTTGGTGCAAAGATGAACGAAATTCACACTGGTCTCTTGTTTTGCAAGAACCTAGCGATGACCTGTTCATAGGTGGAGTCGAATTCCTAGACTCATGTAGATTCTTTAAATGGACAATCGGAGGCACCTTGGCACTTGGTTTACCTTGTCTGAAACTATTCCTTGTAGCATAGTTGTAACACCCCGAGATTTTATGAGATATATTATTTTTAATTTCTTTGATGTCTTATATCATACACTACACCATGATTAGCTTGTAGTATATGAAACACCGTATTACCTTGAATTATATGCAACACTATTCTTGGATCGTGTTCTAGAAAATTTCAATTTAGTTTGATAGAGATATTCTATGCAACATTGAGTGTATATATTTATATATTCAATATATAAATGACATATGGTAGGATTCTATTATACAGAACAACAAAGGAATCTTGCACTACACGCAACACTTACTTGGATTTCTTTACACGCAATCGCGACCTTCCAAAATAGCGTGTGTTATACGCAATACCGAGTTTCACTAAACAACGATATGTGATTAAAATATTATATAAACTAGCCGTTATGAATAGTAATACACACTTTTTGAAATTTTATAAATTTTATCTTCCAAAATGGACTTCATTTTTGGTTTCGGAATATCGAAATTATCCTAGGGTGAAATTTTTGTATTTTTCTAAAAACTTTCAATTTTTTATGAATTGTGAAAACCCTGAGTTATTGGTATAAACATACTTTTTATATAAATAATAACTTATCTTATTTAAATTTATTTTAGGCCAAAATCGACATATAATACTTATATATGTTCAATGTAATTCATTGGAGTCATTTTATAATAATTTTAGATATATTAAAATTTTATTGAACTTTTCACCGTCTTTTACCCACATCCTAGGAGAATTTTCAAATTTACATAAAACGTAATATTATCTCTTATATGAGAGGAATTTCAAAAATCCGAGAGACACGATTAATATCAAGGAGTAAAATTTGGTTCAATAAGATAAAAATAAATTTTGGTGAATAGTAACTTTTTACTTTTATTTATCACCGTTAAAAGTAAATATGGTAATTAAGGGTAAAGATTATATTATTATTACCCTAACACATGTTCAAATTCTATTGGATAAGTGTAATTCGATCAAAAAAAACCATAGGAATAAAATATTACCCCTTTGGTCCACTTGGATTAGATTATGACACTTATTATTATTTTATTTAAAGAAGAGTTAAAAGAGTTAAAATCAAAGTTTAAAAACTAACACATTTTTAATATAGGGATATACAGAAGATAAATTCAAATATAAATATTCATTAGAAATATAAACATATTTCCTATATTATGGTATTTTATTTATAATATTCATACATTAAATAATTTAATTTATTTATGACACAATTATGATGCAGTAATTACCTTATTAATGAAAAATTAACATAATTGATGTTATAAATACCCAAATAAATGTAATTTGAGACTTTTTATTAATTAAACTAATTTTAAAGGTTCATATGACAAGTTAGTATTGATTCAATTAACGTTTTTCGAATTAATCATGCATACAGGACTGGAACAAGGAGTGAACTCGATTTAGAAAGGGACTTTGTCCACTAAGATGGTATTGGCAGCAATGCCTTGGCTACTATAAAAATAATATCATGTGCTTAATGGTTTTCCACGATTAAATTTTTTATTCCAATTATATTTTATCATGATTTACGTTCCTTTATTACATATTCTTTACATACTTCCAAGATTTATTTCAAAACTCATGATTTTGATGTGTAGACTTTATGTTCATGTATTGAAGTTCAAATTTATATGGTTTGTTTTATTGTCTTCGTGCTTACCCTTATTGAGCATTTGAGCTAACCCTTTATATGTTTTATCCCCAGGATATAAAGAAAGGTTTTAGGTAAGAAAAAAGGGGAAGATCATTATTGGAGATGTTGAAGATCTTTTACCAAGATTATAAGATTATATTCCGAGTTTCCAAAGACACTAAACTATTACGGTCCTTTGGTGTCTGTTTTTGTTATGTATTAGGTATTCTACAAAAGTAATATAATGTCTATGTACATCAAGTATGGGTCTCTACAGTTGGTATCAGAGGAAAGGTTTAGTCAATCATTGGAAACTATGATGCAAGAACTTTATAGAGATCCCTAGAGATATTTCGAAGGTATGTATAGGGATGTTCCTAAGGTTAAGTATACATATAGGATATAGTCCTAGAATTACGGTAACGATCATAGAATTAAACCTAAGATGTTATATATTGAAGGTAATCCCCCATTATTATGTTCTTTTCCTAGCATGATTTTTTCTTCTCGCACTATTCTTTTTGGGTTTTACAAAATGGCTTGAAACATGAAGATTCAAGATACCGGAGGATATGATGGACAATGGAATGATATTATTCCTACGAAACCAAATGAAATGGGATTTGGGAGTCCAATATTCATTATTATGCATAATCTGCAATCTCATAATATGATAAATAATCTCAACATTGGTAACTATCCCAACTCAGCTAATAAGATAATGATGGAGTTTCATGATTATCATAGAGGAAATAAAGTTCAATTCCCCTCATGTAAATCATGAGGGAAGAGAAATCAAGAAGAATGTTTCAAAGGAACTTTAAGATGCTTTTGGTGTGGAAAAGAAGAACACAAATCCATTAATTTCAAAGGAAATGGTTTAGTTTACACCATGGGAAAGGATAATGGTATTTTTAAGACAAAAAAACGGATAAATGTTTTAAATGTGGAATGTACGGGCATTATGCAAACCGTTTCCCTAAGATAAGGCTCATGAAGAGAATCATCATGGTCATCTGGGTAGTATTTATATTGATGATGATGAGGAGACTAAAAATGATATGTGAGATAAAAGAATTGTTGAATCTCGGTCAATGATTTAAGAAGGTAGTGGAATGATTTATGTTTATCAAGATTTATTTTGTATAGTTAAGGGTACTATGGAAATAAAGACACGTCTAAGGATTGTTACACTATTGTTTTTCCTAAAGATTATGAAAGTATATGTTAAATGGTACCGGTTACCATGAAAGGTTATTCAGATATATTTGGAAAGTAGATGATATGTGAATAATGAAGGGATAAGGAGATAATGATATGTTTGATAGTATTACTGAGCACATGACTGGTATAAGGACAAAGTGATATCATGGTTTGAGTATACAAAATTTTGGGATTTTGGTATGTGGAAAGAGTTAACTTTTGACAACATGAATGTTTTCACTAAAGTTAAATGGGTACTCATGTTTCAAGAGAATACATGATTAAGGAATTCAAATGTTTGGAATGTGACCAACATGGTATATTTATCTTATGATATACGGGAAATAAATGATTGTATTCAATGCTTGGTAGAGGACCTTTCTAGTAATCATTTTATGTATACTATGAGATTGGACAAAAGTATTTTGGATAAACCTAATGATTAGAATCAATTAATTTATACATCAGATAGTATTTTTTAACGCTATAACTTTTTGTTATGTTATAATATTCATTGTTTTAGAAAATGGACAACTCGTTGGATGGGTGTCAACCCATCACGTCGGACAAGGATGTGGGAATAGAACCCATAACAAATGTGCGACATGCCTTTATCGCCTACCTCTGTCCTACAAAAAGTCCCTGGTTAGTAGAAACTAGTTTTATTTTATTATGTGCTATGATAGATGAAGTATAAGTCCATTTTTGGAACCATATAAGAGGAATATCACCATAATGTAGACTTATAACTTTTTCTAACCTTATGTTTTAGATAGATGGAATGACCTATCTTTCTATCTCCTGATCTATTAATACTTCATGGAAGACAAATTCAACTACATTTCATTAAGAGATGAAGTGGAAATTGTTCAAGGCACAAACAACAGTAAGATTGTACCAAAATCAAGTATGTATTTATTTTAATTCAAAAATTCTTCAACATTAGGGAAATGATCTTGAAAAAAAATGTTTTCCTAGTGCCCTCATATCTGATGAATCAGATGGTACCTTAGATCATCACAAATTTATGGCTTTGTGATTTTTGGTTTTTTCATAGCCATGTTCTCTACCACTCTTCATCTAAACATGATGGTTATATTTCTCTTACATATCCATATTTTCACCTATATTATCTTATGTGGAAACCCAGTGATGAGTTACTTTGGGTATCCATTATTTTTTTATCGCTCCTTTTTAAAATGATGATTTAGTATTCCTTTTTTCAATACGTGTTTCTATGAATGAAACATTTAAGTATTAAATGATTTATAACCATGATGAATTTTGAGGGAGAAATTCATTGATGTCTTCTATTATATACTACACTAAGATTATCTTGTAGTATACCCAACACCGCATTACCTTGCAGTATATGCAACACTATTCATGGATCGTGTTACACAAAATTTCAAGTTCGTTTGATAGAAGTTATCCTATACAACATTGAGTGTATATATATATATATATATATTCAATGTATAAATGAAATATGGTCGGATTATATTATAAAACAAAAAAAGTAATCTTTCACTACACATAAACCTTACTTGGCTTGCTTTACACGCAATCGTGACCTTCCACGATAGCGTGTGTTGTACACAATACCGAGTTTTACTAAACAGCGATATGTTAATAAAATATTATATAAACTAGCCATTATGAATATTAATACCCACTTTTTTAAATTTTATAAATTTTATCTTTCAAAATGGACTTCATTTTTGGATTCGGAATATTGAAATTAGCCAAGGGTAAAATTTTGGTATTTTTCTAAAATATTCAATTTTTGATGAATAGTGAAAACATTGAGTTATTGGTTAAAACCTAAATTTTATTTAAATAATAATTTTTCTAATTAAATTTATTTTAGTACAAAATAAACACATAATACGTACATAATTTCAATGTAATTCATTGGAGCCATTTTATAAAAAATTTTGATATATAAAAATTTTATTGAACTTTTCACCGTCTTTTACCCACCTCCTAGGAGAATTTGCGTGTTTACATAAAACATAATTTTACCGCTTCTGTAAGTGAAATTTCAAAAATACAAGAGAGAAATTTAATATGAAGGAGTAAAAATTTTTTTAATAAGATAAACATAATTTTTGATGAATAGTAACTTTTTACTTTTATTTACCATGGTTAAAAGTAAATAGGGTAATTAAGGGTAAAAATGATATTATTATTACCCTACCAAAAGTTATAATTATATTGGATAAGTGTAATTCGACCAAAAACAACCTTAGGAAGAAAATATTACCCTTTAGGTCCACATGGATTAGATTAGGACACCTATTATTATTATTTTTAAAGAAGAGTTAAAAGAGTTAAAATCAATGTTTAATAATTAAAACATTTTTAATATAGGGTTATACATAAGATAAATTAGACTAAAAATATTCATTAGAAATATAAAAATACTTCCAACATAATGGTAGTTTATTTATAATTTTTAGACATTAAATAATTTAATTTATTTATGACACAATGATGATGATGTAATTACCTTATTAATGAAATATTAACATAATTGATGTTATAAAAACCCAAATAAATGTAATTTTAAAATTTTTATGAATTAAACTAATTTAATAGGTTAATATGACATGTTAGTATTGATATAATTAACTTTTTTCTAACTATTTATGATGTTGTGATTTGAAAAAAAATCAATTACCAAATACTGTCAAAATTGACATAAAATAGGTTTTTTAAATCAATATTATATTATTAATTGTTATTTTATTACTAAAAATATAATGTTGGGCCTAATGAATTAGGTAATGTTATATATTAACAATGAAAAACTTGGGGTTTTTTTGTCTTGTTATAGTATGTTTATTAACCATATAGTGTAAGAAAACCAGAAGACTCGGTAAAAGTTAAACTATTTAACATAGAGTTAAATCTAAATGATAAGGTTAAAATTGTAACCTAAACTTGTCTAAAACCTATTTGTTGAGAGGATTGCAACCCATAACCACTTTATCTTCTAAATAAATCAATTTGGAGCTATTATAAACTGAATATGACTTTATTATAAAATAATATTTTATGTTTTTTCTACGGTGCCCCTCTCCTCCCTTATAAAAGGGAATCTCCTCCCTCTTCTCATTACACAATTTTGAGCTTTAGAGCTCAGAAAAAACCTTCCCATTTACCTTCTCAACTTCCCTATAAACATTATAGAGGTTCAGGTCTCCTCAATATACCAACTCTAGTCCCTTTAGAGAAAGCTTAAAGGAGGTGCGTCGAAGAAGAGATAATCTCTTCTACTGATTCTTTCAAATTTCTTTCTTCTTCAGCTTCCTCTTATTTATATTTTTCAATGTAACGTATTACAATAAGTATCATTAATATACTAATATGATATTATAATAATTAAACAACCCCATTTCACCTTCTATCCATCCTACAGAAAACAAAATCACTGCGCGTGCGTACGTACGGAATACCGTCTCCACACCGTGGTGTAATCTGTTTTTCCACCACCGCCTTACTTGAATGGGTATAAGGGTGTAAATAATAACTATATATAGTTATTAAAAAATCATACAGATTATGAGATATTATATCATCCACTTCAATTCAATTGAATAATTATGGGAATGATATCATCGCTCGTGCGTACGTACGGATTACCGTCTCCACGAGGCGATCAGATTTATTCTCCATGTTAACCATTCGAGAATGATTATAAAGTATATATAATGAATAATTATGAAATATATTACATGATAAATCTACTGGATTTATTATATATATATTTCATCTACTTACATCCATTCAAGTCAATAAGGAAAGGGAAACAACATTCATGCATACGTACAACCTACCGTCTCCATGAATTGTGTATTTCATTTCATTTATCTATCTATTGTATATATATATATATTGAATATATATGATATATAAATAATGATTTAAATTCTGGAAGTATGTAAATCATGATATAAGTAAAAATAACATAAATAACAAGTCCAAACACGTACGATAAATAAAACAATTTTACCAAAAACGCTGCATTAACATGAAATTTACAAAAACAATGGGTAATATAAAGTCATAAGTGAACCATATATGATATCATAACAATTAATATGATTTTTCAATTAATCAGTGACATTATTTAAATCATAATACAGGAGGTTTGGATACGTACGAAGCATATCAGACCTAAGGTAAGGAATAACTATTCCAATATTGTTCTTATCCGAGATTGTTTATTCATAAGTATTTACTGGGGTTATATTTTTCATAAATGTCCATAAAAAATGTTTTTTATAAAGTGTTTAATAATATTATATTTATTTTTAAAGTCATGTTTAACCAAATTTTACTTTTACATTGTTTTATGGAAGGAATCATTCTTTTGATTACCATACGAGGAAGTTTTTTGCTTTTTCAACAATTGTATGAGGATAATGTTTTTTTAACTTATACGACATGAACGGATTTTTTCGTTTTTATAACACCTTATTTTCATGAATCGTACTCTATATTATTTCATGATTATTTTCCAGAAAATACTTTTCTTTCAAAATAGAATGGAATTTTTTTACCAGAGAATGATTTTGAAGAAGAAAGTATATTTTCCTCAAGAATT
Source organism: Viscum album (assembly GCA_963277665.1). Taxonomy (NCBI): domain Eukaryota; kingdom Viridiplantae; phylum Streptophyta; class Magnoliopsida; order Santalales; family Viscaceae; genus Viscum; species Viscum album. The sequence continues at coordinate 1,605,613,846 of OY728158.1, forward strand.
AATTTCAACTGTTTTATCAAAACCATTTTCCATATAAGATGACATTATATCATATGTGTATGTTTAAAGTATAAGTTCTATATGATTTACATGGAATCACAAATCTTATGATGAAATTATATCCATTTTTTTATATGTATTATGTTATGATGGGATGATGTTTATGGAACCCATTTTACTCTTTGGGTTATGATGAATGATTTATGTTTATTTTGTGGTACAAGTACGAAAGGTTTCATAATGAGATGGTTGGGACCCATATATCCCTCCAATTATTGGGTAAATATTTATGTCTCATTATATAGAAATGGATGGAAAGGTAAGTTAATCCAGTTTAGTGATACAGGACTGGAACGCGGAGTGAACTTGATTTAGAAAGGGACTTTGTCTACTAAGATGGTCTTGGAAGTAACGCCTTAGCTACAATGGAAATCATATCATGTGATTAATGGTTTTCCATAATTAAATGTTTTATTCCCATGCTATTATATCATGATTGATGTTACTTTATGACCTTTGCCTTACGTACTGCCAAGATTTATTTCACAACTCAAGATTTTTATGTGTAAACTTTATGTTCATGTTTTGCAGTTCAAATGTATATGGTTTGTTTTATTTTCTCCATTCTTACCCTTATTGAGATTTTGAGCTCACCCTTTATATATTTTTTCCCCATGATTTAAAGAAAGGTTTTAGGTAAGAAAACAAAAGGGAATATCTTTATTAGAGATGTCGAAGATCTTTCACCAAGATTAGAATATTATATTATGAGTTTCCAAAGATACTAAATTATTACTGTCATTTGGTGTCTATTTTTGTAATGTATTAGGTATTCTGCAAAAGTAATGTAATTTCCATGTATATTAGGTTTGTGGTCACTATAATATCCATGGATGTTCTGTTCGGAATGTTCCAAGAGAGGCCAATTATGATGCGGATGCTTTATCGCGAGGGGGGGGGGTAGTCCAGAAGATCTATTGATCATGTATTCTAGTTTGGGCTTGTTTCCTCAGGACTGTAATAATTTTTTGCAAGGAAATTCCCTTGGACATCAACATTTCAGACCTTCATGACCCCTATTTTTTGTAATGGTCACCTTGTCAATCATTGAATAATTAATAAAAAATCAATTATCGATCGATCAATTTGATGGTTTATACCCACCTTCAAGGCTTTCCCTCAAGGCTAAACACTCCATATCTTCTTACTAGCTATCCCTAATCCATCTCAATAGTGTAGTCTCCACTACAGGAGAAACCAAAGTCATCCTCTTCTGAATCTCTTGAACAACCACACACATTTCCTCCAGAACATTCATTATGTTCCTCTCTAAACTCGATTCATGTACCAACTCAATCTGAGTTTTTCTGCTCAAGGAATTAGCCACAATATTCCCCTTCCCAGGTGTATATTCTAGTTCAAAATCAGTAGAATTAATATACTATATCCATCTTCTCTGCTGAAGATTTAAGTCTCGTTGTGAATATATATACTTCAATATTTTTGGATCCATAAAAATAGTAAAATTTTTACACATAAGATATTTTTCCCAACACAGAATAGCATAAAAAACTAATTCCACCTCAAGGTCATGCATAGGTTAATTTTGATCATCTGGAATCAACTCCTAAGACCCAAAAGCATTGACTCTATCACCTTGCATCAACAAAACTCTGAGTCTAACCCTAGAAGAGTCACAATACACAATATACTATTCACCTTACACTTGTAAAACTAAAATTTCATTCAAATTCATGCAGTTATTCAACTCCTGGAAAGCATTCTGGAATTATTTTGTCCAAACAAAAATTATCCATTTATTTTTCCAACAAGTAAGTGGCGCTACCATTTAGGAAATGTCATGGATAAACCTCATGTAATAACCAACTAATACAAAAAATCATCGAATATCAAAAAAATTCATGGGATTCTCACATGAAATCACTTCCTTCACTTTCTCTGGGTCAAAATACACACCTTATTACGAGATAATATGCCCCATAATGTGTACCCTATAAATCAAAAATTGAAATTTTGATATCTTCAAAAATATATGATGCTCTCTCAGTGTACTCATCATGATTTCGAGATATTGGGCATGATCATCATGAGTTTTAGAGTACACTAAAATGTCATCCACTAACCCCACCACAAACTGATATATGTACAGATGAAATATTCTGTTAATCAAGGCCATAAACACTACTGGACCATTTTTTAATCCAAATTCCATTAAAAAAGACTCATAAAGGATATAACTACTTCTGAAATAAGTTCATGGTATATCAGAAGTCCGAACTCTCACATGATGATACCATAATCTCATATTGATCTTTGAGAATACACTAGCTCCCTTCTGTGGGTCCAAAAGGTCATCGATATTTGTAATAGCATATCAGTTCTTCATATACATTTTATTAGACTTTTGGTAGTCTACAAGGAAGTTTAAACTCACATCATCCTTCTTTGTAAAAAAATAGGTGATCCACAAGGTGACCTACTACGATGGATAAAACAATTTTCGTTATACTCTTCCAATTATTTTTTGATAACTTGAAGCTCAGTAATTGTCATTATATAAGGTGGAATAGATACCGGCTCATCCCTTGACATAAGCACAACAGTGAATTTCAAAACTCTCTTAGGTTGACTCACTAAAAAGTCTTCACGAAATACATCCTAAAAAAGTTCTTTTACTCGTGGAAGACCATCTTTTATACCACTCCCATAATCCAGAAGAAGAATAGAAACTTCAGCCATGAGCTCTCCCAATTTCCAATTGTGGGCCCAACTCTACCTGCATGGATATCCCATTCTCCACGAAGAACATATTTATCACCCTCAGAAGATATAGATGATATTATCGTACAGTAACAATAAATGTGGGATCGATATGCGACTAGATCATCCATACCCATAATCAGATCGAAGACCATTATATCAATGAAATAGATATCCCAAAAGAAACAGTACTCTCCGATATCTAGAGATCACCACTAGCATAAACAGATATCTCTAAATCGTGTTCTGATCATTGTATCAATTCTCATCATCTCGCTTACGAACACCACCTCCAGGATCAATCCATTAACAAGTTTTGAAGTTTTGATGGAATGAGAGGCACCCGTATCAAACAAGGTAGTATCTAATGTAGATGAAACGAGAGTAGTACCTCTCACTATCGATGGATCATCCTCACATTCCACATGTGTAGGCTGGACTGCATGTAACTGTCCAACCCATCTTCCCTATGGTGCCACCTGACTCACCTAAGTATCACAACTCTATTGATATGGGAGCTGAAACCATGAAGCTCCACATCCACTTCTTCTACCGCCTCTTCCAGTAGAACTCCATCTTCCAGACCTATATGTTGTAGAATACCTCCTTCCCACACTCTGACCCTTTGCAGCTGCTCCCTCAGTACCTATAACAACCCTTCCATTTATTACACACTTAAACATGATTTATTAATTTGAAAACATAACATGATACAACATATAATATCAAGAGTTATAGTGTCGTTGGGGCTTAGGAACATTACATAACAACTTAATACATAGGACACAACTTCTTATTGAAAAACTTCTTTACATGACCACTACATTCCATCATACTAAGCATTTCGTGGGACAACCTTAGGACATTCATAAGAAAAGGGTGATATATGATGTATATTAAGGGAGTTAATGAGGATAACATGAATGATAAAATACATTTTAGGAAATAGATATATCAATGGAGTTAAAGATAAACAAGAACCTAAAGGCATGATATTACCACCAACATTTAACATGATTTCAGCATGATCCGAGAATCATTTCATGTGGAGCATGAGTAAACCCTCATTGAACATGAAATAGCATGATAAAACCCTCATTGTACTTGAATTTTCATGAGTAAACCCTCATTTCACTAAAGTTATCATGATACTAATCTTTACCTAATCTATTAGAGCTTCATTAGGGAAAACCCTTCTCAATCATTTCATTTCTTACATAAATGTTCCACATGGATCATAAAACATTGATTTATTAAACATTATAATTTAATCCATGGTAAAGTAGTTTGAAATTAATATATTAATAACTTTAAACAATAAGTAAATGTTCATAATGGTGAATACTCTTGATAGAGAAATGGACACGGTATTCACTACACAATGACTTCGGCTTGGACAATTGTTGTGCAATTTTGGCAGCATAACAACATGACATAAGAATTCATCAAAATGGTTGATGAGAGTGAAAGAGTATTATAATTATATTTAAAAGAAATGTATAGGAATGGGGTCATATAGATACATTTCCCAACAATTGTAATGGAATTTAGATTCATGATACAAAATAATTACTTGAATTTAAATGAGGAGAGATAAATTTCTTACGTAATTTCGGCATGGTAACAGGTGTACAAGGGAGGAATATAATGATATGAAAAGTGGTCTCCCATAAATCAAACATAAATAGGATAGTATGGGGGAGGTTTGAAATCGTACCCCAACATTTTTAATTGAAAACAAAACAGTATTAGAACAAAAATTAAATTTGACAAAATGAGAAAGGAAGAAATTCCTTACATGGAAGTGCAATCCCAATGGCTTGGGAGATTCTTGAGAGAGGCTTCATGGGAGCATGGGTAACCTTGGGAATATTTTAGAGAGATGATTGAAGGCGTTGGTCGAACTCCAAAAGCTTTTAGTGAAGAGGAAGTGGGAGCTTGGGTGGGTTTATATTCGAAATGAGAGGGAATTCTTTATTATTTAGGTTTGGGACACCTCACATTAAACAAATCAAAACCCGAAACCAGACCATGTTTTTGGACATTGGTTTTTTAGAAAGGGATTTGGAAAAAAAAATTATAAGGCCAATGGAAGAACCTCATAAAATAATTGGGTTGCTTAAGGAGAGGTGAGTCAAACTCTCAAGGAAAACAATTTATAATGACAAAATGTTTCATTATCCATGAAGGGGACACTAATACTTTGTAAAATAAATAAAACAAACCCAAAATCACATTATTTAAATGGTAAAACATATATTGGCCGAATATGATGTTTTTATTATTTTATTACATCACTATTGGGTCATTATGATGTCATAAAACACATTATATATTTAAACGATAATAAATTTTTACCCAAAAAATTCAACTATCTCAGAAAATTATGAAAAATTCACCGTTGGAAAAATTTGACATCTTGACTCAAAGAATAATATTCATTTTATATAAATAATTTAATAAATATGTGAATTTTTTTTTAAAAGCGTTACTTACCGAAAATTAATGGGTTTTGACAAAAAACTGCTTTCAAACATTGATAAAAATAACAATTTTTGTGATAATGTTTTATGATAATTTATATTTAATAAAAATTAATTTAAAAATAATAACAATATTTTATTAAAATATTATTTAATTAAAAAAATCTATTAACTTATCAAAATAGATTTCATAGTTTAATATTAACTAATAAAAAAAATACTATTTGTGTTTTAAAAACTATTTACAAGGTAACAATTATAAAATGAATGAACATTATTTATACAAAAATAATTTACATAGTTATAGTTATATGGTATTATTACATAACCCCTTATAACACCCGCATAAGACCGAAGGGTATTGTTCGAGATGGTGAGAGACTCTTAGGGTGGCTTGGATAACATTGCTCGGGTGGTAATCTCTATTAACTTCCACTTATCCCGTAGTCTGTTGTGCTCAAGCTTAATGTGTTCATGATCAGCTTGGGCTTGGTCCAGAGCGAAGAAAAATGACTCTACCTCATTTCTAAGCTCTGACAAGCGGGCTTCATATAGATCAAGTCTACAAGATGAGGTCATTACTCCCTTTTTTTGAGTAAAATTGGATTTGTTAAATCCCTATTTTTATACTACTAACGTGATCATTGTTCAACGGATATATTAGAAATGGTCACAATTCTTAACAGTGTTTTAGAATCAAGAAAAATAAAACCCATGATGTTCAAATTTTATGTAACCATAATAATACATTTAATTAGATCAGGAGAAATTTTCATTAATGAATTTTCAGGTGGTTACAATCGTCCCCCCTTAAGAAATTTCGCCCTCAAAATTTCATTTTCTCCAACTAAAAAATATAAGGGTAACTCTACTACATCACTTATTCGGATTCCTAAGTCACTTCTTCAAATTTTGGTTTCCCCATAACACAATGACAAAGGGCATTGTCTAATTTTGTAGGACATTTTTCATATGATCTCAGATCTTCAATGGTTTCTCCTCGTAAGAAATATCATCCTCTAATTCCACTACCTATGAAGAGATTACATGTGAAGGGTCTAGTATGTACTTCTTTAAGAGGGATACATGAAATACATCATGTACTTTGGACATGGTAGGTGGATGAGCTAGTCGTTAGGCCCCAACCCCGACACAATCAAGAATCTCGAAGGGGATAATGTACCTAGGATGTAAATTCCCTTTCATTCAAATCCTCATGACTTTCTTCCATGGAGATATGCATAGGAATTCCATATCTCCAACTTTAAACTCAAGGCCTTGTCTACGGTTATCAACATAACTCATCTACCGACTCTGGGATGCCATGATATGATGCTGACTGGTTTTCACCTTCTCCACCATTTATGGTCCTAGCAGCTTACACTCATTGGCTTCATCCCAACATGCTGGTGTTCTTCATCTCTTCCCATATAGAACTTCATAAGATACCATTTGGATTCTTGAGTGGAAACTGTTATTGTATAATAATTCAACTATAGGAAGAAATTGATCACATCCACTTTTGAAGTCCATAGAGCATGCTCTCAACATGTCTTTATGTTTTTAGATAGTCCACTCGGATTGGCCATCAGTTTTAGGATGATATGATTTACTGAAGTACAATTCAGTATCTAGGTCATGTTGACGACTCTGTCAAAACATAGTTATGAATCTTGGATGTCGATTAGATACCATCTATAGTGGTGCCCTATGTAGCCTAACCAAATCTCTAATATATATTTATTCCAGGTGATCCAATGAGAAATCCTCCAAAATTGCAATGAAGTGTGTAGACTTTGTAATATGATCCACAACAACCCAAATTTCACTGTTAACTTTGGATGACTTCGTATATACGGTGAAATAATCCATGGTGATGTTCTCCCATTTCCATGCTGGTATGGGCAATGGTTGCATCATCCCCATATACATCTGACTCTCTGCCTTCACTTGCTGACACACTAGGAGATGTGATACATACTCATCGATCTCCTTTTTCATATTATCCCACCAATAATGCTATCAGATATCTCAATACATCATTGTTTTTTCCTAGGTGAATAAAGAAATTTGATCTTTGTGCATCATCCAAAAGGTCCTTTTTCAGCTCTTGACTTTATGGAACACATAGTCTTTTCCCAAATCTCACAATTCCTTTTTATTAACATTGAACTCTGAGCATTTCTCTTTTCTAATAGCATCCACTTTCTCTTGAATTCCCACATCATAGGTTTGAGAATCCTTTAACCATTCTAAAATAGAAGTTTGATAAATCATTTGTGAAAGGATTGATTGTTTTCTCTTCTTTATGATTCCCATGTCCATATTCATCTACTATAAGAATATTCGACCCTTATCAATTCTCATCAATGATAGAATTGATATGTCATTTTTACTTACAGAATCTTCCACCTTGTTCGCATTCCTAGGGTGGTAATGGATTGAGAATTCATCGTCTTTGATCAGCTCTAACCATCTTCATTGGCGCATGTTCAACTCTATTTGTGTGAATATATACTTAACGATTTTGTGGTCCGTATATTTTTTACACTTCTCCCCAAATAGATAATGCCACTAAATTTTTTAAAATGAGGATCACCGAAACCAAGTCCAAATCATGTTTTGGATAATTCTACTAATGAACATTCAATTTCCATGAATCATAGGCAATGTAATTCTCATTTTGCATCAACAAACAGCCTAGTCCCTTCTTCGAACCATCACTGAATACCCCAAAAAGTTCTCCGCTAGTGGGTAAAGTGAGAACGAGCACAGTAATAAGCCACCCTTTAAAGTACTTGAATTTTTCTTTGTATTCATCACTCCAAGAAAACATTACCACCTTCCAAGTTAGATTGGTAAGAGGGTTGGGCAATCGTGTTAAATTTCTCACAAATCGTCAACAATATCCAACTAACCCTACGAAGCTATGGATATCTGTTACGGATGTTGTCCTCAACCATCCCAAAATTGCATCTATTGTGGAGGGATCAATAGATATACTATTTCATGGGATGATATGGCCTAATAATGATACCTCCTTCATCATTAACTCACACATGATGTACATTTCATAGATCTTCTCCTTCAGTAAGGACTCTAGTATAGTTCTTAGATGCTCCTCATGTTCCTACTTAGTTTTGAAGAATATGAGAATATCATCTTTAAAAACTACCAAAAAATTGTCAAGGTAATCTTTAAAACACTATTCATCATTTCAATGAAGTTTTTTGAGTCATTAGTGAGTCCAAAAGGAATTACTATGAATTCATAGTTCCCGTATCTTGTACGAAAAGTAGACTTGTGGATATCTTCCTTCATCACCCTTACATGATAATATCCCAATTGTAAATCCACTTTGGAGAATTATTGTTCCCCATATAGCTAATAAAATAAGGCATCAATTATTCGGAGAGGATACTTGTTTTTTATCATGATTTTGATAAGCTCCTCATAATCGATGCAAAGGCACATTGACCCATCCTTCTTCTTCATGTAGAGGTCTAGTGCACTACATGGTGAGGCACTTGGGCATATAAACCATTTATCTAGATTCTCATGTAGTTGTTTCTTCATCTCCTCATGATCCAAAATACCCATTTTATACAGAGTCATGGATATTGGCAACGCCCTAGGAATACGGTCAATTGTGAATTCAATATCTATTCTAGGAGGAAGACCAGGAAATTCCGTGGGAAACACTTCAATGAATTCCCTCACAAATGAAATGTATTCAACGATGTTTTCCTCCTTAGAATCAATCATCTGAACTAGATACGTGTTCTCATAGGGAAGTAATACCCACTATTTAGATGATAAAGGTAAAGAAAATTCATCTTTATCTATGAACATGTATAGAATCGGGGGACAATTTTCCACATGGAGTGTGATTTCCCTCCCAAAGTAATTTTTGTTGGATCTATATAAGGAATGCCAATCCATGCCATGAATTGCATCAAATTACACCACATGAAGCATGATGAGGTTCACCAAGAAGTTCAATCCACTGATTATGATAGGGTAGGGGTTATATTCAAGAGATGCAATGATTTCCCCATTTTTCATACTCATTGACATCTTTACATCCATGATTTGGGGTGGTGTTGCAATTGTTCTACTAATATTTTAAGATATAAAAGAATGTGTAGAACCGGAGTCAAAGTGTATGTTCTCTATTCTTGAATGAATAACTAGAATACATGTCACCACTTCATTGTTGGGGTTCACCTCGGCGGTAGTGATGGAAAAATCTCGCCCTTGCTGCCATGGAGGTTGTTGGTTGCCTCCGAAAAACCTTGGCTTAGGAGTTCCCCAGTTCATTGTATTTTAAGCAATTAACATCACATTGAGGGTCAATCAGAGTGTTTTTCTCCCCTGTTTCATCCACAGGGTTTTCTTGTCAGCATTTAATAGCTATGTTCCCATCTCGTCCACACCTAAAGAATTTCCTTGTCCTCTTCTTCCAATTTCTGGGGTGCTTCATTCACCAATGTTGGTAAGTGGGGTGCTGGATCTTCTTAGCACCATTTGATTTATCAATCGGACCAGCTGTATTGAAGTCCACCTTATGTTTCTTATCCCCGTGATACCCTTGAGATTCTATGATCTCAATTTCGACATTGAGGGCACATCAGGCAATTGCCTTATAGCTGTCGAAGTCACGGATCGCCAACACTTTCTGTAGGCTAGGTTTCAGCCCACTAAAGAAGCATTCAACATTGCATTCGGGTGTAATGACAAAGCTGGAGGTGTATCATTCTAGCCTTGTGAAGTTTCCCTCATACGCTCTGAAATATTCGTCGTCTTTTTTCTTGAGGGTAAGGAAGTACCTTCCATCTTAAGACGGAGGGTGCATGGAAAATATTTATTGAATGACATCTTATGGAAATCCATCTACTCCAACACCTCTATCTCCACCTCACGCTTCATATTTTTTTATCAATGCGCAACATTTATCAGCTTCACCCCACATATGATAAGCATCCTAGAGAAACTTCTATTGTTCGGATCATTGAAGGATGGATAAGATCTTTTTAATGGTGTTGATCCATTGTTCGGTGATCGAGGGATCAGATGATCCATTAAAAGTAGAATGGATTTGCCTCATGAATATCTCAATTATGAAATGTTGTTTCTTGGGGGGGGGGTTGAAAGTTCCTCTTGACATATGGTTCGATTCAAAGCTTGAGTTAATTGAGAGAGAAGCATGACAAAGTTCGTGAATGCCACTCCAATTGGATTGGGAATCTCATTAGCATAACCATCACATTGATCTTCATATTAGTTGTTATCCTGAGTCCTCTTATTAACAGCCATTATATGGAATAAAAGGAATTTTATGTGTAACACAATAAGGGTAATCTAAGGACAAAACTGATGAGTTATAAATAACTTTTATTTCCCAACTAATGAATTCATAGTCTTAAATCTAGGATATTCATGATCTATTTTCTACAAAATATTTTTAGGGGAATTTTTTAAGAACCTTATTAATGGTTGATGTTAAGCTTTTGAATTTACAAAATCATATCCCCAATGAGTGTCATAACCAAGAGTGTCTCAAGGCTCGTTTTCATGCACTAGGTCCTTTTCGAGTCTAGATCAAAGCGGGGTTTTCGTGTTTTACCCCTACGATTCATCTATGCCAGAGCCACCTCTACCTGATAATATCCAGACATGGATGTATTTTCTTGATAAACCACTAAATCATTACTACCCAATACATAGGGATATTTTTATTATACTTATTCTTGTATCTTTGTCTTCACTAGTCTTTTCTAATCCTAATCCCAAAAATAACTAAAACAATCCTCTACTGCCAACTATAAAAATCATTACTTTTATTACACTCATTAACATGATTTATTACAGAGAAAACTTCACTTGAAACAACATTGAAGATTGGGAGGTCTACTGTCTTTGGGTCTTAGGATCATTACATAACAACTTAAAACATAGGACAAAACATCTTATTGAAAACATCTGTTACATGACCAAAACATTCCCACGTAGTTATAATTTTATCGGATAACCTGAGGACATGAATAAGAAAAGGGTGATCTATAAAGCCCAACAAGCAAGTTAACGAGGCATAAAATGGAAGATAAAATACATTTTAGGAAATTGTTATATCAATAGAGAATAAGATAATAATGAACATAAAGGCATGATATAACTTGATTAACATAACTTGGAAATGTGGAAACCAAATTTAACAAGGTTTTATTTTGAACCAAGGATCATTGAACATGAATAATGAGTAAAACCTCATTGCTATAGAATTATCATTCTTAAACCCTCATTTAAATTTTATTAGAATGAGTAAACACTGATTTCACTTGACGTATCATGATACTAATCGTTACCCAATTCATTAGAGCACTATTAGGGCGCACCCTTCTTAATCATTTCATTTCAATAATAATGGTGCCACATGAATCATAATACATGGACTCAATAAACATAATCATTTATTAAAAGAAAAAGGAGTTTTGAATTCATACATGAAATTATTTAATCAATAATTAAATGTGCATAAAGGTTAATACCCTTGATAGAGGAATGGGCATGGTATTCACTACACACTGACTTTGGCTTGGAAAATCTATAGAGACCCAAAGCATGACGTACATGGACATTACATTACATTGGCGGAATACTTAATACATAACAAAAACAAACACTAAAGGACCTTAATAGTTTATTTTCTTTGGGATCATTGAACAAAATCATCTAACCATGGTGAATGATCTTCAACATCTCCCATAAAGATCTTCCATTTTTTCTTACCTAAAACCTTTCTTTAAATCATGGGAGAAAGAAATCATATAAACGGTGAGATCAAATGCTCATTAAGGGTAGGCATGGAAAAAATAAAACAAATCGTATACATTTTAACTTAAAAAACATGAACATAAAGTTTAAACATTAAAATCTTGAGCAATGAAATAAAACATGGTAGTACGTAATCCATAGATCATAATCGAACATCAATCATGATAAACTAGCTTGGAAATAAAACTTTTAATTATGGAAAAACATTAAGCACATGATATGATTTCCATAGAAGCCAAGTCATTGTTACTAAGACCATCTTAGTGGACAAAGTCCCTTTCTGAATCGAGTTCACTCCTCGTTCCAGTCCTGTATCACTGAACCAGATTAACTTACCGTTCCAGCCATGTATATATTATGAGACATAAATCATTACCCAATTAATTGGAAGGAGATATAGTTACCAAAAATATCATAATTAAATAATTCTTACATGTGCCACAACATAAACATAAATCATTCATCACAACCCAATTAATAAAATGGGTTTCATAAACATCATCCCATCATAACATAATCCATATAAAAAAATGGATATCATTTCATCATAAGAAAAGTGAAACCATGTAAATAATAGAGACATTATACTTGAAACATACACATATGAAATATTGTCATCTTAGATGGAAGATGGTTTTGATAAAACACTTGAAATGAATTCTTGAGGAAAATATCCTTTCTTTTTTAAAATCTTTTTCTCTCACAAAATGACATGTAATTTTAAAAGAAAAGGATTTTGTTTAAATTTTTCATGAAATCATGTAGAGTATGATTTATGTAAATAAGGCGTTATGAAACCGTAAAAATCCGCTCATTCCCTATAAGTTAAAAAAACATTCTCCTCATACTTTTGTCGGTAACGTCAAAATTTTCCTAATATGGTAAAAAAAATATTCCTTCCATACAGTGTGGTAAAAGTAAAAAAAAGGGTAAAAATGACTTTAAAAATACATGGAATAAACGTAAACATTTTATGGAAACATTTTGAGAAGCTATGGAAATGGATAATAAACATAACCCAAGTAAATACTTATGAATAAACAATCTCGGATAAGAATGAGATTGGAATAATTATCCTTTACCTTAGGTCTGATATGCCTCGTATGTATCTGAAACACCTGTATAATGATTTAAATAATTTCATAGAATAATTATATAATCATATTTATTGTTATGATATCATATATGGTTCACATAGGACTTTATATTATCCGTTCTTTTTTAAATTCCATGTTGAAGCAGCATTTTATGTAAAATCGTTTTATTTATCGTACGTGTTTAGACTTGTTGTTCTTGATATTATTATTACTTATATCAGGATTTAATTACATCCAGAATTTCAATCATGATTTATGTATCATATATATTCAGTATATATATATATATACATAATAGATATATAAATGAAAGAAAATACACCGTTCATGGAGACAGTAGGCCGTACGTACGCATGAACGTTGTTTTCCTTTCCTTATTGAATTGAATGGAAGTAAGTAGATGATATATATATATGTATAAATAAATCCAGTAGCTTAATTATGTCATATATTTCATTATTATTCATTATATATACTTTATAATCATTCATGAATTGTTATCATGGAGAATGAATCTCATCGCATCGTGGAGACGGTAATCCGTACATACGCACGAGCGATGATATCGTTCCCATAATTATTGAATGAAATTGGAGTAGATGATATAATATCATAGAATAATTATGATGATATAATAATCATATATAGTTATTATTTACACCATTATACCCATCCAAGTAAGGTGGTGGTGGGAAAACAGATTACACCATGGCGTGGAGACGGTATTCTATACGTACGCACGCGCGATGATTTCTTTTTCCGTACGATGGAGAGAAGGTGAAATGGGGTTGTTTAATATTTATAATAACATATCAATATATAATTAATACTCATGTTATTACTTTATAATTAAAAAACTAAAGAATAAGAAGTTGATAAAGAACTAAACTTGAATGAATTGTTAGAAGAGATTACCTCTTCTTCAACGCACCTCCTTTAAACATCTTCTTAGGGCACTATAGATGGTCTTCTGAGAAGAAAAGAACCTATATAATATAACTAGAGAGGTTAAGAATAGGAATTGGTTGGGTTTGGCCGAGATTAAAGGCTCAAAAGGGTGTGAAGAGAAGAGGGAAGGGTTTCCCTTTTTATAAGGGAGGAGAGGGGCACTGTAGGAAAACATAAAATATTATTTTATTATAAAGTCATATTCGGTTTTTAATAGCTCCAAGTTGATTTATTTTGAAGATAATTTGGTTATGGGTCGAATTACTCTCAACCAATAGGTTTTAGATAAGTTTAGGTCACTATTTTATCCTTATCATTTAGATTTCACTCTAAGATAAATAATTTATCTTCTACCATGCCTTTTTGTTTTCTTACACTATATGCTTAATAAACATACTATTACAAGCCAAACTAACCCCAAGTGGTTCATTATTAATATATATATCCTTATCTAAGTAATTTGGCCGAACATTATATTTTTATGAATAAAATAACAATTAATAATATAATATTTGTTTTAAAAACTCTTTTATGTCAATTTTGACACTATTTGGTACTTGATTTTTGTGAAAATCATAACAGAATTATTAGTTCGAAAATATCTAATTAAATCAATACTAACATGTCATATTAATCTAAAAAATTAGCGGAATTCATAAAAAGTCTCAAATTACATTTATTTGGGTATTTATAACATACATTATTTTAATATTTCATTAATAAGGTAATTACTGTATCATCATTTTGTCATAAATAAATTAAATTATTTAATATATAAAAATTATAAATTAAATACCATTATGTAGGAAATCATTTTATATTTCTAATGAATATTTATAGTCGAATTTATCTTATGTATATCCCTAAATTAAAAATTGTTTTGTTACTAAACATTTATTTTATCCATTTTAACTCTTCATTAAATAAAATAATAATAAATGACCTAATCTAATCCATGTGAACATAAATGATAAAATTATACTCCTAAGCTTTTTTTGCTCTAATTACAATTATCCAATAGAATTAGGTCATTTTTAGTGTAATAATAATATAATTTTTACCCTTAATTACCATATTTACTTTTAACCGTGGTAAATAAATGTAAAAAGTTACTATTCACTAATAATTATTTTTATCTTATTGAAACACATTTTACTTAGTGATATCAACTATGTCTCTTGGATTTTTAAAACTCCACTCACAGAAGCGGTAATATTATGTTTTATGTAAATTTGAAAATTCTCATAGGGGGTAGAAGACCGTCAAAAGTTCAATAAAATTTAAATATACATATAATTATTATAAAATGACTCCAATGAATTACATTGAACATATATAGGTATTATTTATCAATTTTGACCAAAAATAAATTTAAAAAAAATAAATACTTATTTCAATAAAAAGTTGGTTTATAAATAGTAACCAACTATTTTCACTATTTATCAAAAATTGAAAGTTTTTTGAAAAATACCAAAATTTCACCCTAGGCTAATTTTGATATTCCGAATCCAAAAATGAAGTCCATTTCGAAAAATAAAATTTATAAAATTTCAAAAAGTGGTTATTACTATTCATAACAACTATTTTATATAACATATCGTTGTTTAGTGAAACTCGATATTGCGTACAACACACGTTATCATGGAAGGTCATGATTGTGTGTAATGCAAGACAAGTCAGGGATGCATGTATTGAAAAATCCTTTTGGTGTAGTGTACAACACAATACATCAATGAAATGAAAAAGTATATTTTTCATAAAATCTCGGGGTGTTACATACTACCCCCTTAAAATGAATTTCGCACTCAAAATTTGTCGGGGTTATAAATGGTTTACTACTCGAATGTTTTAATGGAAACCCACATCAAAAAAAGAATACCAAAACTTATCTTTAAAAACTAAAGTATAAAACATAATGGTTACACAAATTAACTAATCACTAGGTTTCCACATAGGAGAACATAAGTGAAAATATGGATATGGAAGAGAAATCTAACCATCATGTTTTTATGGAGAGTGGTAGAGAACATGGCTATGAAAAAGCCAAAAGTCATAAAGCCATAAATTTGTGATGATCTAAGGTACCATCTAATTCATCGGATATAAGGGCACTAGGACAACATTTTTGGTCTTCAAGATTATTTCCCAAAAGTTTAAGAATTTTAATTATATGAAATACGTACTTTATTTCGGTATAATCTCATCGTTGTTCATGCCTTGAACAGTTTCCACTACATCTGTTAAATAAATAAAGTTGAAATTTTTCATTTGTGAAGTGTTAGCAGATCATGTGATAGAATGATAAGTCATCCCATCTGTTTCTATCACAAAATGGTTAGCATAAGTTATTATATATACACAAGTCCATCTATGGTGAGATTAATCGTATATGAGTCCAACAATGGAATTATACCTCCTCTATCATGCCGCTTAATAAAATAAAACTAGTTTATACTAACAAAGGACTTCCTGTAGGCTAGTGGTAGGAAATAAAGGCATGACGCAATTCAATTGTGGGTTCGATTCCCACATCCTTGTCCGACGCGATGGGTTGTCGCCCGTCCTGCATGTTGTCCTTTTTCTTAAACAACATTATTATAACATTCCATCAATAATGTAAGAAAAATTCCATCCTTAAACAATACTAACTTATGTACAAAATAATTAATTACAATCTTTTGGCTTATCCAAAATACTTCTGTCCAAGCTCATTGTATAAAGAAAACAATTACTAGAAATGTCATCTTCCGAGCATGTGAATTACATCATTTATCCCCCATATGTCATACGATATATCTTTTTGGTCAAATTACAAACATGTGAATACCATAATCATGTATTCTATTGAAAAATGAATACCCATTGAACCTTAGTGAAAACAAGAATGCTGTCAAAAGTTAAATATTTCCACATACCAAAATCCCAAAATTTCTATATACTCAAACCATAAAATCACTTAGTCCTTATACCATTCATGACCTCATGAATGATATTAAACATTTAATTTTCTCCCTATCATATCACTTGATTTCCAAAATATTTGAATTACTTTTCATGGTTACCAGTACAATATAATTATTCGAAACCATAATAAACTAATATATAGATATTCCAATATTCCACAGTACTATAAATTAGATTCCACAACATTATTTTGGAATCACATTACATAAACACATAATCATTCCACTACATCATTTTCATACACAACATTTCCAATAGTGATCGCATGTGACATCCCTTTATCATTTTCCTTAAGAGTTTTCTCATGTCGATCATTATTAACCCTTGGATTAGGGAATTGGTTAGCATAATGCCCCATTTATTTGAACTTGAAGCATTGAAGTTTTGGTAGAGCGTTATCTATAGTATATTCTCTATTCACATCATTAGAAACATTTTTCCCATTACTTCGGAACTCAACTGCTTGATGACCTTCTTTTCGACACTTGAAACATTTTATAGGACCTTTTAGACAATCTCCACCATGACTCTTTCCACACTTTGAACATAAAGAAACATTCACCTTCTATTCACCATTGTTCTGCGGTTTTTCCTTGAACTCCATCTTTCTTTCTTGTCAAAATCATTAGATGGATATGTTACACCAACATCCAGTTATACCTTGATAGCACAACGCACGATTGATTAATAGCTACTGATGTTTCTTATATCTAATGACATTCAAAGACTTGGTTTTAAGCCACTTAAGAATCAATCAACTTTA
Source organism: Viscum album (assembly GCA_963277665.1). NCBI lineage: Eukaryota > Viridiplantae > Streptophyta > Magnoliopsida > Santalales > Viscaceae > Viscum > Viscum album. The sequence goes on from OY728158.1 coordinate 1,605,631,716, forward strand.
CTTTCATGTTGGATGATAAAGCCAGATTCATGCCTTGCAAGTCTTGTAAAATTGGATTTGTATATTCCAAAAAATTCATCATCTTTCTACTTATGCTCAAGGAACTCATTTTCCATAATTTTTCGAAGAATATGAGGGAATTACTTACTGAAAAGAAGTTCCTGAACTCGTCCCGTTCCATGGATTCAGTTTCATATTGGGGCCTTGTATTCTTAATTAGAGTCCACCACTGGTATCCTTCACCTTCTAAATGGTAAAAATCTAGAATGACTTTATCATGTTTTGAATAGTGATGTATGGGAAATATATTTTCAATGGTACTGATCCATTGTTCAGCAACAAGTGGACCAGAAGACCCATTGAAATAATGTGGACGTTGCCTCATGAAGGACTAAATAGAATATTGTTCCCTTCTCTGATCATTTGGAAATATAGAATGATTCATAGCTTCTGTAAGTATAACAATAATATTTTTCACTCCATCTCCCATCACATTTGGTTTTTCAGAAAGAAAATCATTTCATTTTCCATTACATTGATCAACACGGTTCCTTCGGGTTCCATCCATTGTCTAAAACCCAAAAAGAACAGTGTGAGAGGCAAAAATCATGCTAGGAAAACAACATAATAAAGGGGTAGTACCTTCAATATCTAACATCTTAGATTTAATTATAATATTTTTTCCATAATTCTCGGACTATAACATATACTTATACTTAACCTTAGGGACATCCCTAGACATACCTTAGAAATATCTCTAGGGATCTCACTAAATTTCTCGCATCCTAGTTTCCAAAGGTTGACTAAACCGAACCTCTGATACCAACTGTAGAGACCCAAATCATGACATACATTGTAATGTAATTACATTGGAGGAATAATTAATGCATAACAAATAAAACACCTAAGGACCATAATAGTTTAGTGTCTTTGGAAACTCAGAACAAAATCTTCTAAACGTGGTGAAAGATCTTCAACATATCCCATAAAGATCTTCCCTTTTTGTTCTAACCTAAAACCTTTCATTAAATGCTGGGGAAAAGAAAAAATATAAAGGGTGAGCTCAAATGCTCATTAAGGGTATTCATAGAGAAAATAAAACAAATAATATACATTTGAACTTAAAAAATCATGAACATAATGTTTAAACATCAAAATCTTGAGCAATGACATAAAACATTGCAGTACATAAGGCATAGATCCTAAAGGAAACATCAATCATGATAAAATATCATTGAAATAAAACATGTAATTGTGGAAATATTAAGCGCATGATATGATTTCCATAGTAGCCATGTCATTTTTGCTAAGACCATCTTAGTGGACAATGTCCCTTTCTGAATCGACTTCACTCCTCGTTCCAGTCCTATATCACTGAAGCAGATTAACATACCGTTCTAGCCATGTGTATATCATGTGATAATAATATTTACCCAAGGAATTGGAGTTATACATAGGTCCCAACCATATCCTAATGAAATCATTCTAACATGTTCCACAACATAAACATAAATCATTCATCATAACACAACGAATAATATGGGTTTCATAAACATCATCCCATCATAGCATAATCCATATAAAACCAATGGATATTATTTCATCATAAGAAAATTAAAACCACGTAAATCATAGATAAATTATACTTGAAACATACACATATGAAATAATTACATCTTATATGGAAAATGGTTTTGATAAAACACTTGAAATGAATTCTTGAGGAAAATATCCTTTCTTCTTCAAAATCATTTTCTTTCACAAAATGACATGTAATTTTAAAATAAAAGGATTTTTATTAAAATAATCATGAAATAATATAGAAGAATATTTATGTAAATAAGGCGTTATGAAACTATAAAATTCTTTTCATGCCGTTTAACTTCAAAAAACATTCTCCTCGTACTTCTGTCGGAAAAGTCAAAATGTTCCTCATATGGTAAACAAATTAAGTATTCCTTCCATACAATGTGGTAAAAGTCAAAAAAGGGTAAAAATGACTTTAAACATACATGGAAGAAAAGTTAAAATTTTATGAAAACATTTTGAGAAGATATGTACATGGATAATAAACATAACCCCAGTAAATACTTACGAATAAACAATCTCAGATAAGAATGAGATTGGAATAATTATCCCATACCTTAGGTCTGATATGCCTCGTACATATCTGAACCTCATGTATAATGATTTTAAATAAATTCATTGAATTATTATTGAATCATATTTATTTTTATGATATCATATATGGTTCACTTATGACATTATATTATCCATTCTTTTGTAAATTCCATGTTAATGCAGTGTTTTGGGTAAAATCATTTTATTTATCTTACGTGTTTGGACTTGTTTTTCTTGATATTATTATTACTTATATCATGATTTTCTTACTTCCAGAATGTAAATAATGATTTATATATCATATATATTCAGTATATATATATATATATATACATAATAGAAATATAAATGAAAGGAAATACACCATTCATGGAGACAGTAGGCCGTACGTACGCATGAACGTTATTTTCCTTTCCTTATTGACTTGAATGGAAGTTAGTAGATGACATATATATGTATGTATGTATAAATAAATCCATTATATTATTATATAATATAATTCATTATTATTCATTATATGTACTTTATAATCATTCTTGAATGGTTATCATGGTGAATGAATCTCATCGCGTCATGGAGACAGTAATCCGTACGTACGCACGAGCGATGATATCGTTCCCATAATTATTGAATGGAATTGGAGTGGATGATATAAAATCATAGAATCAGTATGATTTTATAATAATCCTATATAGTTATTATTTACACCATTATACCCATCCAAGTAAGGTGGTGGTGGAAAAACAGATTACACCACGGCGTGGAGACGGTATTCCGTACGTACGCACACACGGTGATTTCATTTTCCGTATGATGGATAGAAAGTGAAATGGGGTTGTTTGAAATTTATAATTACATATCAATATATAAGTAATACTGATGTTATTACTTAATAATGAAACAACTAAAGAATAATAAGTTGAAGAAGAAAGAATCTTGAAAGAATCGTTAGAAGAGATTACCTCTTCTTCGTCGCACCTCCTTTAAGATTCTTCTTAGGGAACAATAGTTGGTCTTTTGAGAATACCAGAAACAAATATGATATAACTAGAGTGGTTATGATGAAAAATTGGTAGGGGTTGGACGAAATTCAATTCTCAAAAGGGTGTGAAGAGAATAGGGAAGGGGTGCCATTTTTATAAGGGTGGAGAGAGGCACATCAGGAAAACTTATAATATTATTTTATAATATAGTCATATTTGGTTTTTAATAACTCAAAATTGATTTATTTAGAATCTAAGGTGGGTATGGGTTGAAATCCTCTTATCCAATAGGTTTTAGACAAGTTTAGGTTATTATTTTATCCTTATCATTTAGATTTTACTCTAAGTTAAATAATTTATCTTTTACCATGTCTTTTTGTCTTCTTAAACTATATGGTTAATAAACATACAATAACAACCAAAAACGAACCCCAAGTGGTTCAATATTAATATATATATCTTTATCTATGTCATTTGGATGAACATTAGTTTTTTATGAATAAAATAACAATTAATAATATATTATTTAAAAAAACAATTTTATGTCAATTTTGACACTATTTGGTACATGATTTTTGTGAAAATCATAAAAAAATTATTAGTTCGAAAAAAGATAACTAAATCGATAATAACATGTCATATTAATCTAAAAAATTATTTTAATTCATAAAAATTCTCAAATTACATTTATTTGGGTATTTATAACATCCATTATGTTAATATTTCATTAATAAGGTAATTACTGCATCATCATTGTGTCATAAATTAATTTATTTATTTAATGTCTAAAAATTATAAATAAAATAAAATTATTTAGTAATTATCTTTATATTTCTAATGAATATTTATAGTCGAATTTATCTTATGTATAACCCCATATTAAAAATGTTTTAGTTATTAAACATTGATTTTAACCATTTTAACTCTTCTTTAAATAAAATAATAATAAATGACATAATCTAATCCAAGTGGACCTAAATGATAATATTATATTCCTAAGGATGTTTTTGGTCGAATTACACTTGTCTAATATAATTAGGACACGTGTTAGTGTAATAATAATATTATGTTTACCCTTAATTACCCTATTTACTTTTAACCGTGGTAAATAAAAGTAAAAAGTTACTATTCACCAAAAATTATTTTTATCGTATTAAACCAAAATTTACATACTGATATAAACTGTGTCTCTCAGATTTTTGAAATTCCACTCACAGAAGCGGTAAAATTATGTTATATGTAAATTTGTAAATTCTCCACGGAGGTGGGTAAAAGACCGTCAACAGTTCAATAAAACTTGTATATATATAAAATTATTATAAAATGACTCAAATTAATTACATTGAACTTTTATAGGTATTATTTATCAATTTTAACCTATAATAAATTTAAATAAAATAAATAATTATTTAAATAAAAATTCGGTTTTTAAATAGTAACCTAGTGTTTTCACTATTCATCAAAAAATCAATGTTTTCATAAAAATACCAAAATTTCACCTGAGGATAATTTCGATATTCTGAATCCAAAAATGAAGTCCATTTTGAAAAATAAAATTTATAAAATTTCAAAAAGTTGGTATTACTATTCATAACGGCTAGTTTATATAACATATCGTTGTTTAGTAAAACTCGGTATTGCATACAACACACGCTATCGTGGAAGGTCGCGATTGCGTGTAATGAAAGAGAAGTAAGGGATGCATGTAGTGCAAGATCCTTTTGGTGTAGCGTAAAACAAAAGACGTTAATGAAATTAAAAATTATATTTTTCATAAAATCTCGGGGTGTTACAAAATCACAGTGAAATTTTGGAAGCATAATAGATTGAAATATGAATTCATATAAATGGTTGATGAGAGAGAAAGGGGTGTCTCATCAAATTTACATGAAATAAAAATTAAGGGCGTCATATATACGAATTTACACACAATTGTAATGGAATTTAGATTCATGATACAAAATAATTACTTGAATGTAAATGAGGAGAGAGAAATTCTTTATGGAATTTCGCCATGGTAACAGGTGTACATGAGATGCATTTAATGAGAATTAAAGGGGTATCTCATCACTCAATCATAAATATGGAATTTTGGGAGAGGTTCGAAATCATACCCAAACATTAGTAATTCAAAAAAAGGACATAACTACTTAATGAAAATTGGCCAAAAATGAGAATAGAAGAAATACCATACATGGATGTGAGATTCCAATGGCCTTGGAGAGGCTTGAGAGAGGCATCTTGGGAGCTTAGGGCGCCATGGGAGGATTCTGGAGAGTGGAGGGAAGGTTTTTGTTGATCTCAAAAGGCTTTGAGTGAAGAGGAAGTGGGATCTATGGTGGGTTTATATAGGCAAGGATAGGGAATTCGTTATTATTTAGGTTTGGGACACCTCAAATTTAACTAATCAAAACCAAAAACCTGCCCATGGTTTCTGCCCATTGTTTCATTAAAAGTTTAATGACCTGAAATTTTGGATAATGTTTTCCTAAATTTGTGTGTTATTTTAATTTATACTCAACAAAATTATATTCTTTAATTAACAAAATGAGTATAATTAAATGAGACTATTGGGTTTCTAATGTTATATAACCGTTGTTCAATATTACCGTTGGTAACTAAACTCTTAACATTACAATTATTATTTATAAATACATGTGATTTTGGTTTATTAATACAGGAAAAAGATTTGATGGCCTCATCCAGAAGACTTGGGTCGTTTGAAGCCCATATGACAGAACATAGGAAGGAGGTAGCACCATTGGGCTTTTCTCTGGACCAAACCCAAGCCTAACATCATCGAGTGAAGCTAGAATGAAATCTCTTTCAGGAGAAGTTCAAGCTAATAGAAATTACCACTAGAGCAATATTGTCTAAGCTTCCCCAAGATTCTATCACCATCACACACCTTACACTTAAATCTTATGCTTGTGTTATAAGGGGCTATGTAATGAGACCTTAGCTTCTTTATGTAATCCTTTGATATAAATAAAAATTGTGATTTCATCTTATGGTGAAGTTTGTGAATTTTTAAATGTCCGAATAAATATAGGATGTTTATTATTAATGATTTTGGAAAAAAATTATATTTTAAAATATTTATGTAATCCTTAAATAATTAATAATGTGTAATGATTTTCAAAAAAATGGTCTTCTATAGTTGTGATCAGTAAGAAATTTAGAGTCTAATAAGATCAACTTATTTTTTTAGTGAATAGTAAATTATGAATAGTAATTTTATGCTTATGAATAGTGATGTGAACAAATGTATTAGTAACCTCACTTAAGAAAGTATTAATTAAATTTAGGCACCTTTATTAAGTAATGGTATTCAATAAAATTGGTAAAAAACTGTCTCAGAAATTATTATTTAAGTATTAGTTTTTTCGGGTGAATATTGGTTTTTATTTAAAAATTACATTAAAAATATTTAATTTTATTATGAAATTGAGTTTACCTTTGAATTTAGAGCATCGATATTAGGTTAAAGTGATTTGTTGGGATTTATCTAAGAAAGTTAAATTTTCGGTGAATAGTGAAAGTACAATTTTGACTTTCATGTGTTTAATGTCATCATTATGGATGTAATAATGGTGTAATATTTCTTGTAGAATTATTAATAATTATATATTATATGAGGTGTACCAAGTGGTCAATACCATGGGAAAATACCTTGGGAAATCCCATGGTTTTTCCAATACCAAAGATGAGGTGTCCCTTGGTAATTAATGATTTGTTCTCTCACTTCACCTATAAATACCAAGCTATTCCCCCATACATTTCATTCCGAAGTACTCTTAAACGAAGTTATGGTCTCCTTACACATCAAGGACTCCTCCCAAGGTTCCCTCTAGCCTCCCATGGTTTTGAACTTCAGGATTTCAAAGTTACTCCTCAAGGTAAGGGATCATTAAAATTTTCATACCATGTTATTATATCCATTTTATTCTGTATGTATACTATTTTATATGTAATTATTATTGGGTTACTCTGTAACCCTCTCTTTTTATTATTTTCTAAACTCAAGTTACATAGTCGTTATTCTGGAGAAATTTCATCTCAAAATTTCTATCTATTTCTCTTAAGAAATTTTCTTGTATAATTTATGTGAATACCCAGACCAATTTTGTTTCTATTTGTGATTATAAATATAAAAATACGATTTATTTTATTCTGTAATTTACAAACATGTAACCCTAACTACCTTTCTCTTGGTTATTAATGACATAATGATATTAAATTTAAGAAATTTTAAAACACCATGTTCTTGAAATGTAACCCATTTATTTTATTCTCCATGGGTTATATATGAAATTTATGATTATGATATATGTGGATCACATGAATATAAATATATATTAAGGGTGCTCCCTGATAGTGCTCCAATGCATTGGGTAAAGAAGTAATATCTAGAGATGACATGTTTCACGATACCATGGTGAATAACCTTGGTATTTTCTATGAAACAGTGGAGTTGGACCTTGGAGATATGTTTATGAATGTATAAATAAAATTTTGAAGAGACATATTCAATTTATTTACATGTTATTTTATCATGGTATTCATATTCTCTCATTTCTCATGTCTTCATGTTTTTATTCATTTTCTAATTGTTAACACAAGTAAATTGATTCCATTGTTTACCCTTTTCGGGCCTTCTACTCACCCTTTACCTTGATGTATGTATCCAGGATATGAGATTTAGTAATTGTGCATAGTATTAACATATGATGAAGACATATAAGTGTATTAATAAATGATGTATGTTGTTTTCTTGTTTTATGTCCCTGATTTCCAAGACACTAGACTTTAAATATCTTCTGTATGTAAAATGTAATGAAATGTTATGTAATAAAAAAACGAGATTATGAAAACCCTGCTTTTTATTACAACATAAACATGCTTAATTACAAAAAACCTCACTTGATACAACAAAGAAGATCGAGAGGTTTAATGTATTTGGGGCTTAGGATCATTACATAAAAACTTTAAACTTGAAATACAACATCTTTATTGAAAACTTCCTTTACATGACCAATACATTCCTTCGTACTTAGCATTGCATGGGATAACCTGAGGACATGCATAAGAAAAGGGTGAGATATAAAGCCCAGTAAGGGAGTAAATAATGAATAAAATGAGGAGTACAATACATGTTAGGCAATGGCATATCAATAGAGAATAAGAGAAACATGAACATAAAGGCATGATAAAGCATGATAATCATAACATGGAAATGTGGAAACAACACTTAACATTGAATTAGCATGAGCCAAGGCTCATTGCACATGGGGCATGAGTAAACCCTCATTGCACTTGAAGAACGGGTAAACCCTCGTTGCACTTGAATTAGAATGAGTAAACACTCATTGCACATGGCGTATCATGATACTATACTTGACCCAATGCATTGGAGCGCTATAAGGGCGCACCCTTCTTAAAACATTTCATTTCATGCATAAGTGTGCCACATGGATCATAAAAACATGGATTCATAAAACATAATCATTTCTTCCACGATAAAGGAATGTGGAATTCATACATGAAACTTTACAATCAATATGTAAATGTGTATAAAGGTGAATACCCTTGATGGATAAATAGGCATGGTATTCACTACACAAAGACATTGGCTTAGAAAATCGGTGCGATTTCGGCAGCGTAACGGCGTGACATAAGAATTCATAAAAAAGTTTGATGAGAGAGAAAGGGGTTCCTCATAATATTTACATGTAATGTACAGTAAGGAGGTCATATATATACATGTCCCAACAATCAAAATTGAATTTAGATTCATGATACAAAAGCATTTCTTGAATGTAAAAGAAGAGAGAGAAGTTCCTTTAGGAATTTCGTCATAGTAACAGGTGTACATGGGAGGCATTTAATTAGAGGGAAAGGGGTATCTCATCATTCAAAAAATAAGAGGGCAGTATGGGAGAGGTGCGAAACCATACCCTAACATTCATAATTGTAATTAAAAGGGAAATACAACTTAAAGAAAATTGACAAAAAAGAGAAAGGAAGAAAACCCCTTACTTGGAAGTGTGCTTCCAAAGGCTATAGAGAGGCTTGTGAGAGGCTTCTTGGGAGCTTGGGGCACCATTAGAGGATTCTAGAGAGAGTAGGGCATAGGTTGGACGAACTTCAAGGGCTTTGAGTGAGGAGGAAGTGGGAGCTTGGGTGGGTTTATATAGGAAAGGTGAGAGAATTCTTTATTATTTAGGTTTGGGACCCCTTATATTAAAATAATCCAAACCAAAAACCATACCATGGTATTTTCCCATGGTTTCTTGAAAAGGAAAGAGGAAAACAATATTTTACAAGGCCAAGTTCCGAACTTATTAAAAAATTAGGGTTGCTTATGTGGAGGTGAGTCACACTCCCATGGAAATTAATTTAAAAAGGCAATGTGTTGAATAAGTCTTGAGGGCTCCATTAATGCTTTGAAAAGTAAGTCAAACAAACCCAAAACCTAATTATTTTAATGATAAAACATATATTGGCCGAACATAAGGATTATGGTATTTTATTACATCACCATTGGGTCATTATGATGTCATAAAACACATTATATATTTAAATGGTATTTAATTTTTACCCAAAAATTTGACTGTCTCAGAAAATTATGAAAAATTCACCATTGGATAATTTCGACGTCCTGATTCCAAAAATAATATTTATTTTATCTAAATAATTTTCTAAATATTTGAATTTTCACTTTAAAAATATAAACCGACATTTATAAAAAAAAATCACGGGTTTTGACAGAAATGGCATTCAAACCTTAATAAAAATTTTAATTGCATTCATAAAATTATAAGATCATTTATATTTAATAAAAATTAATTTAATATTAATAATAATATTTTATGAAAATATTATTTAATTCAAGAATCCTTTAATTTAATAAAATATAATTCTTAATTAAATAATAACTAAAAACACCATTTTTACTTTAAAAACTAATTACAATGTATCCAAAATGACTAGAAATTATATTCATTATTATATACAAAAATAATGTACATAAACATGGTGCTACTTATTTGTTACATAACCCCTTAAAATAGCACATAAGACCTAAGGGTAAGGTGTGCGATGGTGACAGACTCTTGGGGTTGCTCGGATAACATCGCTCGAGTTGTAATTTCAATCAACTTCCATTTTTCCTGTAGACGATCACGTTCGAGCTTGACTTGATGAAGCTCAGCATGGGCTTGGTCAAGGGAAATGCCCAAAGACGCCAACTCTTTTCCGAGCTCTGACAAATGAGATTCGTAAGGGGCAATTCTACTGGATGAGGCCATCGCTTCCTTTGTCTGAGTAGAAATGGGTTCGTTAAAGCCTTATATTTATACTACTCAGATGATCACTATTCAACGACTATAAAAGTAATGGTCACAAATCATAACGTAAAACTAAAGAAGTTGACATCTTATAAAAAACATTTTTCATAAAGAAACATTTAACTGGATCAAGAGGGATTTTCCATTAATGAAACTTTGGGTCGTTACAGAGATGCCATAGTTTGTATCAAAAGATAGTTTAGTTATTTATGGAAATTAGGATATGAAAAAATTAGGAACAATCCTATAGAAAAGTCTAAATATAGGAAAAAATGCTGGTATTTTGGTGAGTATTGAGTAAGTGGTTTATCAAACTAATACATCCCAGTCTGGATATGAGCAGGTAGAGGCGGCTCTGGAATTGATGTACATAGGGGTAAAATATGAAAACACTGCTTTAATATAGAGTTGAACAGGAACTGGTACATGACAACGGGCCTTTCTGCACTCTTCGTTACGACACTCCCAAGAGATATGTTTGGTTAATCATAATATTTTTATGAATCATTATGAAGGATTTATAGAGAAATGTAATAGTTTAAAGTATGAAGTTTTAAGACATAAAATCCTTTACAGTTAAAAGATTATTAAATAAAATAAGTTTCTCACAATGGTTTTATTCTTTTAGAAAATTTCAGGTAATAGGAGGAAACATGCAAATGGTGACCGCAATGGACCGTGTGCTGACGGTTCTTCGATGGAATCCTGAATGGAAACATTCATGCGAATGATGAACCAACTGACTCAAGTTATGGGAAATAACTTGAATCAAGCTGAGAGACCGATCTCACCATGAAGTAAAAACATCATGTTGAGTCATTTAGGGTTCAACGACCACCAAACTTCAGTGGATTGACTAACCGATTGATTCCTGGGCAGAGGATCTGCTCCATCAAAAATATCTTTTCTATACTCCGCTGTTTAGAGCAAGAGAGGGTCACCCGTAGCTGTCTATCGCTTAGGAAGAAACGGCGATCAGTGGTGGGAACTGATTAAAAACACAAGGAAAAGATCGGAAGTAGAATCTATGGAGTGGGAAGAGTTCAGAAGGACATTTTTCAGTAAATATTTCCCTCGTTCAATGAGAACAAGAATAGAGAAGGTATTTCTCGAGTTGAAGCAGAAGGAGAAGGTATATGTTTGATTCTATGAGATTAACGTCACCCAACTTCCACCATAAAACTCTAGCTCTATCATGGATCTAAATGGTAAGGTTTATAGATTCTTTGGTGGACTGAGACCTCATATGCGGAAGAATCTAGCCAACTGAGACTATGATATCAATGAGGAGATCGTGCGGAGTGCGATGAAAGTCAGGCTGGAGTTTGGTGAGATGTAGTGGTCTCGTAGATATAATGACAATAAGATATATATGAAGCCTCAATTTGGGAGGACTTTTGATCAAGGAAGAGGAACAAATCATGTGAAACTTCCCACATGTAATAAATGTGGGAAGAATCATTCGGGGAACTACCTGCTCGGGGGTAGGAAATGCTACAAGTGTGGAAGAGATGGCTATATTGCGAGGAATTGTTGTAGTGAGGTGAAACCTCAACTTACAAAAACAAAAAACAAGGGGAAGATGGTGTAGGACATACCTAATGTCTATTTCTTTATGTGTGGACAACATGGGAACGTTTCCAGTCATTGCCTAAATCTGAGGACAGTGGAAGGGAACCACCATCAGCCTTAGCAAAGGACAAGGGATCAGGGTCATGCTTTTTTTATCACGATATCAGAAGTTGAAGCACCAAATGATGTGGTGGAAGGTACTCTTGTTCTTCACTAAAAGATATCAAGTACTTTTTTTTTATTTTGTTTCTACACATTCCTTTATTTCCTCCATTTTTTTAATGAATTTAGAATTAAACCCCATTTTTCTAAAAGTATAATTATCAGTCAAGACTCCTACTGGGATTATCCAAGCATCATTAGTGTTTAGAAACTATAGTATATACTTTTGTGAGAACAATCTTATCATAAATCTAGTAGTCATTACCATGATGGAATTCGATGTTATACTAGGGATGGACTGCCTCTCAATGTATAATGCTAAGATCAAATGCAGAAGCAAGGAAATATTAGTAGTCTTGAATGGAAATAATATGGTTATCTTCCAAGGAGAGATATCTCAAACTGATCTTTTTCTAGAAGAACCCCCTCTATCTTTATTTATGGAGTTAATAAGTGAATAAGAATAATTATATGAGAGTTTAAGGATAGAAAGTGTATCTATCATCCAAGATTACGTTGATGTATTTTATGCGGAGTTGCTTCGAACCCCCCATAAAAAGAGCTACAGTTCTCTATTGAACTCGTACATGGATCTAATCCAATATCAAAGACCCCTTATAGGATGTAAAATGTGGAGCTAGAAGAATTAATGAAACAACTCCAAGATCTTTTGGAGAAGGTGTTTATCTAACCGAGTGTGTCTCCTTGGGAAGCACCAGTTCTCTTTGTGAAGAAGAAAGATGGATCGATGCGTCTATGCATTGATTATAGAGAACTGAATGGGATCACAATGATAAAGAAATACCCTCTTCCAAGAATTTATGACTTATTTGACCAACATCATGGGGCTCAATTCTTCTCTAAGATTGATCTTCGTTCTGGTTATCATCAATTGAGGGTGAATAAAGAACATATTCAAAAAACTTCCTTCTGATCATGATATGAACATTACGAGTTTGTTGTTATGCCCTTCGGGATGAATAATTATCATTCAATTTTTATGGATTTAATGAATAGAGTTTTTAAGGACTACCTTGATAACATTGTGGTAGTTTTTATTGATGATATTATGATATATTTCAAATGTCACGAGGAGCATGAAAATCATATAAGGGTTATTTTGAAAACTCTATGAATTGAGAGTCAATTTGGAATGTTTAGTAAATGTGGATTTTGTTTACAAAAAGTATCTTTCTTGGTGCACATTAAAACCAATGAAGGAATATCAGTTGACCCTAAAAGAAAAACGATGTAGAGGTGTGGCCTCATCCTACAATAATCACTATGATTCATTGTTTTCCTAGACTAGCAAGATATTATAGAAGGTTTGTAAAAAAAATTCACAACTTTATAATCCATTAACCAAGTTAACTCGAAAAGGGGTTAATTTGATCTGGAAAAAATGTGTGAGGAATATTTCCAAGAGCTGATGAAGAGATTGGTTACTACAACCATGTTAACTCTGCACTAAAGAGGAAAAGGATTCCTTATTTTTAGCGATGCATATCTAAAAGGGTTTGGGTTCATCCTCATACAAAATGACACGGTCATTGATTATGAATATCTACAGTTGAAGATTTATGAGAAAAATTATCCAACGCATGATCTAGAGCTCGCTTCGGTCGTTTTTTCTCTGAAGATATGGGGGAACTATATTTTTGGGGAGAAATGTGATATATACATAGACCATCAATGTTTGAAGTATATTTTCACTCAAAAGTAATTGAACATGAGACAAAGGAGATGGTTGGAAGTTGTTAAAGACTATGATTGTTCTATTAATTATCATCCTGGAACAGCAAACAATGATGTTGATGCATTAAGCAAGAATGACCCAATTTTTCTTTTGATGAAGAGAATTCAAAGAGATCCTTATTAATGACTTAGTAAAGCTGTACATAGGAATTATAAGGGAAGGGACATCATCAACCCTTAAACAAATGATTTATCAACCATCATTACTATAGAAGATCAAGATTTCTAAAAAACGACCCTTTGTTATAGAAGAAGTTTGAGGCTATAGAGGATGGGAAGTTTCTTGAGTTCAATATTGATCAAGTAGGTGTACTAAAATTTGGTAGAAGACTATGTGTTCCATATATTCCAGAAATAAAGAAGGAGCTAATGGATGAAACTCATAACTCAACATTCTCAATACATCTTGGAAGAAAAAAAATGTATAGGGACCTTTGTGATCATTTTTTGTGGGATAATATAAAAAGGAGGATTGCTGACTACACTTCAATGTGCCAGGTATGTCTTCTAGTGAAGGTGGAACGAAAACTTCCTAAAGTGGTATGAAAACCACTACCCATACTAGCATGGAAGTGGGATAATATCACTATGGACTTCATCACCGATATCCAATGAACATCCAAAGGAAACAATGCGATATGGGTTATTGTGGACCATATCACCAAGACTGATGATTTTATCTCTATCCGGGATGATTTCTTTCTTGAACGACTTGCCAAGACTTACATGAAGGAAGTGGTAAGGATGCATGGAGTTACACTTTCTGTCACATCTGATCATGATCCAAGATTCACATAAAAATACTAGAGAAGTCTTCAACATGCTCTGATCACAAAATTGAATTTCAGTACGGCCTTTCACCCCATAGAATTGGCTAATCTGAAATAACAATTCAAACACTCGAGGACATGATGATAAAATGCTCAATGGAATTTAATGGTGGATGACATCAACATATCCCTTTAGTTGAGTTCTCTTACAAAAATAGCTTCCACTGAAGAATTAAAATGGCACCCTATGAAGAACTATATGGGAAGCGATGTATAACTCTTATATGTTGGGATGAGGTTTGTGAGATAAAGCTTATTGGGCCTAATCTTGTGAAAGAGATGATGGAAAAAGTAAATTCCATCCAACAACACATTAAGGCTGCTCAGAGTAGGAAAAAGAAAAATGCCAACAACCATCTAAGGGACATGGAGTTTGATGTCGGTGACCAGGTCTTTCTTCGAATATCACCTTGTAAGAGATTCATGAGGTTTGGTAAGAAAGGGAAGATCAGTCCTAGGCACATTGGCCACTATGAATTCTTTGATCGCGTTGGAGTTGTGGACTATCGGCTTTCACTTCCTCCAAATCTTGCATAAGTTCATTATGTCTTCCATGTATCCCTCCTGAGGATGTACATACCTGACCCTTCACATTTACTAAACCTAGAGGTGGTACAACTGGAACATGACCTCTATTATGAGGAGCAGCTGGTGGAGATCATAGATCGTATAGACAAGGTTCTGCATAACAAGTCTACCCACCTTGTTAAGGCGTTGTGGAGAAACCAAAAATGCAAAGAAGCCTTGGGGTAACCATAGGATTCTATGAGGAAGAAGAACCCACACCTTTTCTTTTCTGAGGGTAAAAGTTAAAATTTTGTAGATGAAATATCTTAATGGGGGAAGAATGTAACGACCCGAAATTTTGAATAATATTTTCCATGTTTTTCATTTTATTTTAATTTATACTCAACAAAAATATATTATTCAATTAACGAAGTGAGTATAATTAAATGAGACTAATGGGTTTCGACTATTATATGACCATTTATCAATATGACCATTGGAAACAAAACTCATAACATTAAAATTATTGTTTATAAATACAAGTGATCTTGGTTATGTAAACACAGAACGAAGATTTGATGGAATTATTTAGTAGACTTGGTCCATTTGAAGCCCATCTGATAGAACATGGGAATGAGGTAGAACCACTTGTCTTTGCTATAGACCAAACCCAATCTGAACTTCATCGTGTAAAGATAGAACGGAATCGTGTTTGGGAGAAGTTCAATTTGATAGAAATTACTACTCGGGAAATGCTGGTCAAGCTGGCCCAAGATTCCATCACATTAGTACACCTTACACTTAGGTCTTATGCTGGTGTTATAAGGTACTATGTAACGAGACCTTAGTGGATTTATGTAATCTTTTGATATAAATAAAAATTGTTATTTATTCTTAGGGTGATGTCTGTGAATTTTCAAATGTCCGGATAAAAATAGGATGTATATTATTAATGATTTTTGAAAAAAAAACGATATTTTAAAATATTTATGTAAACCATAAATATCTAATAATGTGTAATGATTTTCAAAAATTGGTCTCCTACAGTTGTGTTCAGTAAGAAATTTAGAATCTAATAAGATCAACATAATTTTTAGTGATTAGTAAATTATGAATAGTTATATTATTCTTATTAATAGTAATGTGACCAAATGGATTAGTAATAAAACATTAGAAAGTATTAATATAATTTAGGTACCGTTTTTAATTAATGTGATTCAATAAAATAGGTAAACATATGTTTCATAAATTATTAGTTATGTATTAGTTTTTTTGCATGAATAGATTTTTTATTTAAAAATTAAATTAAATATCTTTACAAATTATTTTTATAAAATGGAGTTCACTTTTTAATTCAGAGAATCTATATTAGGTTAAGGTGAAATTCTGGGATTTTTATGAGAATGTTGAATTTTTTATGAATAGTGAAATTACAGTTTTGAGTTTCGGGTGATTAATGCATCATTAAGAATGTAATAATATTGTTATCTTTCAGGTCTACTTATGAATTGTAAGATATTTTATTAGGTGTCCCAAGTGGCCAATACCATTGGAAAATACCATGGTAAAGCCCATGGTTTTTCCAATACCACAGATGAGGTGTCCCTTGGCAATTAATTATTTGTTTCCTTACTTCCCCTGTAAATACCAATCTATTCCCCCATCTATTTCATTTAAAAATCCTTATCAACGATGTTGTGGTCTACTTATCTCAAAATGAGTCCTCCCAAGGTTCCCTCAAGCCTCCCAATGACCTTACCTTCAAGATTTCGATGTTACTTTTCAAGGTAAGGGATCCTTTCACCCTCCTCTTTCAAGCCATGGCTTCCTTTATGTTATGTCTTATAGTTCCATTTTTTTATGTAGTGGATTGTTCTTATATATACTTACAACTATCTATTTCTTGTCCAAATGATGAGAGACCCTTTCCACTCTCACCAATTAATTTTCTAAATTTTTATGTGACGTCGTTAGGCTGTTGAAGGCTTCGTTAAAGGAATCACACCTTCTCTTTTATTTCATCTTTCCTTTTAATGTGGTACGTCATTAAAATTTCCATAACATGTTATTATCTCCATGTTATTATGCATTTATACTGTATTATAAGTTATTTATTAGTGGGTTACTCTTGCACCCTCTCTTTTTATTATTTTCTATAACCAAGGTACATAGTCGTTCTGCGACAGAAATTTTGTCTCAAAATTTATATCTCTTTCTCTCTAGAAATTATCTATTTTATTTATGTGAAATCCCAGACATATTTAATTTCTATGGGTTTTCATAAATATAAAAATATTATAATGTTTATTATGGAATTTACATATATATATATATCCTTCACTCCCTTTCAATGGGTTATAAATGAAATAATGATTTTATTTTATGAAGTTTTAAAACATCACGATATTGAAATGAAACCCATATCATTTATTCTCCATTGGTTATTTATGAACTATTTGATTATGATCTATATGTCTTAAATAAAAATAAATACATATTAATGGTTCAACCTGATAGATCTCTAATTCATTGGGTAAAGAATTAATCTCTAGAGATGACAAGTTTCATCATACCTTAGTGAATAACCTCGGTAATTTCTATGACACCTTGGGGATGGATCATGGTGATATGTTCATGAATGTATAAATGAAATGTTGAAGCCACATATTCATTTTATGCTCAATTTATTTTATAATGGTATGCATATTCTCTCATTTCTCATGTCTTTATCTTTTTATTCTAGTTCTTATTTGTAACAGAAGTAAACTAATTCCCTTGTTTACCCTTACAGGGCATTTTGATCACCCTTTACCTTGTTGTATGTCTCCAGGATATGAGATGTAGTAATTGTACATAGGATGAACATATGATGAAGCCTTAAAATTGGATTAAAAGAATTTTTTATTTTGTTTTCATGTTTTAAGTCCCTTATTTCCAAGAAACTAGACATTAAAGATCATATGTATGTAAAATGTAATGAAATGTTATATAATAAAAAATTGGGATACAATAAAACTGGACTAGAAATTAGTATTTCATATTAAAATCGGCCAATTTTTTTAAAATAATAGGGTTGCTTATGTGGAGGTGAGTCACACTCTCAAGGAAAACAATTTAAGAAGGTAAATAGTTTTTTACGCCTTGAAGGGTCCACTAAAGCTTTGTAAAATATATCAAAATAACCCAAATCACATTGTTATATTGGTAAAACATATATTTTCTAAAATTAATTTTTATATTATTTTATTACATCACTATTGGTTCATTATGATGTCATAAGACACATTATGTATTTAAATGGTATTTAATTTTTACCCAAACATTTGATTATCTCAAAAAATTATTAAAAATTAGCAATGGGATAATTTCGAAATCCTGATTCCAAAACTAATATTCATTTTATCTATATAATGTTATAAATATATGAATTTATAATTTTAAAATAAAAACCGATATTTCTTGAAAATTCATGCATTTTGACAAAAACTACTTTCAAACCTTAATAAAAATTACAATAGTATTCATAAAATTATATGACAATTGATATATAATAAAGTGATTTAATAATAATAATAATATATTATTAAAATATAATTTAATTAAAAAATCCGTTAATTCATCTTAATAGATTTCTTAGTTCATTATTAACTACAAATACTATTTCTATTTTAATAACTATTTACAAAGTAAAAATAATAAAATGAATGAAAATTATTTAGACAAAAATAATTTACATTATATTAGTTCTAGGGTCTTATTACAAAACCCCTTATAACACCCACATAACACTAAAGGGTAAGGTGCATGATGGTAACATACTCTTGCAGTGGCTTGGATAACATAGCTCAGGTGGTAATCTCTATTAACTTCCACTTTTCCCATAGTTGGTTCCACCCAATCCTATCATGTTCATGCTCAGCTTTGGCGTGGTCATGAGAAAATCCCATTGACACAACCTCTTTTCTGAGCTCTGACAGATGGGCTTCGTATGGGGAAATTGTACTGGATTAGTCCATCGCTTCCTTCGTCTGAGTAAATTGGATTTGTTAATGCCCTATATTTATACTAAAAATGTGATCACTGATCAACGACTATATTAGTAACAGTAAAAATTCTTAATATTATTTTAAAATCCAAAAACATTAAACCAATGAAGTTTAGATTTTATATAATCATAATAAAACATTTAATTAGATCAAGAGGAATTCTCATTAATGAATTTTTGGGTCATTACAGTACCAGCCTATCGCTGCTTCCTACAGAACCTCTGTAGATGTCCCTTATTTCCAAAAAAACAACCCTCTACAGGTGGTTGATGATAATGTGTATGATAGTGTCTGTTCCTTTCACAATGGTGGAAATGCATATGATAATGATCCGAGGTAATTGTTCCTCCTTGATATCCAATTTGATTTCAGTTATCCTGATTAAGATTTTAGTGATGGCGCTTCCTGCTTTTGGAAGGGCCACTCCCTAACCATCCAGCTACATGTCTAGTACTGGAATCCTCCTTCAGGATCCCCTCTAAAATGAGCACTTGATTAACCACATCTGCAAATTTCATCAGCAAAAATATATTCACCTGGGACTTAATTTCACACTTCATTCCATCCAGAAATCATTTTGCCTATGATTACTCATATACCACCAATTTTGGCGTAAAATTCTATAAATCTATGAAACTTTCAGAGTACTCCTTTATAGACATGCTTCCTGGTGTGAGATTCATAAACTCTAAATTACTCTCATATCTCAGCAATTATTCATAGTTCTTTTCTAATAAATTATCTATATAGACCTTCCATTACATATTATATGTATGTATAGATCA
Source organism: Viscum album (assembly GCA_963277665.1). NCBI lineage: Eukaryota > Viridiplantae > Streptophyta > Magnoliopsida > Santalales > Viscaceae > Viscum > Viscum album. The sequence continues at coordinate 1,605,651,826 of OY728158.1, forward strand.
TACCTGAATGACATTCCATCGCATCATTGAACCCCACAACATATAAACACCAATAATAAACTTTCTCTCAGCCATCGTCTCCAAGTTTTCATTTATCATCTCAATGGATTGAGTCCCAAATTCAGCTCCCTCAGGTCCACCCACTATAATAAAAGTAGGAGGCTTATGTGGTTGAATCTCCCATGTTAACTCAGATATGCTTTTCTAAACCCTCCCTAGGTCTCTCTCGATGAATTGCATGAAATGAGAAATATTCTCTCCGAATTGTTCCCCTTCTACCTATCTGGCACAAATGGTGCCTCGAACTCCCAATATGGATGTTCATTTCAGGCCATACCCCTCTATCCCTCCCATAACAAGCGTCATCGAGGTATAACCCTACGAAAACCAAAAGCGCATCTCAAATCTCATAATGAATCCTTATAAATTGTACATAATAGGATAAACTAAAACATCAAATCTCCATAGGTCCCTTTACCCTCTTTGTCACCACTTGGTCCACATCGTAGCCTTATCACTACCCTTATCCATCCCACTCATAGGTTTGGGTTAAAAAGGGTATATTCATTCTCATTAATTAATTAATCCATTTATTAAATAATTTATCTCAAATTAATTAATTAATTAAAAAATTAATTTTTCATAATCAATTTAGGAATAAAGGTACTCATTAAACACCAATTTATTCTCATTTTGCATCATTATTTTAATCTCACATCAAGGAAAAATAGTTTATGTTCAAAAACATACCCATAACCCATATTCACTTGAGTGCCTAATATGATTCATGTCACACTAACCCCGATTTCCTAGAATGATGCATGCGGACTCAACTATCGTGTCTCTTTATGCCACGATTTAAGAATTTACAATTTCAAAAACAAATATTTCCTCACAAAATATGTGTATCACCCAAGGGGAAATAATATAAAATTGTAACAACAATAAAAATCACAACAATCCAACCATAAGTACTCTGATTTCCCCCAATATATGGGTATGTAACTCTTATGCTTGATCTCATTACCAAGCCTCAAATATTCCTAGAATCATGTCTAACTTTCTCAAAATTGTACTACAATGTAGAAGAAAAAAAAGAAAACCCCTCTGATACATCTTTGTGACTTCCGGTCCCTAGACCAACTGAATAGTGCCCCGAGCCAGTTGGCCACATGCCCTCAAGTGTGCCTCCCTGTATGCCAGAGGGTTCAAACTAGCAGTGAGGTTTAGGTATGTCAGTATTGGGGATACTATACCCAATTTTTTATGAATAAAACTCCAATAGAAGAAAATAAAAATTACCAATTATGGAAGCGTATAAATAACCAGGACGATGCCCTGACATATGATAATCTAAACCAGAAAATACAATACTCCACTGAAAGGTAAACCGTTCTATGATAATGAAAGTTCCATGTTTCTAAAATGCAACTCAATGTAAAGACACAATGACTCCAAAACGGGTCCAAACTACATCCTTTTCACTCTCCCATGCTCCAATCCTAAATAGAAACCTATCCCAAGGCCTTGCCTTTATCATGTCCTATAGCAACAACATTTTCTAGGGTGCATATCAGGTAGCCTGAATAGGGTGTTTGTACAAATCAGTAGGCCACCACCAACAATTTCTAAAATGAGTCCAGTCAAAAGATAGTGCATGATGATTTATAAATTATTAAATACAATGAAAAATTTAAACAATAATCCCATTTTCATTTAATATTTAATCATCATATTAGGCTAATTCAATCCATGTTTTTCAATTCAACCATTGTTCATTATTTTCCTTCATTTCATGTAGGTCATTATTCTTATCACCCCAAAACATAGTTGAAATATCATTCATTATTATCATTAATCGTTTGTTATAGGTCATCTTTCCTAGAATAGAAAATCTCACTAATTGTAGTTCATCATGCCTAGAACTCAAATTATTATTCATTTTAGGTAGTCCTTCCTATCACCCCTTAATCTGAATCTTGGAGAACTATTGGGTAGGAAATCCATGTCCAAGTCACAACTTATAATCTGTCTAGGATGTCATGCCTAACACCATAAAATCACATCCATTTTATCATTCATTAAAATATTAGAATTTTCCAAAATATTTATTTAATAATCAAGTGATTAGTTCTTCTTTTCCCAGTCCATTAGTTAATTCTTGAATTAACATAGTGCATAACCCATTAATAAATTCATCAATTAATTAATCTATGAAAAACATTCTCATTCCAAATTTAATTCATCACAATAGAATATCCATTTCACATCTCAAATTTCTGTAATTAATTCTCACAATTAATTATCTTTGATCAACATCATGACATATAACTAATTATCACAATTAATTATATTTTGTCAACATCATGTCACAAAATTAATTCTCATAATTAATTATATTATAACATTCAATTAAATAACTCAATTAGAATATCATATATCTAAGAGATCTATTTGGGAAACCCACCATCGTTTGTTCCGTTATCCAATCATTAATTAAATCACCATGGAAACTCAATTCAATTCTATATACCTAATTACTAAAAATTATGATAATAAATTATAATGGGAATCTAGAAAATTAATTACGTCATAAACATATAATAAATAATTACTATGGGAGTTTGATTTAGACCACTTAAATAAATTTCTTGATGGAAGTTAGCCCAACAGAAATCCCCAAAAAACCGAGTGGCACAACATCGTCTATCAAGATCCAGATCTATATACCTAAAGACAATATTGAGATAAAATACATCAAACTATTTTGTATCTAGATGTATATTCACAATCTTAGATCTATATATCATCCAATAGTTTTAGATCCATGGAAAATATGAATAGCTTTCATGAAAATACATAGAAAGATATGATAAAGATCATAAGTATCATTGGGATAAAATCCACATACCGAGAGGATAGCGGATCTTCAATACGGTCTTTCATTATCGAATAACGATGTTTGGTTCACCTTGGAATCATTGCAAGAGGATATTAAAACACCTAGAATTCATCAATACTGATCCAAGTTTGAAATATGGGAGTCATAGTTTGGGGGGGTGTCGTGTGGTTTTAAAAAGGATTTTAGGAATTAAAATCCCTCGCACACGGTTTCCTTGGAAGAGGTTAATAATTGGAAAAAACGTGCACCAACCGTAAGTACCTCTTTATCGAAGTTTTCATGGATTACACAGTTATTTTTACCGAGCACAAACCATGGAGATCACTTTTTCTTGTTTTGCACGCTTGGCACGATTTACTCGCAATGTTTTTCAAACTGTGTGCAAACAGTGTAGAACCCACTATCCATTACGATTACTTAAAAATTCACCAAAATTCACCCGAAGACACTAATACATATTAAAAGTACTTAAAACTCTAAAAAGAAGATGAAAACACACTGAATATTACTCCAGAAAATGCCAGGATCTTACAAAAACTACTGGATGAGATTCAAAAAAATTATGGGTATTAGAAAATTTTATATCTGGTCCAGAGGGTATATGGTTTCACCATGATAGGGTTAATTCCACGTAATAAATAAAAATACCACAAAAAATAATTGATATATTTATACTATAAACTTGAGTGAAATTATTTTAATAAGATATGATTAAGGATGTTTTTTTCGCAACCATTGTAACCAAGATGTATTGTAACATAAAATAGAACCACCAAATCATTACCTCCTGACCCTCATATAATGGATATTATATACATAAAAATATATATTTAGAAAAACACTACAAATAATCTTCTGAGAATCCACATTGTGATACACAATCAATATGTTGGGGAAGCCAATCATGGATAGAAAATAAAATTCCACAAGTAATTTCACACAATGAACGAAGACTCAACATCGTAACAATACAATACCCATAGTCATCATCATTGGGGGGATAAAAATTAAATTTTTGAAAGATCACATAATTAAATCATAAACAAATATCCAAAAAACCATATTAGATCCATGAACTCAATGAATCCTCCCCCTCTACCACAACTCACAAAATGTAAAATCACAATATAATATAACTATCCCCTAACATCACGAAATAAATAACCAATCAATGACCCATATCTTCAAAAATGATCTCAACCAAATATTCAACTTAATTTCCCCAATCCTCCCCCAGCACCTCTAACACTGAAAACATATAATGTAACATACTAGAAAATTATGGGATATTATATGTTATTTCATCTCACTTAAATGATAAGGTGAGTTTTTTGTGACAATGTTTTATTATGGAAAATATAAGATGATATATTTAATAAAAAGGAATTATTATTCATTGGATTATAGGTAATGTTTTGTGAATAATATATGTATAAAAATTTTATATCTAAAATATTTTTTTCAATATGTTTGTTATCAAAATGATTAAAGGAGATCCCAAAACCATTGGTTTTATTTATTATAGAATAATATTATTTTAAATTAAATTCTCCAATCACATATAATATAATATATGATATGGATTTAATATTTTACTTTTTAATTATTTTTATGTAAGTAAATATGTTTATTTTTCTAAAATAATGATTTACATGTGTCTTTACAGAATATTATTAACACAATATAATGTATAAGTGGATAGTGGGAGTACATTTACACTTAGGAAATGTTAATGAAAAAAATATAAGATTATTCCAAAAAAACTAAAGTTAATCTCAATTCATAAATTAAATTGTTGAGGGTTTTTTTTAAAATGAAATGTAAATTGTTATTTTTGGTTACCGTAACAAAGTGAATGTTGCTAAATCAGAATGTTTCTTATTATGTGAGGGTAAATATTTATGTAAATAATGGTATTATCTACAAAATAATATTAAAGGAAACTTTTCAATGACAGGGTTCCATGTATAATGAATGTGAACTAAGAAAGTGTTCTCAGTAGGAATTATAATTTAAATACATGGTAACATTTGTTATTTTCATGCTAGGATGTTATAATATGTTCAAATAGGTAATTATTAGGAATATTATTCCTAAGTGTCATAATATTTTAGAATATCTTAAATCATAAATGATACTCCATAATAAGTTAATTGGGGGGGATTTTATAAGCTATTCATTATGAGATATGGAAAGAGTCAGACGTGGTATAATATGTTTAACAAACCCCTAAATTTTTAACAAACATACTTGAGAATTTGAACTTTATTATATATGATATGTTAGATAGTATCTTATATATAGTTTTTTAAAATTCATAAAAATAATTTCAGTATATAATATATATCATGTTATATTAATGGAAATCTATATTTATTATTTATTAATGTAGGTTGAAATTTTTCCAAATAATGTGTATATTAATAATATCATGTCAGTATATATCACTTAGTTATCCATAATTGATGATCAGGATAGTGTATTATGGGATTTGTTGTTATGCTACGATTAGCGTGATTATAATCATTTACATGACACAAAAATATTTACACATGAAGTTGATAATAAATACATGATTTAATAATTCAATACTTATTATTTTTATTGACCCAATAAATTATATCACATGTAATGTCATATGGTCACTAATATACATAAGAGGGTATGGATATTATGAATCTTAAATTTCTTATGTTTGAAAGAACCTTATCATGATACCCTTTAGGTTTTAATATATTTATTTTATATTCAATATGTCGTAACTAATCAGTGGTTGTTTTGTTTATGGTTTATCATGTCATCCGTTGGTGCATAAACAATACGGTATTTTATCACATGTATGAAAGGTAAATACTATGGGTATGATATTTGTGCTATAATTTTTAATTCCATGGTTATACATGGATGAGTGACATGTGATGTACCCAACTACTTGGAATAGGGGAATGTAATGTGGCCATATTCTAAATGACTGACATGTGATGTATTAATCAAGTTGATTAGTATATTTTTAGAAATGATTAATGTATATGATGTCTTTGACTATAGTGAAAATTCACATGTATAGTGGTCACTATATTTAATGGAAAAATGGATTATATAGGTTTAAATATAGTATATATGATAAATATTTTTGTGTAAATGATGATACAATGATTTGATTAGTTTTTTTATCATGATCATAATAGACCTAATTATTTTTTTGAGTATGGTATATGTATTTAGAGATTCCTATATCTTATTACTTATAAAAAATTTATATTTTATGTTTTTTTAGACTCTTTAAATGCATGCTTGGTCAGACAATTAGTCTATAGAGTAAGGATTAAATTTTGGACAAATTTTTTTATTCCAAAATGAAGGGAGTTTGATAATATATATATAACAGAGTTTGGATGGATACAAAAAGAGTTGTAATGTTTTTAAGAGTGATAATATATGATTTTAGTTCTAGTGGGAGATTATTGGAAATTAACCAACATCTATATATCATATGATATGATATATATTGATTCATATCTGGAGATATAGGCATACATATACTTTTATCGCACATTGAAAATAGTACATATCAAAGTGTATTATTGATAAGTGATGTGAGTTATCAAGTGCATGTTTATTGTTAGATAATCCACATGATTTAATTCAATAATAATTCAATTTTTTTTACTTCAATAATGGATATACATTCATGAAATAATCCTCGAAATGTTTAACAATTTTCTAACCATGATGAACATATGTAGTAATAGCATATTTTCATTGTCTTGTTTTGGTATATGTTGATAGAATCCCATTGTTAAATTAAGGTATCCCATAATAATGGGTTTTATCCACTAATTCGGGGGGTTTGATTCATATGATATATAGTTGAGTATCCCTTCATTCCATTTCCCTTTTTATCATTGATGTTAAGGTTTCATACCAACATTAGTGTTTCAGTGTCCTCTCATTAAAAATATGGATTCCAGTTCTCATGTTTATCCCATTGAAGAGAGATTTTTTTATTTCTAAGTGATATATAATTCCCCACACCCTACATTAGATCTTATGGTAATAACATAGTCTTTACTTATGGGAATTGATTCCAAAATAAGGTAGACCAATTTAACCGTCCATAATTACGATATCCATTAAAACAATTCATTTAATTTCCTACCATAGATCATTTCGGTTTAGGTTTTGAGAGAATTTTGAAATCCTATTACATAACATAAAACATGTATGTTTCATCCAATGATATCTATTTCAATTATATACATTACTTATTATTTCATAATATTCCTTAAACATATCTCATAGTTATATTCTCACTTAGTAACCTTCTTAGATATATCCTACATTAAAAATACTAATTACATCATAAAAGAAATAATAAGAGAGGGTTTTATTAGATGCTTTTTACGGTTAATAATAGGAAATTACAATCGGTGAAAATAAGTGAGAGGAAGGGTATTAGAACTTAATCATGTGAAATAATTATAAAATATGAACAGAATAACCAAAATTACTATAATTTGTGATTAATATGTTATTTAATATGGAATAAGAATAACATATTTCATGAGTCATAGATCATGATCTATGAAAAAATGACATAAGAATCAGAGTTTGGAAGAAGAATATAACACAAACATAAATATATAATATCATAACATAATATAGAAGGAATCATAGCATGATTCTGATAAAATAATAGAGAACTCATCACTTTAATATTCAAAAAATATAGTTGATAGAGTCCCATAATGTTTTATGATTAATACCCAATTTTTGTTAGGGAATATTAGATAATATATATATATTCAAAATATAATAGTGTGTTAGATATTTGTAGATCAACTCTTCACTTAATGGATATAATCCTTTAATGATTTGGGTTCACTCGATGTTATATTTTAAATTATCACATGATATATACCCATTAATTTGAGGGATATGTAATTCTATAAACACCCATCACATATATAAATCCATACATTAGTGTGAAAATTTCCCATTATAACATTATTCATTTAATTATAGCTTTATTTACCCTTGGTAAAATATGTTTTTCATGAAAACATCTATAAAAGGAATTCTTAAAAAGATAATCTGAGGAATAAAACAGATGGAATCATTACATAATGTCTCTATTAAATCATAATATTACATAAATGATGTTGAAAGAGATTAAAATTACTTTTATAAAATAATTTCAAATCTATTTTAAAAAATTACACAAATCCTCCTTTCATTTTGGTAACATTAAAAAACTAAGAATTCAATAACAATTGTAATATAATTTTAATTTTAAAATAACTAAAACATTAAAAGTAGACCTTATAAATTATAATATTTATGAATTCGGGAAATTATAGTCATTTAGTACACATCTACAAAATATTTGTTTTGAACATTTGTTAAATGTAAAAAATAAATCATACAAAAAACAATGTAAATATTGTCGTTAATTAATTAGGAAATGTTGTAAAATAATTTTGATAATGATATTAAAAAATCATTAAACTATATAAAAGAACATATATCGAACATTTTAATGAATATTAACATTGAGTAAAAATATTTGCAACCTAAAATATTAAATAAATTCCTACATTTCATTAAAAAATTCAATCAACATTTTAGAGTAATATATATGGGTAAAATGGAAAAAATAATTAAAAAAACAATAAATTACAAGATTAGATAAAAATATATTAGGTGTAAAATATAATTAATATAAAATTTCACCAATTTATAATGCAACAAAATCAATCCATAAGAAATGAGATTGTAACAAAATTACTTACAATTTTGGAACATTTGATTAAAAATAATTTTTAGAGAGAAAAATTGAAATAAAAGAGTATAGAAAATGAAAAATATATAAATACATGATATAATACATCAAATATTTTTCATATATAACTCACAAAAAAATAAATTCACTTAAACAAACATGTCACAATGATGGAAATTTGAGACAAAACCCTTACCTCAAGTCCCAAATTGTATCATATTTGATCTAATATCATGTTAAATAAATATATATTTTGTAAATAATATTTACATGATTTATATTAATAAATTTATTATATACGTCATTCTGATATAATTTATAATCACACATTTATTAACAATTCATCGTTAGAATCAATATGTGGGTGTTCACTATACATTTTTTCAACTATATTTCAATTTAATAGATCAATTTCTATTTGCTTTGTCATAAATTAATTATATTTTAAATATTAATAATTTCATAAGTATTATATATTCTTTTATATTATATTTTAAAAACCATCATGCATGTTAATTATAAGAAATGGATTATATCACATCATGGAGGGGGTATTCTACACCTATGCTTGGGCAATGATATCATGTTTTAAGTGATTTATATCATAGAAGGTTAATAAAAATTTATCCTTCTTTAATTATAATTATATTATAAAAATATATTATTTTTATTAATGTAATATATATAACCATCCTTGAGATATAGCTAAGAAAAACGAATTTGTTCGCTTCATTGAGGTGGTAGTCTACATGTTTGTATGATTTAAAAATTCCGTTTTAAAAAGATGAAAATGTGAGATAAATGGATAAATTATTTTAATAAAATATTTTAAAACATTTAGGAAGATAATGTTATTTTTATAATATGGTTATTTAATATATTTATGAGTAATAATAAGAACAAAAAATGGAATAACACAATAATAACATATACCTCTTCCAAATATAATCTCCCATGAGAAACACCAAATTGATTCTTCAATGTTTATTTATTGAATTGAAAACCTATAGGTTTTATATAAGATTATAATTGGTATTTTGGTAGAAATTAGAATTTATAAGGTTTTCATTGTGTGTAGAGAAGTGAGAAGATGATGCTCTGTTTTATATGTAATGGGAGCATCATCCTTGTAAACATCATTTAATTTAATATAATATAAAATAATTATCTCTCGATTTTTTCAAACAATGAATAATGATTCAAATTTATGATAATTATTGGTCTGAATATAGTTAACCAAATATTTCGATACATTGTATTTATAATTTATGTATTATGTCATAGTTTAACCCCTCATCATCAATTTTTAAACATATCATTGTAATAATATTTTTACAATGATAACAATACATTATGGAAAAAATTAATTTTAAACTTTTAAATTTTTAAATTTTTATTACATATATGTAATAAATTTTACAATATTCAATGCCTATAGGTGTACAAATTTAATTCCAATACCGACACATGAATCATTTAAAAACTATTATTTGAACAAAATTTTTATTAAACATAAAATTATTTTTTTCTCAATATATTACAATTAATTACCATTATATGATTATTAATTTTATTTATATAATATATTATAAAAAATTTCATTAATATAATTCATAAATATTAAATAATTTTGTTTAAAATGATAAAATTATTTTTTTTACAAAAAAGGTTTTTGAAAAAATATACCTTTTTACCTTTAGATTATTTTTTCCTGATTTATGATCCTTGATAATATATTTATGAATGATAAATAATTTTTAGAAAGGCATTAATAAAATAATTCAATGATTTTAGAACTCAGAAAAAGTGAAATTATATTTTGCGTAAAATTATATAAAAAATGAATGTTTGTAAACCAAACATTACAGTTTAGCGATGAATTATTAGACTAGTATCCATATTTATTACTTAATAATTTTAGTTAATTACAAAATTTATTTTAGTATTATTAATTTAATTTTATCAATAAATATTTTTTATTTCATTTATCATATGTATTAAATGTAAAATAATTCCTAATTCCACAAAACGTTAAAAATATACTATTTATATTCAATTGTATTTTCTTATTTGATTTTGAATCAATTTTTACAGTGTCATTTATTTTTCAACATAAATTAACTATTTGATAATATTATTATTTTATATTTTAAAAAATCATTAAGCACATCTGTTTAATGATTCATGCATTGTATCCAATGAAACAAATAATATTTTATAGGAACATATATTTCAATATTTTGGGTTGTTACATTTTACCCACATAAATATTTTTTGTTCTCGTAATATGAATTTGTTCTATAAAAACTAGTGTCTTTTTACATTGTAAAAATATGACATGTATATTTTGTACTGATTATTAATTTCTAAATCACTACTAAAAGACCAATTTATATAATTACTCTTGTAGGAAATGTAGAAGTACTGAATTAGGCACTATAATAGTATTGTACATGTATTGTTGCAGGCATTGTAGCAGGTACTGTAGCCAGAAATATTCAATATTGTAGCAGTTGAAAATATTCACCTTGGGCCGCTGGTTTGGACTCAGAGACCTTTAAGCCTTCTGCCTATAGAGGAATTCGGGTCAGTAAGGCCTTCAGGCCACCTTTAAGGCATTTAGGCCACCTCATGTCCATCAGGCCACATGATCAATACTGTTTTCCTAGACAGGCTATATAAAAATGAGCACCCCAGTAGAGGATTAAGAGCAAGTGCACTCACAAAAGCAGAACCAATGGATTTGTAAGAGTGAGAGGTTATGACTATGCCATCAGGACCAGCATATGCTTACACAAGATGCTTATCCAAATGACCCTGAGAAGGTGGAGAGTTGCCACATTTTTCAGATATTGGGGAAGGGTAGTTCCTTGTAGTTATAGTCTTATTGAATTCCCTAATATGTTTGGGTGATGTAATGTTTTTTAATCCTATGGGCAATGCAATATCTAATCCTACGAAACATTAATGATATCCACTTTATCCCTTGAAAGGGGGATTATTAAAAATTAATAAAAAAATTACAGCCTTCAGGCCATTCTAGTAAATATTTATAAAACCATGCATATATAGTTATTTGACTCAAATATTTGAATATTTTAAGACAATTATTACTTCGTAGATTAAGGATATTTTACACATTAAAATTGATTTATTTATATTAGAATCTATTGAGTTGATGAACTATTTTACCACTGAGTAGTTGATAACTAGGAAGTGTGCGTAGTTAAATTATTTACATTTTAGAAGCATAATTTAATCCATTAACTGTGTTTAAAAATAAATTCCATCTCTGCTAGATTTGGTATTCCAATTGATTACTAATAACGACAAATACATTATTCATAAAACACTAAATTAAAATTTTATTTGATGATAATATCAATAAATTAATTACCACTTACACCTACCATATCTTCACATTTATTAAAATGAGAAATTGCTAACACATGTTATGGTAATATATAGTATGAATAAACCATTAAATGAAAAAATAATGAATTAATATCCAAATCCTCAACAATAAATGAAAAAGTTGAGCATAATTATTTTCATAAATAAAGAACCCTAATAATATTTAAAATATGGAAAAACGAGTTGAAACCAATTATTATAAATACCTTATCACATATTCTTCAAATAAAATCATATTATTTATCATCAAAAAATATGAATCACTCATAAAGTCACATTCCAACATGTAAATTCCCTAGTCATATAATATATTAAACATGCTAATATTTTTTATCAACAAATTTATTACTAATAAACCAACTCTGAAATCATATATTCATACTCAAGAAAACATAGTATCTATTCTTCAATTAATGTCATACAATTTGATACGAATCCCCATAATATCAAAAATTGATTATTTACCATGATTACAATGTTATTTTTTAATATAATTTGATCTTATTACTAAATAAAAAGACAACATAATGATGAAATAAAATTTGTAATCTCATTCGTATATATAACATAAGAATTATGTTTCAATAATTTGAATAAAACTTCATCCTAATTAACCATGTATTCTTTGAAAAATAATTATCATATTAATCTGTACTATTATCTTTACACTATTATTGCATTTTTCTCAATGTCATATCTGAAAAAGTCATTTGTTGGTTTAGAATATAATCGAATAAGACCACTAAATGAGATCAAAAAATTTGAGCATATTATAATTCATAATGATTTTAAATCTAAAAATAAAATACAATGACCATGGAAATCATAAAACCCTATATACTGACATATAAATCATTAATCTCTATTCATAAACCTTTAACAAAAATGTTTTAATATATTCAATAATACATTATTCCTATAAACAGAAAAATTGAATCATTTCATATGATTCATCAATCACAATATTATCATGTTTCCCAAACTAAACATAAGAAATCATATTACAATTATTCATACCAGTTAACTATTATTCATTATTTATTTATTTTTACAATTTTATGATGATTAATATTTATTTTTATGATATTATTTATCTCATTTATTATATTTCCACAAAGGGAACCTATTTTTATAACGACCAATTATCAAAAAATTAATACATTTAACTGATTCCATAGAAAAACATTATTCTCCATTATAGTTATAAATGGCCTTTTTATGTTCCATCAGATGTTTATTGTCATATTCCCTCCTTGACCACATGTGAAACAACAAATGTTTTCGTAGATAATTTTCATAGGGTATCTCTTCTGCAATATCATGTTACATTGATCTGGGAATTGTTTCACTCTATCAAAGTTATCATTTGTTTCAAATTAAATTTATGATATTTTATGGATTTTCTACATGCAGCCAAGCATTTACAGGACATATAACTATGTTACATGCTTTGTAGTGAGTGATGGATGTATTTTGTGAAATTAAAGATCACGCTATGAATTGGTACACAACGTGTATAGTTTAAATGATAGATTTTAATCTAAGGCGATGTGTTCTTCGAAATATATGGGATGTGGTAGTTACACATTTTGAACCTAGTTTACACATCATGTAATGCACTATGTCTAGTTTTTAAAATATAGTTTTAGATATTTTCCTTGAGTCCATTCACCAGTTCTTCGTGTATCTCGACCTAATGATGTTCTATTTAGTTTTTGAGAGACTCAAACTATTTTAGATCGATTTATTAACATATTATCTCTATGTAAATCATGGTGTATCTCTCTATGTAAGTTTCATTTACATTCCTCAATTTATTTTTATCATGGTAACACCTTTGGGTTATGTTTTCAAACCCTTTGGTTTTCAGTTGGTAATTCTTCCTAGTTTTATCTAGCTTCCTTCAATGATCTCATTCCAGGGGACTATTCTTCTAATTTTCATTGTGAAAATGATGTTTTTCTTTGAGGTATATCAGTTTCCTCTCATCCATATAACCCTCTTCAATTTAATTGAATCATTAATTATGGGGATTTGATTCTGAGGGATTTATTGATGCTTTTGGGTTTTTATTGATTCTTTCTTCTATTACGGCAGTGTGTGACTGTAGTTTTGTGGTAGGCGATTCCTTCTATGACCTATGTCGATAATCTTGATTATTATGGCTTTAAAAATTCATTTACAAATTTAATTATCATGATATTTTTAATTGTTTTAAAAATAATTTTCAAAGATAATTGCTTTTTCTTGAGCTACTATTAAATGTAACGAAAATGGGTATTTCATAGAATTGAAATGATATGTGAAAAATAGAACATGGGTTACCATGTGTTTATAGGTGGAAGGTTTATCTCTAGGAAATCATCCATTGTTTTTTGATTATCAAGTAGGTCTTTCTTTGGGACTTCGTATGTCTCCTAGTCTCATTGTTCATGGGGACGATATTGAAATTTTGGGAGATTAATCCTGGGGTATTCCTCTTCTTCATATGCCTATATTATCACATATTATTTGTTGTCTTGATTGATTAAGGTATGGGAATTATTCATATTGGATCTATAGTATTCCTTAGTGTTTTTATACCTATTCTTTTGTTTTGTATTTTAGTTATTTCTATGTTATCCTTGACATGCATGTTCATTCTAGTGGAAAATTATATTGAAAATATGCATTGAAATGGATATACCTAATTTTGATTAGAATTTTAGAAAAAGGAAAATGTTTACCTTGTTTTCTATAAAATATATTTACTATTTTTCATTCCATATTTTTTCTTAAAATTACCATATAGTCATATATATATACATGTTAGGGTACACCTAGATGGGATCTTATTGAGCATGTTTTCTCACACCGTACACACTTCTTAGGTTGTGTGTAAAGCATTTTTTTATCTATTATTGGGACAGGCAAGTAGCCATAGCGTGGAGGTGGGTTTATGGTTGGTCGGTTGGGTATCTGGTGGTTAGATGGTGGGATTTTAAACTTACCATCATTTAGAGTAGCTGTTTGGTTTTTAGTAATTTGATGTTGGACGTGTCTTTATGATTTTGGATACCTATGTTAATGACTATTTTGTAGGTTTCCTTATAGTTAGGGTATATATATTCATTAGTCTTCTATTATTTCATTATTTCTTTATATATGTATTCCATGTTGTTTTTTAGGTTGGGTGAAATCAGTAACCCAGTGGTGTTGTTTGATTCTGGGGTACATATCACAAACCCATGGGAATAAGGAATGCCCTTTGGGTATGTGATGAAATGGTCCAACTGCTGGTTTTGAGGGAAACTCGGTTTGGTTCATCACAATTTTATATTAGAGGAGTAATTTCTTCTAGAGTCCTTATCATTAGATATTTGTTACACTAGAGATAAGATTGTTGGGACTTGAGACAGATGTTGTGATAAGGGAATAGACAAATAGTTTTGTAACACAAATCGTGTATGCATGGAATGTTGCTATATGTGTCTCTAGTTTTGGTTTTTGTTTTAAAAATAACAGTTTTTTTTTCTTATAGGTTCTATAGATTGATTTGAGATTTATTCTACTGTGTCATCAGTCTTTTGTTTCAGTGTGTAGTAGTATGCCTCCAAGTTATCTTACAAAAGTTTCTCATGAATGTGTAGTTGATGATCCTCATTGTAATCCACATATAGATCTAAACCTCATCGAGACAAACTTTTGGGTAGTCTGTGTTGTTGATCAACTTCTTCCATGAGGTTAGAATTGTGTTGTTGGGGTACAACAAAGATCAAGAGGAGAGAGAGATTAATCATGAAAGTTATTGCATGAAAAGAAACCACCCTCTAAAGGAATTACTGAACATCAATAGGAGGAGGACTATCTTGATAGGAACAATAAAATCGTTGACCTTCTTGAGACACATAATAACAGAAGGGTGAAGTGTGATGTGTTCAGACTCGAGGGTTCTGGAGAGAGATGGTGGGATTCTAGGGTTTATATAGATAGACATGTGGGATTCGATTGTATGGGATTAAATACCATGTTATTTCAAAAAAAATTCTCAGAGTCACTGATGCTGGAAAATTCTATGGAGTTTTTTTCTTTATAATATGGAGATCATTCAGTTTTGACATACACCTATCATTATTCAGATCTTTTTACTTTTTCTCTGGAAGAGGTTATGAAGGACCAGCTGAAGGCTCAAAATTACCTGCAGGGTTTGAGAGTAGACATCATATCATAGGTTTTTATACATCTTATTTCTATCTATAAGGATTTATGAAAATATTATTTTATGAAAAAAAAATTTACAAGCAAGATTTGATTTTCCACCTCTTCTCATCCATCAAGTGGAAGCTTCAATGGAAAAATTTGGAAGAAAATGAAGAGGCAAGATCATCACAAGAGTAATAGAGGTGGGTATAAGAAGAGAGACTCTTATCTTCCATCTGTTATAGTGGGTAATTTACTCCTAACATACTATCAATGTAAAAAGGGAGGAAACACAAGATGATATTTTCCTATGCCCACAAATACATGCAACATTTGTGGATATGTTGGTCACTTATAGATTTTCTATCAGTCTGTGACTACGGCTTGTTATGTATAGGGTTCATCAGATTAATTTACTAATATGGGGTATTTAAAAGCATAAAAATCTATAGGGATACATCCTCGGGCCTTAGGATTGGTGCATTTTAATGAATTAGCTGACATTCTAGAAGAAGTTGATGTAGGTACAAAAATGGTGAGAGGAACTATCCATATTTCATTTTAGTAGAAATATATTTATTTGATATTGGTTCCTCTCATTTTTTATATCTGCATGTTTTTTATGTTATTAGACATTGAAATGAACTTATTTCCTTTACAATGGATCTACAATCACCTCTTGGAAAGAGGAAAGAACATATTTTTCAGCATTCTGGTTCAGTGATGATAGATGATATGGAGTGTTTCTAGGATTTTCTTATTCTTGATCTATATCAATTTGACATCATCGTCGGTATTGATTGGTTTGTCGCACATAGAGAATAGGTTGATTGTTATAATCAAAAAAATTCGATAATTGCTTCCAACAGGGAGATCTCCTTTGTTTCAAGATGAGCGAGACCCAAAATCAAGTCATGTAGGATCTTCCTACCTAGAGATAAAGGGCCATTAGTGTGCTATTGAATTTGATCTAGATGTTGTTTCCTCTATTGGTGATATTCTCATTACTGTTTAAGACATTCCTAATGATTTTTGGGACGACATCTCTAGTCTTCCTCCAAAGAGATAGGGAGAGTTTATAATTGAACTGGTGTCAAGTATGCAGCCGATATTGATACCCTCCTATCATATGGAACTATAGGAGATAGAATAACTCACAATTATATTTGAAAACATAATAGATAGAGGTTTCAATCACCATAGAATTTTTCCTTGGACATCCCATGTGATCCTTCCTAAGAATGATGAAGATTCACTACATTTATTTGTGTACTATAAAATGTGGAACTATGTGACCATTAAGAAAAAATATCAATTTCTTCATGTGGATTATCTGTTTGATCATTAATGGGGAAAATTGGTTTTCAAAGATTTTTCTTCATTTGGGTTATCATCAGCTCAGAGTTTGCGATTCTAATATTATGTTTACATCCTTTAGGAAGAGTTATGACCATTATGAATAACATGTTATTCCTTTTGGTTTGAAAAATTCTCCATATGTTTTCATGGGTTTCATTAATCATATATTCCATCAATATATTTACACTATTGTTATAGTTTTCATGGATGATATTCTCGTTTATTGAAAATCAGAGATTGAGCACGACCACTATCTTAGTATCATTTACCAAATTTTTATAAGTATCCATTTTTATGGAAATATTTCTATGTATTTTTTGGATTCCAGAAGGGATGTTATTGGGGAAACTAATTTTTGAGAATAGATTTTTGGTAGATCCATAGAAGGTAAATACCGTTTTTTCATGTGAGGAACCATATAATATCTTTGGTATAAGAAGCCTCATAAAACATTCTGGATACTACCAAATTTTTTTCAATGAAATATCTAAGTTGTTGTCACCATTGACTTCATTTTCCAAGAAGGTGGTGAAAATCACCTGGAATGAAATGTGTTAGACATCTTCCAATGAACTGAAATGTCCTAAGACATCTGCTCATATTCAAATATTATTTGATTCGAGTAAGGGAAACATGATGTTTTTTGATTCTTCAGGTGAATTTAAGGGATGAATTAATATGTAGTAATACTATGTGGTAGCTTATGGATCCCTTAAGCTTTTTCCACATGAAAGGAATTACCCCGCTCATGATTTATTGCATGCTGCAGTCATGCATAAACCCAAGTCTTGGAGGCACTATATTTTTGGGTAAAGAATCATGGTCTTCTAGGATTATAAGAGTCTAAGTTATATATTAACTCAAAATGACTTCAATCATAGACAAAGATAATGGATATAATACCAAGATATGTTTAACATCAATATCTTTTACACCCAATGAAAGGGGAATGTTGTTGGTGACACTCTTAGTAGGAATGCACCATTATAGGTTGTCATTTAATCTAACAAGAATAAGAACCATATGAGGATTTTCACAAAGATTCATCTATTTTCTTAAGGGGATGTTTCAAGCACAGGTATGGTCAGTTTTCAATTATCAACATCGCTATTGAAGTCTACCTTTTAGAGTCAGCAGCAGGATAATAGGTTTCAGAATACATGAGAAAGCTGTTATGGTGGGGAAACCATTTTGGGTTGTTGTCTCTCTTAAGATGGAATTCTTCACTTCATGAAACGGAATTTCATCCCATAATTAGTGAGGATTTCTGTCTTATTTTATTTTCCCAGCTCTTCATGGTTCATACATCCAGGAACTAAAAAGTTGTATTATAACATGAGGTCGCAATTCTATTGGAAATGCGTGAAGCATGACATCACAGAGTTGGTGTGTCGTTGTAATGACTACCAATGGATAAAGGGAGTGCACCTGAATCGCTCTAGTTTTATTCAGACACATAAAATCATTGTTTTGAAATGGGATGAGGTATCCATGTATTTATTTGTTAGATTAACATAGACTCTCTGAGGGATTAATGATATCTATGTGGTTGTTGATTAGTTGATGATGTTTTCTAATTTCATTACAAACAGAGACAACACTAATGATGAATATACAGGTAAGTTGTATGTGAAGGAGATCATGAGGTTACATGGGATTCATTCTGTCATTATTTCATACATGGATCACCGAATTACCTCAAGGATCTAGTGGAGTCTTCAAGAGGTAATGGGAACTCAAATCAAGTTTAGAACAACATTCCATTAATACACAAAAAGTCATATTGGGTGTGCAATTCATATCCTAGAGGAAATACTTTATGCCAATCTCTTGGATTTTAGTGGATCATGGGATGGTGAGTTGGTACTTGTTGACTTTTTTTATAACAACAGTTACCAGTCATCAATATTAATGTATCGATTTGAGATTTCAAATAGTAACCCATGGAGATCACCTATTTTTTAGGAAAAGGTGGGAAAAGTATATTTAGTTTGACCAAGTATAGTCCAAGAGATGTTTTCAAATATTTATGATGTGCGATGAAATCTGGTTACAACCCGAAGTCGATTTAAATTTTATATATAGTAGTGTCATCATAATTTTTTTCCCATATGTGACAAGTCTTCTTGATATTTTCTCCTCGTTTGGGTCATCGTCTCTTGGAAAATAAGGAATTTTTTCAATGAGATAAGTTGAACCATTTGAGATCACCAAATAGATCAAACATGTTTTTTATCAGTTGGTATTTCCAATTAATTTAATAGATATTCATGATATTTTCCACATATCTCAGCTGTGGAAGTATCACCCTGATCCCCCTCAATATCATTGTTAGGAAGAAGTTGAGTTAGTTCCAAATGATTCTATTTTTGAGGAACCATTTGAGATCATTGACTCCCATAAGAATGTCATAGGTGGGAAGTTTATTCTATTCATTAGGGTTTTATGTAAACAAGGATCAGATTCTCCTGAGACATGGGAATGTGAATCATTCGTGAGGGAGAAATGGACTCACCTATTTTTAGGGATTAAATCTTCAATATGACATCATGGTGAAGGAAAGACATTATGGTGGGGAGTTTTTAACATCCTGTTAACCTGATTAGGTAGGTCTTTCCCTATCTCTTTGTTCATGTTTGGTTCAATTCCTTTAGAAGTTGTTTTCTTGATTTTATGTAGGCTGCAAAGATGTTTCATAGCAGGTAATGAATGCTAGATGTATGTCGTGAAAGGAATGATCACATTGTAAACTGGTACACATCATGAATGGCGATTAAATGTAATGTATGGTTTATATGAATTATTTTTAATTAGAGGTGATAGGTTTTTCATTTTATTTGGGACATGGATATTGCATGTAATGAACCTAGGTTACACCTCTAGTAACGACTTGTGTCCATTTTTTGAAATACCTGTGTAAATATTTTTTTGAGTACATTGACTAGTTATTCATGGTTCTCTACCTAAGGTAGTTCAAGGGCATTTTTGAGAGATTCAAACTAGTCTACATTGATATGTTTTATGCCTGATAACCCTGAAAATCATGGTGTATATATTCGGGTAAGTTTCCTTTCCATGTATTCTTTTCTTTTGATCGTGGTAATTTTTTATGGTTGTGTTGATTGATCCTTTTTTCTAAATTTGATAATTATTGTTGGTTTTTTTATGATCTGTTGTTAGATCTCATTTTATAGGCCTTTAATGATTTTTATTGTGGTTTGGAAGGAATTTTTCATTGAGGTATGTTGGATTGCTTTCTTTATTCTAACACTTGGAATTATAAATTGAATCAGTCTTGATGTGGATTTTATTTTAGGGCTTTCATTCACGTTTTTGGGTTCTCATTGATTCTATATTCCATTGCGGGTATATGCGAGTTGAGTTTTTCGGTAGGTGGTTATATCTCTTGCCTACGTACATAAGATTGATTGTTTTTACATTATCAATTTGTTTGTAAATGGAATAAGAATGATTTTTTGACAATGTTTGAAAGATTTTTCAACGAGAAATGTTTTTCATAGATTTTTGATGAATGGAAAGAGAATCGGTATTTTAATGCAATGATTTTTTTGTGAAAAAAGAACATGGGATTCCTTTTGTAATTAGGTCAAAGGTTTATCTCAAGGCCATTTTCCATTTATTTTGTTTTTACCATGTATGTTTGCCTATGGTATTTCCCCTATTTACTAGGGCCACTATTCGATGGGACTGGTATTTACATTTTTTGGGGTGTACTCAATGTGTATTACTTTACTTTTTAGGTCTATGTTCTAGGTTTTGATTTTTTCACTTTACTTATTGTTGTATGAGTAGTCTGTGGCCTGGACCTATAGTATTCATTGTTGTTGTGATACCCCTATTTTATTTTTTATTCCATTAATTTATAAGTTATCCTTGATATTCATGTCTATCCTTGTAAAACATGTTATCGAAAATATTCTTCAAAATTAATATACATGAATTTTTTTAGAACTGTGGAATAGGGGGAAATGTTTACATTGTTTTCTATAAAATTGGTTTTCTGTATATCATGCCATTTTTTACTTAAATTGTGTTTACATGAACATTTCTATAGATTCTAGAAATGAAACACCTTGGTGGGATCCTACTGATCATTTTAGCTCACACGCTATGCACCTTTTCGGTGGTTTGTGGTGATTTATTTGTATTATAGTGCAAGGAAACACAAGGCACCAATGTGAGGTGGTAGGGTTTGGTTTAGCTGATTAGGTAGTGGGTGGTGAGATGGTGGGAGTTCTTTGAACCCATAATTTGTAGTAGTTGGGGGGTTACTCCTATTTTTGACTTATCTTGGAGTTTTTGGCTAATTTTATTGTTATTGATTCTGTTGTTTCCATACAGTTGGGAAATATTTATTCATTTCAAATAAATGATAACATCCCATACCCATAGACCTGAATCTTGTACAATAAACACACTTTATGCATACATTATTTAATAGAAAAACAAGGAGATGGAATTTAATCATTAAAAAATACTATATAAAAAAATAAAAATCAAGTCACATAGATAACTAAAAACTATTAGATTTAAAGTATTATGGAATAAAAAACCCAATACATTCTATAAATAATGTATTTATCACCTAGTTGACATATTTTCAATTACATATCTGTTTTTTCCTATTATGAAATAATACATTAACATATCAAAAAATATATTCTCCCATTGTACCCTTCTTAGATATATCCTACTTAAAACCATTATTTATAACCATGAGAAATTGAAACATAATAAAGGTTGATATCAAATTTTTAATAAGGGTAAACATTGGAAATATGAATTAATTATTGTTGTTGGAAATAAGATGAGTATTCAGGTAAGATAACATAATCAAGGCACATAATCATATCATTTGAACTGAATACCACCAGTATCTATAATTTAAAAATCATAATTTTCACCAAAAGTATTATGAATGAAAATAAACAATTTTCAACAATTTTGATCCATAAATTAATAACAGAATTATAATAGTTTCCAATAATGATGTCAATCAAACATTTGTTTAATAAACCATAATATAAGAGAGTATGAATCATAACCTAACTCTTATAACATAGTAAATAATTTATCACTTCATAAATCCCAAAACATAATGGATAGGGTCCCATAATTTATTGGGATCACTACCCAAACTGTGACATATCATCTCAAGATATATAAGACATTAAACAATTAATTGAATGATTGTCCACTTTCAGTAAAGCTCGCACTTGATGAAAAAAGACACAAATGGGTTTGGGATCACTACTCATCCCACTAATTAAATCTCATGATATATTACATATAAAACAGTGTATTTTAAGTCAATATAATTCTTGGACCATTGAAAAAAAATTGAAAACCACACATAAGTGTAAAATAATATCATAGAAACATTTATCATTTCATCATTACATAACACACTCTTGGGAAAGAAATCTGTTTTATATAAATATCATAAAAACCACATCAGAATATTTCATCTATATTATTATTGTGGATGGTATCATTATGTTATATATGCACTGAATAAAAAAAATTCTTAAAAGATCTATGAATTTATGAATAAAACACACAAAATATGTTTATATATATTTCGGAAAACAACTGAAAACATACTTTTCATTTGGTAACATTAAAAAACAAAAAATTGTGATAAAAATTTATAATCATGGAATCTATAACATGAACATTGATAATGAATAATAACTTTGATTGTTAAATATTTTGGTGAAGTGGTAAATTTTAAAAAATATTACTTTCCAGTATTTTTGAAAAGTAAATTATAATACATTTTTTAAGCACTGTAAATATTAATTTTAAACCATTAAAAATTATGTAAACTATAAAAGTAAATGAAAATAAAAAATAATTTTAATATAGTAAATAACATTCTGAAAATATTTTTTAGAATATGGAAATAGAATAAAAATATTTATAACATAATAGAAGAAAAAGGTGTTCATTTAATAATATTTTTATTTGAGTCTTTTTTAGTACTAAATAGGGAAGAAATAGAAAAAATACTTTAAAACCATAGAAATAAATAGTTAAAAAAATATGGGTTTTGATAGAGAATCAAAATTTAACCTATAATGACACCAACCAATTTCACATATTATTATGTTATATTTAACATAAATATCTAATAAACACAACCCAATGATTGATATGTCATGTTTATTTTAATGAATTGGTACATTAAAAATCCACATAAAACAAAAAAAAGATCATTATTCTAAACTCCATAATTTTATCAAATATCCCTTTGAGGATATGAAACAACATATGATGGCCTATGGACAATATAAATAAAAGGGATGACTTATAATACCCTATAAGAGAATAAAAATTAGATCAATGAATAACATGCATGTCAAATGGTATAAAAAGATATCGTAAATTTGTTTAATTATAATTAATATTAAAAATGATCATAGAATCAAAGAAATTTTCCAACGACATAAAAAATTTGATAAACATAAGTCAAGGCTCACTTACCTAACAACATAACATAGTGGATAGAGATTGATCATGTATTAGGTATACTCATAAATCCCACAGATATTATGTTAAAAGATATAAACAATACCAAATACATTTGAGCATTATCTGTTTAGACCCATCATATCAGGTATTTGAATATTTGTTCCTCATTGGGAAAACATTCATAAGGATTATGCGTAAGGGAAAACCTATGAAAAATGTTATGGGATACCTAATCTGGTATTAGTGAATAAAAAATGAAATAACATATATATTCTCATTAATTAAGGGATGAAATAATTATTTGGGTGTTCATTAAGTCATATACGTTCATATATCATGAAAATGGATTCTTGGTTATGTAGAGACATATAAAATGGAGTAAAATGGGTTATCTAATATACTTATGAAGCGAGGATTAAAAAAGTGAAATGATTCATTATCATGCATTAAAGAATAAAAAATTAAATCCAAATTGAAATGAAAAAATTGGTTTCCATATAAAACTAAGTGGAATGATATATGAAGGACTGTTTAGAAATTTTCATTTAGTGTTACTTTAAATGTTGTAAGAGATCTGAGAATTTTCCTTTAATCACCTATAAATAACTAATGAAATTCGAAAGGGAGCATTTGAAACTTGTATATCCCCATCAAGGAATGGTAAATTAAACTATGTATATTTATTTGTTAGATAAAAATAATATATAATCTAAATAATATAAACATATAGATAATGTTTGGTAAGGATAATGATAGTATAATCCAATGCTAAAGGGGGTTTCAAAGTCATATCCAACCTCAAATATGCATTAATTATATACATTCTATAAACCAATGAAATAATAATATTTACTTTATAAAATGAATTTATTATAACTATATAAAAATATATTTTACTTATTATCAACTTTTTATGTTTTATAAATCTATTAAAACGAGATATCATTATTTTTTCCACTATTCCATGGTCGTTGTTTCCATGTGTCAATGGTTTCATTAGATATTTATTATTATGGTAGTCCTTTAGGAAATTATTCCATAACACTAAAATTATATGGTATGGAGTTATTTTCATTATAAAATTAAAAAAAATTCTTACTATCCAAATTTATTAATTATTAATTATGATTTATTTTGTATAATAATTATAAATATTGTTTATTTAGGTGAGATTCCAACCAAGATAAAGATGTTGTGTTTTATTTAAAATTATGTCAATATAATCATCCCAAAATATGAAACAAAACAAAATAAACATATTTTTATCATTTTTTACCATTATATGTAAAATTTAACTATCCGTGAATTTGGTAATATAAAACAAAACACATCATCCTTGTTTGTAGTGAACCAACCATAATATGGTAACATTTATAAATAATTTATAATAAAATAAGTGGGGGGTAGATAACTGATATTTTAACAATTAATATGAAAATTAGATATATTAAAAATACTAATGTTGTATAAATTTCCTGGAATATGCATATACAAGATGTTATAATAATAAATAATTAAAAAAATATTTTTGTGAAAATATTATCTCTTTTATAATTCCACTCTTATACATCCTTTTAGGAAACATTTTATTGGATTTTTTATAGGGCCTTGTATTTAAAGAACATGGTGCGTATAGGGTGATATTTTTTGGATCATTGGTATTGTGTGACTATTAAAATGTTTGAGGTGAATGGGAGGTTATGGTTGTAATTTATAATCAGAGCATATGGGTATTTTTTAAATATAATACACAATAGTTTATTTATTTTGTTAATGAAAACCTATAGTTTTGAGGTTTTGTGACTATATATAATAATTTATAATTTAGGGTTCATAATTTTTTTCACCAACATCATCAATTACTAATTTATACTTGTATTAATATTTTAATGAAAAAAATATTACTTCATATCTCACTATTAATAAAAAAATTACTCTATGATAGAATAACATAAAAAGTAACCATTAATTATTTTGAATTTGCAGATTGCAAATATAAAATAATATTTTTTTTAAAAGATTCTAAATTTTAATGAAATTAATTTTTAACTAATATCCTAAATTATTTTCAAAATAGAAATTTTAAACTTGTAATAAATTTTCAGAACATTTTAAATATTAAATGATGTATTATTACATTATTTTATCATTGTATTACAAGAGAATATTGATTTATAAAAAAATCAGGAATATAAACTTTTACATAAAATTTTTAATTTTTCTCTAAAAATAAATAACCAGATTGATTTTTATTATAATTAAATGAATTATTTTATCTTTTCCAAATGATTTATTTATTAGTATATATTTATAAATTTTATATATTTTTATTTTACAAGGTAAATAAATATAATTTCATAATAAAATATGTTATGGTAAAATTCTAATTGTGAGGTCACTAATACAAATGTTCATATTACTATTCTGATATTTATGTTACAAATACAATAATTAGATTATATATAGTTATATAGGTTCTTTACCAACTATAAATACATCACATTTCATTAATTATTCATTCACTTCTATTTTATCTCATGTTTAAATAAATTTTAATTTCTATAACGAATACTAAATTACTAATATTTTTTTCTGTTCGACATACTTTTTTAGGATTATATACATTATTGGGGATCATGAATGTCAAAATTATCATTTTATTATTATATATTTTCTAATTTACTCTCTTTCTAATACATTGAATTCTACAAAAATATTTATTCTCAATATTTAATTATCAATTTAAAATAATTTTTTTGTACTATT
The DNA here is from genome assembly GCA_963277665.1 of Viscum album. Lineage (NCBI taxonomy): Eukaryota > Viridiplantae > Streptophyta > Magnoliopsida > Santalales > Viscaceae > Viscum > Viscum album. Next base: position 1,605,678,723 of record OY728158.1, read on the forward strand.
ATTTAGTGAATGTGTTTTATATAATATTACATTACTAAATATGACACATTTATATAATCATAAGAGAAATTCAATTAAAAAAATATTGGTTCATTACATTATTCATCATGAAAATTCTCACTTGAAATTTCAGTTAACAATCTAAGATAAAAATTGACAATGATATTTTTTTATTTCTTCATCAAACTATCCAATTGACTATCCATAAATATTATTTTACTATACTAAAAATCTATTTTTTTCTAAATAAATAACTTTTTGGTTGAGTGAGAACTTGACAAGCATAATACCTATAGATGATAGAATCCATCATAGCAAAAAAATAATCTGAAAATTTCAAAATCAAAAACATAAAGCGCGCCACAAAACATTAATCAGGCTCCAAAATTAAAAAAGAAATTTCAAATCGATCACAATTGCACCTTGAAGTTGCCCTGATCCATCCTCAGTTGAAAATTATCGTATCAAGTCCTATGATTGGACTTGAGGGTCAGGTGCATCGCAGGATGAATTCCACCCAGCAAAAACATGATGTGGCAGTAGATATGGTTTTAGATTTAAAATGTTTTTTAAAATTAGAAACATTTTATTTGCAATGGTTGGATGATAATACCCCTACTGTGTAAATTGTTTTAATAAATGATTATAAATTGTAAATAAAATCTGTTATTATAAAACATGAATGATATTATAAAATAAAAATGGTTTAATAATAATAAATATATAATAAATACATAAAATGATTATTTTAGATTTTTCATAATGAAATTTAGAGTGAAAATGTATAGTATAAAATATCAGTGAAAATTTAAAATTCATATATGTTTTATATATAAATTTTTCCATTTTAAAAAAATAAAAACTAAGGTTTTGAGATATTAAAATTTATTGCTTCTTTTTTAATTATTTTATGGGAAAACTAATAAGGTCATTTTTTTAAATGATTATGTCTTGACAATTTTTGTTTATTATAAGTATAGAAAATATAATAATGGTTAATAAATTACTTTTTAGTGAAAATTTACATTTTTTTATATTAATATATTTTCAATTTAATTTTATATGAAAAATTAAACTATAAATTTCTTATTGTTATCTGTATTGGAAATTTCTAAAAGAAATTTGTATTGAAAATTTTCACCATAAATTACATTTTTCATATATTAGTATAGATACACTAAAAATGTAAACATGTATGTATTTTAAAATTTATTTAATTAAAATTCCAGTATAATTAATTTAAATATCAAGTGGAAATTTTAACTGGAATCATAAATGGGAATATGATCTGCAATTTTCCATTGTAAATTTGCACTAAAAGTTTCTAATGCAAATTTTCAATGTAAATTTCCAGTGAATGTTTCGAAATTTTTTCTATTTTAATTAATTTTCATTGTAATGTTATGTTGAAATTTGAATTTTAAATTTGATGTTGAAATTTCCACTATAAGTTTGCATTGTTTATTTATGTATTGATATATTCTCAATTATAATTTAAGTGGAAATCCGAATTGGAAATTTAAGATGACAATTTTATTTTAAAATTTTCACTGTAATTTTCCAGTGAAAATGTTCATTTTTTATTTACGTATTAATCTATCTTTACTTATAATTTAAGTGGATATCCAAATTGAAAATTTGTATTGTACTGTAAATTTTCACTGAATATTTTTAGTATAGATTTATATCAGTGGAGATTTACAATGTAAATGTAAAACACCAAATGTTAATGCAAATTTACTAATATGTTTGTATATAGGATTATAAAATTTAAACAATATAATTTTAATTTGAAATATATAATTTAATATTATCATGTATAATTGTATTTTTATGTGTTTCTTTGTGATTTTTTAGTTTTCATTGAACATTTCATCATACATTGAATTTTTATTGGATATTTTCAGTGAAAATTTGCACTAAATTTTAAATGAAAATATCTACTAAAAAAATGCCCATTAAAAATTTCCATTGGAAATTTGAAACAAACATTTTAATAAATGTTTTTGATGGAAATTTCCACTAAAGGATTCTATTGAAAATTATCAAAGTAAATTTTCGCTGAAAATGTAAAATTTTTGTGTAGTAACATATCTTCATTGTAATTTACAGTGTGAAGTTGAACTAGAATTTTCCATTCGATGTTTTCACTAGAAGTTTGTAGAATGAGTATACTGGGAATAAAATCATCTACCTATACATGATTTATGAATTGTCTATAAACTCTTAGGAATCTACAAATTTTACACCATAAATTTTAATGCAAATATTAAATAAAAATTTGGAGTTTTTACCTATGAATTAATATTTTTCATTGTAATATTAAGTAAAAATTTGAAATGTAAATTTCATGTGAGAATTTTCATAGGATATTTTTTATGGAAATTTACCCCAGAAATTTCAAATAGATATTTAAACAAAAATTTCTAGTGGAAATTGACACGGGAATTTCTAGTGGAAATTTTGACTGGATTTTCCAGCAGTGACAGCGTAAAAAACCCCAAAAGTTCATAATAGTGGCATTTTTGTCTAAAACCCAACCTGAGGGCCAGGTTCTAGTGGAAACCAAAGATGATTTCAATCCCTCCCCAAAAACCCCACCTTGGGCCACAAACCTCTATTCAATGTTCAAAATTCAAATAAAAGTAAAATCACATACCATCATTATCACTCATCGAGCCGTGCGATTGCCACTGAAACCCACCTTCAAGACCTGTCTCATAGTAATCCTAATCAATAGAGAACAATAATCATCAAAACTAAAGCTCTTAAACAGCATCAACAGCCATAGACGACCACCACCTGTGAGCTCAACATCAGACCATCATTGGAGGGGATATTTAGTATGAACATACCCCGCATCAGCCAGAGTCATGTTGCTTCCATCCACTATCATCACCAAGGTAGGCCACTGTCCTCGTCGACATCGACACCACCCAAACCACAAGATCCGATGACCACATAAAACAAAAATTAACCAGAACCAAACATCACCACATCTAAAAATCGAGCATTCATAGATAAAATACAACAAACCTTCACTAATGGCTCTGAGGAAAAAACACCATGAAATCCATTACTGAGGCAGAATAAACCACAATTGTAGTGGAAAGAACTAGAGTATCTTTACAGGAAAAATAGGAAATAGTCACTCAAATAACCCCACCCACCACCAAGTACCACATCCCAAAGACACAAGATAACCATCGCTCGAGGTCTGACTTGGAAAAAAAGAAGAGGAGCTTAAAACCAGCATATGGATTTGAGCAGCCGAGGTTTCCAGATGATGAAGAAACAAGATCTAGAAGCCTAATAAGTCTAAGCCATCATGAGAGCTCCATGAAAAAACCATTGAAGTATTTTTATTTGGGAAAATACACCTTTCATTGTGAAATCATTTCATTATCACCATATAATTTCCAAAATATTATGGAAACATTTCCTCTAAAAATAATCATGTATAATATTATATGAATCAAAAAAGAACTAAATTTTCATCGGATCCATAAATTTTTTCATGTTGTACAAGATAAAAAATATTCCTTTCACTTTTTAAAAAATATAAAATATTATCTTGTTTTGAAAATGACAATAATATTCCATTAACATAATTATTAAGTTGTAAAAAATGGTTAAAATGAATTATCACAAATATATGATTATATTAAAGAAACTTCCTTAAAACATTTTTATATAACATGGATTGGAATGAAAATGGGGATTCAAATAAAGAGAGAATTGTAGTTTTTTTTCATTAAAAATATATTCTAATTCACTTGAGTACTTAAGATGAGGAAAATGAAAGGGAAAAAGTTATTTTCATGTAATAAAAGTATGATAATAATATTCTCAAGTATCAAGAGTGGTAGATCATAAAAATTCATCATTGTAAACTTACTTATAAATATTAGTGATAAAAAATGAAATTTTAAAATAAAACCCTTACCACTTTGGTAACATTTGAATCATAATACTTGTGAAATAAATAATATTATATTTATATTTAAATACACAATGAATTAAAAATAAAATAATAATTGAAAATTATTGGATGTATATCACCAAATTATATATAAAATTGGTGAATATGACAATTGTCTCATAGATATAGAATTCAGAAGAAAATCCATTACCTCAAGTACAACATCCTTCATACATGTTGTATCATACTTTATAATAAATAAAAATTCAATATAAATATCTTATAGAATGATAGTAATATATATAATTAAAAATATGGTTTATTTCATATCTTTATTAAAAATTATATATTAAAATAAATATTCTATGTGATATTTTCATCCATTATCATATATGTTTTGGTTTAGTATTCTTGTCTATTATCATTGATCATGGTTACATAATGATAATATTTTTACTAATCATATTAATATCATATAAATTATTTAGATAAATATATTTATTTATCTCCAACAATTAATGTTTTATATAAAAAAATTAATTACAAAATTCACGGAGATGCTATACTATATGTAAAGATGAAAATGTATTCACTTTCGATGAATGGAATGAAATTAAGGTAAATAATAATTCACCATTCCAAATTAATTATTATATAACATAGATATTATATATTTAAATAATTTATCCTTATTACAGATTATGTAGAATATATTTTAAAATTGAATCACATAACTTTGTGGAGATGGTAGTACACATGTACGCCTAAAAAAGATTATTTTTTTTCCAACAGATGGGACGGTAAGATTATATATATGTTATTATGACTCCAATTGTATATTTAATTCAAAATTATCATATAAAATATTTAATCACATTAAAATAAAAATCCATGAATAATATTGATTGAAAATAAAGTCTTTCACTTTGTGAAGATGGTAATCTCTACATACCCTTGAGTGATACATTCACATCCCATTTTATTGAAGGATGTTTTAATAAAGTGTGTTCAGAATCAAAATAAAATTTAATTATAATTATGATACTCATGTTATTATTTTATGAATAAAATTTCACATGTATAAATGGTAAAAGAATATTTAAAAATGAAGTGAATGAATATGGATATTACATCTTCTCTGAAACAACTTCTTTAGATCTTATCTTAAGTACACTAGAGTTGGTCTTTTTGGAAAAAACGATCCTCAGGACTTTGTATAAGGATATTATTAATGGATTTTTATAGGTTTTTTGATCTATAAAACTCAATTTAGTGTGAAGAAATGAAAGGGTAATGGGAGTTTCATAATTTAGGGGAGGGGAACACATGGGATTTATTAAAATATTAAAATATAAAAAATTTAATCTCAAGAAATATGTTATCCATATTCTAGGTATTAAATTATAAGATATTATGGTGTTAAAATCCCATCGACCAATAAATGTTTTTTAGGTTTTAGTGGTTTTTAAAACCATAATATGTTTTAACCCCTTACTTAACTAATTTATACATCAACCATAGTGACACTATTTTCAATATTAAAGGGTTTAAATTTTGAATATAAGATGAAAATGGGCTCATTAATGTCCATGGTATGACCTTTTCAAAAATATCAGATCCACCTGGTCATATTTCATGAATTTTATTATTTATAAAAAATTTAGTAAAATGTGATTTTTATAACATTTTAATAATGTAAAATTTGAAAAAAAAAATCTTGTAATTTTTCTTTTATGAAAACATGAAAAATTTTGAATACCATTATAGTCAAATAGCACAATAATAATATGTCATACTGATCTAAAAATTTCTTCCAACACTTTAAATAATTCATGATATATTGACTTTAATATATATATTTTAATAGATATTTTATTTTATTAATTGAATAAATTCATCATCATCATTTTGTAATCACTCAAAGTAATTAAATAAATACTTATAATTAAAAAAATATCATTAAATTAATTTCATGAATCAAAAAATATATATTTATATTCACTCATTAGATAAATTTTTCCCATTGTGGACATACAATTTATATTTAAAAATATATAGTGACATTTTTTAGCAATTGTTTCTTTTACTATTATATAGGTAATTTTCATGAAAATATTTCAAGTAAATAAATACATTTCCAACCTATTATGATAAGAGTATAATTAAATCCATCCAATACAAATTATGAGTAAAATTATGACCATATAATTTAGTTTTATCCAACATTGGCATTATTTACTCTTTACTAAGATCATACATTTTACTAAGACTTGAATTCATTTTTGGCCAAAAATAATGGGACATATTTACTAAATTTGTACCTACTAATTCCAAATATTTTTCCATTTAATCAAATTGAATTGTCAAAATAAGATGATATTAATTCTAAAAATATGCCTGAATAATTTTATGAATACCATTTTTTAGGAAAAATACATTTCTATGCATAAAAGTCGGATTATTAATATTCCATTCCTATAAAATTATTAGATATATGATAAAAGTATTTTAATTAATATATAATATGTACATTCCATTAAACCATCCAATGATAGTGATTATGTAACACCCCGAGATTTTATGAGATATTTTATTTTTAATTTCATTGATGTCTTCTATTATACACTACACCAAGATTATATTGTACTATACAAAACATCGTATTAGCTTGCAGTACATGCAACACTATTCTTGGCTTAGGTTACACACAATTTCATGTTTGTTTTGTGGAAATTATTCTACACAACATTAAGTATAGATTTTGTTTAATATATAAATGAAATATTTTTTGATTATGTTATACACAACACTAACTGGAGCTTTCACTACACGAATTCCTGACTTGGCTTGCATTACACGCAATCAAGACCTTCTTCGATAGCGTGTGTAGTATACAATACCATGTTTCACTAAACGAGATATTATGACAATATTATTATGAACTTGCCGTTATGAATAGTAATACACAATTTTTGAAATTTTATAAATTTTATCTTTCAAAATGGAATTAATTTTTGAATTCAGAATATCAAAATTAGCATAGTGTGAATTTTTTATATTGTTCTGAAAACTTTCATTTTTTTATGAATAGTGAAAACACTAGGATACTATTTAAAAACTTAATTTTTATTTAAATAATTATTTTTTTATTTAAATTTATTTTAGGTAAAAATTTATACATAATAACTATATATGTTTAATGTAATTCATTTGAGTGATTTTATAATAATTTTAGATATATAAAAATTTTATTGAACTTTTCCCCATCTTTTACCCACCTCATATGAGAATACGAAAATTTTAATAAAACTCAATTTTACCACTTCTATGAGTGTAATTTTGAAAATCTGAGGGAACTGGTTAATATCAAGGAAAAATTTTGGTTCAATAAGATAAAAATAATTTTTGGTGAATAGTAACATTTTACTTTTATTTACCACGGTTAAAAGCAAATAGGGTAATTAAGGGAACAAATGATATTATTATTATCCTAAAAAATGTCTTCATTCTATTGGATAAGTGTAATTCGACCAAAAACTACATTATGATTAAAATATTACCCTTTAGGTCCACTTGGATTAGATTAGAACACTTATTATTATTTTATTTAAAGAAGAGTTAAAATAGTTAAAATCAATGTTTAATAACTAAAACATTTTTAATATATGGTTATACATAAGATAAATTCGACTATAAATATTCATTATAAATATAAAAACATTTCCTACATAATGGTATTTTATTTATAATTTTTAGACATTAAATAAGTTAATTTATTTATGACACAATGATGATGGAGTAATTACCTTATTAATGAAATATTAACATAATTGATGTTATAAATTTACAAATAAATGTAATTTGAGACTTTTTATTAATTACAATAATTTTAAAGTTTAACATTACATGTTATTATTTATTAAATTAACTGTTTTATAACTAATAATGTTTTTATGATTTTCACAAAAATCAATTACCAAATATTTTCAAAATTGATATAAAATAGTTTTTAAAAACAAATATATTATTAATTTTTATTTTATTCTTAAAAATCTAAAGTTCAGCCAAATTACTTAGATAATGTTATATATATTAATAATGAACCACTTGGGGTTATTTTGGCTTGTTATTGTATGTTTATTAACCATATACTGTAAGAAAAAAAGAAGACAGGGTAAAAGATAAATTATTTAACTTAGAGTTAAATTGAAATGAAAAGGTTAAAATAGTAACCTAAACATGTCTAAAACCTATTGGCTGTGAGTATTTATACACACACCCACTTTATATTCTAAATAAATAAATTTGGAGCTATTATAACCCGAATTTGACTTTATTATAAAAGAATATTTTATGATTTTCCAAAGGTGCCCCTCTCCTCCCTTATAAAAAGGGCACCCCATCCCTATTCTCTTAACACCATTTTGATCCTTGAATCTCTGAAAACCCCTACAAATTACTCTTCTAAATATAAATAGTTATATCATAGTGGTTCTGGTCTTCTCAAAAGTCCATCTCTAGTGCCCGAAAAAGAAGTTTAAAGGAGGTGCGTCGAGGAAGAGGTAATCTCTTCTACCAACTCTTTCATGTTTCATTCTTCTTCTACTTCCTCTTTTTTAGTTGTTTCATTATAAAGTAATAACATAAGTATTAATTATATAATGATATGTTATTATAATTATGAAACAACCCTATTTGACCTTCTATTCCGCCTACATAAAATGAAATCACCGCACATGCATACGTACGGTATACCGTCTCCACGTAGTGGTGTAATCATTTTTCTACCACCACCTTACTTAGATGGGTATAATGGAGTAAAGAATAACTACATATGATTATTATAAAATCTTACTGATTTTATGATATTATATCATCCACTCCAATTCCATTCAATAAATATGGGAACGATATCATCGCTCGTTCGTACGTACGGATTACAGTCTCCACGACATGATGAGATTCATTTTCCATGTTAACAATTCAAGAATGATTATAAAGTTTATATAATAAGTAATAATGAAATATATGAAATAATAATTATACTGTATTTATGTATATATATATTTATGTCATCTACTTATTTCCATTCAATTCAATAAGGAAATGAAAAAAACGTTCATGCGTACGTACAGCCTACCGTCTACATGAACGGTGTATTTCTTTCTATTTATCAATCTATTATATAAATGTATATTCTGAATATATATTATATATAAATCATGTTTTATATTCTTTAATTAATTTATCCTAATATAATTAATCATATTAATAATTACAAGTCAAAACATGAACGATAAATGAAACAATTTTCCCCAAAACGCTGCTTTAACATGGAATTGAAAAATTAACGGATAATATAAAGACATAAGTGAAACATATATGGTATAATAAATATTATTATGGTTCTGTTACAAGTTAATAATATGTTTAAACCCATTATACAGGAGTCTCGGACACATACGGAAGAAATTGGACATAAGGTAAGTGATAATTATTCCAATCTTGTTCTTATCCGGGATTATTTATTCGTAAGTATTTACTATAGTTATATTTACCATCCATGTCCCTATTTTCTAAAAAATGGTTTCATGTATGTTTAAATTATTTTTTACCCATTTTTTTATTTTACTACATGGTGTGTAAGGAATCTTTCTTTTTTCACCATATGAGGTACTTTTGACTTTTCCAGAAAAAGTATGAGAAGAATGTTTTTTTAACTTGTACGACATGAACGGATTTTTACAGTTTCATAAAACCTTATTTTCATGAAGTTTACTCTACAAGATTTCGTGAATATTTTCATCCAAATCCTTTTCATTTAAAATTGCATGACATTTCGTGAAAAGAAAATAATTTTGAAGAAGAAATGATATTTTCCTCAAGAATTCATTTCAAGTGTTTTATCAAAACCATTTTCCATCTAATATGAAATTATTTCATATGTGTATGTTTCATGTGTAATTTCCCTATGATTTACATGTCTTAACTATTCTTATGATGAAATGTTATCCATTTGTTTTATATGGATTATGTTATGATGGGATGATGTTTATGAAACCCATTTTATTCTTTGGGTCATGATGAATGATTTATGTTTATGATGTGGCACACGTAAGAATGATTTCATTATGTGATGGGTGGGTCCTATATCTCCCTCCAATGCATTGGGTAAAGATTTATATCTCATGATATAGACATGGATAGAATCGTAAGTTAATCTGGTTCAGTGATATAGGACTAGAACGAGAAGTGAACTCGATTCAGAAAGGGACTTTTTCGACTAAGATGGTCTTGGCAGCAATGCCTTGGCTATTATGGAAATCATATCATGTACTTAATGGTATTCCACAATTAAATGTTTTATTCCCATGATATTTTATCATGATTAATGTTCTTTTATTTCCTATACCTTACGTACTGCCTAGATTTTTTTCACAACTCAAGATTTTGATGTGTAAACATTATGTTCATGTTTTTATGATAAAATGTATATGGTTTGTTTTATTTTCTCCATGCTTAACCTTACTGAGAATTTGAGCTCACCCTTTATATGTTTTATTTCCCCATTATATAAATAAAGTTTTTAGGTAAGAAAATAAAATGGTAAGATCTTTATGGGAGATGTTAAAGATCTTTCACCACGATTAAAAGATTATGTTCTGAGTTTCTAAAGACACTAAAATATTACGATCCTTATGTGTTTGTTTTTGTAATGTATTATTTACTCCACAAAATTAGTGTAAGTTCCATGTACTTCACGATTTGGGTCTCTATAGTTTCTATCAGAGGAAAGGTTTAGTTCACCTTTGGAAACTAAGATGTGAAAACTTTAGTGAAATCCCTAGAGATATTTCTATGGTATGTCTAGGGATGTCCATAAGGATAAGTATAAGTATTAGTTATATTCATAGAATTACGGTAACAATATTATAATTAACCCTATGAAGTTATATATTTAATGTACCCCCCCTTTATTATCTTGTTTTCCCTAGCATGATTTTTGCCTCCCACACTGTTGTTTTGGGTTTTAGACGCTGGCTGGAACCAGAAGGAACCGCGTTGATCAATGTAATGGACAATGCAATTGTTTTCCTCCTGAACAAACGAATGTTATGGGATATGGAGTGAAAAATCATATTGTTATACGTACACAAGCTATGAATCATTCTAGACATCCAAATGAGCAGAGAAGGGAACAATTTTCTATTGAGTCCTTCATGAGGAAACATCCACCTTCTTTCAGTGGGTCTTTTGATCCACTTGTTGCTGAACAATTGATCAGTACCATTGAAAAGATATTTTTCATACATCGTTGTTTGTAACATGAAAAAGTCATTCTGGCTATTTACCATTTAGAAGGTGAAGTAGATCAATGGTAGACACTGATTAAGAATACGAGGAAATGAGATGAAATTGAATCCATGGAATGGGATGAGTTCAAGAACTTATTTTTCAATAAGTACATCCCTCGTATTCTTTGAACAAAGATGGAAAATGATTTCCCTTAGCTTAAGAAAAAGGATGATGAATCTGTTGGAATATACGAAGCAAATTTTACAAGGCTTGCAAGGTATGCATCTGGCTTTATCATCCAACCTGAAAGTAAAGTTGATCGATTTTTCAGTGTCTCAAAAACCAAGTCTTCGAAGGGCATTAACTACAAGAGTCTTCAGTAACTATGAAGAAATATTTTGTTGTGGTATCAAGGTAGAAATGGAAGTTGGTGTCACATATCCATCTCATATTTTTGAAAAGAAACAAAAGATAGAGTTAAAGGATAAATCTCATAATAATGTTGAAAAGAAGATGAATGTTTCTTTATTCTCAAAGTGTTGAAAGAATCATGGTGAAAATTGTCTTAAAGGGACTAGAAAATGTTTTAACTATAGAAAAGAAGGTTATTGATTAGCTGAGTGTCAAAGTAATGGAAAAAGGGTTGCTAATGATGTGAATAAAGAAAAGACTGTAGAGAACTCACAACCAACCCTTCAATGCTTCAAGTGCAAGGGAATGGGGCATTATACTAATCAATGCCCTAATCCAAGGGTTAATGATGATCAACGTGAGAAGCATATTAAATCAAAGGATAAAGGGAAGTCACATGAGATCACTATTTGTGATGTTGAGAATGACAATGATTTTTTGTAATGATTAAGTGTTTGTGTAATGGGATTTCAAAATAGTATCATAGAATCTCATTTATGGCATCGTGGAATTCTGGAATATCTATGTATTGGTTTTCAATAATTTTATGGTACCTGTAACCCTGAAATGTGATTGAAAGAAGATGATATGCGCATATTGAAGAGATAAATAAAGAAAATGAAATGATCTCATGACTAATATAAGGAAAAAGTTATATCATGGTATGATTATATAGAAATTTTGGGATTTTGGTATATGGAAAGTGTTAAATTTTGACAGCATTCATGTTTTCACTAAGGGTTAAAGGGTATTCATTTTTCAATAGAATGCATGATTAAGGTATTCACATGTTTTTAATTTGAACAATAAGATATATCATATGATATATGTGGGATAAATGATTTTATTCACATGCTCGGCAGATGACATTTCTAGTAATTGTTTTTTTATACTGTGAGCTTGGACAAATGTATTTTGGATAAGCCTAAAGATTGGAATAGATTATTTCGGACAAAAGTTAGTATTTTTTAAGGATAGAAATTTTTTCAATATTATTGATGGAATGTTATAATCATGTAGTTTTAGAAAAAGGACAACCTGCAGGACGAGCGGCAACCCGTCACGTCAGACAAGGCTGTGGGAATCGAACCCACAACCGAAGTACGACAAGCCTTTATCACCATCTACGGGCCTACATGAAGTCCCTAGTTAATAGAAACTAGTTTTATTATATTAATAAGTATGATATATGAAATATAAGTCCATTTTTGGAACTATATATGATTAATGTCACTATAGATGGACTTTTGTATTTTTGATAACTTTTTCTAACCTTTTGTTTGAGACAGATGGAATGAACCATCATTCTATCACAAGATCTGTTAACACTTCATGAATGACAAATTCAACTGCATTTCTTTAATAGATGAAATGGAAACCATCCAAGGAACGACTAATGGTGAAATTTTACCAAAATAAAGGAAGTATTTCTTCTAATTCCAATTTCATCATCTTTAGGGAAATGATCTTGAAAACAAAAAATGTTGTCCTAGTGCCCTTATATCTGATGAATTAGATGGTACCTTAGATCATTAAAAATTTATGACTTTTTGATTGTTGGATTTTTCATATCCATGTCCTCTACCACTCTTCATCAGAAGTTGATTGTTATATTTATCTTCCATATCCATATTTTCACCTATGTTTCCCTATGTGGAAACCCAGTGCCGAGTAACTCTGGATGACTGTTATGATTCTAACATCCATTTTTAAAATGAAGTTTTATTATTCCTTTTTACTATGTGGTTTTCTATGAAAGAAACTTTCAAGTAGTAAACCATTCATAACCCCGATGAATTTCGAGGGAAAAATTCATTTTTTATGGGGGTAAAATTTAAGACCCTGAGATTTTATGAGATATGTTATTTTTAATTTCTTTGATGTATTCAATTATACACTACACCAATATTATCTTATACTATATGTGTAGAGACCCGAAGCTTGATGTACATGGACATTACATTACTTTAGTGGAATAATTAATACATAACAAAAACAGACACACAAGGATCGTAATAGTTTAATGTCTTTGGAAACTCAGAATATAATATTCTAATCGTGGTGAAAGATCTTCAACATCTCCCATAAGATCTTCCCCTTTTTTTTACCTAAAACCATTCTTTAAATCCTTGGGAAAAGAAAACATATAAAGGGTGAGCTCAAATGCTCAGTAAGGGTAAGCATGGATAAAATAAAAAAAATCATATACATTTGAACATCAAAACATGAACAAAATATTTAAACATCAGAATCTTGAGCAATGACATAAATCATGGTTGTACGTAAGGAATAGATCATAAGGAAACATTAATCATGATAAAATAGCATGGGAATTAATCATTTAATTGTGGAATACCATTAAGCACATGTAATTATTTCCATAGTATCCAAGGCATTGTTTCCATGACCATCTTAGTGGACAAAGTCCCTTTCTGAATCGAGTTCACTCCTCGTTTCAGTCCTGTAATACTGAACCGGATTAACATACCGTTCCATCGATGTCTATCTCAAGAGATATAAATATTTACCCAATTCATTGGAGGGAGAAATAGGTCCCACCCATCTCATAATGAAATCATTCTTACTTGTTCCACAAAATAAACTAAAAGCATTCATCATAACCCAAAGAATAAAATGCGTTTCATAAACATCATCCCATCATAACATAATCCATATAAACAAATGGATGTCATTTAATCATAAGAAAAGTGAAATAATGTAAATCATAGAGACATTATACTTTAAACAAACACATATGAAAATAATTTCATCTTAGAAGGAAAATTGTTTTGATAAGACTCTTGAAATGAATTCTTGATGAAAATATCCTTTCTTATTTAAAATCATTTTCTTTTCACAAAATTCCATGAAATTTTAAAAGATAGGGCTTTTGTTGAAAATAATCATGAAATATTGTAGAGGAATCTTCTTAAAAATGATGCGTTATGAAACCGTAAAAATCCGTTCAAGCCGTATTAGTTAAAAATAACATTCTCCTCGTACTTTTGTCGGAAAAGTCAAAAAGTACCTTATATGGTAACCAAAGGAAATAGTCCATTCATACAATGTGGTAAAAAGTCAATAATGGGTAAAAATGACTTTAAACATTCATGGAAGAATGGTAAACATTTTATGAAAACATTTTCAGAAAACATGGTCATGGATGATAAACGTAACCCTAGTAAATACTTACGTATAAGCAATCTCGGATAAAAATGAGATGGAAAATTTATCCTTTACCTTAGGTCCGATATGCTTCATACGTATCCTAAAAATATGTATAATGATTTAAATAATGTCAATGACTTTTTACAGAATCATATTCATTGTTATGATATCATATATGTTTCACTTATGACATTATATTACCCGTTTTTTTGTAAATTCCATGTTAAAGCAGTGTTTTGGGTAAAATCATTTCCTTTATCGTATGTGTTTTGACTTTTCGTTCTTGATATTATTACTTATATACTGATTTACATAATTAAAGAATGTAAAACATGATTTATATATAATATATATTCATCATATACATATATATATATTATAGATTGATAAAAGGAATGAAATACACTGTTCATGGAGACGGTAGGCCGTACGTACGCATGAATGCTGTTTCCGTTTCCTTATTGAATTGAATGAAACTAAATAGGTGACATAAATATATATATACATAAATATAGTAGAATTATTATTTCATATATTTAATTATTATTCTTTATATAAACATTATGACCATTCATATATGGTTAACATAGAGAATGAATCTCATCGCGTCGTGGAGACGGTAGTCCGTACGTACGCACGAGCGATGATATCGTTCCCATAATTATTGAATAGAATTGGAGTGGATGGTATAATATATAAAAATCATTATGTGTTATAATAACCATATATAGTTATTCTTTACACCATTATACCCATCCATGTAAAGTGTCGGTGGAAAAACAGATTTCACCACGGCGTGGAGACGGTATTCCGTACGTACGCACGCGTGGTGATTTCGTTTTTCGTAGGATGGATAGATGGTGAAATAGGGATGTTTCATACATATAATAACATATCAGTATATTAGTTATACTGATGTTATTACTTAATAATGAATCAACTAAAGAAGAAGAAGTGGAATAAGAAATAGAGTTGAAATAATCGGTAACGGACATTACCTCTTCTTTGAAGCGCCTCTTTGAGACCTCCTCTTAGGGAACTAAAATTGGTCTTTGAAGAAGAAAAAAACCTCTAGGATGATTCTATGGAAGTGGAGAAGATAATTTGTCAGGGGGTGGCCGAGCATGAAGGCTTAAAGTGGTGTGAGGAAGAGAGGTAGGAGGTTCCCTTTTATAAGGGAGGAGAGGGGAACCATTGGAAAAACCAAAAATATTATTTTACTATAAAGTCATATTCGGTTTTTAATAGCTCGAAATTAATTTATTTCGAAGCTAATGTGGGGATGGGTCTAAATCGTCTCATCCAATAGAATTTAGAAAAGATTAGGTTTCTATTTTAACCTTATCATTTACATTTAACCTTAAGTTAAATAATTTTACTTTTACAGTGTCTTCTTGTTTTCTTACACTATAAGGTTAATAAACTTACTATAAAAAGCCATACGAACCCCACGTTGTTTATTATTAATATATATAACCTTATCTATTATATTTTCAGAACCTTAGATTTTTAGGAATAAAATAACAATTAATAATACAATATTTGTTTTTAAGAAACAATTTTTTGTCAATTTTGACAGTATTTGGTAAATGATTTTTGTGAAAATTATAAAAGAATGAATAGTTCGAAAAAAGATAATTAAATCAATAATAACATGTCATATTAACCTATAAAATTAGTGGAATTCATAAAAAATCTCAAATTACATTTATTTGGGTATTTATAACATTAATTATGTCAATATTTTATTAATAAGATAATTACTGCATCATCCTTGTGTCATTAATAAATTACATTATTTAATGTCTAAAAATTATAAATAAAATACCATTATGTAGGAAATATTTTTAGCTTTCTAATTAATATTTATTGTCGAATTTATCTTATCTATAACCCTATATTAAAAATGATTTACTTATAAAACATTGATTTTAACTATTTTAACCCTTCTTTAAATAAATTTGTAATAAATGTCCTAATAAAATCCAAGTGGACCTAAATGGTCATATTTTATTCCTAAGGTTGTTTTTGGTCGAATTTCACTTATCCAATAGAATTATGACATGTGTTAAGGTAATAATAATAGCATTTTTACCCTTAATTACCCTATTTAATTTTAACCGTGGTAAAAAAGTAAAAAGTTACTATTCACCAAAAATTATGTTCATCTCATTGAACCATATTTTAGTCTTTGACGTTAACCGTGTCTCGCGGATTTTCAAAATTCCACTCACAGAAGCAGTAAAATTATGTTTTATGAAAAATTTAGTTATTTAACTACCACTTAGTGGTTTCACTATTAATCAAAAAATGAAAGTTTCCAGAAAAATACCAAAAACTAGGCCTAAGCTATATTTGATATTATGAATTAAAAAATGATTTCTATTTTAACAAATTCAAAACATATCATTTTCATTACTTAATTTCAAAATTAATTCCCGTCGTCAAAACAAATCGCGTGTTTTTAAGAAACAATAACTATCAAATGATTGATACTTGTTTATATCCAATTTGAAAGTGAAATTAATTCCAATGACCAACATTGGATTAAATGGTAAAAATATATTCTAATAAAACATTAAAATCAATTAAAAAGATAATCTAACCATATAAATTATTGCAATGAAAAAAGTTGTTTTTTATTAAAATATAGCGTGTTTTTACTATTCATTAAAATATGAAAGTTTTCAGAATAATATGAAAAATTTATCCAATGTAAATTTTTATACCCTGATTCCAAATAAGAATTTTATTTTGTCAAATTGAACTTATAGACATGTCAAATTCAAGATTTAAGGTGGGTGTGCCATCAAAAGGCGGAAAAACTGCATTTTTTAAAAAATACTTTACCTGAAAAATTTATTTTGTTCTTATACCATGTTGTAGAAAATGTGTAAGATGAATAATAATGTTATAAAATTCAAAATTTACTTAATACTATTCATAACGGCTAGTTCATAATAAATTTATAATAATATTTCATTGTTTAGTAAAACCCGGTATTGCGTACAACACACGCTATCAAGGAAGGTCGTGATTGCGTGTAATGTAAGCCAGGTTAGGGTTGCATGTTGTGCAAGACTACTCTGTTTTTTCATATAACGGAATCCTACCATTTTTCATTTATACATTGAATATCTATATATATATACACTCAATGTTGAGTATAATGACTATTATCAAACGAACATGAAATTGTATGTGTAACACAATCTAAGAATAGTGTTACGTAAATTGTAAGCTAATACGATGTTGTGTATAGGACAAGATAATCTTGTTGTAGCTTAAAACACAAGACATCAATGAAATTAAAAGAATATTTTTCATAAAATATCGGTGTGTTACAATACGCAACACCGTATTAGCTTGCAGAAAATACAACACTATTCTTTGCTTGTGTTACACACAATTTCAAGTTCATTTTGTGGAAATTAGTCTACGCAACATTAAGTATAGATTTGGTTTAATATATAATTGAAATAAGTTTTGATTATGTTATACAAAACAATAAACGGATCATTCACTACACGCCGCCCTGACATGGATTGTATTACACGCAATCAAGACCTTCTTCGATATTGTGTGTAGTATGAAATACCAAGTTTCACTAAACGGGATATTATGATAATATTATTATGAACTAGCCGTTATGAATAGTGATACCCACTTTTTGAAATTTTATAAATTTTATCATTCAAAATGGACTTCATTTTTGGATTCGTAATATCGAAAATAGCCTAGGGTACGTTTTTGGTATTTTTCTGAAATGTTTCAATTTTTGATGAATAGTGAAAACAATAGGTTACTATTTAAAAACCAAATTTTTATTTAAATAATTATTTATTTAATTTAAATTTATTTTTGGTCAAAATTGATTCATAATATCTATATAAGTTCAATGTAATTTATTTGAGTCATTTTATAATAATTTTAGATATATAAAAATTTTATTGATCTTTTTACCATCTTTTACCCACCTCCTAAGAGAATTTGAAAATTTACTTAAAATATAATTTTACCGCTTTTGTGAGTTGAATTTCAAAAATCCGAGAGACACGGTTAATATCAAGTAGTAAAATGTGGTTCAATAAGATAAAAGTAATTGTTGGTGAATAGTAACTTTTTACTTTTATTTACCTCGGTTAAAAGTAAATAGGGTAATTAAGGGAAAATTTGATATTATTATTACCCTAACACATGTACTAATTCTATTGGATAATTTTAATTCGACCAAAAACAACCTTAGAAATAATATATTACTCTTTAGGTCCACTTGGATTATATTTGGACACATATTATTATTTTATTTAAAGAAGAGTTAAAATAGTTAAAACAAATATTTAATAACTAAAACATTTTTAATATTGGGTTATACATAAGATAAATTCAACTATAAATATTCATTATAAATCAAAAAATATTTCCTACATAATGTTATTTTATTTATAATTTTTAGAGATTAAATAATTTAATATATTTATGACACGATGATGATGTAGTAATTACCTTATTAATGAAATATTAACATAATTGATGTTATAAATACCCAAATAAATGTATTTTGAGACTTTTCATGAATTAATTTAATTTTATAGGTTAAAATTTCATGTTTTAATTGACTAAATTTTCCTTTTTTTAACTAATCATGTTTTATTTATTTTCACAAAAATCAATTTCCAAATAGTGTCAAAATTGACATAAAATAGTTTTAAACCAAATATTATATTATTAATTGTTATTACATTCCTAAAAATATACGTTTCATCAAAATTACAAAGATAAGGTTATATATATCAATCATTAACAACATGGGGTTCGTTTGTCTTGTTATAGTAAGTTTAATAACCATATAGTTTAAGAAAATAAGAAGACACGGTAAATGTTAAATTATTTAACTTGGAGTTAAATATAAATGATATGGTTACAATTGTAACCTAAACTTGTCTAAAACCTATTGGTTGAATGGATTTAGAACCATCCCCACTTTATCTTCAAAATAAATCAATTTGGAGCTATTATAAACCGAATATGACTTTATTATAAAATAATATTTTATGTTTTTCCAAAGGTGCCACTCTCTTCCCTTATAAAAAGGGCACCCATTCCCTCTTCTCCTAACACTAATTTGAGCTTTGAAGCTCGCCCAAACCCTGACAATTACCCTTATCAACCTCTCTAGTTATATCATAGTGGTTATGGTCTTCTAAAAAGAACATCTCTAGTTCCCTAAGAAGAAGTTTAAAGGAGGTGCGTCGAGGAAGATGTAATCTCTTCTACCGACTCTTTCAAGATTATTTCTTCTTCTACATCCTCTTCTTTAGTTGTTTCATTGTTAAGTAAGAACATCAGTATTAATTATATACATATATGTTATTATAAATATTAAACTACCCTATTCCACCTTCTATCCATCCTATGGAAAATGAAATCACTGCACCTGCGTACGTACGAAATACCATCTCCACGCCGTGGTGTAATCAGTTTTTCTAACTCCACCTTACTTGGATGGGTATAATGGTATAAAGAATAAATATATATGATTATTATAAAATATTACTGATTATAAGATATTATATCATCTACTCAAATTCCATTAAATAAATACGGTAATGATATCATCACTTTTGCGTACGTACGGATTACCGTCTCCACGACGCGATGAGATTCATTTTCCATGTTAACAATTCAAGAATGATTATAAAGTATATATAATGATTAATCATGAAATATATGACATAATAATGGTACTAGATTTATGTATATATATATGTATGTCATAAACATAGTTCCATTCAATTCAATAAGGAAACGAAAAATAGCGTTCATGCGTACGTACGGCCTACCGTTTCCATGAACGATGTATTTCTTTCCATTTATCGATCTATTATACATATGGATATTATGAATATATATATTATATATAAATCATGTTTTATATTCTGGGATTAAGTAATCATGGTCTATGTAATCATATTAATTATTACAAGTCAAAACACGAATGATAAATGAAACGATTTTACCCAAAACGCTGCTTTAACATGGAATTGACAAATGAATGGATAATATAAAGTCGTAAGTGAAACATATATGATATCATAAATAGTATTATGGTTCGGTTACAAGTTAATAATATGTTTAAACTCACTATATATGAGACTCGTACGCATATGGAAGAAATTGGACAAAAGGTAAGGGATAATTATTCCAATCTCCTTTTTATCAAGGATTGTTTATTCGTAAGTATTTACTAGGGTTATATTAATCATCCATGTCCCTGTTTTCTAAAAATGTTTTCATGTATGTTTAAATTCCTTTTACCCATTTTTGACATTTACTACATGGTGTGTAATGAATCATTCTTTTTCTTTCACCATACAAGGTGCTTTTTGACTTTTTCGGCAAAAGTACGAGAATACTGTTTTTTAACTTATATAGAATGAATGGATATTTACGGTTTCATTACACATTATTTTAGTGAAGCTTACTCTACAATATTTCATGACTATTTTCATAAAAATGATTTTCTTTTAAAATTGCATTACATTTTGTTAAAAGAAAAAGATTTTGAAGAAGATATGATATTTTCCTCAAGAATTCATTTCAAGGGTTTTATCAAAACCACTTTCCATATATGTTGACATTATTTTATATGTGTATGTTTCATGTATAAAGTTCCTGTGATTTATATGGTTTCAATTTTCTTATGATGAAATGTTATCCATTTGTTTTATATGGATTATGTTATGATGGGATGATGTTTATGAAACCCATTTTATTCATTGGGTTATGATGAATGATTTATGCTTATATTGTGGCACACATAAGAATAATTTCATTATGAGATGGGTGGGACCTATATCTCCCTCCAATTCACTGGGTAAAGATTTATATTTAATGAGATAGACATTGCTGGAATGGTAAGTTAATCTGGTTCAGTAATACAGGACTGAAATGAGGAGTGAACTCGATTCAGAAAAGGACTTTTTCCACTATGATGGTATTGGCAGCAATGCCTTGCCTACTATGGAAATCATATCATGATCATAGTGGTTTTCCATAATAAAATGTTTTATTCCCATGATATTTTATCATTATTAATGTTCTTTTATGACCTATGTCTTACGTACTTCCAAGATTTATTTCTCAACTCAAGATTTTGATGTGTAAACATTATGTTCATGTTTTGAAGTTCAAATGTATATGGTTTGTTTTATTTTCTCCATGCTTACCCTTACTGAGCATTTGAGATCACCCTTTATATGTTTTCTTTTCTCCAGGATATAAATAAAGGTTTTAGGTATGAAAACAAAAGGGGAATATATTTATGGGATATTTTGAAGATCTTTTACCAAAATTAAAAGATTAGGATCCGAGTTTCCAAAGAAACTAAACTATTACGATCCTTGTGTGTTTGTTTTTGTTAAGTATTAATCATTCTAAAAAAGTAATGTAATGTCCATGTACATCAATATTTGGGTCTCTACAGATTAATTAATTTTATTATGTTAAAAAATGATCACACGTATAAAAATTGGTTTTCACGAAAACCACTTTTAATATTCAAATCATTATTGTCTTTCATTATAATTAATTGATATCAAAGGAATTAATATATAGATATGAAATAATATATTTTTATGAAATTAATTATTCTTAATCATTACTTCCAATCCAATGGATAGGAAATAATAATATTTGAAATGTATATCGTGGTTTTTTACACTTTTTTTTCCTGTATTGTTAGCTATCTAAGAAATAAAATTTTATAAAGAGAAATATATTATAAAATTGTTGTTTCATACATTATACCACCCCCAAATAATTGTTTTCTCATAATTTCTCACTAAAAATCAATAAAATAAGGATATATTTGTCTCATTACATCCTTGGTTACCCAAATTTCATGTTCGAATATATGATTTCACCAGGGAACATTCACCAGGTGGGTAGTATTATTCCAAAGCACATTAAAATGGCATTCCATGATCTCTAGTAACTTTTCGTGATTGGAAATATATTTTTTGAGTTTTTTGAACTCCATTTTTAGTTCATGTAATAATTTAGGTATGTACTTTTCAATACAGACACATGGAAGACGTCGTGGACTTCAGATAGGTTTGATGGAAGCACCATATAATAAGATATTGTTGCAACTCGATCAAGAATATCGATCTGTAGAGTCTATATAGGGATCAACCTTACCTTATTTCAAATTATCATAAAAATACTCCATAGAGAATTAAATAGAATATAATTCTCACTAACTTCTTGATATAGATCAATATGATGACTGGATTCATAACTTTTCTATTGACAATGGACATCTTTAACATGCTTCTAGATGGTTCTAACATTATATACCATTTTAATATCTAGATAATGTTTAAATGTATTTCTATTTCAAAATTCAAATTATATATTTTAATCATTCACAAATTTCTATAGTGGGATTCATTATGATCCACCAGAATAATATGGTGGAAGCTATTAAAATAAGAAAACTAGAATGTAGAAAGGTGTTGATCTCAACGACGTCTGAAATATGTAGAACCTGGTCTCATCATTTTATATATGTTTTAAAAGGTTATCTCAGATTGGAAATCTATTTTTGTTTGATATATCATAACGATACTAAAATCAATATCCACAACATTATGAATACATTTCCAGGACTTCATGGAAAATCTAATATTTTGATCAGATACCATAGAACATGGTAATCTATGAATCCTCAAAAATTATTTAATATATATCCTAAATTATGATTTAAATATATTACTTATAATATGGAAATTAAGGATTTTACATGTGTATTGATTATAAGATACACATACACATCTATGTCTAAACCATAACTTACAGTCACAGAAAACCCCAATAGACATACTAAAACATATATTTCTTAATATTTTGTTAATAAAAAATACACATATAGATTTTTATGAATCCTTTTTCATCCATGATGAATAGGGAATGAAGAATTATGAACCTCATACGATAGATCTGTATTCATATCTCACATGATCGACACACAAACACTATCACTAAATGTTATCATTCTTTCAAAATCATTGTTAATCTGTGGAACTTAAATCACCCTCATTTGTAGCTCTACATCTTCCATCTACATCAAAATTATCCTTACATTGATAGTTGTTTTAAAACTCATTTAAAAAATATAATATATCTCCCCTTCATTCAATATTTCAATATCCACAATTTTCATACCCATAAATATTGGATCTTTTATTATCATCACAATAGACAATCCAGCGTTGTCATTTTAACTAATAGAATCTTCCTCATTGTTTTCTTTATTAGGGTGTTATCTTTTTTATCATTCATAATAATTAATCCTCTCCAAATATCTTCTATTATAAAAAATAAACTTTTTCTAGGTGAATATATAATTAAAATTTTACTATCATTATTTATATCACACTTCTATCCATAAATATAATTCCTTAAATTATTTATTCCAAAAAATATAATACATAAACAAAAATCATGTGTTGGTTAACGTTTCATATGAGCCTTAAATTTATGTGAGGAATAATCTTCCACTATATCATTCTTAAATTGAACCTATACCAATCCATTTATTTATTAATCTCTATATTTTAAAAAACCCTTCTACATGGTAGGGTAGTGTATGAATGTGTCTGTGTTGATTATCCTTCTCTTCAGTTTCTTGAAATTTACCCCACATTCATTTTTCAAGTGGTATATGGTTCCCTTAAATGTTAAATTTTTTAGTTTAATAGAAATTTAGGATTAATTCACCACAATTAATTTATAATAAACATAAAATCCCTGAAAATTATGGATCATGTTAACTATGGATAATGTGGGAAAATAATAAATAACCTCAATATTTGATAAATCAACTGATATACCTTCATGTTATATTATACGATCCAATAATGAAACCAAATTGGTTTTTTAATATAATTCACCTTCTATATGGTCTTTAGCACAATCCTGAAGTGATATTCATGATCTTCTTTACTCATTGAATGTATAAAAATTTCCTCTATAAAGACTATAAATAATGATCAAGCAAATATTAAATGACACAACTCATTAAATACATAATTATAGTGGGGGAATTAGTAAACGAAATAAATAACTATAAACATATAGTTTCCATACCTTGTATAATTTTTTTGGGTTAAATCAACCTTCTAGAGCCGTAATTTATTATATGTATAATTATTTTTTGGAAAAATTATTTATCTCCATGGGGTTAATCAAACACTTCATAATGTCATGACCCCCTCCCACCAAATATTCCCATCCTATGTTGGTAATGGTGAAAGGGAGATAATGACCCCCGATTCCCACCTCCAGTAGGCCCCGGGGTGGCAACTAGCACCAAGGGTATGAGTTTTCACAAATATGGGAGTCATTACACTTTTTATTATTTAAGATCGGGAAATAGGACAAGTCAACCACCAAAAGGAAAAGAAAAAGTGTATAGAAATAAACCCAAACCAATCCCACATGCATGTTTAAATAGTTCTGAAACAAGGTACAAGTACAAGAAAGCTCAAAAAGTAAAATACCAAAAGAAACAAGAGTACAGAAACTTCAACAAATCCAACTATCCCGACTAGTAGGGTCCCGCACGGCCCTGGTAGTCCTCCTGGAAATCTGAAAGTAAATGTAGGGTGAGAATACAAGTATACTCCGTAGGGAAACCAAAATCTCTCGTGCACAATTGGGGAGACATTCTAATGTCCCGTGATAACAACAGAAGAAACCTAGAAAGGAAATCTATCCACCCAACCACACCAGCCACACTCACCACAACACAATCACAACAGGTAGTAGTATATAATAACAAGAGTATTGGTACCCCGCACCATTTCCTATTAGTTAGATTCTATTCCTAACGGCGAACATCCTGACACTTCCACACTCTTCCCACCCGCACACACCTGGGCCTCACAAACCACACATCCCGACCGCACACACCTGGGCCTCACCACCATGTATCCCGCATGCACAAACCTGGGCCTCACAACGATGTATCCCACCCTCACACACCTGGGCCGCACAACCACGTATCCCACATACACACACCTGGGCCTCATCTCGTAGATTCTTTGGAATAGTAATAGTAATAGAACTCTCGCCCGAAGACACCTGTGACTTATCCTGGAGATTCTTGGGAAAAAAACCTGCCCGAAGAGTCTAGGGGCAATAACCACCCCAATAAAAACCTACCTGAACGGTTTTAGGTGTATGGTCGCCTCAGGACATCACATCCTAGTGAAGAATGAGCATGAAGGAGCTAGTAACTAAGGGGAAAACACCATCTCCCATGAAATAGGAGTGTTCGACACTAAGTTCTCAACATGGGTGGGGTGCGATAAAACATAGAAGATACAGATACATATATATATAGAAAACACATTGCCCAACCTATGGCTTCTAAACAATGAAACGGATCACATGCCTTGGCACTGCTATCACGAAGCATGCATACAACAAACAACCCCAACCCCATTTAGGTTTTCACGTTTCAATAGAATTAGTTTATTTATTTCATTATCTATTGGGAAAACAACCGCAACCAACCATATCAATCATTCGTAAAACATATCCCTACCATCCATAAATAAAGTTAGGAAAAAACAAGCAACAAAACCAAGTCCTTTCTTATTAACCAACCAACCCATGATTATTATTCCCATTCCATTACCATGCGCCACCATTTATTAACTCTTACACTTTTTTATATTATTCACAACCCATAGTTCGTTCACATTCAAGCCCATCCCTGCAGCCTCGTTGCCAACCACCATAACCACAAAAATACAGAAACCCGTACATTATTATCCCTTTAATACCATTTATCGTAGCCCCACATCCCATCATTAACATAGTATTCACACCAACCAACAACCAAGCCAACCGCAACCCCACTTCTCACCCGATCCACAAAAACCCATAAAACACTTCCTTCATATATATAAACCCTAACCATCTCTCACATGTTCATTATTCCATTTTGTTTAACCGGGGTGATCACACTAGGGTTCCAGATCTTAATCATCCATCTTTACGTGATTAACCAAATTCCACATTCTACAAAGTTCCATTCACAAAAACGGTCTAGAAAGATAGGGAAAAATTTAATTGTGCAAGAAAAGGCCCCCAACGACCGTGATTTTCAGTAGGCATAAGCCTATTCAATTCCCATAGTTTCACAGGATATAAAGATAAACATAACAACTTCCCCATCCCCGTTATATACGCCAGTTATTGTCTTTATTAAACTGGTTCAAAATTGTTTCAAGTAAACAAGAGGACACCCATCCCTCATGATTTACAATTTATATAGACGAATGTAAGATCCCTACCTCAACTAGTTTTGATCACCACGTTCCCCCGGATAAACATTAGAAGACATCTGTCGAGGCTTGTCACTTTTTTCAAGTCCCGGAAAAATCTCATCGGGTGGAAGTAGGAAAGGAAATGCCGAAGGAAAGACAACAGATACAAGATCAGATGTTCTGCCTCGCCATTATGATCCCGTGGCCACTAGCGGATCGTAAATCGGAGCTCAGATGAAAAAAGTTATAAAAGAAAAGGTGCCTTCGAGTCTCTTGGGAGAGCTCTGCTCAGAGGAATGGGTAGGAGAGGGGTGAGTTGAAAATGAGGAGGGGACCCCTCCTTTTATAGGTGAGAAAAACAAAATTACACGGTGTGTACATTATGGTACATGGCGTGTACTCATCCATTTCACATGGTCACCACACGGCTTCCAACACGTCCATCAATGCGGCACACGACCATCACATGGTTTGAGGGTGAAATATACGTGGGGAGGGACTACACGACGTGTAGTATTGGCTACATGGCATGTACTCATTTATTTCACGCAGCAAGGACACAACTCCAACAAAGCACATGGCCATTGACTGGTCAACACCCGGTTATCGGGTAACACTTACGTAGGGAGGGACTACACAACGTGTAGTTTGGGGTACATGGCGTGTAACCATTTATTTCACATGGCAAGGATACGACCTTGAACATGGGGTATACCCGGTGAGGGGGTACACACCGTGTACTCACACTACACGGCGTGTAGTTTCAAAATTATGGAAAGTGTGGGAAAAGTCCATTGTACCCTCTAGAAAACATCGTGAACTTCTTCTTGACAAAGGAATGGGCCGGAGAGGTCAAGGCCATTACATCAGATACCTATTAAAACATTCTCATCCCCGAGAATTCAAAAAGCAAACCAGTGGAATCCCAACAAGATACCTCTTCTGGTTCTCGTTATAACAGGAACCCAACCAACAACCCTAATCATAGGTGTTAGTAATTCCTTCTTCTATGTCAAGATATTAGTCGCTTTAGGCAGCACTGACTTTCCTGCACGAGTTTAATCGCATCTGCATTAATGTATCTTGATTAAGGATTGGGCCTTCCCACTTCCATATATTAGGATTTTCCAACTTGCACTACCCCCAACACCACACAACCAACACACTGGCCGAACATGTGGTTTGGGGAAAATTCCTTCTCCTATGTCGATATATTATTGGCTATAGGCAGAACTGACTCGCCCGAACCGCTTCAATCACATCCTCATTAATTCATCTCGATTAAGAGTCAGTTTTTCACCTTCGCACACATTCGGACGTGCTACACACTTCCAGAGAACAAGGAAACAAAAGGTCTAATAACAGACAAGCCAAGCATTCCATATATCAAAGGTACATAGTATAACATCAAAACAAAGCTCATAATAACAAGGGAAAACACAAGTCAAAACAACTCTGGTTACTGAGTGTGCATCTATGCCTCCCTCTCACAAGTTCTATCCTCGAGGCCGCCATGCCTCCACAACACACGAACCAATGGAATGGTTACTCCATAGAGAACCTTCTCTTTATGATCCTTGATTCTGACTGGTCATTCCTCGACGGTCACGTCGTCTCCCATATCTAACTCTCCCTAGTTGATAACGTGAGTGTCGTTGTGTAAGTACCGACGATGCTGGGAGACGTGGAAGACGTCATTAACCTTCTCCAACTTATGTGACATGGCTAGCTGATATGTCACCTTGCCGACTCACCTTAGCACCTCGAAAGGTCCGATGAACATAGGGGAGAGTTTACTCCCCTTCCCAAACCTTCGCTACCCCCGTCGAGGGGAAACCTTCAAGAACACATGGTCTCCCACCTCGAACTCCAAAGGCCTTCTCCGACGATCAGCATAAGACTTCTGTCAGTCCTGGGCCGCATTCATCCTCTCACGTACAAGCTGGACTTTCTCTGTGGTGCTCTACACTACCTCTAGCCCAAATGTACATTTCTCACCAACCTATGCCCAACAAATGGGTGAACGACATGGTCTTCCATACAGAGCCTCAAACAGTACCATGCCAATAGTAGTGTGGAAGATGTTGTTGTAGGAAAACTCTTCTAAAGGAAACTATCTTACCCATGATCCTCCGAAATCCAGAAGGCATGCTCGCAGCATGTCCTCCAACGTATGGATAGTCCGCTATGTCTGCCCATCGCTCTAGGGGTGGAAATCAGTGTTATGTTTTAGCTAGGTGCCAAAATCATGTTGTAACCCCCTCTAGACTCATGAGGTAAACCGATTATCCCGATCTGAGATGATAGTCTTTGGAACTCCATGCAACCGCACAACCTCGTCTACGTACCTCTATGCTAAGGTACTCACCGGGCCTGACTCCTTAATTGCTAAGAAGTGAGTTGATTTCGTCATTCGACCCACCACTACCCAGATAGCATCATAACCACCCTGAGTTCTAGGTAGTCCTGGGACGAATTCCATTTATATTTCATCCCACTTCCACTTGGGGACGTCTAGAGGATACAACAAAACAATGGGAATACGGTGTTCAGCCTTCACTTGCTGTCACACTAGGCATTTAGCCACAAACTCCGCCACTTCCCATTTCACCCTGGGCCACCAAAACTGTTCCCTCAGGCCTCTATACATTTTTCAAACTCCTGGATGTACCACTAAGGCTGAGCTATTGAACTCATGGAGAACTCCCTCACACATCGTCTTTGGGACAAACAAGCTTCTACGAAAAGTCATCTGATGTCGACTGTCCTCTGACCATCCTTCTAGAGCATTCCCCTGATCGATATGATCCCACATCACTTCTTCCTCAGATTCCCCCCACTAAGACTCCTCCACTTTCTGCAAAAAGGAGGACTACACCGTCATCGGAAACAAACTGCCTCTATCACCTTCTACCCTGGCATCTAAGTTCAAGGCACCCAACTCTCCCATCGCTTTCCAAGCATCAGCGGATTCCCGAACCACTTACTTATGTGACTTCCTGCTCAGGGCGTCAGCCACAATGTTTCCCTTACCTTCGGTGTAAGAGATCTCAAATTCATAGTCTTGGAGGAACTCAAACTATCTCCGTTGTCGAATGTTCAGGTCACACTGGGAGAAGATATAACACAATCTCTTGTGATCTGAGAAGACCAAAAAGAACTCCCCAAAGAGGTAATGTCGCCACAACTTCAGTGCGAACACTACTTCTGGCAGCTCTAGGTCATGGGTGGCATAGTTACACTCATGAGGGTGCAACATCCTATACTAATAACAGATCACCCCTTCTTCTACATCAGCATTCACCCTAGACCAAGGCCAGAACCATCACAAAACACCTCATACAACAACCCTTCCTTTGGTAACCTGATTACAGGAGCACTGACCAACTTCTCCTTCTGGTAGTCGAAAGATTTCTGGCACTGCTCACTCCATAGGAAGACGTGGTTCCTCCTAGTCAAAGCATTCAATAGACCAGCAACTCGAGAGAAATCCGAAACGAACCTCCGATCGTAACCTTCCAACCCCAAGAAACTACGAACTTCTGCCATGCTCTTGGGTGTTTCCCAAGAAACAAATACCACCACCTTCGACGGGTCCACTAACACTCCATGCTGAGACGCCACATTCCCAAGGATGTGTACTTATTACGTCAAAAACTTACACTTCGATAATTTCCCATAAAGCTGGTGGTGTCGAAGGACTTCCAAGACTGCCCTAATATGCTCAATGTGCTCCTCCTCTTATCTTGAGTATATAAGGATTTCATCTATAAAAACAACGACGAAACGGTCTAGAAACTCTCTGAAGACAAAGTTCATAAGTCTCATGAACACATCTGGTGCATTCCTAACTCGAAATGGCATCACTACAAACTCAAAGTTCCCATACCTGCACCTGAAAGACGTCTTCAAGATGTCACTATCCATTACCCTCAGCTGGTGATATCCAGATTGTAGATCGATCTTATAAAACCAACCTTCTCCCCTCAGTTGGTCGAAGAGATCATCTATCCTTGGAAGGGGTAACGGTTCTTGACCTTTACGTGGTTCAACCTTCGGTAGTCTATTCATGGCCTGAGACCACCATCTGCCTTCTTCACGAACAAAACTGGTGCACCCCATGGCGATACTTTGGGTCAAACAAAACCCTTCTCCATCAGATCATCAATCTGAATCCGCAACTCCAGCAACTCCGAAGGTGTCATCCGATAAGGGGCCATCGAAATCGGACGTGCACCAGGCTGTAATTATATCTCGAAATCAATGTCACCTCAGGGGGTAGAGTCACAAACTACTTTAGAAAAACATCGAGGAACTCCCCAAAAACCTCTGAGACATCCATCATCTCTGTATCAGCTGGAACCACTGATAACCCATCTAACAAAGAAAGGAGAGGCTTCACATGTCGGCTTCCCACCTAATAGCTCCTCTCACCAACAAAAGCTACACACTGCCCATCCACGTCAGAGAACACGACCCTTCTTCAGAATCAGTCAATAACGACACTAACATAAAACAACCAATCGATGCCTAGGATGACATTGAATGGCTGCATCTGTAATAGAATAAGGTCCCCACTAGATCGATGTGGTCCCAACGTCAGCCCGCGTCCCTGGAAAACACAAGATACGCTAGTCTGGCCTCCAACTGGTGTACTCAGCACCAGTGGTATGGAGAGTCTATCTATATATAGTCCAAAAGCATGGTCTAGACCAGGTGCAACAAAGTAGTGAGAAGCTCCAGAATCGAAAAAAGCATAAACGAGAGTGCTGAAAAAACAAATCGTACCTCACACCACCTCTGGTCCTGCGGGATCTGTCAACTCTGCTGCGTGCAACTATCCACGCCCAGCTCCTACGCCTCTCTGATGTCATCCACCTCCCCGACCATGCCTTGGTCGAGGTCCTTGAGGAGCACCCTGAGGTCGGCCTCCTCCTACAAAGTCTACCCTCACAGGAGCATGATCCAGCTGCTGCTGGAAGGGCCTCGCCGGCAACTGGTGCTGCTGATGTGGGGGCTAAACCTGTCCACCTGCAACATACTGAGCTCGATCCGGGCACCGACTCTGAACGTGCCCGAAACCTCCTCAAGAAAAACACTTTGGTCCTGGGCTCATGAAAAAGGGACGAGAACCTGAAGATCATAACAGGATCTGCTGGGGCCTTCTCCCCACTGGCCTGAACCTGGAAGTTCCCGTCGTAGGAGACCTACTGCTGAATGCCTTCCCCATTGATGAACCCATCTGGATCCCCTCTCGTGGTGCTCCTAGCAGTGAGTGAATCCCCTCTAAAACCTCTTCATTCTCCTACTTTTCCAAGTACATCGGAAGAGTGAAGGGGGTGATAGCATACTGGAGGGAAGGACAAAGCGCCTCCTCCAATCGTCTCACCCGAGACTCCTCATCTGGAAAGAGATCTGGAGAAAAGCACAGGAGATCGTTGAACTTGATCCCCAACTCTCATACTGACATACTCCCCTACTGAAGGGAGAGTAACTCATGCCGATTCTCTGTCTTTATCATGGAAAAAAGGAATTCCTCTCAGAATTCCTTCTCAAAGTCATCCCACGAAACCTGTGTCTCTGTCTTCTCTCCGAGGTAGAGCGTCCACCACTAACGAGACTTCCCTCTCAGCTGACTGACTACTAGGGGAACCTATTACTCCCTCGGAGCACGGATCAAAGTAAAAGTAATCCCTCTCTCCTCAATCCACCCTTCCATCTCCATATCCTAAGTATTACCCTTGTACTTATTGAGGGTCTGCCGTTGGAAAGAATGGAGAGTCCTCTTCCACAGGTAATCTTCCTGCACTCGGTCAGTCCTCAACTGGTCGACTGCCAGAATCTGCTGGGCCTCGGCCATCTGAACCACCATGGGATGATGTCCAGGTGCCATAGCTGTACGGTGAACAATGATCTCCTAAGCCCAAGTAGTAAGGAAATTTCTCAGGGCTATCATTTTATTTCAATTTCTTTCCCAGAACACCCAAATCAAGTAAAACACAATCATGATAATGCATGTACCTTCCCTAGGGGCTCTACCCTGCAATCAATGTAGTCTCACATGGTCATTCGGTAGGCTCAGAGTCCTTGCATCAGATCATGGGGACCCCTAAAATCCCATGTCCAAGCTGGTCTTCCCTAGCCTATGCCACGCACCAAAATTAACCAACATTGTTTCCTTACCATCCCATGCAATCATCACGGTGCCTAACTCCAGACTCCATCCTATCTCTCAACCATTACCCCTGATACCATTCTGTCATGACCCCCTCCCACCAAAGATGCCCCTCCTAAGCTGGAAATGGTGAAAGGGGGATAATGACTCCCGAGTCCCGCATCCAATAGGCCTCGGGGTGGCGACTAGCACTAAGGGTATTAGTTTTAACAAATATGGGAGGAATTACCTTTTTTATTATTTAAGATGGGGAAATAGGACAAGTCAACCACCAAAATGAAAAGAACAAGTTTATAGAAATAAACCCAAACCAATCCCATATACATGTTTAAATAGTTCTGAAACATGGTACAAGTACAAGAAAGCTCAAAAAGTAAAATACCAAAAGAAACAAGAGTACAACAACTGAAACAACTCCAACTTTCCCAACTAGTAGGGTCCTGCATGGCCCTAGTAGTCTTCCTGGAATCCAGAAAGTAAACATAGGGTGAGCATACAAGTATACTCAGTAGGGAAACCTAAAACTCTCGTGAACAAGTGGGTAGACATCCTAATGTCCCATGATAACAAAAGAAGAAACATAGAAAGGAATTGTATCCACGCAACCTCACCAGCCACACTCACCAAAACACAATCACAACAGGTAGTAGTATATAAGAAAATGAGTATTGGGCACCTTGCACCATTTCTCACTAGTTAGCTGCTCTTCCTAACGGAGAACGTCCTGACGCTGCCCACATTTTCCACCCACAGACACCTGGGCCTCACAAACCACACATCCCGCCCGCACACACCTAGGCCTCACCACCACATATCCCGCCCGCACACAGCTAGGCCTCACAACCACATATCCCGCCCACACACCTGGGCCTCACAACCACGTATCCCAGCCGCACACACCTGTGCATCACAACCACATATCCCGCCCACACACACCTGGGCCTCATCCTGTAGATTCTTGGGAACAATAATAGTAATAGAACTCTCTCCCGAATACACCTGGGCCACATACCAAAGATTCTTGGGAAAATAAACCTTCCCGAAGAGTCGTGGGACAAAAACCAGCCCAATCAAAACCTACCTGAATGTTCGTAGGTTTAGGGTCGCCTCACGCCATCACAGCCTGGGGAAGAAGGAGCAGGAAGGAGCCAGTAACTAAGGGGAAAACACCCTCTCCTAGGAAATGGGAGTGTTCGGTACTATGTTCTCAACATGGGTGGGGTGCGATAAAACACAAAAGATATAGATACATATATATATATATATATAACAAACACACAACCCAACCTATGGCTTCTAACAGAGAAACTGAGAACGTGCCTTGGCACTGCTACCACGAAGCATACATAAAACAAACAACCACAACCCATTTATCTTATCACGTTTCAGCAAAATTAGTTTATTTAGTTCCTTATCTACTGAGTAAACAACCGCAACCAACCATATCAATCATTCGTTAAACATATCCCTGCCATCTAGAAATCAAGTTAAGAAAACACAAGCAACACAACCAAGCCCTTTTTTATTAACCAACCAACCCATTGATTATTATTCCTGTTCCATTACCATGCCCCACCATTTATTAACTCTTCCACTTTTTATTTATTATTCACAACCCATAGTTCGTTCACATTCAAGCCCATCCCTACAGCCCCGCTGCCAACCACTATAACCACAAACATACAGAAACCCGTACATCATTATCCCGTTAATACCATTTATTATAGCCCCGCTACCCATCATCAACATAGTATTCACACCAACCCACAACCATGCCAACCGCGTCCCCATTGGTCACTCAATCCAAAAAAACCCATAAAACACTTCATTCACATAAATAAACCCTAACCAGCACCCACATGTTCATTATTCCATTTTGTTTAATCGGGGTGATCACACAAGGGTTCCAGATTTTAATCAGCCAACATTACGTGATTAACCAAATTCCACATTCCACAAAGTTCCATTCAAAAAAACGGTCTAGAAAGATAGGGAAACATTTAATTTCACAAGAAAAATACCCTAACGGTCGTGATTTTTAGTATGCATAAGCCTATTCAATTCAAATAGTATCACAAGATATAAATATAAACATAAAAACATCCCCATCCCCATTATATAAGCCATTTATTATCATTATTAAACCGGTTCAAAAGTGTTTCACATAAGCAAGAGTACACCCACCCCACATGATGCACAATTTAGAGAGATGAAGGTATGATACCTACCTCAACAGGTTCTGATCACAACGTTCCCAAAGATCCTCTTTAGAAGATGTCCGTCAGCGACCGTCATTTCTGTCGAGTCCCAAAAAACCTCCTCAGGTGGAAAGGCAACGGATCCATTCTCAGATGTTCCACCTCGTCGTTATGACCCCGTGGCCGCTGACGAATTGTAAATCGGAGCTCAGAAGAAAATGTTATGGAAGAAAAGGTGCCTTTGAGTCTCTTGGCAGAGCTCTGCTCAGAGAAATGGGGAGGAGAGGAGTGAGTTGAAAAGGAGAGGAGGACCCCTCCTTTTATAGGCGAGAAAAAAGTACATGGTCTGTACTTTATGGTACATGGAATGTACTCGGCCATTTCACACGGTCACCACGCGGCTTCCAACACGGCCTTCAACACAGAACGCGGCTGTCACACGGTTTGAGGGTAACACATACGCGGGGAGGGACTACAGGACATGTAGTATTGGCTACATGGCGTGTACTCAATTATTTCACGCGGCAAGGAAACAGCTCCAAAATGGCACACAACCATTGACTGGTCAACACATGGTTTGAGGGTAACGCTTACGTGGGGAGTGACTACACGGCATGTAGTTTGGGGTACATGTTGTGTACCCATTTATTTCACACAGCAAGGACACAGCCTTGAACATAGGGTATACCCAGCGAGGGGGTACACGATGTGTACTCACAGTACACGGCGTGTAGTTTCAAAATTCTGGAAAGTGTGGGAAAAGTCCATTTTACCCTCCAGAACACTTCGTGACATTCTTTTTGACAAAGGAATTGGTCGGAGAGGTCTGGGCCATTCCACATAAATATAGTGTATATGATACTTTTAATTAATTTTAATCATTTTATGTTATCCATAATCAATGAAAAGTCACATTAGTTGTTAATTTTTCATATTGAAAAGAACTGGTGGACCACATGGAATTGAAGTTGGATAAATGAATCACATGTCAAGATTCTTCAATAGTTTCTTATTCAATTACTACAACTCAATTGTGGACATTCTATATGAATACATAGATATAAGTTTAAAACTATTTATGAGTTCTATAAATACCTAAAGATCATGAATTAGTGGAATACTAGGAAATTATTTTTGAAAAAATGAAAAAATATACTACACAGTAGAA
Organism: Viscum album; assembly: GCA_963277665.1. NCBI lineage: Eukaryota > Viridiplantae > Streptophyta > Magnoliopsida > Santalales > Viscaceae > Viscum > Viscum album. Next base: position 1,605,715,402 of record OY728158.1, read on the forward strand.
ATATATTTTATGTCGTGTTTCACCCCAACCATATGAGGGAATCAACTATTTTCAATTTGTATAATAACCTATATATTGGATTTGATTTCATTAAAATGTTTATAATTAATATCACATCGATATTTGATAATATATGGTTTGAAATATCAAGTGTGACTTCCAATCCCCATCTATTGATGTGGGATTTAAGTACTTAATGTTGGTTCATTTTTAATTAAGAATTATATTCAACTAGGGGAAATACTAAGATTTTCAAGAATCACATTCTCAAAAATATTAGGAGAAAAATTATATACTTGAGATGTGATCATTGTAACATTATATTTTAGCACTTATAATTAAATATCCTATCATTGAGGTGGTACTATGATACACTTAAAATATTTATAATATTTAAATGTGTAGGTAGATCTTGAATAAAATTCGAACTTTGTAGATTTAGAGTGGATTTAATGTGTACATTTCACCGTTTGGTTATCATAATCCACATCACTGATGGAGATCACATGAGATTTCCATTTATCTATTGGGTTATGAAATTACTCTTGTTGATCATCACCAATAATCTTTGGGTTTGATAATTGGATAGCATAGTAACCATACTCCTTTAATTTCTAACACTAGAGTGTGCTTGGTGAATTATATGGATCTTTCTATTATTTCTCATTGTTTACCAACTAATTACCATCACATCGACATTTTATTTCTTGATGGTATTACTTTATACCTTCAATAAAATTACCAACCCTGTTAATACAATTTCCCCCTTGTTTCATCTTGTACATTGGGTATAAGTGAAAACTTTACTTCGAGTCTCCATGTGTTTTAGGATTTCCACTTAATTAAATATTTTATTTCTTATTAAACCATGAGATTGATCAGTTACCCTAATATCATTTTAAACCACGATATGTCATCAATCAATTTCTGCATAGCTACAGAAGTCGCTTATGGGTCACTCCATTCAAGAATGTTATACTAATCCATTTTGTAATCGAAAAATGTTAATTTTAGGTTGGATGATAATACCAAAAGCATATCAGGAATGTATTGTAAAATGAATCTCACTGATTCCAAGATATCAGTCATCATTCCTCTTTAGATCATGTAATAACTTCAATATTTTAATATAATGAATTCAAATAAAGTAAAAAATTATAAAACGTGATCATAAACACATCCAACTCCCTAAATAAAATTTCTTATTGTTTCCTTGTATTCATGACAATGTTCTATTATTGGTCTCTATATATGACTAAATGATACATAATGAAAATATATATTTAATGATCAAAACACTGGTTAATAGAAAATATTTGATTACTAATATGAATCCATTTATTTTAAACAAGGGGTTCATTGGTAAAACTAAAAGAAAGTTGATGTTTCATCGTGAAGTAAACAACATAATTTTCTATCATAATTTTATCATTATAACTCCTATAATGATTCCTAGATTGAGAATGATTCATGATCATAAAAATGAAATGTTTAATTCTATATCTAATAATATTTTTTCTAAGGAGGAAATTCATTTCATAATCGATTACATTCAACATTAACATGATACATTCAGGATCTATCCATTGATTTTAACCAAAAAATCAATGTGTGATATATGGCATTAATCATGGAAAACAACATAATCATGAAAAATCACATATTGGTTGTTTAAATGAGGACATATTATCTTAAATATATGACACAATAGGAAGATACTAATTCATCCATGATCATTACATAAACATTATGATTTTTTCCAATCCTTAGAAATTTCCACAAGGATTTCAAAAAATTTCCTAATCATTGTTTCAACTTGTCAACCGAACCTTTATCTAATGTCAACATTAGAAACCCATTGTTTTCATACATTGATATTACATATTATTAGATGATCATTCTTTACATATAAAAATGATCCCCATCAGTAACATATAGTACTAAAATAGTTGGAAACTTATAAGTACTTGTTCAGAAGAATCTGCAAGCATGTTCATCAGGACTAGAACAATTATGGGACATATTACTCATTGAAAATTCTCCATAACCTAGGGAAATGAAACATAATAAAGGGTCATATCATGTGATCATTATGGGTAAACAAGTTAGTTATCAATGATAACAAAAGTATAACATGAATATAAGGGTATGGAAAAATGATTATAACATTTAAAATTTATATCCTTTATATCACTGATCATAATATTAATTTATAGAATATATATTTATTGTTCATAATAACTGAATTATAAAGGATTTGATGAACAAGATCCACGAGAGTATAACATATTCATAAGACATGAAATTATGGCCCACATTTAAGAATATAAAATAATATATATAAAAATAATGGATCACATACACTCATACAATTTTAGATTGAGTTTACTCCTCAAACATTCATTGTTGTCACGGTTTATTCTAAAACTATTAAAGAGGATAAAATACATTACTGAACTGAGTTCTCTCCCAGTTCAATCCCAGTTTATATTGTGACAAATATATCATTACTTAATGCAATGGAGGAAAATATAATTATTTTTCCCAATATTATTATAAATAAAATGATATATATGAGTACCCCAAGTTCATGAAACATTCATAATTTAATAACCAATTTAAAAAATGGATTTCATAAGAATTTCATCTATTAATCATTCCCTAACCCATTAAAAAATTAAAGGTTTTATTAAACATCATTTCATTATAAATCATATATAAAGTAATGTGGCTTGTATCGACAGATAATATTCCCAATAAAACATATCCACCAAAAATGGATGTTATAATCACTGATTAATTTCATTAAAATTTTCATGGAATATATCTTAAGGACAGTGAAATTTCAGTTTCAAATCATTTCTCTACAATTTAAATGTTTAAAAAAATATTATAGAAATAAGTTTATCAAAAAAAAGAAATGGAAACATATAATGTAATCTTAAAATAATTGAGTGATCATGATGATGTTAAATTCCATTCATTCTGTATATGTTAAAAAAATTTCTCATTTTTGTAAAAAGATTAAAATTATCTCAATTGGAAAATAAAAATAAGACTCCTTTTAATGGATTTACCAAATGTTGAAAAAAATTATGATTATAAATGTATTTATATAGATATATTTAAATTTTAAAAACCTTAATGAAAACATTTTAAAAAACATGTCTTTGATTGGAAAAGGTTCATTGAATGAAGGGAGAAATAATATTGATTTTCATGAATACATTTTTTATGTATTATGATAACATAATGTGTTGGAAATGAAAGGAAACACATAATTTAAATAAATAAGCAATGGATAATAAAATTAATTATTTTTTATAGTTTGATAACAATATTTCATCATCGAATACATTTTCATAAACCATCATGATAAACAAAGATATTATAACATAATAGCCATTAAGATTTGGTAAAATTCGAATTGTAAACCCAATGAAATAAATAAAAAATTATTTATATTTAAGATGATATTATTTTTAAAATGATAATAATAAAATACATTATTGGTTATTATATTCATTACCTAAAATTAAAAAGTTGTGAATATGGAATGTATCTCACAAACATAGAAGTGAGATGAAAATCCCTTCATTAGGATATAACATCCATTGTAAATGTTAAAAAATGTTATAATATAAATATATATTTATTATACATATGTTAAATAACCATAATTAGATATATATTATCCTATATTATTTACATATAACATTTTATAAACTATTTCTTACCAAATATGTATTAAAATCCCAATTATGGTGATATATGCACCATTTTCCTAGTATGCAGTCATTTAATCATTTTATTATGTGTAAATTGAAAATGGTTTTATCATATTATTAATATTAATAATTATATAAATATAATATATATTCATTATATATATATAATTATTTTCATCCAAAATGATACAGATATAAAAATGAAACACACAATTTATGGAGACAGATAGTCATACATACATATAAATGATGTATTCACTTTTAGATGGATGAAAAGAATGAAAAATCTATAATTATCCACTATAAAAAATAATTATTTTATCACATATATCTTATATATTAATTAATTCTAATTTTATTACCATCTATGTAAAAATGAATAATGGAAAACATCTGTTGGTGGAGGTGGTTGTCAACACGTATACACGAGTGATGTTGTCATATTCAAATATATTGGAAGGTATGAAATTTGATGTAATAATAATAATTCATGAGTATAATTATTTTATAATTATCATATATTAACACTGTTCCACACGGATTTCGGGGATGACCTCCTGGACGGGAGATTCAAACGTTCCGATCGTTTTCTAGTGGGTTTGTTCGTAGAACCAGAAACATCCAATGATTCTACATCCATTTAGACCTACTTTCCAAAGGTAGGCGCTCATTATCTTGTGGACTGATGAGGCTTATGAATTTTCATTGGTCGAGAGGATGGGAGGTCGGAATCATCACACCTTTTTTAGGGGAATTATTGTCTACTCCGGGACTCTCTTTATAGATTTAAGTTATATTCGTGAATCCTTATTACATTACCAAGTATAAAATGTGATTTCCTTTAGTTTTAACAATCAATGATTAAATATGCATGAAATTTAGAGAATCTTTTATATGTATTCGAGGTTCTTCATCAATAGATAATCATCTATATCTGTTTAGAGATTCTTGGTCAATGGTATCCTTCAAAACATTTATATAAAAGTCTCTTGGTCATTATGATGACCAGGCTGGTTTTAAAGACACTCAGTGGGGCACTTGAAGTTTATCGTCATTCAGAAGGACATGGATTATTTCAAAGTTGGGATCGAACCCAAAAATGGGCTACCTACATATCCTTTATTTTGGAAAAGGAATCAGAACCCACGTAGTTCGAGTAATGGAGTATGATGTTTATGATTGATCGCTCAAAGAATAATGTCATAATTAATTTTACACTCTAAGCTCACGTGAGTCATGCTCGGTGTGAGAAACAAGAGGTATTGGTAAAAATTAGACAATTGTTCCATGAAAGATGAAATCATAAGAAATTGTTTGGGGCTTATGTATGTATGACTGCCCAAATAGATGAAGGTTTAGGATTTACTTTTAGGGAGAAAATCTAGGAACATGGTCCATAAAGGTATATGTGATTTATGGAGATTTGAATACTCTAACTTGGGACTTATTCCTGAAAAGGAAACCCAAATTAAGAGAGGATTGATAATTGGGTTTTACTCCTGAGATGGAACCCCATATCAAACGTAATTTAGGACTGGTTAAGAGAAATTAAGGGGATTGGGGTTCACTCCTGAAGAGGAAGCCCAAGATTATGACTGGGACTTGCTCCTAAAACGGAGGCCCAGCTTAGGGGACTTTGGGGCTTATTCCTGAAAAGGAAGCCCAAGATTATAACTAAGTCTTATTCCTGAAAAGGAGAATTCCCAAGTTAATATATTATTTTTGGGGATTACTCCTGAGGAGGATACCCAAGTTTAAGGAATTAAGGTTTGGGGCTTACTCCTGAGGAGGATGCCCAAGTTTGGGAACTTTAAGAATTTGGGGCTTACTCCTGAGGAGGATGCCCAAGTTAAAGGATTTATAACTGGGGATTATTCCGGAAAAGGAGACCCAGATTAAGGATTCTCTCATCTTAAAGGATGAGGTTGAATGAATTAACTCTCAATCTTTGGTGACATAAGGATATTTAAATCACTAGGTTTTGAGATATATTCCACAGAATTCCTTTCAGATAAGGAAGTCGAATCAATAAATCATGCTATAAATAGCTTTGAAGAGTGTCTTGAAGACTGAATCTTGAAAAGGAAAGGTGTAATGTCTTAAGAGGGGTAAAATGGGCAAGATGGGCACCCAAAAAGGTAGGGGCGCGCAAGTCTTGAATGGCACGCAAGACTTCCGTGGGCGCGCAAGTATTGGTCGTGCAGGTATACCTGCGCGACATGTGGGGTATTTGCCCGATTTTCAACCAGCATTAGCATACTTCAGTGACTCTTTATTAATCACTTTAGAATCCTCTTGAGGTACTTCCAGAAAAGGGACACGCAAGTTATATTGAAGGAAATAAGTCGGCGCGCAAGTGTTGATAAGTTTCAACACTTAGGCCTTCCTTATTCTCTTTAGATCTCCCATTCTAGGTAAGAAATTACCTTAGAAGTGTTCTGGAAGCTTTGAGAAGAGACTTGGGCGTCAGGAGCATCAATCCGAGTTTCTGAAAAAAGATCCTCTCGAATGGGGGGCCCAAAGGGTCTATTTATAGGCAGGAGAAGACCCTGGGCGGTTACCGGGCGGTTATCACTTAGGTCGCGCAAGTCACTTGCATGACCATAAGGCGTCGCGCAAGTAGACTAGCACGACCACTAGGCGGCGCGTAAGTGTACTTGTGAGACCATGAGGGAACTTGCGCGACCTATGGGCGATGTTCTCCTTGTTCATCCCTTTGTCGATTTTTGATGTTTCTTCAAAGGATGAATCACTTTGGACTAAGGTATTTCCCTTTTTCAGTCGTTAGACTCTGTGACGGAAAGGAGCGTCAACAAAAGTCCCCCCTCCGAGTTGGATCCGGTGAGAAAAGAGGATTTGACTCTGAGGTGAAAAGAAAAACAAGAAATCTAACAGTTTAAAGTCATGCATGTCGGACATACAAAGGCTAATGTTTAAGGTCGAAATAGCTTTGGGCGAAATGGATTAGAATTGACTCAATTCCTTGACAACTCATCTGAAAACATAGTACCATACTCAAGTATGAGGGAAATAATGTAAACTATGGCTTAAGAATATTTTAATCTGAGGAATGATATGAAAAAAGAGCTAAAAGGCATTAGAAGAAGTAGTTTCAAAGAATGAAGTGACTATTATTTAACAAAACCTGTTAGGGGGTTGAAATATGAAGGGCCACCTAAGGGCATTAGCTGCATGGTTAAATAAATAGCATCTTTCGGCTGACAAGTCTGTTATGTGGACTGTTTATGCAAGGCCACCTTTGGGCACGTGCTGCATAGTCAGGCAAAAGAACTCCCAGAAATTTACTTTCCTAGTGCTAAAAGCCAGTGAAAGTTTATGGAGATTCAAATTTTCTAAAGTATATAGTTTGTTGTATAGAAAGAGGTACTTGAATATAGAGAAGATATTTCTGAACAAGAATATCGAAGAACTGGATGAATATCACTCCTACGAAGGTCTGGCCCAAACGTAGGGAAGAAAAATAAACCATAGACTTGAATACTTTCAAATCATGAAAAAGGATATGGGACAAATATGGTAAGGATGGCTATTTTTTGCGGATCCCTACATACTTTCGTTTAAGAAAAATAAGGACAAAAGAGGCATTCATCCCAAGAATGAATTTACTATTATTTAACAAAACCCGTTAGGGGGTTGAAATATGCAGGGCCACCTAAGGGCATTGGCTGTATGGTCAAATAAATAGAATCCTTCGACTGACAAGTCTGTTATGTGGACTATTTATGCAAGGCCACCTATGGGCACGTGCTGCATAGTCAGGCAAACGAATTCTCAGAAGTTTGACATTTTTGTGATTAGAAGTCATGAAAAGGGTTATGAAGATCTAAAAATATTTAAGGTTAGGATTATAACACATAAAGATGGGTATTGTCCAATGTATATAGAGATACATAGGTCAATAAAAACCATAATCATGTTGTGGATGGGTCCTGAATTGAAACATGGATTTCACTATGTATCTCATAAGAATGAGAATCAAGCCATACGTAGTTCTTGAAATGCAGTTTAACGTCGTGCATGATGAAAGTATGAGAAATCTTAGTTTAGGGTCATAGAATTTGGACCATAATAATGAATACACAGTGTGTGTTTTCATGAGGACTTTTCAGCTAAGGGACTGAAATTGAAATTTGGGGTTAGGCCCAAAAGACTTGGGGCTGGATTCGAGGGATACTCGAACGTTCCTACGTATCCCATAAGGATGGGAATCAAGCCCACGTAGTTCTTGAAATTCCCTTTGTACAAATTTGGTTCGTACATGTGAGGGGTGAAAGGGGACTTTAGTGCAATGATGGTTTAACCTGAGATAAAAAAATTTAGGCCTTACCATGTATGCACGTAGTCTTTTTGAAATGAAACATGATTGAACAAAATCAATGTCAATAATGGTTCCTTCTCAAATGAGGAAATCAAAGAATATTGTAGTTTATTGTCGTACCAGACAAAAGTGTTGTATAGTTTAACGTCATATAACAAGGACGAAAGTGAATCAATGTAAAGATATTGATTCCAGGGGCGGTTTCACGAATCAACATCATATGACATGGTGGTGAACCGATGTGAAGAGATTGTTTTTGGGATTGAACCCTGAGAGGTTGCCTACATACCCATCCTGGAGGGCAGGGATCAATGTCCATGTAGTTCAATTAAAGAATGAATTGATGATCAAGTTGTTCTTAGGGACAATGATCTAATAAAAAATGTTGTTGGGACTTACACATGGTTAAGGGCCCAAAGAGAGTGTTATGGTTGAGGTTTCCTCTATGCTCACGTGATTCATACTCGGTGTGAGAAACAAGAGGTAATAACAACATTAACGATGCACAATTTAATGTCATGTAGGACATATTCAGGGACTATCCAGTTTAAAGTCGTGCAGTTAGGACTATTGGTGCTGCACAGTTTAGTGTCATGTAGCAGGGACAAAATATGTTAAGGATTTTTTGTACAGTTTAGCGTCATGTAGTTAGGACGATGGGGATAAAATAGTTTAACGTCATATTGGACGAAAGGGGGACTTTGCAGTTTAATGTCATGTAGTAAGGACAAAATAACACACCATTTATGTCATGTTGGATGAAAGTGCGAATAGTTTAAGGTCGTATGCATGGACTGTGGATGGTGCAGTTTAATGTCATGCTGGACCTTTGATGATTATATAGTTTAACGTCTTTCCGGACATGAGGGACTTTTATACAGTTTAGCGTCATGTAGTTTGGACGTCACAGTTTAACGTCTTGCTGGACATAAGGGATTTGCAAATAGTTTATGGTCATATACATGGACCAGGGATGATGCAGTTGAAGGTCATGCTGGACGGTTTAGGGAACTTTTTCACTGTTTAATGTCGTGTGGGATGAAGTTGCAGTTTAAAGTCATACTAGACCATTACTGTATAGTTTAACGTCATATATCAAGGACGAACTCGTGCTGTACAGTTTAATGTCATGTAGCAAGGACGAAAGTGAACCAATATGAGGATATCAGTTCTGGGGACTTTTTACAGTTTAGCATCATGCTGGACGTTGGAAGTGCCACACAGTTTAATGTCATGTTGTTAGGACATAATATAGTTTAACACAATACAGTTTAGTGTCATGTAGGACATAATAGTAACCAATGTGACAGTTTAACGTCATGTTGGACGATAAGGGAATAGACACAGTTTAACGTCATGCTGGACGATGAAAGTGCCACACTGTTTAATGTCATGTTGCTAGGACACAATATAGTTTAATGTCATCTCGGACAAAATATAGTTTAATTTCATCTCGGACAAAATATAGTTTAATGTCATCTCGGACAAAATATAGTTTAATGTCATCTCAGACAAATAAGGAACTTCTGTACAGTTTAATGTCATGTAGATAGGACATAATACAGTTTAGTGTCATGTAGGACATAATATGAACCAATGTGACTGTTGTGGCTCTGGGAACAATATTTTGTGTTTGTACAAAATACTTCTTCAGAAATATGGCATTAGTTGGAGTCGTGATGTGTTCTCCATCCATTGAGATTAGAGAATACGCTCCATTGGAGTAGACCTTTTGTATTGAATAAGGTCCTTCCCATTTTGGTTCAAGCTTGGGAGGCTTCTTTCCTGGTATTATTGGTGCTCTGAGAACCAATACCATTTCTACCTGAATGAATGAACGAAGACGAACTTTTTTGTTAAAAGCTCGTGCTATTCGATTCTGATAGATTTCCAAGTGGTGCAAAGTGCACAATCTTTTCTCGTCTAACTGTTCCAATTCATTCAACTACTTTTGGGATTGCTCATCTGTAGATAACTGATCACAAATGGATATTCTGAGTGATGGAAATTGAACTTCAATTGTCAATACTGCTTGTGTTCCATATACCAATGAATATGGAGTTGACCGCGTTGCATTGCGAGTGGTAGTCTGATAATCCCATAATGAATGAAAGAGTTTATCAGGCCATGACCTCTTATCTTTAACAACCATCTTTTGCAGTATATTTGAAAGAGTCTTGTTAAAGGCTTCTATCTGTCCATTAGCCGCCGCATGATATCGAGATGAATGGTTGGACTTAATGTTGTATTCTTGATACAATTTCTTTACCTTAGAAGAACAAAAGTTGGTGCCGTTTTCCATCAATATGGTATGAGGGACACCAAATCTAGTAATGATGTTAGACTTGATGACGCTAATAATGCATTTAGAACTGACTTCTTTGAGAGGTACTGCCTCTGCCCACTTGGAAAAGAAATCAGTAGCATAAAGAATGTACTTAAACTGCTTGGCCGTAGCTGAAGGGTAAGGTCCCACCACATCCATTCCCCATGTGGAAAATGCCCATGAGTATTTAGTTGTATGAAGCAACTTTGGAGGTTTATGAATGAAGTTGGCATATACTTGGCATGAATGGCACTTCTTTGTGAAATCAACACAATCTCGTATCATTGAAGGCCAAAAGTATCCAAGCCTTCGAATTTGATCAGACAATCTATGTCCAAACTGGTGGGCACCACAGACTCTTGCATGCACTTCTTTCATGACAGCCATTTTATCTTCACCATCAATGCATCTGAAGAGAACTCCATCAAAACCACATTTGTAGATAATTTTCTCGAGGTGGTTTGGGCTATCATAAAGAGTAAAATTGACCACACGTTGCTGGATTTGTTCTTTCTCGGCTCTATCAGGTGGAAGTGTTCCATTTTGAAGGTATTCCCTGATAGGTGACATCCATCCTGTAGTATGACCATACGGTTCAGGAATGGGACTAATTTCATTAATTTCCTCTGTTCTGACTTGAACATAAGGTGAAATTACACGACGGTGGGAAATACAGATGGTTGCCTCGTCCCGATTTGGATCTGCTAAAGCTGTGGCTATATTAGCCAGTGCATCAGCTTGAGCATTTTGTGATCTTGGGACATAAGAAAATGTCGGTTCTGAAGGGAATTCCGACATTAACTCTCTGACGTAATCATACAAAGGGATTAATTCTTCTTTTTTGATGGCATAATCCCCATTGACTTGTTTGATTACTAGGTCTGAATCACCTTTCACCTTTAACTGATTCACTTGTGCTTGAAGCGCTAATTCCATGCCTGTAATGAGAGCATGGTATTCAGCTTCATTATTGGTACCACCTTCCCACAACAAAAAAGGAATAAGGTAACACTGCCTTATCTGGAGAGATGGGCACAATTCCTAAACCAACATTGTTGAATTTAGGATTTTCCATTTTCTTCCCTGTTGAACTTCTAGAAGCACCATCAAAATACATTTCCCATGTTTGATGACTCTCTTGAATAGAAAAAACTTCCTCATCAGGGAGTTCGATATCTGAATACATGTCTTCCACTGAAGGATGTTCAGCCAGGAAATCAGCCAGAGCTTGTCCCTTAATTGCCTTTTGAGACAAATACTGAATGTCGAACTGCTGTAGAATAACCGCCCACCTTGCCAGACGTCCTGTAAGCATTGGACGACTAAGGATGAATTTGAGCGGATTATTACGAGATACCAATTAGACCTCGTGATGTTGCAGGTAGTGTCTCAGTTTCTGAACTGCAAAGATTAATTCTAGGCAGCACATTTCAATACTTGAATACTGGGTTTTTGCTTCAAGCATAGTTCTACTGAGATAGTAGAGACTATTTTCATTCCCAGCATCATTCTTTTGAGCGAGAAAGGCACCCAATGATCGCTCTAAAGCTGTCACATAGAGGATAAGTGTTCTACCCCCAACAGGTGGCATGAGTAATGGTGGACCCAAGAGGTATTTCTTGAGAACATCAAATGCTTCTTGACATTCTTCAGTCCACTAGTAAGTGACTCCTTTCTTCAATAATTTGGTAAAGGGTAAACTTTTGCCTGCCAAATTGGAGATGAAACGCCGAATATAGGCTAAGTGTCCTTGAAGTCCTCTTAATTCATTCAAATTCTGAGGAGGTGACATACCAAGGATTGATTTGTTCTTCTCAGGATCGACTTCAATACCACGATGCCGTACAACAAAGCCGATGAATTTTCCTGAGGTTACCCCAAAAGCACATTTTAAGGGGTTCATCTTCAAATTATGTTGTCGAAGCTTGTGGAATATGACTTCCAAATCAGCCAAGTGATTAGAACGTTGTTTGGATTTAACCACCAAATCATCTACATAGCATTCAACAAACTTCCCTAAAAGAGGTTTGAAGATACGATGCATGGCGCGTTGATATGTTGCACCTGCATTCTTTAAACCAAAGGGAATCACCCGTTAACAAGACACACCTTGAGGAGCTCTGAAGGCTGTATATTCCTCATCTTCTGGGGCCATTCGGATCTGATTATATCTGGAATATCCATCCATGAAAGAAAGTACTTCATAGCCAGCCGTCGCATCAATTAAGAGTTCTGTAATCGGAACTGGGAAATCATCTTTAGGACAATACCGATTAAGATCTCTGAAATCAATGCAAACCCTGATTTCTCCATTCTTCTTCTTTACAGGGACAATATTAGCCAACCACTTGGGATATTGAACTTCTCTGACGAAGTTGGCATTGATCAACTTATCCACTTCAGCTTCAATTTTGGAAGCATAGGTTGGGTGTGTTCTTCTCGTGGCTTTCTTAAAACCTCGATGTTCTTTTGGTAAACCCAAATAGTGAGTAGCAACATCAGGATCAAGCCCAAGAATTTCTGTATAATTCCAAGCAAAAAAATCTTTATTTTGCTTTAGAAAAGAAATATACATCTCTTGCTCTTCAAGGGTCATGGCCGCACTAATTAAAGTGGGGCGTGGATCTTTCTCTGTACCCAGATTTACTTCTCTGAGTTCATCCACAGTGGTAGAGATACCCTCTTCAAATGCTGGAGGAGCATCTCTAAGATCTTCCTCTTCCTCTTCATTATGTGTTATTTCTTCTGTTTCTACTTGCAATGTAGATGAAAAAAATTAAATTCTCATGATCATAAGAGATGTCAAAATTTTCACATTTTGAAGAAGAACCTTCCATTTCCGAACCTATTGATGATAAAGGGTCTTCTTTGGGAAATAAAGAGGAGATGATGGATTGAGTGTCGACATCATTATTCACCTCTGGTGTTGCTATAACTTCTTCTGGCCTGATTAGTGAAGTACAGACTTGTTGGAATTCAGCAGATGAAATGAAAACGTCACCACTTATGCTTTTATCACTGCTTGGTAGGTTACCAATTTCTCCCATGTTGTCTGGCTCGATCGCCGTAATTGACATTATGGATCTTTCCATAAGAGTATTTTGATTTGGGCCTATTTTGTCAATTTAACTGATAGGTAACATATAATCTTTACTCACATGTGAAAATGGATTTATTGGAATTTTCTCCAAACCATATGAAGCATTAACTTTGGTAATTTCCTTCATTATAGATTTTTCTCTTCCCTTCATGTGATAAAATTCCGCCTCAATGTAATGAGACTCACATGTCTTGAACGGGGCCTTATAACCATACAATGTTCCAACTTGACCATCGAAACAGTATTTGAGACATTGATGGTATGATGATGGAATAGCTGCATGCTGATGTAGCCAAGGACTTCCAAGCAAGATATTGAAAGCTGAGTCTTGATCAACAATCATGAAATCCGAATTGGATACAAGATCTCCAAACTGAGTTCTGAGTGTAACATCTCCCAGTGGTTCTTGTTCATTTTTATCATTTCCTTGTAACATCATGGTAGAAGGAGATAAATCAGATTCCGTGAGGCCCAATCGACGAAGTGTACGAATGGGCATGAGGTTGACTCCTGAACCATTGTCAATGAAAGCTCTTCGAACATCTACACCATTGACTTTTCCAGATAAGTACAAAGGTTTTATGTGCCCATGGACATCATCATCTTTATCTTTATTAGTAAAAGATATCACTGCATGGCATTCTGCAGGTTTATTCTCTATGTGATAGATTTCAGCTGCAGCAATTTCAGCTTCAAACTCTTGAGGACTTGACAAAGCTTCGATGAGTTCTTCCCGAAGATCTTTTGACAGATTCAAAGCATCCAAAATTGAAAACTTGGATGGTACTTGGGCCAAGTGTTTCAATATATCATACTTTTGATCTAGAGGTCTGCGTTTCACAATAGGAATATACAGTTTAGCAGGTACCTTGGAAGCAGATGCTTCGGAAGCTGATGCATTTTGTATTGAAGTTGGAAACATCCTTGGTTTTGGAAGATTAGACTGATTAGATCCATTTAATTGCTGAGATAAATAAGATGGAACCATTAATCGGTCTTCCAAAATAACTGTTCCAAAACTGAGTTGGCCATTGGCAGAAGAACGTGCTTGTTCTTTTTGAGCTCGGTGAAGGGCTCTACCACGAGTTTCTGCTGCATATACAGTGCTAGCAGGGGTAAAATTAGAGTAGTGGCTTCGGAAAGATCCACGTCTTCCCCTATATCCTGAACCTCTAGAACTTCCTCGGATTCCCATATTTGATACAGGGAATTCAGGCTCATCAAGACTAGAATATGGATCTGTTAATTGAATCATATTAACAGAACCAAAGATTAACTCTTCGTCTGATAAAGACTCTGCCTGGTTAGCCTGTTTAGGCTGTGCCGTTTGGTGGGGCAGTGCCCGTGGCTTTGAAGTAGATGGCATGAAATCTTCCAGAGTCAAAGACAATTTAGGCTTTGATACATACTCATCTTCTCCTGATTCCTCTTTCTTATTTGAATTGCGCTGCCCTTTTGAGGATTTGTCTTTTCATGGAGGCTTTTCTGCAACTTTTGTAGGAGACACAATTGGATTCTTCAATTGTGTTCGCAAAATGGAATGGGTCCGATTGATTGTCTTTCTGACCATCCAATCATCATATTTTTTCACAGTTTTGCTTTTGACTTCCTGCCACTCGCCTCCTTCCTCTGGATCTGTAGCGGTAATACACGCTACATGAGCTGAAGAACCCTTCAATTTGACTTGTCCCAAGTCGACCATCTTTTACAGGAGGTCTTTAAAGACAAAACACTCCTGGATGGGATGCCCCAACATTTGATGAAAGGGACATTAATTGGGACGGTCTTCATCTCCTTCCTTGTTTGGCCTCTTGGGCACTGGTAATTGAACCAAATTATTTTCCAGAGCTGAAAAGAAGTAACTAGGAACTTGCTCACTTCGGAAAGAGTATGTTTTACTCTTCAAATCCTCAAATTGTTTTCGTCGTTGATCTCTTTGATCATTTGGACGAAACAGCCTTTGTTGTTGGCATTCAGGAGGTGGAGCCCTTCGAGAAGATGAAGGTTTTGAAGTAGAAATAGGTACATGTGCTTGTTTAAGCATAAATGTAGCAGTTTCCGCTTTACCCATTCTCCTTCCTGGAGCTGATGGAATTATACGAGATTTAACCTTAGCCTGTATAAGGGAATCTTCAATCTATTGAGCGATTGAAGTATGGTCTCGAAACCCTCCTGTGTATTTCACAGGGATCAATGGCGTGCGTAATTCGTCACACAAATTTTCTACACAGATTGGAAACAGTTCTTCCCGAGGGAGTGCTAAACTCAGGGAATACGTTAATCCCTTCCAACGAGCAATGAAGTCAGAGACTCTTTCATTCTACCTTTGGTTGCAGTTTGTACGATCGAAAACTGTCGTTTTTGGAAAAGTTGAGATGAACTGAAGAAGGAATTTTTGACGAAGATCCTCCCATCCGATGACTGGCCAGGATTAGAAGCTTGTATACCAGACAAAAGCTGGTCCTTGAAAGGTTCGCACGAAGCATCTGAGTTTCACTGCTTCCTACTGCTCTGGAGATCCCATCATAGGATCACAACAAGACACGTAATGCGTAAAATGTTGTTCAGGGTCGCCTGATCCATTGAAAGTAGGGAAAAAGGGTTTCCAAAACTAGATGGAGGAGAAATTGAATCTACCCATTCAGGGTAAACTTTCTTTTCAGGTTGAACTTGTGCCTGTTTCCCTTCAATAGTTTCTAACCGAGCTATTAATGACTCAATAGTAGTTATTAACTTTTGAGAAACATCAGGTTGAACTTGGTATTGGGTAGGTTCAATGAATGGAGCTTGGACAGACGTGGTGGTTGGTGCTGCAACTGATGGTAGTGTTGCCAACCGTTGTTGCGTTTGACCCGTAGGATTAGACCTCTGAGGGTGTACTGATAAAGGAGGATATTCCTGATCCATCTCAGTAGTTACAACAAATTCCTTTGGCTGTCGGACTTCAGCATTCTTAAGAAGAAGACTACTATGAAGTAGTTCTGCATTCAACCGTCTTAATTCTTTCATTTCTTCCTCCTGTTGTGAAAACCTTTGATCTAATGAGAGCGATTGACCTCCATCAGAGGGAGGGTGAGAAGTAACCTGAGTCTTTAATTTCCCCTTATTGGATCCTTTTCGGAGAGGGGGAAGTGGGTTACTTGAAGGAATACGTAGATTTTGGGTAATCCTTTGATTACGTGTGCGCACACCTTCTTCATTTAGGTCTATGTGCGCAACTTCTTGAGCAGGAACCTCTTCGTCTGATCCCTCTGATTGAGCCTCATCTGGTGAATCAGCAGCAACAACATTGATGACATTAATGGATGCATATTGCATGGAATCCTTTTTATCAGCATTTCTGTGATATTGTCTTCTTCCATTTCCTTCATGAGACATGGAATTCCGTTGACTTGATCCCTCAGGAACATCTTGGAGAACCGTCACTTGGAGAGAATCTCCTGATAGCTTGGCTCTTCGTTCCTCTTGAGGCTTATTACCTAATCGAGAGAATACTGACTTTCTCTGAGGGAGGGATTGATGATTTGAAAAAGTCCCCAGTCTGGTGGACTTGGGATGTTCCTGCTGCTTCCACTCAACTCCACGAATCCCATTTGTTGACTCTGAGGGTTGGGTTAGAGAAGTCCCCAGTCTGGCAAGCTGGGGTGTCTCTTGACATGCTATGTCTGAGATATTCTTAAAATATCTCTTGATCTTGTGAATATTAGTTCGGAAATTAGCTGGATGCATTAACCTATATCCACTTTTATCACTGGGTTCAACGGACCGTTGGATGATTTCGGAAACTTCTGTCATTTGATGACATGTTTTCTCCAGACGAGAGGCTTGTGCAATATTCTCGCCTACTTGATGTAGGAGAAATTCAACAACTTGTTCTCTATATACTTGATTTTGAGAGGAACTAGTTGAATCCTGTTCTTGAGAAAGCTTTTGATTATGAACAAATCCCATTGACTGTGGCCGGCCATGGGCAATAACATTGCATGAAACCATTTTCGGCGGGCTTTGCTGACTGGAAAGCACTGTGAAATGTAGTGCTCCGTGAACACCCCAACCTCTGATATGAACACCAGATGGAGCATTGGCAATTAATTGACGCAATTTTCTTAGTGCGCCAAGGCATGAACGTTGAAGGGTTCTCTATTGCTTTTCAGCCTTCGGATACCGAGAGACTGATAGAGATGCCAAATAAATCTGACGTTGTAGCCCTTCTATTATCTTAAGATGATTTTCATATTCATCATAAGATAATACTTTCTTCTTTAATTGACAAAGAGTTTTCCATATGTTGAGACGAATATCATGGATTCCATCATCCGTCAACATCTTTGGAATGTCATACTGGGAGTCAGCCAAAGGCCAAAACATGACTGGTACTTCACCTTTTGCCAGTTTTTTCCTCATGTTCAGCATTTCCTCTTTATCATTAAATGAAGATTCTTCTACCTGTTTTGACCATAGTTGGTGTTTCCTTGTTGCTTCATCGGATTCAACAAGATTGGTAGAGAGATCATTAATCAAACTAGAAGATGCATGACTTAGGGGTGGTTCGGAGAATAACCTACACCCTGGGCTATCTTCTGATTGAGAAAGTATTTCACTTGTTAGCGATAAAGCATCAGACATGACTGGTTTCGCATTTTCAAGTGCCTCAAGATAAGAGGGCTTTCTCGGCACTACATTATCCACTAGAGTATTTTCCAGGCTATGTGAATCACTACTGCAGAGAGGACTTTCGCAACGAAGTTCATCATCATGGGGAGGACCACCATAATGGGTTACAACAAAAGATGAAATCTCATCCTCCTTGGTCTTCTGACCACACAGAGGGTTCATGTGGCTCTCATCTGAAGAAGAAACTTCAAGATTGACCGAACATTCATGAAGCAAGCCTTCATGAAGAAGTGTCTGTTGAAGACCTTCAAAATTAATGTTCCCGTTATTGGGAACTGAGGGAGTAGAATCTTGAATTCTGACAGATAAATGTCTGAGGGCTTCAAGAACTCCAGCATCGAGCAAGGCCTTGTTGAAGATTGGCCTTTGATCTCCTGACTGTGTTGGGCGGATCTTTTTCTTAGATGTCGTTTTACTTACATTAGAAACCACTTGTTGACGAAAGTGGTTACTCTGAGCAGGTGTATGTGCTTGATCAGGAAAGATGGTCAGGTTAGGCTGACGATCTCCACTCAAATCAGGTGTATGTGCCTGACTTGGTTGTCCATATGATATGGGGGAATATGCCCCATAACCCTCTTGGACTGGAACAGATGTGTGTGTCTGTTCCGGAGTGAATCGTTGATGTGTCACTCCAAAGCTAGGGACAGATTTATGTGTCTGTCCCTGAGATGATGCTGAAGCTGTTATGATATCCTGGAAAGCATCCAGAATATGAGTAGGAATTTGCTTCTGCTCTTTCACCATTGACAAAATATGTCGGGTGACTTCAGCCACCGGAACGGGGATATACGTCCATTCCGGGTTTGGAGTAGGCGTATGTGCCTGCTCCTGTCCTCCTTTTCCTGTCAGTGAATCCTGACAGTACTCAAGTGTGGAGGCAGAGAGTTGAGTCTGCCTCCTGTTTGTTGTCGGGGATTTCCGAATGACTTCTCCGTGCGCTACCAAGTGAGAGTGTTGGTAGGCTTGATTAGTATTAGTAGGTGTATGTGCCTGTTGATTACACTTCGCCAAACGCGTTTGAAGAGATCCATCATATGTAGTCAAAAGAGCCTGCTGACTAACTGGTGATGTATAAGCAGGTGCATGTTCCTGCCTATGGTACTCCGCCGGAATTGCCTGGCGGGATTGGCGTGATGCTGCCAGACAAGTCTGCTGGACATCAGAATTAAAATGGACAGGTGATTGTGCCTGCTCTTTGTTTGCCACCAAGTTAGGTTGGTGGACTTCTCCGGAGATGGCAGGGATGACAACCTACCCATTTTTCACCAGATTCCGTCTCTGGCGGTTCATCTTGCCTGCTCGGGTTCGAGGAACCTGAGCTTAATGCCTGGAGTCGGTACCCTCATCATGTTGAGGGCGCACTACTGCACGAGTCTGGTGGCGATTGTTGATGGGAGCCCTTGAGAAGGACTCTTGTCTTTTTGAATTAAAGTCATGCAGGATCTGCTCACCCACTTCCTCAAAGTAAGGGAGTGAATGGAAATTGCGTTCCGGGGATAACGACCCAAAACGGTTGGAGACGGTAGTCAGCACCGCCTGCTTTTTGATCACTGGTCGCCGTTGTCCAGACGACCAGGTAGAGTTGTTAACTTGGAGGGCTTGACGAGTGGCCTCCAGAGTTGGGATAGTACCGTTGCGACGGTACACCTTAACCAGTGCATTAGAAACCCAGCGTTGAAGACGCTGAGTTGGTGATGTCATCCTTAGAGCGAACGACGTTATAACAGGAGTAGCAGCATTGGTTTTCACAGCAGCAGACCTCACAGTAGAGGTGTTTACAGCAGCATTATTCACAGGGGTGAATTTAAGGAAAGCCATTTTGCAGAAGATCTTGAGAAAAGATTGTCTGTTCCATATAACAGACATAATCAAGATGAATCCGGCCACTGCATCTTTTGGATGAGCACATGTCAAAGAATTCTTTGTTGGCCCAAGGGGCCTAACAAATAAGAAGAACATCACTTTAACTTTGTTAAGGATTCACGTCGGGTTCACCATTTTTTGTTCCGCACGAATTTCGGGGATGACCTCTTGGACGGGAGATTCAAACGTTCTGATCTGTTTTTAGCGGGTTTGTTCGTAGAACCGGAAACATCCAATGATTCCACATCTGTTTGGACCTACTTTCCAAAGGTAGGCGCTCATTAGCTTGTGGACTAATGAGGCTTAGGAATTTGCATTGGTCGATAGGATGGGAGGTCGGACTCATCACACCTTTTTGAGGGGAATTATTGTCTACTCCGGGACTCTCTTTATAGATTTAAGTTATGTTCGTGAATCCTTATTACATTACCAAGTATAAAATGTGCTTTCCTTTAGTTTTAACAATCAATGATTAAAAATTCATGAAATTTAGAGAATATTTTATATATATTCAAGGTTCTTCATCAATAGAGAATCATCTATATCTGTTTAGAGATTCTTGGTCAATGTTATCCTTCAAAACATTTATATAAAAGTCTCTTGGTCATTATGATGACCAGGATGGTTTTAAAGCCACTCAGTGGGGCACTTGAAGTTTATCGTCATTCAGAAGGACATGGATTATTTCAATGTTGGGATCGAACCCAAAAATGGGCTACCTACGTATCCTTTATTTTGGAAAAGGAATCAGAACCCACGTAGTTCGAGTAATGGAGTATGATGTTTATGATTGATGGTTCAATGAAGAATGTCATAATTACTTTTACACTCTAAGCTCACATGAGTCATGCTCGGTGTGAGAAACAATAGGTATTGTTAAAAATTAGACAATTGTGCCATGAAAGATGCAATCATAAGAAATTGTTTGGGGATTATGTATGTATGACTGCCCAAATAGATGAAGGTTTAGGATTTAATTTTAGGGAGAAAATCCAGGAACATGGTCCATAAAGGTATATGTGCTTTATGGAGATTTGAATACTCTAACTTGGGACTTATTCTTGAAAAGGAAACCCAAATTAGGAGAGGATTGATAATTGGGTTTTACTCCTGAGAAGGAACCCCATATAAAATGTAATTTAGGACTGGTTAAGAGAAATTAAGGGCATGGGGTTCACTCCTGAAGAGGAAGTCCAAGATTATGATTGGGACTTGCTCCTAAAAAGGAGGCCCAGGTTAGGGGACTTTGGGGCTTATTCTTGAAAAGGAAGCCCAAGATTATAACTGAGTCTTATTCCTGAAAAGGAGAATTCCCAAGTTAATGGATTATGATTGGGGCTTACTCCTGAGGAGGATGCCCAAATTTAAGGATTTAAGGTTTGGGGCTTACTCTGGAGGAGGATTCCCAAGTTTGGGAACTTTAAGAATTTGGGGCTTACTCCTGAGGAGGATGCCCAAGTTAAAGGATTTATAACTGGGGATTATTACTGAAAGGGAGACCCAGGTTAAGGATTCTCTCATCTTAAAGGATGAGGTTGAATGAACTAACTCTCAATCTTTGGTGACATAAGGATATTTAAATCACTAGGTTTTGAGAGATATTCCACAGAATTCCTTTCAGATAAGGAAATCGAATCAAGAAATCATGCCATAAATGGCTTTGAAGAGTGTCTTGAAGATTGAATCTTGAAAAGGAAAGGTGTAATGGCTTAAGAGGGGTAAAATGGGCAAGATGGGCACCCAAAAAGGTAGGGGCGCGCAAGTCTTGAAAGGCATGCAAGTCATCCATGGGCGCACAAGTATTGGTCGCACAGGTATACCTGCGCGACATGTGGGGTATTTGCAGGATTTTCAACAAGAATTAGCATACTTGAGCGGCTCTTTTTTAATCACTTTAGAATCCTCTTGAGGTTCTTCCAGAAAAGGGACGCGCAAGTTATATTGAAGGAAATAAGTCGGCGCGCAAGTGTTGATAAGTTTCAACACTTAGGCCTTCTTTCTTCTCTTTAGATCTTCCGTTCTAGGTAAGAAATTACCTTAGAAGTGTTCCAGAAGCTTTGAGAAGAGACTTGGGCGTCGGGAGCTTCAATCCGAGTTTCTGAAAAAAGATCCTCTCGAATAGGGGGCCCACAGGGTCTATTTATAGGCAGGAGAAGACCATGGGCGGTTACCGGGCGGTTATCACTTAGGTCGCGCAAGTCACTTGCATGA